>JAGSMU010000012.1:5137500-6387500 GCA_029286865.1 Teinopalpus imperialis
ACGTTGAAGTACCTAAGTTAAATAAGAAAATTGATTGAGTGATATATTACAACTCCTATACCATACAGGCAATAATGCATCAGTAAATATCTGTAAGAAGAACTTTTCTGTTCATAAAGCCCATTAAGCCGCTCAAATCTTTATAAACATAGGTGAAAGAAATTCTATAATAAAACGAAGAACCAATTTCATTTGCCGTTTTTATTATATTGATTAACGAATACACAGTTTGCTGCACGGTGATCACTGAGCTCCATGCCATGTACATTCATCCCCAACAAAGACAAGATTAAGATACACACGATTTGCACCCTGAGAACTAAGGTGGAAACATCACACATCACACACAGCAGCACAACTACTTCACGCTGGTATTCTACGAAGGGGTAGTCCCCGTGGTCCAATCATGATGCTAGGAACTAGCTGAAGCGTGGCTCTACAATTATTAATTGTACGCCCTAGATCCTAGACCCTAAGGAATAAAATGTTTTTTAAAAAATTGTGGGAAATCGATACTTATACGTACAACTGCATTCGAGCGGTCTAGCAACAGCATGAATATGCCGTCCAGAACGGGGAAGTAACACGTCCTCACAGACCACCAACGCGCATTAGAAGCTGCTGTGTTTCTTATGATGAGTGTAGAGAATCGGAGTTATACTGGTAACAAGACATTCCATCTCAAGGGTGACAAAACAAGTGTAAATTTTGTGATGATGGGTGAATTTTTTATTTGTATTATTTTTATTTGTATTATATCAATATAGATATATATATATATCCATCTACCTAACTAAAAAGCAACTAGTTTAGAAATATAGGAACTAACTTCTAAACTATCTTATTCAACTACACAGTAACTTAGTACGTATTTTGTTAGTTTATAATGATTATACGAAAAAAATTAAAACGATGTCAAAGTAACGCGCCGTCGACTATCACGCTCAGCCAACGCACATGGCCAATGCAGAGTTCATTCGCATTAAATTGTGCCACATCTTAAGAAATTACAAAAAATGTAAAAGGAAATTAGCGCGTCTTGCATGCCAACGAGATTACGACTCGGGTCTGCTTTTTACAAAACATACCAATTCAAGCTAAATAAGCCTAGCCGGATGCAATAAGGTGGGAGAGCAGTTTAAATGAAATTTTAAGGACATACATACAACACACTGAAAACCACATGAATGGAACATGATTGGCTCCGCTCGACCGGGAAGGACAAGGATCTCACAGAATATCAGCGTGAAATAGCGGCATAACGCATCTGTGTAAGTAGACAAATGACACCTAAATTACAGGTAAAGGGGCATTCCATATCAGCCCTCGGAGGTGACAGGTATGGAGGATAAAGCTACTCGCGTCCGTAGGAATAACTTGAATCATGATACCTTGTACATGTCTCCTTGGTAGTGCTAAACGAGTAGCACCAATAACCGGTGTAGGCGTAGCCCGCTGGATTTTACGTTTTTTCCTATAATAATAATCTTTATTTGTAACATGACATAAGTACAAGTTTGTAATAACTCTGAAACTTGTGCTAGTGTAAACTAGTGTTGTTGTTTGTAGTTACAAAGTATATATGTTTTAGTAACTTTAATTAAAAAAAATATAAAAGAGAAAAAGTAGTACAAGTAGGAAGATGAGGTATTATGAAACAGCGATATCTACAAAAGCTTTGGTAAAAAAACCTAATGGTCCCATGTGTTGTATAACAAAATAATGTATTTAGTTTTCACGGTGTTGTGGAATGTAGGCTATCTCCCATCCCTAATACCCGTACTTTCTAGTCTGACAAGAAGAATTGATACAGACAGTAGCGTGCACGAACCGAGTATGTTGCGTTGTAATTACTTTGTCGGGTGTTTGGTAACTTAGGATAGCGGGATCCGAAGCACGGTGGTGGTTGACCGCAGGTAGTAGCCCAAGGAGACAGAAAGCCACTCACGAAAGGTTGCCGCACCAAATTGTCAAAATTCCCGAGTGGTTCTTGATGTTTTGTGCCGGTTGGCGACTGGGCAAGTGAACCCGATGGTTATCTCTAAGGGGGTCGGACGTCCCAGCTGTCTCCATATCAGGTAGCAACTGCAACAGCAACAGTGAATCTTATAGTACCATTGGGTCATCGTGATACCTCGTCCAACTCCTCTTCTCTCATGGAGTTACATAACATAAATGTCACATCACATTTGCAACGAACGGCGGGTTTCCGTTCTTTCCTTATAGATATACCTATATTCCACGCATTTGGACGTAGTGATATACTTCGTTGTTTTTCATGCGAAGAGCGAAGAATATTTTGCCCACGGCAGTCTCTCCGTCCGAGTATAATGTCGATGTCTTCACGAGAAGAGTGAATAGGTATCTGTTGAGCTAGTGCACTCTACGTCTATATTCTACGTCTATAGTCTATATTCTCGAATTTACTCGGTGATTAAGAGATGATAGGACCTAACGTCTATGCAGATACTTACAGTAAGAACGAACCGAACCACCGAAGATAACATGACTGGGGGACTCGCCATGACGACGAAGATCACGACAGATGTCCACAGTGCCAAGGCTGTGGATGTATTTCAGATAGTTTTTGGTCTTTATAACCTGACCTTATATCGCATAAACAAAACCCTCGGTTTCGCCAAAGACGTCACCGAATACCCTATAAATAATAAATTGAAGTTAAAATTTAACCACTGCAATTGTTGGCTGGCATGCAGTTTTTCTTTACAAACTATGTTTCAAGAATAAACTAGTAGAACGAAAATAACTTTTTACAAATAATATATATAACTCGTGTATTAACTCTAACAAAAATTACAAAATTCAGACATAAATAAATTTTTTGGTTATTACACGCTCAATCTACTTCGAGTTGTCGGAAAGAGCCCTCAATGCCAAATAAACAGGAAGTGGTTTTCGGTTTGTCGGGTCTTTTGGACTCGTCTGATCTAGATTTTTCTTCTTGAATGAACCAGTCACGATAACTCTCGACTTTTCTTATCCAATATTCTGAAAAATATTAAATAAAATATATAAGTGCACAACAAGGAACTGATTTTTAGTAATTTGAAAAAAAATCCGAATAGTGGAAACATACTAACGGAATTCAAACAACGGAATAAAAACAAAGTAATATACATGTATGGAATACAATTAAAATTACAAATGCAATTAATTCATTACCGGTTAGCTCTTTTATTTCTCTTTCTTCGCCCCCATATTCCTTCGGCAGAACTCTCTTAGGTATTTCTTTATATAAAGCGTCATAGTCCTGATTGTGTACTCGAATCTGTAAGTACAAATAATAAATGATATATGAACATTATAAATCATATCATCATATGACACGGCTTGTAGGTATTACTAAGTACATCTTAAAGTTTCACCCCAACTTCATAAAAAATCATGAAAGATTACTATACATATATTTAAGGTCGCATCATAGGACGAGATATATTTAAATTTTATGTACGCGTTACTGAGTTCATTATAGTAGTGTTCACGGTGTCAATATGCTAATAAATAATGTATGTAATAGATTGACTGTCTAATGATAATTTTTAGTTTTTTTTTACCTTTTCGCATACACCGTCACTAATCAGCGTATTAAATATTATACTGATTCCAAATTCATACTCACTCTTTTCTTCAACTTTTCTCCTAAGAAAGCTTTGAAAATGGAATATGCGGCCTCAAATCCAGTCGGTGTATTTAAAATATGGTTACTCTTCAGACGAACAGGAAGTGCCTTCTCAAAGCAAGTGATTACTTTCTTGGCTAAAGCTGGGGTCCATTGACTAAGAACATTTACTCCCACATTTTTTATATCAACTATCACTTCCTGAAATCAAATTCCAATGAAGGTTATGTAGTATACATAGATATACATAAATCAAAGTGTTTCCGTTTTTCTGATTGTAAGTTGGACAAAAACTCGCTAATTATTGTTCCCGGTGTACGGTGATCTGTATATGTAGCTTCAGGTGGAATGCAGATAAAAATTGCTACGTGTGCCTACCCTGATTGGATATAATCCGTGAGAGCTTATTAATTCATTTATTTTAACATATACACCGCTTGCTCATCAACAGAAAGTGATAATGTATCTGTTTTCTTAGTGTAACAGTAAATTTGTTTAGACATTTTCACCAATACGTCAAAAATAGGCTACAACTGTTACACTTATTAAAAAGAAAAAGAAATATAACCAAATTAATGTACCTCCCCAGAAACAGTAAAATTATCGTCCTCGAGCATCATTATTTCTGTTATCATAAAGGCAACTTTGATAAGATCTGATAAGTTATACTCTGACGGGTTATAAACACCAATTCGTAGAATGCAAATCCTTGGCGCATCCTTCTCCTTGCAGTTTCTCAATGGTAAGAAAGCTCTGCAAAAATTCAAAATATGTTTATAAATAACAAAAAAGAATACATCCATATATATTTATTAAAAATATTATATTAATAAATATAAAGAAAAAACTAATTCAATTTTCTACGGTGCTCTAAAAGAATTTATAAAGTTCTATTAAATTTGTATTATAATTTAATAGAACGTAGGAAACTTATCTCACCCTAGTTTTAAAATTCCTTGTATTCTTGAATCAAGTGGATCT
This sequence comes from Teinopalpus imperialis, assembly GCA_029286865.1. Classification (NCBI taxonomy): domain Eukaryota; kingdom Metazoa; phylum Arthropoda; class Insecta; order Lepidoptera; family Papilionidae; genus Teinopalpus; species Teinopalpus imperialis. Next base: position 5,142,122 of record JAGSMU010000012.1, read on the forward strand.
CTCCTTGAGAAAAACTCTGGTACAATAGTCCTCAATGTGTAGTACATGTCCAACTTTTCTTTACATCTTTCAATACTAAATTTACTTCCGCGTAAAAATGCGACTAACCATTGATCCGCTGAAAAAGGTAATCATTACATTTTCGTTTAATAAAAAAAAAAATCAGTAAAAAAACTTCTTTTCTCGTACGACTCGGCGGAGTAAATCATTAGTATATTTATGAGTATATAACGTAGGTCATACTGAAAGTTTCTGGATTTTGATAAATAAGACCAGAGATGAGTCTATCCTTTTGAAGCCGACGAAAGTTGAGAAAAGGTACCGATACCCCAAATCGGCAAGAAAATAGTGTCACTTGAAAACCAAAGGACAGTGCCTGCAGATGGCACGTGAATAGTTGCTTGCTAGGAGTGTTAGAAAAAGTTCGCGAAAAGCGTCCTCGCAATAATGTAGTCCATAACAATAATAGCGCGTCCGCAAATTCCGCTAAGATAATGAATGCGTATTTGAATGCGACGGTGAATGCGATCCACAAACCCATTGCAGAAGAAGATTGGATCTATTGCTTCACACTTCAATGTTTCCAACGAATGCAAAAATGTGTTAATAGTGGGCGCTATACATATAACATACGAATTCGAAAAACAATAAATGTGTCATAAATTTATTTCCTTCAAAGGATAGACCCATTCTGCCGATTGGCTTTTTCTTTCCAGTTCAAAGCAGTAAATCCAGGTTTTGTTACCTAACACGATATTACAGACAGCCAACGACTGTCCTCCATAATTTTTTTATCATTATACGCACCACTTGAATGGCAGTCGTTTCTGGTCTACCGTTAAATCATGCATTTATCCATCGAATGCAAAGCTTCCAAAGCTCCGATGTGTAAAATGTTTTGTACTTGACTCATTCCCATGCCCAATACAGTACGAATTTGCTGACAAGTAACTTCTTTGTCAAATTCAATCAGCTGTCGTACAGTATCAATTAATAAGTGTAAACGAATACTACCTGGTCTATTTCAGTTTCAGGTTCACGATTTCAAGGCTCAAGGTTCATAGATCTCTTATAATTTTATCGGTATACTGTAGCAGGAGCGGCATGGAGCCTTTGCTCTTTAGCTAAGAGTGTTTGCTAAGCGAAGCGTCTTAAGCGTCCTTTTAAATTGATGGTTTAAGATTTAAGTTGACAATTTTAAACTGCCCTTACGAAGACAATGCCTTTTCTCTTTCCTTAGTTCTAATTCGACCCTTGGGTGTCGAAAAAGTACTTTTTCTTTTTTTGTGTCACTATGGTGACAAACGTTCGCCTAATGGTAAGTGGTCCCCACGGCTCACAGAAATCCAAATGAATTAGGGTATTATGATGCTATAGATTTCACAACTGAGAAGTCAAATTAATTTCCTCCTTACCAGTAATAAAACATATTAAAATAATAAGTCAACTTCCATTCGAGCAACCTCCTTAATCGTATTCATATTTAGATCCTACCATAATGATTACATGACATAATGACCACCAATTTTATTGTCAAGGTAATCTCTCATTCTACATATCATAATCTAAATATTTCGTGGAATTGAGATGTTCTTACATCGAAGCTGTTTTAAAATTTAAAAGAGTGACATCTAGAGTTTTATGAGTAAACTTACTTCAAATGTAGTCAAGTACATTGTGTATTTCAACCCTAGTTCACTTCGTCATGTAGTTTAAATAGTTACCTAGATGTCGCTACCATACGTATCCCACTTTTAGGAATATTAATATCCTTATCGCAATACTACACAAATAAAGAGGAATCATTAAGTATAAAAACAATAATTAATATTAAGATCTATATTACATTGATTCTAATTATGAAATTGTTATTTAATTCATATAATTTTAGTTCCTAGTTTTTTAACAAGAAGGAACGACTTTCCTTTTAAAAAAGTTTTATTCAACAGTTTTTGTAATACTTACATGGATTAATTGCATGCAAATGAGGCTGCTTTTGGAGCCATGTTTTCAGCGCTGATAAATCAGACTGTATACTACGTGGATTTTCATTTAATTCCTTTTTAGCCTTCTCCTGCAGTGTTGCAGAGAGCGGTCTCACCGTCATTTTTTATTGCTTTAAAGTACTGAAATAAAAACACTATGTCACTTTCTATATTAATATTTTGGTGTGTTTGTGGCAGTTTTTTTTATACAGTATAATTAAGTTTCAATTATTATGAAATTAAATTGCATGTTTAGTATTAATACGCTATGCGGTAAAAACATACCTCAGGTTACAAATGTAATAATTCTCGTATTTTGCAGACGTAAACAATAATAACGTCACTTCGGCGCGTCGTGCAAGAACACTGACAATATTACAACTAAGGAAAGGTAGGTCGACTGGGTGATTAATAGCATACTAATTAAATTAGCGGACATGAACGGGCGAATTATTCGTGATTGTGATATTATGTTTGAACCAAAAATATATTACTGTGCCTATCCATTAGTAACTTTGTTAGTGAAATAGTATTAAAACTGGCGCCTCAATGTCACTGAGAATATAATTACAATTTATCAAGTACTTAGTGCAATGTTGCAATGATGGTTTTTGACAAGTTTTAAGGAAAAGTGTGTACCTCGTTGTTGCGATAGTTCATAGACGCTCGCGCGATTATTTACCGTCGTTTTATAATACGCTCGAAGATTAGATAGCAACATACAATAATTATTACGTTCGCAACCTATTTAACCGTTATAAACATTTAACTTTTTCCAGTGTAATGCTTGCAAGAGTTTAAGTTACAGTTTGTGTAAGTTAATTAAAACAACGTCATGTAATAAATAAAATAAGAAATAAAAAATCTAGGTTCAATGAAGACGTACTATTTTCGAATACTTTATAACATTCAATTTTAAATCAATAATAATATTAATGCAATTTGTCAATTTAAATTGACTAATTAGACTAATCATTATTTTATAAAACTAAAAGTGATTTACGAGGATGTATGTAGTTCACCTGATAGTAAGGGAACAACTGCAAGCCATAAACACCAATTCCAAGATTACCACCCACACTTGTTTTTTTACCCATAGGACTGGGCGGAATGCCGGTAAAAATATTTACCTATCAAAAAACAGTATCATATAGCTATCCTGTTAAATTATACTGCTGGTATTGTTTAAGGGCGTGTTCCTATACATACCGAGCCAATACAACCTATAGCTACTAGAAACTTGTTTGTTTTACCAACCGCCGCTTAAAAATAGTCTCTGAGATGGTGGATTATATTTAAACATAATAACTTGCTTTCGAATCTATAACTATTATAGTTTGTGATAAAAAGATCATGAATTATAATAGATGTATCATCGTTAATCATAATTTAATATTACCAATATTTATTATCAGTCCAAGTTGACACAGACTCATTCAGATTCTACAATATATAAGACACGGCTATTTCATCATAGAAATTGATGAAAAGGTTATTAAATTGTTATCAAAATTATCATAGTTTATGTGTCACTCGGCCGTCATACAATAGGAGTTTACAGATATATTAAAGTTAGACTCTTAAATACTTTGTAAAAAAAATATTCTAACAATTGATTCCTATACTGTGAGAAGACAAAGGGAGATGGCCATACTAAAGTCATATTAAAACGATAACTAATGATCTGAAAATGTTATATATTGAAGTGTCAATAGCCTAATAGGTACGGTCTGCGAAACTTATGATTGTAGGTTCGAATCCACCATTCGACTAATGTCGTGAACATCTCCTAGCACCAGCATTTCAGCTCAGTTGGAGTGGTTAACCGGAATATACGTAATGTCAGTAGCATTGCTAATATGAAAATGAAAAAAAACTTATTTACTTGTAAATATTAATAGTAGTAGATCCATTATATAGATTCTTTCCAGTTGCAGAATGAATAGGTCGGCTTGACGGAGATGGACCACGCCCTCAAAGATTGCCACCATTAAATAGCAACATAAAGCAGCTCTGTTTTTGAGTGTAGTGATATGAAGACCCAGTTACTAATGGTGATGCTTCGTACTTGACAACACAAGTGTATCTTATTATTTTATTGAAGATAGATGTAGGTGTTAATGGGCGGTAAACATCATTTATATATAGAACTGTGTGGTTGTTTGAATAACTAATATATTTTTTTTTATCAAAAAACCAAACCCACTGTATAACCGCAAGAGTTAACTTGAGACCTGAGCGGAATACGCGCTCCCCTCCCGACCCCCGCCTTCTTACCGCTCTCGCCATCGACGCGTCAGTACCGCTAGCGATCTCACAATTAATGTACGTGCGTTTGGTTTCGTTTGTTTTTTTTACCTGATTGTATCAGTTTGATAGTGTTATGTAAACATGGGTAAGACTATACACAGTGCTGAATGAAATCTTATTTTAAAAGTGATAATTTTTATGCTTGAAAAAAGGAGGTCAATCACGTAGATATATTACGCAGAGAATATTGGGTAAAAGATCGATTCCAAGAAACACACGAACAGGAACTAATCATTCAATTAGGATGGGAAACCCAGATGCGTAAAGTGCCTGGGTGACCATGGCACCACCGACTGTCCGAGACCAAGGACAAGGCCCTTTTGGCTGCTTTCGGGCCCCCCGCATGTGTCCTGTGCAACTCAGAGGGACACACAGCCAATTACCTTGGCTGCCCAAAGGCTCCCAAGCCGAAACGCCCGGCACTTAAAGTCGCACCTAAGGTAGCTACACCGATCGCCGCTCCCGCGCCTATTCTCGCTCCTGTTCGTCCTCTACGTCCCGTATGGAAAACTCCTACTGGCGTAGTGACCGTCGCTCAACCGGTTGAGCAGCCCCCTCCATCAGCCGGACGGCCGGTTAACGAAAGCGACCTCGACCTTGTGTGTCGCTTCGCCGCCGTTTTCAACGGCGCCGACGTCTCAGCCCTTGCAAAAGCCCTAAGGGACTCCAATGGCAAGCCCGAAATCAGAATTGCTGCCACAATGCGCTACCAACATGTAGTGTCAGCCATCGTCAATTTTCAAGCATAGAGCGCCTTTATAACGGCAGAGTAAAACCGCGTTCCTTAACGTCGCATTTTTAACGCGAACGGTATTAAAAATCAACGCGACGAAATCTTCAATTTTGTTCGCGATCACCAAGTCGACGTGCTCCTAGTGCAAGAGACATTCCTCAAACCGCACACTCGCAATCCCAACATCGCGAATTATAACATCATTAGAATGATAGAACTTCCGCCGCTAATGGCGGAACTCTCATCTACTATAAAGTCCTTGCACTGCGTGCCCGTCGATACGCCAACCCTAACCTTCCTAGAAGCCTCGGTCTGTCAGCTAGCCATGACCGGCCACGCCCCATCACAATCGCGTCCGTCTACCTGCCTTGCAGACGTGACGCACAAGTATTACGAAGCGACTTCGTGGCGCTCCTTTCCTTGGAAACTCAGTCATTTTGGCAGGAGATTTCAATAGCAAGCACACTCGGTGGAATGCAACTAAAATCAACCCCCGGGGTTGGCTTTAGACTCGCTAAGCGACGCACTCGACTTCGACGTCGTAGCGCCTACTACGCCTACCCATTTTCCATACATATTGGGTCACGCACCGGACGTGCTTGATATTGCCATCTGTAAGAACATCAATCTCGCCTTCCAAGGCATAGAGGTAATCCATGAGCTCGCTTCCGATCATCGCCCCGTTCTTCTTCGGTTAGGGCCCTCCGCCCCAACCTCACCCTCCACCAAAACCATTGTAGACTGGCACCGACTCAGGAACGCCCTGAGGGAAGCCACATCACCGCACCTAGATGCTATTCCTAGGAACATATCTTCAGTCAACGACACGAACCTCGCAGTTCATGCCCTCACTAGGCACATCCAGACCGTAATCGTGGATTGTTCGAGGCAGGTTCCCTCGGTGGAAGACCACCGATGGACCCTGCCAAACGACATAAAGGACCTAATGAGGCGCAAGAATGCGGCGACTCGTGCCCACGACTTATATCCCACTGAAAGTAACCGGCTGGTGCTACGTACCCTTCAGCGTGAAGTCCGATCACGCATAGCCCAGTATAGGAACGATCGGTGGGATAATCACCTCTCCAACATCGAACCTTCCCATCTCGCCTACTGGCGACTTCCCAAATCCTAAAGGGGCACCGCCCAAACAATGCCTCCCTTAGCGCGTCCTAATAAACCACCCGCCTTCTTAGACGAAGAGAAAGCCGAATGTCTGGCTGACAATCTCGAGCTCCAATGCTCACCGAGCATACTACCGATCGACGCCGCTCACCTTGCAATGGTTAACAGCGAGGTCGACCGGAGGAGTAAGGAACCACCTCGCGATTCCGTCACTCAAGTTACATGCACCGAAGTTGAGTCCATAATTAAAAACCTGCGACCACGCAAAGCTCCCGGCCCCGACGGTATCACCAACAAGGTGATGAAACTCCTACCCATGTCCATTATACACCTACTGGTGATAATCTACAACGCGGCCATATCCAAAGGCACCTTCCCGAACACCTGGAAGGAAGCCGATGTCATAGGGATTCTCAAGCCCTCAAAACATCCAACCGATCCATCAGCCTATCGACCCATAAGCCTACTCAAAGTCTTGGGTAAGGTATATGAAAGGCTCATCCTCACCCGCCTCAAGGACTTCATGCTGTCCCGAGGGCTGCCAATCAATGAGCAGTTCGGGTTTCGCACCCAACACTCATGCACACATCAAGTGCACCGCATCACGGAGCACATCCTCAGTAAATTTCTTCAGGGCTACCAAACTGGGGCACTTTTTCTCGACGTGGCGAAAGCTTTCGACAAGGTCTGGCACAACGGGCTCATATACAAACTATATGAGCTCGGTGTGCCAGATCGACTCGTACTTATCATCCGAGATTTTCTCCGAAATCGAACCTTTCGTTACCGCGTCGAGGGAACGCGCTCCGAGTTCACCCCATTTGTGCCGGAGTACCACAAGGCTCTGTCCTAGGTCCTACTTTATACACACTCTACACCAACGACATACCGCGCACTCGCGGTGTAGAGCTAGCCCTTTCGCCGATGACACCGGCCTCTACGTGTCTGGATTTAAACCAGAGGCTATTTGTAAACGCCTCCAATCTGCAGCCAACACCTTAGGGAAATGGTTTCGGAAATGGAGGATCGAGGTTAACCCCACCAAAAGTGCAGCCATTTACTTCTCTCGGCGCAACAAAACGCCGCATCTCCAAACTATAGAGTTATTTGATCGTCCAATCCCTGGGAAAAGACAGTCAAATACTTAGGCGTCACATTAGATGAAAGACTCACCTTCGGTCCGCATGTCAACCGCGTACGGAATCGAGCAGCGTTCGTCCTAGGTCGTTTGCACCCGTTACTTAATAAAAATAGCAAAATGTCCCTGCGTAATAAAATTACACTTTACAAAGCGTGCATCCGACCCATAATGACATACGCAAGCCCCGTCTTTGCGCATGCCTCCCCGCGTCACATTCACCGACTTCAGGTAATACAAAATCGTTTCATGCGCAAGGCCACCGGTGCGCCTTGGTTCTTGCGTAACGAAAATCTACACATAGATCTTGAGCTGCCGACCATAGCTCAGTACCTGAAGCAGGCTTCTCGCCGATATTTCGACTCTGCCGTCACACACTCTAAAGCCTTGATCGTAAGTGCCGCCACTTACAATCCCATCGCGAATCACAGATTTACCCGCGTCCGTAGGAGACCGAGGCACGCCCTCGACGACCCTGACGACGCAACCACCAGGGCCCAAGCCCTTCATAAAACACAACACACAAACATTGCACCCTCATATCGCCCCCGCCGACGGCGAGGGCGTCGCAAACAAAGTTATTCGCGATACCGCCATGTCACTGGCCGGTTCTCTCCAGTCCATACAGATAGAAGCGTTGCTGGAGTTTCTTGCGCCACTTCTTCTCCAGCGCCCACGCATTCTGAAGTGGTGGTACAGGTAGTTAATAATAATAGTGATATTAATTAAGATAATCCTCTGTCAGAAGCAACTGACCGAGCCGAGGTTCGGCCCTCTTGGGCACCCTCGAGTCAGACGCTCTCGCGAAACAGGGTAACGGTCAAGCCGAGGCTCCTCTCGAGCCCTTTGCGCTGGTTACCCATATATAGAGGTCTCGACTGAGAGCCATAAGCGCTCGGTCACCTCTCAACCCGGTGAAACTGTAAAAGCCCTGGGGCTAACAGCGGCCATCAGCCCGAAAAAAAAAAAAAAAAAAAATCAATTAGGATACGAGAGTGATTCCAATTGTACAGCTACTGTACATACAATGACAGTGACATCGCGAAATATCTGGAATACAATCTATAGATAACCAGTAAATAGTTTAAGTATACTAAACTTAAAACTTAAACTTTTAAATATTCTGATTGTATAATTTTTGTGTATAATTAATTATGTTAATATAATTAACCATAAGAAAAATATTCGACTTATAGACGATATTTTTTGTGAGTCAGTACCTCGCTCATACGTCATTCTAGCGAAGTCTCAAGTTAACTCTTGCGGGTAGTAAACAGGTGAACCAGATGGTTAGTTATAACTATGTTATAAATATCCATTCTCAACAAAGTTTCAAGATGCACATGGATTGTCACCTCTAAGGATTGAGTTGGATAGCTTCACTACTAGTAACTGGGTCTCCAGATCCTTACACACACTAGACAAAAATACAGCAGGGCTATTTAAATTTATTTATATAATCTTCAATTGTAAACACCTTATTTTTATAAAAAAAAACAGTACAAGAGTATGGGCGGACTTAATGCCGTTTGACATTCTCTACAAGTCAATGCTTTACATGGAAAAACATTGACTGTAGGGGCCTATAACAAAATAATCCTAAATATTAACAAATTGTATGTAACATACTTAATATACATATAATAATAATAAATAAAATACATAAGACATACATACATAAATACATAAACAAATACATTAAATAATAATTATGCTGCTGTTCACGCTTATATTCTGTGAAGGCCAGCAGGCAGCGAGGCGCTACCTCAGTTAAATGAATTTTATTATATCTACTCTAACTCTATTCAGACGGAACGACTCAGCAAAAAGCGAAAGATGGAATACTCATTATAAAATCCTTGTTGTTTACTTTCATAGCTTTGTTTGTCTGCTCGCAACAAGCAATTTTCTGTCACCGCAAACTATGGAAGTATCTCCATAAACTCAAATAAAAAAAGCGTTTAGCGGTTGAGTAATGCGACACCTAAATACTGGTTATAAAATCGATCGCCAACTTGATCGGCAAATACCAGCGTTGTTACAGGATAACCACGTAAAATAGAAGTTACCACGTTTACACGTTAGCTATGTTTCGTATAATTAGTGAAATGTACCGGAGGTTATTACTAGTGACAATTTTTTTTTTCGTGCTGATGGCCGCTGTTAGCCCGAGGGCTTTTACAGTTTCTCCGGGTTGAGAGGTGACCGAGCGCTTATGCCGCTCAGTCGAGACCTCTATTAGTGGGTAACCAGCACAAGGGCTCCCGAGAGGGAGCCTCGGCTTGGACCGGGACCCTGTTCCGCGAGAGCGTCTGACTCGAGGGTGCTGCAGTTGCTTCTGACTAAGAATTATCTACATTAATATCTCTATTATTATTATTGGCTATATGTACCACCACTTCGGAATGCGTGGGCGCTGGAGAAGAAGTGGCGCAAGAAACTCCAGCGACGCTTTTATCTGTATTGACTGGAGAGAACCGGCCTGTGACATGGCGGTATCGCGAATAACCTTGTTTGCGACGCCCTCGCCGTCGGCGGGGGTGGTATGAGGGTGCAATATACGTGTGTAGTGTTTTATGAAGAGCTTGGGCCCTGGTGGTCGCGTCGTCGAGGGCGTGCCTCGGTCTCCTTCGGATGCGGGTGAATCCATGAAGCGCGATGGGATTGTAAGTGGCGGGACTTAAATTCAACGGGTTTGGATGTGTGACGGCAGAGTCGAAATATAGGCGAGAAGCTTGCTTTAGGTACTGAGCTATGGTCGGCAGCTCAAAATCTATGTGTAAACTAGTAACAAGGCAACCCATCTTAGTTCTGGGTTTATAAAGTCAGTAGTCAGAGTATCTTCTTCATACGTCCGATGTTCGATATACGGTCACAATTTATTGTTTTTCTAATCTGGACGTACCATGTCTCGTATTCCTAAAACTAAATCTATGTCGTCCTCCTATATAATTGCACCTTATAACTAAATAAAGAAGGGAATGTTGAATAAGTGTTTTCACCAAATGGCATCAACTGTGAAAGATATCAGAAAATATAGTCATGGTCGAATCAGAAGGGCATCGTCACTTCGTTAAGAAATACAAACAATGTGTGAGTAGATTTAATTATAAAAAGACGTCTTAAAAATACAGATATAAGTTTAAAAATAAATGATTATAGAATAGAACTTCTTCATTACAATTGCTATTACAAGAACCTTTCTGTTATCTTAATCAATTCAACGTAATTCACTAGACTTTGAACCTTCACAAAGGCCTTGGTTTTCTTAAAATAGCAACTTACACTTACCGTGTCGTCTCTTTAATCCAAATGATATTGCACACAAACGGATTTCATTGAAACATTGAATTAAATCAAACAATTTATTTACGAATTTCCGTTAGAACAACATCAAGTAACTTTTTCATTAGCTTAGAAAGTGACGAACGAGCACATAGGTAGTTGACAAGATGGTAAGGGGTTACGGAGCATTAAGATGGATTACTCGTCATCAATATTAGGGACCCTGGTAGCCCAACCCCGGAAATCGCTTGCTCTTAATTTCACGGTATGCGTTGCAAGGCCTCTGTGAAGGTTAAACGTCAACCATATGCAATTGCAAACCATTGGCATCAATTAAATAGTTAATTGTAATTTTAAGTGCGTGAGTGAAGTAAAATAAAGCAAGGTAACACAGCTTGTGTCTAAAAATAATTTGAAAAAAACAATTATCTCGCAGTCATATGAGGTCCATCAATCCATAGTGAAGTATCTAAAGAGAGGGGCATAGACCCAAAGTAAAAGCAAAGTGACCTGTATATATAAATCCCACTGCTCGGCATAAGCCTCCACCCTAGAGAGGGTATTAGAGCATAGTCCACTAGGCAGCTCTACTGTGAATTGATGGACTTCATATGGCTTCGTAATATTTTATTTTATTTATATTTTATTTATTTATTTCTTGGAAAAACTTAAAAATTGTAGTTAACAATTTATTAGAAATTAGTAACAAATAATTTAATATTAATGGAACCGGGGATCAAACTCGCTCGCGCTTGCCCGCGTACCATGACTTAAAAGGGGGCGCTTAGACACTGAGCTACCACGGCTCTTTATAATCTTATATACATTATATATTTCTATCTACTGCTTTATATGTATATATACTGCTCGTCTTTGCATTTTTCTAAGAGCCCACAAGCGAACTGTTTTCACGTGTTGCTGAGCGCAAAGGCGGTGCCTTCGCACCAGAAAATTTTGCCGTGGTCCGTTGTTTGTTATGTTTTTCTTAGCTACAGTAATCGATAATCTCATAAAAAAATCAAACTAAACCATAATCCTATGTTATATTAAGTGAAATTGAAATTCTTCTTAAAGTTTTAGCAAAATAATTAAATGTTGTAATTGGAACGTTAATCGAGTTGGTTTAATAAGAAACAAAATTAATAAAGTAACCTGAGATATAATAACCGTTTCTATCTTGACTTTTCGCCTTAACGTTTTGGTGACAAAGTAATGAAGACTCGTAATCTTCTAACGATAATTAAATGAGACATTGAGATATACGTATAAGTAAAAATCCTTTTGCATTTAGAAGAGTTTGAGTTGAAGTTTGTTTAATATATTATTGTTATTATAAACATTTTTACTATTATATTAAAAATTAAAAAGCAAAACGAAATGTAGAGGCATTTAAAAATTTGGTTGGTATCTGACTTAAGTGACAGAACTGTTGTTTATTTGTGAAATAAAAGTGTGGGACGGAATTTGATGCGAGGATTTGCCGTACATTTCATTGAACCGCCTTGCACCGATAAATTACCCGCTAGTTTTCGGTACCAAATAACTGTGTTGTGACTTGCGTACAGTGTAAGCAGGTGAATTTAGTTAATGAAGCTAGTTAAATAAAAAAATACCACTTTTCTAATTTACTTTAATAATATGATAGTTGAAATATTCTAGTGTATATGACGAATTTTATTAAAAAGAAAGAAATAAATAATACTAAAATACACATTACATTAAACTTATATTTAATTTATTTATATAATTTCTAACTTAACCATGAGAATGGTAAATAATCAATTAAATTGGCAAAATGTCTGAGTACAGGTGTCGAGTGGAAACGGCTCCGATTCTTTATTTACCCTGCCGGCCAAATGTGTATGAACAACATAATTCCATCAATTGTAATAAAATCCCATAGGATTAATAAAATAAATGCACATCTATTGTTAGTATCGAATATTTAAAGAAGTCATTCTTTTGTTTACTTTCAAGTTATTGGACAATAAACATCTATTATTTTCAAACACCGACAAACGCTGCGCTAGAGCCAGATGGTAGAGTCGTAATAATATTTTTATAATGTCAAATTACTAATTACTTTGCTATAATTAGGATTATATAGCTCCTGAAAACACGTGTTTCTGACTTATTATCCGAGTTTACTTGGGTTTGTTCACAAACAATCTCAAATAGTCTAAACTTGTGGTTTCTACAGTGAAGACGTCATAAAATGGGAAAAGCTCGAGAAATTATCAGTGAAGTGCGTTCTGCCATCGTTGATGTACATAATGAAGGCAAATTCGAACGTGAGATTGCTTCACAACTGAAGTTATCGAAGACTTGTGTTCATGGCACAATAACTCGATACAGGGAGACAGGCATTATCAAGATCGTTCACAGTCGGTAAGGCCGAGAGCTACTACGTCTAGTGAAGATAATTTCATTATTGTTACCAGCAAGCGAAATAGACGCTTAACAGCAAACAAAAAAACTTGAAGTAAACAAAACCCGAGGTAAACCTTTATCATTGACTAAAGTAAAACGGTGGCTGAGAGATGCGAATTGTATGGTCGCTTTGCCGTTAGGAAACCGCTAAGACAGATTACATTTTAAGATGTTCGACGCAGTGCCCAAGAAAAGATGATATGAGATTGTGTAGTCCCAACAATCAAGCATGGTGGTGGCTCAATTATATTCTGGGATTGCTTCTCTAACCCAGGAACTGGTGATTTGATTAAAATTTAAGGTAATTTGAAAAAGGAACATATATAATACATAAACATTTTCGAACAAAATGCCGTTTCTTCCGGGTTGCGAATAATTGGAGATGGATTTATTTTCCAACAAGATAATGATCCAAAGCATAGCTCAAAATTATGTAGAGGATATTTAGAAGAATGCTGTTTTTGTGCTATTTAGATGATGCACAAGGGGTGTCAAAGAATGGTTTGGCCTCCATAGAGCCCGGATCTCAATCCCATTGAACTTTTGTGGAAAGAACTTTATAGGAACATCCGTAATCGTGGCCCATCCTCGCGTGAAGAAATGTGGAATGCTTTATGCAAAATTTGTAACAATATATCACAAGACACCATTAACAAATTGATTGTCCGTATGCAGAGACGTGAAAAAAGTCATAAAATGTAAAGGATATTTTATGAAAAAACAGTTTAGCTAACTATACCTTTTTTTCGCATGGACTGTTAATATTTCTTTACACTTTTAAAGTATATTGTTTGTCGATCAATTTTCTATTAGATGATTAACAGGTTAATTAAACATTTAATATTTTATTGGAGTTTTACTTTATTTCCTACTTTAATTAAGGCGGTCTTTAACTTTTGGCCTGCAGGTATGTATATTATATAGTGGATTTGCAATCCCTTCGATGTTATTCTGCCGCAAGTCGCCGTGGAGTACATGGGAACGCGCTGGACGATAATGCTGTGCGTTATATAGGCGTCATTGAAGAAAAGGAAATAGACACATTTATTTATTTATTCTTTACGTTCCTTAAATAACAAGTTTACAAGGGTGGACTTAATGCCCAGTGGCATTCTTTACCAGTCAACCCTGGGAGTTCGAAAGAATATGTATACAATATAAATATATAATTATATATATGTATATATATAAATATGTATATATACAAATATATATATATATATATATATATATATATGTACATATTTGCATGTGCTATTAATAGATATAGTCCTGCATTTATTTATTTTTTGTCTAGTTTTTTTTGTGTGGGCACTATGTTTCTTTTTTCCGATAATATGTCCAACACTCCTGGAAAAGATTTTTATTGTAAAAATAAGCTTCGCCTTTGTGCATACTCTTCTTATCTTAGTTTCCTGTTATAAATACTTTGTGTATATAAAAGTTAAATAAATAAATAAATAAAAATATGCTAATATATTTTTTTACAAAATAATATCACTCAAACTCAACTCAACTCCAGTATTGCGAGTGTTCATGGGCAGCGGTGATCACTGTCCATCGGGCACTAGCTCAACCGTTTATAGATATATATATATATATATATATATATATATATATATATATATTTATATATATATATATATATATATATATATACATAAAAACATAAATACCAAGAGAAAATATATATATCAGATGTTATTTGCCTTCAAATAATGTTGTCGAAGAAGGGATTTTAAAGGAACTTTACTAGACGCATTCTTGACATCACCCGGAAGGGCGTTCCAAAGGATATATATACACATGTAGTTTTACTATAAATATGCATATTTAAACAACGTATATATACTTATACTCGTGTATCAACAACAAGGACTACTGCAATAGTCTCTTCTAAACTAATTTCTTAAGTTGAAAAATTGTCTATAGTATTAATGAAGTCATTTTAATGTCTTCGCCTACCAACTAAAATCTTTTTTGATTGTATAACTTTATTCTTAAATTCTTTCTCTTCTCTCTCTTTTCTTACTAAATATGATTTAAAGTCTCTCAATGGCGGTTGGAGGTTATTTCAGCAGTTTAAAACCCGGTACCTGGATGCTTTAGGTTTAAGTAAATAACTTCATTAAATATGAACAAAATGTAAAATAAAATAAAATGACTTCATTAATACTATAGACAATTTTTCAACTTAAGAAATTCATATCATTGTTATGATTAGGAATTATTAAGCAATATTAACATGCTCTAGTTTGATACTTACTTAGATAGGACATCCCTACAGTTTTTTCGTTAAGACATTATGGTGAATGCCTTTTAATAATACCGTAAAGAAGGAACACGAATTGCAAGTTTAAACGGGATTTCATTTTAAGTATGTTACGCTACGTATGCTACGTTTATATAATGTATAATGTTAGTGCATGAGTGAGATGTTTAGTCAGAATCTAATTCAAGTGTTTTGAACCTACTGAATAACCTGGTAAGATTTGCCTACAGCAAAAGTCCTATATTTACAAATACAGTAATTCAGCTCAGGGCGGGCATTAGCTTGCTAATTCGTTGAGCTATGTCGGTAATTTTAGTTCTCTGCCGAAGAACTTTGTTCCGAATTCGATCTCTAAGTGATACTCCGAACATATTTCGCTGAGCGATCCTGAACTGGTGTACAAGTCACATTGTGAGGCCACTTCTTGCCACCGTATGTCATTACAGGTAGGACGCACTGATGGAAAACTTTCGTTTTCAGGCTTTGAGGTATGGGTGAAGAAAAGACTCGGCGAAGTTTTAAAAATGCTGCCCAGCCTAACTGTCTCCGTCTCCTAACTTCCTACCTAATTGGAGACTCTGCATATGTTCGGAAACAACTTCAAGCAGGACTCCGTGTACAGCGACGGGTTCCGGGTCTATGTGTTTGTTAAACATACTCGTAACTTTGCTTTTATCCCAGTTCATCCGGACACCGTTTCGCTGAGACGGGCTGTCCAGCATCTAGTGTAGGTCCATCAACGTTTCTGCCATTATGACGATGTTGATGTCTTTTCAGTCCAGCATCTTGACAATACCCTCCAATACGTTAGCACAGTAACAGTGTCGGTGACGCAGGTGAGTTAGCAGTGAGCCGGTAATATATGCCGCAGAACCGATGGCCACTGAGGCAGATAGGTTCTAGAGTGAAGACCGCAAATCGGCAAACGTAGTGTAGGTCGCTCTGTAACCTGTGGACTGATACAGACTGTTGGTGATGATGATGATGGAGGAGGAATGAGTCACACAAACTAATACTTTACTATAGTAGTAATATGAACCCTTATCCTATATAAATAGCATGCTTATTCCTAAATAATAATCTAAACTCTAATTACGTTCCTTAGTTACTTGTTCCACTGAAGGTCCAGATATATTAACTATCAATGATGTCCCACTTAAGCGTTTAAATTGAGATGCAGTCCTAGAAGTATCAGAATATTGTATACAACGCCAAGCACAGCAGTACTGTGACTTTTTCTAACACCAGGTTGCAGCGTTAGTATAACACACATACACATATATATATATATATATATATATATATATATATATATATATTATGTAATTTATATGTATTTTAGTATAAAATAATAGAATTAATTTAATTCCAAATATTTAATTTTATAAACCTATCTATTTAAAATTTGATAACTTCACATTTGAGCTGCCGGGTCCATTTAGAAAATGATCGTTTATAATACAGGTCACAAAGTTAATCCAGTAAGTCAGAATTATTTTTTAATGTAGGTGATCAAATATTTAAATTTTTTAGGTGTCTCTATTCGGCCCTTTCTTTAATTATTTTAACTTCTTATGCTCGTTGTCACAGAGCATCATCAGAAAGCTAATACATAGCTTTAAAAATACCGTCAAGTTTAAACTCTTGTAATGAGCAACTTTATCGAACATTCTCTGTATATTATAATTAAATAAACTAACCATCTGATAAATCCAGATCAATTTGATAGAGGTTTAATTCAAGGGTTCGGCAACGTGTGAGGAATAATATATATTTTTTTATTTATTAAAGTCCATAAATAGCATTTAACGAATACTTAGCTTTGTCAGAACAGTCTATACAATATTTTTACATGTCATAGCATCGTAAATAATAAGTTATAAACGCATAATTATATACGAAAATCAATGATAGTTTTATATAAGCATTTAAATTGATAAATGTATTTTTACATCCAGTTGTCAGTAGTATTAAGTAATTACATAAATTAATAATTATAGTTAACGATGCCAAGTAATTAGTTTCCAATTCGTCCTAACAACATAATTGAATTAGGTGCAGATTGATATCCGATTTCGAGCACGGTGATATCTTCTTGGTTATCATCAACTACGCATGAAAAAATATAATGTCCTAAGCATTACCGCAAATACAAAGGCATGTCTAATACTTATATTTAAACATTAAACTAATCTATATCCAGTTTTCTAAAGGAACCTTTATCTGCAATATCGTCAGAAGCGAGAGGCTTGACTCGTAAAGATTCATCTGTACCAAGTTTCTCTTCAGTCTCCATCCAGGATTTATACTCAATGATTTTCCCAGCCCAATATTCTGCAAACAAAACAAAACAAACAAGAAGTTTCATACATTATACAGTCATGAAAATCTTCTACGGCCAAATGGATCGGTCCGAAAATAGTAATAAAAACTTACGTTCCCGTTAAAAATGAAGATAACTTCATTATTATTCTGTAAAGTAACGAAATTTTAGTGACGTGACATAGCGTCAGCATTTTAATTTCGTAACGCGAGTGTTGGAGTTGTGGGTCTCCATGGCCTGCCTGCAGCTATCACTTACCATTTGGTGGGTTTTGTCCTCGCTGAACTTCTTAATCAGTGCGTGGAGGAGCTGTCAGTAGAGGTAAGAGAGATGGGGACCGCTACACTAAATATGGAATTGTGTTTTATTATTTAATTTATTTATCTTTTTGTCTGTATTTTGTTTGTAGATCGATGATTCCCTATATTAGAGTTTAAGACGAATTTTGTATAAATATTGTTATTATTAAAAAAAAAAATAAGATGCATGTCATTTTAAAGTTAAAACCTTCACCTTTAATATACTATAGTCAGAAAATAAATCATAGCAACAGATTTTTTACGAGAATATTTTGAAGTGAGCGTACGGCGTGAGTAGTTTTTTTTGCTCTCGAGTATATTTACGATTTTATATTTAAAACTTTATATGTAAACAAAAAAAAATTATATGTGAACACAACTGATATAGATGACGATCATGTCCCTGCTGGTCACGGATATATACCACATGACTTACTGTTTGGCTGCGTAGGGTATATATTATAGTAATATGGTTAAGCATTTTCGTATGGCCCTCACTCGTCATCACATTCACTAGTCCGACATAATGCTGGCTTCCATACATATACAACAGTTTGTGACACATAAATATCGTTCCTTGGTTCGAAGCAAGGAATCACGATGCAGCAGCAGGCAACTCTAACCACTACGCCACGGGGCCGTGAACGGTTTAGATGGCCACTCGAAGTCACTACGCTTCCCATTTAGAAATCAGGGAATTAACTAAATTGACTTGTATTAGTTTGTTATCCTATTTAGTCCTAGTTTTGTTAATCTTTAAGTTGTTTTTTTATTTATTTTTTCTATTGAAACTCAGTAGAGCTTCTATTCTACGAGGGTTTGCCGGAAAGCGTAGTCCTATGCCGGCCGAGCCGATTATTTTATTAATATTTTCGTTTCGCCCAAGAACAATAATTTCACAAACATTGTTTTGAGAGACTGTTTAATTAACATACCACTACAAAATTAACTTAGTAACATAAAAATATACCACTCAATTCCGATAATCTTTTGAAAAAGATCTTTTAACATGCCAAAAAGTTGAAGCAACTCGGGATTTGTATCTGCTAAGAGCGGGCAAAGAACTCTGCAGTAGTTATTATCCATAATTATTATCAAATATTTTTTTACTACATTATAATCAATCTGTTTCAATTCCACGCATTTGTTTCACTCGTCATAAACATTATTTGCACGGAATTTTAGATTTACTATTACAAATAATATTTCACAAATACATACATACATGTATTGAATGTGTCTAGAATATTTTGTATATAGTTTTTTATGTTTTTATTTCTTTACGTATATTTGATTATTTTGTACTTTATTTAATAGTTTATTAAGTTATATTATATTTTCATGAAATACCTGCCGTAATGTTTCATAATATCCTGGGTTGCTAGCAGGGAATGTCTAATGGCATCAAGCCATGGTATAAAATAAATACGTACCAATAATATCAGCAACCGTACCCCCGGATCCGCCATACTCGTATGGAATAATTTCTCTCGGGATATGTTCGAATAATTCTTCAGAACTTTTATGTATTCGAAGCTGAAATACGTCAGAAAATATTTTGTTTATTTTTTTATTTAGTAATAATTTAGTTTTAAATATATTTTGCATTTTAGTCATTGTTTCCGTAGACGTACACCTCAATCGTCCAAAGATGTGTCCATCGATTTAAGGCTTTATTTTCTACTTAATTTCAATTCGAAGGATGGCCCATAGCTGCAAACCTTGATCTAGTTACTAACCAATTACTATAATGCCAATCATTTA
This sequence comes from Teinopalpus imperialis, assembly GCA_029286865.1. NCBI lineage: Eukaryota > Metazoa > Arthropoda > Insecta > Lepidoptera > Papilionidae > Teinopalpus > Teinopalpus imperialis. The sequence goes on from JAGSMU010000012.1 coordinate 5,161,786, forward strand.
GTTTTATGGAATTGTAGGATAACTTACTCTTTGTCTGGCCTTTTCGTTAAGAAACGCGGATACAAGCTTAAAGATGACCTCAATACCAGATGGTACATTGAAATGATGACTGCCTTTTAGTCGAAGAGGTAACGAGTCCTGTAATACAAAAAAGATATTTTCTTTTTTATGACACCTACGACGCAACAAACATTTTTTGTTATAGCTTCAGTGAAAATAAATTCAGTGAAAATCCGCAAACCCAATGGCATTAAGAAATATTTATGTTTATACTAACTTGACTAACTGCGACAATTTTTCGGAGTAAGCTCGGATTAGCTTGCATGAAGTGAGTCATAGTAACACCCTCATAATCTACAACTATTTTTGTCCCTAAAACTGACGCAGTGTCATCTTCATTTACCAAGATCTGTAACAGCAAGTAAGTTAAACTAGAATAACATCATATTTAAAATGCATAATAAAGGTATTTTAGACAGAAAAATTATCGAGATCAAAGAAAATTAGCAAAATCGAAACAAATTTGGGGACGATTGACATTGTTAATTTAATTATTACAATTTTAAAATATACTTACATTTATTATTATTATTATTATTATTTTAGTGACATGACATCTACATTCATCCTTGACAAGAGATCATAATGCACATGCCTCGTCAACCTTGTGGACTGAGATGGAATGCCTTGTCACCAGTAATAAAGGTCTCCGGACCCCTACACTCATCGAACAAAACACAGAATCGTAATGCTGCTATTGTACGCTGGTAATCTGTGAGAGTGTGGTTCTACCCGGTCGAGCTGACCCATTTATTCTGCAGCAAGAACAAAACTACAGCGTAGCTCTACCATTCGATAAACAAATCTTTTTTGATGTCAGAAAAACAAAAAAACATAAAATAAAAACAATTTCCCGCCATTATTCTATTTTTTTTCTGTCCGCCAAAATGGGTGAATCTAACGAAGAAATTCAATACATTTTTAAGTTTTATTACAAAAAAGGGAAAATACGACAGAAGCCGCAAAAAAAATTGTGTTGTGCAGTATCAGTAAAAGGAGCACAAAATAGGTTTAAGCGTTTTCAGCCTGGGAATACTGATGTCAGAGATGAATCTCGGTCTGATCGACAGATAAAGTCGATGCCATTATTGAAAAAGTGGAGTAAGATCGGCATATTAAAGTTACGACATAGCTGAAGAGCTAAAGTTTGACACAACAGTTTTGACCCTTTTGAAAAAGTATGGAGCACGAGCTCACAGAAAGAAACCTAATGAATCGTGTACTCTTTTGCGATTCTCTATTGAAACGTAACGAAACCGAACCGTTTTTGAAAAGATTCATCACTAGTGATGAAAAGTGGATAACCCACGACAAGAACGTGCGAAAAAAATCACGGTCAAAGGGCAGTCAGGATCCACAGACAATAACGAAACCTTACTTTATTTTTATTAACTTACAGTAAGGTGATGCTGGTTGATAGTGCGATTGGAAGTGCATCGTTCAGCTTTTACCGCTGAGCAAAAACATCGATTCGAATCTCTACTGCCAACAGTTGATAATACTCAAGCAAGAAATAATGAAAAAACGTCCAGAATTGATCAACAGAAAGGGTGAGGTTTTACATCATGATAACGCACACACATCTATAGCCATTCATTATACATTGAGAGTGCTTGGTTGCGACGTGTTAAGGTATCCCCTATATGATGCCCTGACCTTGGGCCCTCAGATTTTCACCTGTTTCGATCTCTCCAGAATCCTTTGAATAGTGTTAGGTAAACATCAAGTGAAGTCTGTCAATACTTATTATCACAGTTTTTTGATCAGAAGTCCCAAAGTTTGTACAGTAATGGGATTATGTGTGTACCTACAAAATGGCAACGAGTTATCGAACAAAATGAACTGAAGTGAAGAACACATATATCAAATGAAATAAACTATGATAAAAAATATAAAATACGGAAAAACTTTTTCCCCGACCCATTATTTACAAATCAAAATGGAATTATTTACTTACCTGCACTAAGTAATATAAACTGCATATGATATCGGCGACGTCGTTGTTCCCTGGGTCATATCTGCCGGCCCTGATAAGAATAACACGCGGATGCAATCCGATTTTCGGTTTTGGTAGAATAATGCATGTCCTGTAGAAGTATTGGAAATATTAGAAGTTCCATAATATTCTGAAGTAGTTTACACAGTAACGTTTGATAAAGCTTTGTAACGGTCTAAATCTTTCATTGATTACAAATACAGTAAAGAACACTGAAGAGGAAGAATGGAAAGTAACAATTTCACACGAATAACAATATCCGGTAGGTACCGGATATCCAACGGGAAATTGTTGTACTATGTGAATAGATGTGAGTATATTGAATATATGTAACCCTCAAATACTTTCAATATACATCTATTATATATCTATACTAAATAGCAGTATAAAGCTACCGTGTTATGTATGATGTGTCTAGAGTAGTATTGGTAGATTCGACGATCCAGCATCACTGAGTGAATCGCCTTCCAGGTCTTCTGTTGACTTGTTGTCGACTATCGCTGCCATGGAGACACACTCTGCTTTCATCTGAGAAGTGAACAGATCTCTACTGTTCGTCCGTCCAGTTGCTAACAGCCACTCCTCGCGTTTTGCTGAGAGGGACCGATTTCTGAGCGAAGTACTGACGATGAATTTGTGATCCCTCTCTGATGTGCACCTTCTTTTGCCGGATCCACTTCTTTGATTAAAGCTACCAGTCTCCTGATATCGCTGGTTAGTTCTGGACACACGATGCACTGGCCTTGTTCCGATAGAGAAACCGCTTGAGCCACCGCTTCAATAGATGTGTCCATTTTGAGACAATATTTGTGTTTATAATAAGGGATAAGCATACCACTTGACGTTTGACAACTAACTGATAAGGGTAGGTTAGTTAAATGACCTTTTATAGGGCATAACAGCCACATGCAAAATGGTGATTAGCAATTTTAATCACATGTTTTTGGTCGTGTTCTTGGAAAAGATATATTTTGTTTACTTTATTTAGAAGTCAAAATATAGCGCTTTAATAATTCAAAAAAAAAGTTATAATTCAGGGCTCCGTTAATTTTTTAAGGGCATTCAACCTCTTGCATGACGCTTGAGTCGATTTTTTGCTCACGAGTGTATACCACTTACCCCAATCTCAAAAAATCTAAGAACTTCGATTCAGTAGGCTTTAAGCGTAGTGTAACTTCAGGCGCGGTAGTCCGTAACGTATAATACAAATCCAACTTTGCTTTTACACGCTCCAAACTGAACTTGCATCCTCTCAAGATCGCAACTAACCACTGATCATCTGAAACATGATATAAAAAGGTATATTCAAATATGAATTGTATTTGTTTCGAGAAACTTATAAATTATGGATTGAAAACCACCTAGGGCCATAGGCCTTTTTGAGAACTAGGCAGGTATGTTTGAGCGTAACGCATATACTCTCATCTTTGTGCTGCAACTCCATATTTACTGGCCAGTGAGATGTTAGTTCTGAATACTCAGATGGCTTTTCGCAATGAGTCGATGCCAATGCCATGTCATGCACATAGCAAGTAGCGTACACTGCGTGTAAATAAACATGTATTTGAAAGTAAAATTAGTTTTATCTTATTTAAGCTATTTATGCTTTATGCCATTTTAACATGTTAGGTCTTGACTGTTTCCAATTGCTCCAAGACTCGAAGCGCAGTAGCCATTTATTTCCAGCCAAGCATGAATTCATCATCATTTTACCGTGTATGTTATATTATATAATTTATATTGTCTCAAATAACACCATCAGAATAAATCTCTACTTTCTTCAAAGTAACAATTGGTATTTCAAAATTATGACGACAATGTTACCGTTAAAAAGATGAGACGTTACTGAATAGTTTATTAGAATAGTGATTATATTATGCACTTGAGGTGCATATAATCTTAAAGGTAATCAAGAAAGTGTTTTCTAGTTATTATCTATAAACGATTAAATAATGACTGAACTAACTATCGTTAATTTAAAAACTCATGTTTGATTCTTTTATTTTATTTTCTGCATTACGAGAACCTAGTTTGTGAATATGCGAATGAACTTAGATCGGTTTAACCTAATAAACTTAAACCGGCTGAAATTAATTTCTAGGTGCATTACATATATATTATACTTTGTATCAGTTATTTTAGTATATAACCTAATGTGTAATCAAAAAATCGAAAATAGGAAGGTAGAGTAAATAAAACATACCTGTTCTCGCTTTGAGATGTGGTTGCTTCAAAATCCATTCCTTTAAATGTCTAACATCATCAATTGTCTGTTTGGGATTCTCGTTCAATTCCGTTTTGGCTATCTGAGCCAACTCTGGAGCTAGTTCTCGAATCATTGGTATGCTGAAAATTACCAAAACATTGTACATTAGATTTCAAATGTCATGTATCAATCATAAATATCCGCATGTTGTACATTTACAAACACTGATTACATATATACGGATAACGCTAAATTAGTTATCAAACTGGATACTCCATTTTGTACAACTACTATCAGTATAAGCATATAAATAATAGGATTTTTATAAAATATATTACTCTTTAAATTATCAGATAGAGAGAGCGCGTGGAATACGATCGGTCGTGTGACAGGCGTCGTATCGACTCTTGTATTATCAGGTGCAATATTCCTTATCAATATCGCCCGTCGTGTTGCTTGCCAATGCTTCAACTTTACAACGTCTATTTTATTTGATTTCTTACTGAACAAAAAATTAAATTTAAAATTATATATCGGCACTAAAGATTTAAATCCTAACAAATATATATATATATATATATATATATATATATATATATATATGAACAAGATGACAGGAAATACGACGACTGACACCTGAAATGTGATCACCCGGGTTACAAATTGGAACACTCTTTTGTGCCGTGGGCTAGAGTGTGAGTATACGTCAGAGATGGTATCTGTTCTCAATTCCTCGGTACCGACCTGTACATCCTTTGGCTGCGTGTAGACAGCGAGTAATACCGATACTGAGCGACTCATGGCCCACGTCCAAATGGCTACACTCCGTGAACAGATCTTCAGCGACTTTACCGCTCACCACGCCGAATGGCTTGGATCGCGTACTACCGAACATGCGGGGAGATCTGTTCATGACTGTGCGTAATGTGGCATATGATCTGACGCAAGTTACTTCGCCTACGCGGGTTCAAGAAGTAGAGGATCATACACCTTCCCTGTTGATCTTCTACTAACCTCTCATGCGGACAACTAACTAGTCTCCGTCGATGTGCCCCTCTAGGCTCATCGGACCATACCATACTGACACATGATCCGGAACATGGTGCCACTCACGTGCGCCTTGCGATTTCTAGAATATGGTTGTGAGTGCCTCTACAGGTCAGCGGATTGGGACGGTATGCCATCTTTTTTTGCATTCTACCCATGAGAACGGATTTGCTTTTCGTTCCCGCATGGTCGTTTAGAAACAATCGACTCGTGCCTCGGCGAACATCCCCGACGCGCTACAGAACCGAGGCAGCCCCAACAACGCCCTGAACGCATTGTTGTATTGGACGCGTAAGGCGCTGTACTGCTTTGGAGTATAGAACAGCCACAGGCTCATTATGTGATTTTCATTCGTTTCGTTTCAGTACACATATCCACAATAGTAAATTCGGTATGCGAACTCCACTCGATTCACGAATACCATTTCTATAGTGTAATACATTTCAATTATGTTAGATAATTAGAATTAATAGATCACTTTATATATTGGGAAAAATTATGTCTCCGAATGGTTGCTTTCGTACTTTTTTTAATCTACTTTACATTATTTTTTCACGTTGCCTTTTAAATTATATCAATATTTTATAACAATAGCTTCGTTATTGTACTTAATTCGTTTAGTACATGATTCTTATACTGTATTAAAAGAAAATGAGTCGTCGCTACTTCAATTTTACTATGTGCATAAAAATGCAGTGAAATTTATAAGCACTTATAGTTTTTAAATTAGATGGAAATTTATTTTGAAGAAAATTATGCCCGTCAGCTAATGACATTGAATAGTTTTTATTTGTTTCTAAAAAGTTCTTAAGCATCAAGAGTTTATAAAAATATTTAGTATGAATATTCAATGTAAAAGGCCATAAGTTTAACTCTATTGGCTAGAAGCTACAGGTTCTCATCTTATTGTTTATCGTTTCTACAGTTTTTCCAAGAAGAAAACTATCTGGCACATTCTACTTTTTTTCCCTCACTTCAGTCCAAGTCAAACCTTTGAAATTTGTATCTGTTTTAATTGTCAACGGTAACTGCAACATTTTACCGTTACACAAGATTGCTAAAATTATATATACGGCGCAGATATGGTTTTACAACTTTAATTTTTAAATATATATATTTTTTATTATCATATTGGATATATTATAAATATATATTACATATAATTTATATTTAAGTTTTAATAAAAAAAATAATAGTATTATTACAGCATTTTTCTAGTTAACCTTTGTAAGAAGAAAATTGCACTTACTGTAAAATTTGCCCAAAATCGCTTACTCAATGGCAATACCCTCGCACCGAAGCAAGCAATGCTCTGATAGACATACTTAGATGGTTTTCATTCGTAACCGTTTCCGCTACTTAGCGGATTTGACTACTTTTAGATATGATTGGAATCTGACAGAAAATATTACTATAAACCTTTTGAACAGCATTACCCACATTACATTCTGATTATATGGGCATTTTATCTTTTCACTGTTATTAATTAGAATTTCATTTAATTATATATAATTGGATATCTGCAGACTTTTTTGAGTTAAAGCCGAAACAGATTCGAGTTTAATTCCCATTAGGACTTTTACGCTAATTATAGCGAACATATTAATATTTGATTGCATTTTGGTTTTGTTGGTAATGTGGTTAAAACTTTGCATTTCATATTATTAAAACAGCCTATTTATGAAAATAGAGGGCGACAAATTTGTGTTATTTTACGACTCTTAGTTGTGGGTAACAACCATATATGCTATAAGGTTTTATTTAGGTTGTATTTTAATCGTGGTCCTCCGGCCGATCCCATGCAGTCAGTGGACATATGTTTGAATGAGAAAAGCCTCTTGGCCTTAACCGGTCCGTTTTAAAATTCGTGCTACACCCAATTCAAAGCTGCAGCGTGTCTCGTATGTTTACATATATTTAAGTTCTATAAAGTATTATTAAATAATCGGTTCTCATAATGCTAACGTTTCGATTAAATCATTAGAATGGTCACTTTTACATTGGCTTCTTCAAGACTCAAGCAACGTAACTGAGAGTGCACAAGCTACGTTGATAACATTCACATATATCTTAATAATATTACATTACTAAGTACCTATTTAAAGAGTATGCAATGCAATAAGTATTGCACTTTTTATATTCAATTAGACTTTTTAATATAAAAAGTCTATGTCAAATAACCTTACCAAGGCTACATAAAGTATGTAGCCTATGGCCTATTTTAATCGTTTATTACAGAACATATTTTACAATTATGTTTTACAGGAGTTCCTTTGATTTAAAAAAATATATACGATTTTCCCAACAAAATTAAAAATGATTTCCTAAATGTACATATTGGTTTTGTACATTTAGGAAATACTTTTTAATTTTGTTGGGATCATACTATGTACTTATATTTAAAAAACACGTGGTCATGCGGTCATACATGATTTGTCTTTTTTTTTTATTTACTATGTACAACAAAAAATATAAAAAATTAACTAGAGGTCATGTAAATAAGTAAACTGTAATAGGTTCTTGATATTTTACTTAACAACAAAGAAACAAAAAATATTGAAATGAAATATTCAAATCAAAATACATTATTTTATAGTTCAACTTAAAATTTTCCAAATTAACGTCAAATTTATGTTACTTTTTCCCTTAAATGTAATACTAGATTTCACATAAGATTTTACACTATGAAAGCTATACATTCAAAATTATATATTATTCTATATTTTTTGTGTTATTTTTCTATTAATTTATACATTGTAATGAAAATTTTAATCAAACTGAAGTTGTCTAAAGGATCCCTCAACACCAAAGATATCCTCTGCAGTTTTAGGCTTTCCAGGCCTCTTTGCCTCGTCGGTTCCAAATTGAAATTCCTCGTCTAACCATGCGAAGTATTTAAGAACTCTCTTCTTGGCAATATCTAAAAACAAAGTTTCAACTTTAACTGTCAGTCAAATATTATATCAAAGAACAACTAAATTGTAATTAATAAAGTGTTTAATATATTTGTTAATGGATTCCACCTTGAAAAAAATAAAGCCAATAAACTTAATCTTTGTTATTCTACATTAGATCAGAATTATTTTCATCAATGCAAACCGTGGCATTGATGAAAATAAATCTGTGCTTAAGAGGCTTAAGGCTGTATGTGAAAGGCAAAAAGAATACGGGTTTTATAAAAAAATATATTTTCAAATTCCAAATAATAGTTTAAGATGTATCACTATTTTAACTCATATATGTACGTATGATTTTTTTCGTATTTTATATACAAATTTAAGATACTTTTACCATAAATTATAATATATATGTGCCACATTGTTCAATAACTTGTTGCCATTTTGTTGGTAGTAACATAATCCCATCTAATTTTGGGACTGATCAAAAGTTGTTACAAATAGTTTTGACACTCCTTTTTTCATATAGAATAGATAGGAAACGAGCAAGCAGCTCACCTTATGGTAAGTAATTACCACCACCCATGAACCCACCACCATGAACACCAGCGGAGTCGCCAAATAGCCAAAGTCCTCTCTTGATGTTGACCTAACACTACCTAAAAAATGCTGAAGACCCCGACACAGGTAAAAATCTGAGCGTGTAAGGTGAGGGATATATGGTGGATGCATTAACACTTTCAAACCAAGCTCTCTCAATATTTGCTGAGTGGCTAATGATGTGTGTGGTCTGACGTTAACATTATGAAAAACCACACCCTTTCTGTTGATCAATTCCACCCGTTTTTTCTCTATTTCTTGTTTGAGTCTCATCAAAAGCAATAGAGATCCGATACGATGGTTTTGAATGGCGGCAAATGCTCATAATGAACGATGCCCTTTCAATCCCACCATACACACAGTATCACCTTCTTTGAGTTAATGCAGGTCTCGTTATAGCCTGTGGAGCTTCGCCACCCCTTGACCAAGATCTTTTCGGACGATCTTGTCGCAGGTAATTCACTTTTCACCAGTGATCAATCTTTTCAAAAACGGTTCGGTTTCATTACGTTTCAATAGAAAATCGCAAATGATTACACGATTCATTCGGTTTCTTTCAGTGAGCTCCTGTGGCACAAACTATCAAGCTTTTTTTATATATCCAGACTTTTCAAATGGGTCAAAGCTTGCAGTCTAACTAATATGCCGATCTTGCTCCAGTTTTCCCAAAAAGGGTATCGACTTTATCTGTAACAGGTCGACCAGAGCAAACTGAAATCGTTTGAACCAATTTTGTACTACTCTTACTGACGTGCGTTAAGTCCATAAACATCACAATTTTTTTTCATGGCTTGTGATGTATTTTTCCCTCTTGAAACTTCAAAATATATCGAATTTCTTCATTACATTCATCCATTTTGCTGATAGAAAAGCAATAGAAAAATGGCGGGAAACTGACTTACTTTTTGTTTTTCTATGAAATTTCATTAACTTAATGGAATCAAAACCAGACATATACAAATAGTACATACAACCAAATAGATTTTATTGCAACTTTTTACTTATAAAATACGAAAATACCTTTAACGCGCCCCATTATTAACACGTGAGTAAGATTAGAAGACAGTCTACAGGGAAAATTACATTTCAATAAATATAATTCAGCCCTTATTATTCTATTATATAAATATGAACACTATTAATGAAAGATCCAAAACATTACAGTCCAATATCAACAGTCCTAAACTCACGAACCTGTGAGTTCTTGAATAGTCCCTCCATTTCCTCCATACTCAGCAGGCAATATCTCTTTAGGTACATGTTTGTATAAGGAATCAAAATCTGTGTTATGAACGTGCAACTGAAAAAAAATAAATAAAATGAAGGTAACTAAATGCTATCAAATCTATTTATAAATTATTTAATTTAAAACTGCATCTACCCTTTTTCTATTCTTCTCATTGAGGAAAGTTTTCATCAAATTGAAAATGGTTTCGAAGCCAGTAGGTGTGTTCAAATAATGTGCACCCTTCATTCGAATTGGAGTAGCTTCCTAAAAATAGCACTACATGTAAATAACTAAATAAATAAAAAAAAAGTATTTTTATTCCTTACCAAATCAGTAGATACGTGAATAACTTCATAAAACATCTCTTGAAAGTACAAATATAAGTTATAAAACTTAATCTTTACAGAGAAATGCATTTATTAATACATCATAGCTTGGCAAGAGTGACCATAATAGACGCAGATATCCCACAGGTTTTCAGCCTTAGTTACTTAGAGAGGCATTCTAATATACAACGAGAAGGGACATAATAAAACCGAATACAGGACGGGTGAATTCGCAGATATACTGTTTAATATTGAAGACTAATACAATATACACAAAATAATTTTTTAACAATTTAATATTTTTCCTTTTCCCTATTTTAAGTTATAAACTATAACTTCGATATGGCATTCTAAGATTTATTTTAAGTGATTTTTATATACATAAATTACCTGAAAGGCTACACTCATTTTCTTCATTAGCATGGGATTCATTTGGGTGAAGTGAGCCATGGTTGCTCCTTGCATATCCATTATGCTGACACCACCAGCCACAACAAAATTATCATCTTCCATTAACATAATCTAAAATAAGTTAATAAAGAATTTGTCTAAACGTATTACAAAAATATTAATCATCCCTCTGAAAGTTGATGGATACAGTAGTATTGAAATATCCTCAAATGTATATAAATAAAAATGAACTCAAAATTTTATCCCCATAATCTCGATGGTTGGCAATCAACCACTGAGCGCTTTATGCGCAATTTCCTGCCACGCACAACTACTCTGTGAAATCAGCTGTTGCCATCGGTATTTCCGAACCGATACGACTTAGGGGCCTGAAGAGTCTACAACTTTCTTAAAGGCATCGCATTTGCGACTCCTCTGGTGTGTTCATGGACGGTAATCACTTACGAATTGATGAGCTGCTTGCTCGTTTGCCCATCTATTCTATAAAAAAAACACAATAGACACAGCTTGTCAAATCAATATCAAACTTTTAAAATTGAGCATTATGTTTTAATACTCATACCAAGGCCAATCGAAAAATTAAAAGAATCTTTATACACTGACATTCCTGATAACGCATTCAGTAATATTTGTATTATCTATCTTTAAAACATACTGCATGATTAACGACCAATGCAGCTACATTCCATCTCCACTATGAATCGATTGTCTCGACTGGGAAAGAACCACGCCCCCACACAATACCAGCGTAAAGTATCAAAATAACGCTGCTATGTTTTAACGTATGGTGACTTAAGGAAACCGAGGATTCATTGCAAGCATTCTGTTTCAGCCCTAGGGGTGACTACAAAACATGCGCGTCTTGAATCTTTTATGAGTATGGTATAGATGTATGTAAATAGGATGCCGTAATGACGTAACATCAAGGGAACTGTGTACTTACTCGTTTGCTTGCCCTACATTTTAAAAAAAAATTAAAAAAATTAAGTACTAGTGATAGGAAGGTTTTAAGAACTGCGATCTCCCACCAATACTATATATATATAAAGTTAGTGAGTATGGGAAAAGCTTCGAAGCAGCGGTAATTTTTCTGACACAATCTTGTCCCGCGATAAACTATTTAATCGCTGGTAAAAGAAGCAATATTTAAAAAAAAAGTGTAATATACATACATTTTGAATAACAATATTAACAGATAAGATCTCGTTTATTGTGTACTTGTTAGGGTCATAAATACCAGGCCTCATAAGAAGAATTCTGGGGTCAGCCGGATTCAGGGATTTTGGTAATATAAGTAATACTCTGGAAAAGAAAATTACGAAAACATACGTATAAGCTAAGGCTTGAAATTATGCGAGATTTATTTTTTTATTAATTATAAGTAAACTAATAGCAAATATCAATAGATTAACTGTACTATAGAGTATCAGAAGTGCACAAATACCACTTTCACCTTTAATTTCATAATGCAACAGTTTATTATTTTTCTTTTATTCAACAATAGTTGAGCAACATAAAAAATAATTCAGTTTACGAGATGTACTTCTTATTATAATGAAGCATAAAATATAACACAAAACATACCCTAAATCAAGAATCTCCATAAACTTTGGGTTGTTATGACTTAATGCACGTAGCTCTGGAGCTGTTGTTCTTAGAGAATAAAATAAATCTATCTTTTGTTTCGTTCGCTCCATGCTAAACTTACATCCTCGTAAAAACGCAGCGAGCCATTGATCATCTACAACATACATAAACATTAAAAATATTCATTAATAAAATATGTAAATTTATTTAAAATATATGTTAAAATATATACATCACGCCACGTTAATACAATGGAATTTTTTGCTGGCCAAATGCTTAAATGGTTTTTTTTTTTGGGCTGATGGCCGCTGTTAGTCCGAGGGCTTTTACAGTTTCGCCGGGTTGAGTGGTGACCGAGCGCTTATGCCGCTCAGTAGAGACCTCTACTAGTGGGTAACCAGCACAAGGCTCCCGAGAGGGAGCCTTGGCTTGGACCGTTACCCTGTCCCGCGAGAGCGTCTGGCTCGAGGGTGCCCGAGAGGGCCGAACCTCGGCTCGGTCAGTTGCTTCTGACTAAGAATTATCTACATTAATATCTCTATTATTATTATTGGCTATATGTACCACCACTTTGGAATGCGTGGGCGCTGGAGAAGAAGTGGCGCAAGAAACTCCAGCGACGCTTCTAACTGTATTGACTGGAGAGAAACGGCCTGTGACATGGCGTTATCGCGAATAACCTTGTTTGCGACGCCCTCGCCGTCGGCGGGGGTGGTATGAGGGTGCAATGTACGTGTGTAGTGTTTTATAAAGAGCTTGGGCCCTGGTGGTCGCGTCGTCGGGGTCATCGAGGGCGTACCTCGGTCTCCTTCGGACGCGGGTGAATCTATGATGCGCGATGGGATTGTAAGTGGCGGCACCTACAATCAACGGGTTTGAGTGTGTGACGGCATAGTCGAAATATAGGCGAGATACCTGCTTCAGGTACTGCTCTCTACTACCTATGGTCGCAGCTCAAGATCTATGTGTAGATTTTCATTACGCAAGAACCATGGCGCGCCGGTGGCCTTGCGCATGAAACGATTTTGTATAACCTGAAGCCGGTGAATATGATGCGGGGAGGCATGCGCAAAAACGGGGCTTGCATATGTCATTATGGGTCGAATGCACGCTTTGTAAAGTGTTATTTTATTACGCAGGGACATTTTACTATTTTTATTGTTACTCAAACTGCAAACGACCTAGGGCGAACGCTGCTCGATTACCGTACGCGGCTGATATGCGGACCGAAGGTGAGTCTTTCATCTAACGTGACGCCTAAGTATTTGAATGTCTTTTCCCAGGGCATTGGACGATCAAATAACTCTATAGTTGGGAGATGTGGCGTTTTGTTGCGCCGAGAGAAGTACATGGCTGCACTTTTGTTGGGGTTAATCTCGATCCTCCATTTCCGAAACCATTTTCCTAAGGTGTTGGCTGCAGATTGGAGGCGTTTACAAATAGCGTCTGGTTTGAATCCAGACACGTAGAGGCCGGTGTCATCGGCGAAAAGGGCTAGGCTCTACACCGCGAGTGCGCAGTATGTCGTTGGTGTAGAGTGTGTATAAAATAGGACCTAGGATGGAGCCTTGTGGTACTCCGGCATAAATGGGGTGAACCTCAGAACGCGTTCCCTCGACGCGGTAACAAAAGGTTCGATTTCGGAGAAAATCTCGTATGATAAGTACGAGTCGATCTGGCACACCGAGCTCATATAGTTTGTATATGAGTCCGTTGTGCCAGACCTTGTCGAAAACTTTCGCCACATCGAGGAAAAGTGCCCCAGTTTGGTAGCCCTGAAAATTTTATTGAGAATGTGCTCCGCGGTGCACTTGATGTGTGCATGAGTGTTGGGTTCGAAACCCGAACTGCTCATTGATTGGTAGCCCTCGGGACAGCATGAAGTCGTTTAGGCGGGCAAGGATTAGCCTTTCATATACCTTACCCAAGACTTTGATTAGGCTTATGGGTCGATAGGCTGGCTTAAATAGTAATCTCCAAATAATATTCGGAGTTTGAACTGTTAATAGTGGTACTTTAACGAAATGTACAAAGAAATTACATTGATCATTATTTCCAAAAATGTATTGTATAAAATCTTAATTATAATAGTTTGTGAAATCTTTTTTAGCGCATTATTTTATTTGTTTGTAACTTAAATGTTTTTTCTTTATTTATATAAAAAGCAACGACATTACAGGCATTACTGACAGTCTTGTTAACTAGTCCAAATTGTTCTAGGAGATACTTCACGACCATAGTCTAATGGTTCATTCGACTGTACCTTAAGGCTTAGGCGGTGCTTACATAGCAAAGCAAGCGTAGTGTAGACTTTCGACCTGGGAATTCTATCAGTGTACAGAAAATCCTTTGGTAAAAAAATATATATATTTTGTATGTGTATGAGCCCTTACGAATTCCTTCCTTCGAAGGTACATGTCAATTATTCCTTATAAACTTAGGATTATTCAGAGAGTATTGAATTTATTTCTGACTACATGAGAGATTTTAAATGGAAACTCACAACATAATCTATGATTCCTCACAATGTATATACATATAAATATAATATGAATCTAAATTAGTGGTAACAAATTGCATATATATCTTTTTACATATATATTTTTTTTAATTAATAATAGCAAAAAATTTTTTTTTTATAAATTGTCAATGATCATTTTCTACGTAATCAACGAATGATATTGCAATAACTTTAAAGGATTTGACATATCTGACATTTAACATTTTTGGATGTAATGCATTGTCATTAATTCGCATGATATGTGAACATTGCATAATTTGAAATTTATACCATCCTATATTATAACCTTGTATAATGGCTAATAAATTATTATTATTATTATATATTCGACAAATAAATAAATATTAAGGACATATACCTGAGCGCGCTCGCAAATGCGGTTGTTTAGTAATCCATTCCTTCAAAAGCTGTAAGCTATCCTCCATTTTCTTCGGATCTTCGTTTAGTTCCACGCTAGCTTTTTCAGCCAGTTCAGCAGACAAAGGTCGAACCGGCATCTTGATAAACTGCTTTAACGCTCTATGTAAACATTTCTTTAGTTATATAATAAAAAAATATATTGTAAGTAATATTACCACACTTACCAATTTAATAAACTTAAATTAAAATATACGATTTCTATATCGTATTATATAAACACTGTGACCGATCACGGTATAAACTGTTGATAATTATTAAAGTACATCAAAGATTAATAAACGCTCCTTAGATATGATTAGAACTGAAGTGATAATTTTTATTTATGTAAGCGGTTTTTGTGATAAACTTATTTGATAATTCTTGTTTTCTTGTTATACGTTTATATGTTACTTTATTTCTTTGCAGTTATAACCTTGATAACAAATATCGCCTATAGGAAGATATTTATATCGTTTTATTGATAATTATTTTTAGGTAATTACTTGCAAATTTTAAGTATTGAGTCAACGCGAACGCAACGAAATCATATATGAAGTAAATATACATGAAGGATTGACATCGAGTAATATGGGATGTACATAATTCAAACATAATAGAGAAGAAGAAAGTAAGCAGGTACTAAGGGATCAAATATGAATTCTAAAAAGTTTCAATTATTAAAATTTATTTTAATAAAATTTAACACAGATAATCTAATTTACTAAAATGTAGAGTTCGCTCTCGATTAACACTACGTAATAAATAAGACATAATATTTTGAATATGCCATTATGCATAGGAAAATTATAAGTCACGGTAAATTTCAATCGACCTCCAACCGTCGAAAGGTGCCGTCTAGTCCAAACAAAGTATCGGCAGTCTTTGCCTTGCCGCTTCGTTTCGATTCGTCGACACCATATTGCAGATCTTCTATAAAAGTATTACTGTAGTTTTGTATTTTCCTCCTCCAAAAATCTGAAGTAAAGATTTGGATACTATATTATATTATATACTTGCCTTTTTATTTGTACCTATTACTATCCATTAATCCAAAACTCAATTGAATTTAAAAAAAAATATTTTCAATTTATATATTAAGTTGTTAAAATAATTTTGTTGCATGCAATGAATTTTTTTTGTAGCTCACGGTTTGACAGCAACAAAGCAGGCCAATAGTACAACATTGAAGTTAGTAATCCTGGTAAAAAAATCTTTAGGTCTTCTAGAGATACGTTTGGCACGGTATTTCATTTTATTTATCGCAAGATGAGAGAGATATTCCATAGATGCTTACCAATAATTTCTTTTATGGTCCCAGCATCCCCTCCATATTCAGAAGGTAATATATTTTTAGGAATATATTTATGCAACTCGTCGTAGTTCCTGTTGTGGACGTAAAGCTGAAATTATTTTTTTACATAATACTTGTAACATTAAATTTAAAATGCCTTATTTCTCTTTTATATTATCTCTTTTAACATAACTTACTCTGTTACGGTTTTTCTCATTCAGAAAACTCTTCATTACATTGAATATACTCTCAAAGCCTGGTGGTGTGTTTATATAATGAATTCCTTTCATGCGTAGGGGTATGGCATCCTATTTAACACAAGAAACGGTAAGTGGCTATAACCCCTAAGGTGAGAGGAATTTACGAGTATGACTCTCATTTCAATGAATTTTAAAATTTATCAAATGAGATCAAAACAGTTCCTCAAGTAACGAAAAGAAAAGTAATAAGTACTAATTATTAATAATAATCCTAAATCTTACATAAGATTCCAATAATGAACAGAAATCTTGGAACAAATTTTATTCAGTATTGGATGACGTAAACTTTAATTATTTATTTTCAAAAACTTGAAATCGGAAGTATTTTTTTTTAAGTTTACATTTTACATAAATAATAACCACACATGTATATTACAACGCAATTTAAGGTGTAGTCGTTAATAGTACTTTTTAATATAGTATCGAGTGTGACAATCGAGCACACAGCTCACTCGATGGTAAATGATTTCTGCCGATTGCTTCTGCATATAATTTCCTAACGAATCACATTGCAAATGCGTTACCCGAGGATGAAACGCATCGTCACCAGTAATACGTCTCCGGATCCCTGAATAAGAAATAATCTGAGAGATTTGATGAGAGAAATAAAGAAACAATATGATACTTCTATGGCTTGGTCGGCGCCATGATAATTGAAGTCCTGAACTGATCGTACGCCTAGCAAACAGTATCCATTATTTCCACGGCAAAATAGCTAACAGAGCATTGCCACCGAAATGAACGTTCTGATGAAGGCGTTACTTTACCAATAAACAATTGAATAATAAAGCGAAGCCTTGTTTCAAATTAATACTTTGCGATTCGTTTTTATCTACAAATAACTAACAATACTTTAACATTGCTGAGGTGTAATATATTAACTTGCTAGAAATTATGGATTAAATAAAAACAGAATAATGCTTGAATTTTATAGCTTCATTACCTGTGCTAAAACGACCATCTTTCTAACTGTCATTGGAGTCATCTGCAGATAGTGTGCCATCTTAACATCATTTAGATCGAAGATCAATAGTGTTCCAGCCACAACCGTGTTATCGTCCTCCATTAATAAAATCTGGAATATATTTATATTTCAATAAGTATTATCTATTTTTATAAAAAAAGTCAACTTCTCAAATTTCAAAAAATACCTTCTGAATAACAAGGGACACGGATATAATATCAGTAACAATAAATTTATCACAATCATAGCATCCAGGTCTAATGATTGCAACACGCGGTGAAGTGGGTTTTGCGAGCTTAGGTAGTATTAGGTATGAACTGCAAAAGTTTAATGAAGAATAATTAATCTGTGTATAAAATCATGAAAACTTTAGCCATTAATTTGTGTATACAAACCGGCTTAAAAAGATATAATTTTTAAATATTTTCCATTGCCATAGCAAATTCATATATATATATATATATATATATATATATATATATATATATATATATATATATATATATATATTTATACATAATTTAAATAATTATAAAAAGACATGAAAGTATCGAAACACGTACATAATATAAATCTTATAATAATTAATTTTTAAGCTTTACCCCGTATCAAGAATCTCATTGAAAGCTGTATCTGAATATTGTATTCTAAAACAATCGGGTATTGTGTTCCGTACAGAGTAGTATAAGTCAATTTTTTCTTTTGTTCTTTCTAAACTAAATTTGCATCCACGGAGAAAAGCTATGAGCCACTGGTCATCTGCAACAAATAAAGCCATTTCACTACATTCATGTTTGAATAAAAAAACACATACTAGATACATGATACTGCTTGGAAACCCTTATATGAAAGACAGGTCTATTAAAATTGTATTTATCTTGCTAAATAACATCGATAGCCTAGTCGTTTAGGATACGGTCTGAATAACTTAATGTCGTCGATTCGAGTCCACCATTTGGTTTTTTTTATTATTTTATTGTCGCGAACCTTGCTTCTATCGGATTATCGTAAATTTTCATATTGCCCAAGTATTTAAGTTTAGTTGGAGTGGTTTTCGGCAATGCCCATAGTTCACCTGATGGAAAGTGATCTTGCTACCCACAACTACTATGTTAATCATTCATAAGGCATTACAATGCGTTGTCACTAAGTACTAACGAATAAAATGGGGTTACATATTTACCTCGGTCTTTTGATTATCATAAAATAATGTTGAAAATAATTGATGAAGATGTAAGTAAATATTTTTTTAGAGACATATTTTGTTATAGAATGGTATACAAGAAGACTATAAACACTACAAATATTGCCGTATGCCACACCAACTAAACTTAAATACTTGTGCAATTTGAAGGTTTACGATAATCCGATATAAGCAAGGTTCACGACAATGAAATAATAAAAATAAAATTGACGACCTTAAGTTATTCAGACCGTATTCTAAACTAGGCTATCGACGTTATTTAGCGTGATAAATACAATTTTAATAGACCTGTCATCTTTTTCACTCTATAATTTCAAGAAGAAATTATTACGTACTATATGTAAAACGTGTACTCGTACGGAATCGTAACAGAGCACATTTCCTACGTTTACTTGTTATTCTTTTTTAATAACAATACGTTTTTTGAGAAATAAATATTCAACCAATATTGATGACATTTTTGGGAAATCAATTTTAGATCTGAATAAAAGAGGAATCTCAGAATGTGTGTAATAAAAACACCGCATCAAGAAACACCACCTTTTCTGGAATCGGTTAAAATGCCTCTGTTAATAGTAACAAAACGCCGCACAGTTTAGATTGGTAATTAACTACGAACTATCATCACTTCGAAGTATTTCATTTTAATCAGTGAATATAATACAATTTCGATATTTGTCTGTACATATGTCTTTGACAATAGGAATCATCATCAAATTCAGAGTACAGGCTGGCTGTTCATTTTACACCATCACAAAAAGAAGATAAAACAAACTATCTTTTAATTCATTTGTAAGTTTCTGATAGTAATAATCATACCTGATCTTGCTTTTAAGTGCTTCTGTTTTGCTAGCCAGTCTTTTATATGCTGTAAATCATAAACGACTCGCTTCGGATCTTCGTTAAGCTCTATACGAGCTATTTCCGCTAATGGAGTAGGCAAAGTACGCAGAGACATTCTCGTCCAATCAGTAAAATTGAACCAATTTATAAAAGCACACGTTTTTAATTTAAGATTACTCACGCACTTTTATAAAAATAATTGCATTATAACGTAAAGCGTGTATAAATTTTATAAAGAAATATTCTATTGTACCTCTATGTATATAAAATTATATAAACTCGCTAACAATTCTTAGGATTTAATAACAGTGTAACACTAATACTTTAAACGTCTAGTTAACCACAGAAGTCACCGTCACGTCTAGTTTTTCTCATTTAAGATCAGTACGTTAGTTTGTAAGCATTAGTGAAAAAATAAATATAACGATCACATGTTAGGAGATTTCACATAGAGAGTTACGCGGATATATTGTAAGCGATATCATATCAGCACTTTAGATAAAAATTAAATTTAGTACAATGTTTTGTGCATAAAAACCAGAAAAATATGTAACATCAATAAAAACTGACTGGAAAACATTCATTTAACATAATAATACAAAACTATTTATTTTTATAATTAAATTTGAAAAAAAATTTGAAGCTAAAGTGTGATATTCCTATTATATACACATAGTCATATTGATTTAAAAGTCATAAATGATTATTGCTTTCTATCATAAGCCGTAATATCGTTTTTATTAAACCGTATATCTGAAAAATAATATTTAAGTGACGTTATAGAAGATTGATATTAACATATATGAAAATTGATTTTAGTTGAAGAAGTACGAGTTCGATGTCATTCATACGCACACATACAAGCTTTACTCTCGCGCTTTTTTTCTTATAATAACGAATAGTTTAATATAAATTATAGGAATTAATAATTGGCTATAATTTGTATAACATATCGTAACAATATTATCATTTTATGTATTGCTTAAATAATAAATAATCTTAATATTTTAAATCAATGTCCCTTAAGCAATAAGGTGGATCCATAAAATAATCATTGATTTTAAAATCATTACTCAAGGGAATTAAAAAAATCTGTAGACCTTAAATCTTTAGTGATGATCTTCAAAAGCCAGATCTTCAGATTCAGATCTTCTTCTATATATGAATATATACATATATATAAATATATATATATATATATAAATATATATATATATATATATATATATATATATATACATCTAAAACTGGCCATTCAATGTTGGCCTACCACAAAATTAAATAGCAGAAGCTAGAACACATCAATTTTATCTTATTATTATGGGAACGTTTGGACATAAAAAAGTAAGTGTTGGGTGCCGCGATTGCTTAAACCGTTCGATAAGCTGAGACGACTCGCGAGGTGTATACCTTTCGATACGTTCCCAAGCTCACCCCGTTTGAGCCGGAGTCCCACAAGGCCTAGTTTTAGGTCCCGACCTCTATACATTCTACACAAACGACATACGGCGCACTAGTGGTGTACACCTAGCCCTGGCTATGACACAGGCTTCTATGTGTCTGTATCTAAACTGTATATATATGTAAGCACCTCCAATCAGCAGCCCAAACCTTAGGGAACTAGTTTCGAAAACGGAGGATTGAGGTTAGCCCCACCAAGAGTGTAGCCAAATACTTATCTCAGCGTAAAAAGCCGCATATCCCTACCATAGAGTTATTTGATCGTCCAATCCCCCGTTAAAAGACAAATATTTCCTCTGGAAAAATAGACAAGCTACGTCAAAAATATGAGCACTGGTGTCGTTCTTTCTTCGTAATTACGAAGCAAAGCAATGATCTAATATTTGTGTTGAATCAACAGCAAAGGGCACTAGCTACTTTTTCAGCTCCAATAGCATTTGATCCAACGGGAACATTCGTAAGGGACAACAGATTATCATGCGTAGTTAAAAAAATATATAAGAATCATTTAATATATAAATTCATAAAATGAACATTATAATTACTTTATATTTTATGTTCCAATTATGCCGCTGTAGAATCTAGATGCTCCTCGAATGTGCGATGATAAGTAGCTCCATGTAACTCAACTTGACCGGAATATTATGTATGCCAATTTTTAGACCGGATTAGGTTAAGGCGAAAAGGTCATGATATCACAGATCCAATTATACCCACAGAACTGCCATTCTACTTTAAAGGGTTGTAGATTCCATTACAGTTTCGCTATTACGATCAATAAGCCACAAGGTTAGACTCGGGAATGCATGAAGCCTTTTAAGTGGCGTGTTCGCCTATGACTTTTGTGAAAATGTTTATGTATGGGCGCCTCATAGAAAAACACAATTGTACTCAAGAAGCGCACTGCTGGCGGTCTGTCAAGATCATGTCTACTGATATCCATATCGTTAAAACTATCGGCAGATCAATTTGTCATGGGAAGCCTAATATGATTCGATCATTTTATGCTATATCATGTCTACTTGTTTATTTTTAGTCCAAGTATAAAAATATGCAAATCCCAAATTCCGAGATAAGTATGGAATGTTACAATGTTTAAATAGAACTAAATACTGAGTTTTATGACTAATAGTTTTTTTTTATGAAAGAGTGTAAGAGTGTAATTGAAACATGAAAGCTTTACTGCTTTATCAATGGAAAAAAAAATAATAATGAAACTGTTAATCGTCAAATTTTTTAAAAACCAATTATTAATAACTACACGCAAAACAATGGTAATACTCTATAATGCATTATAAAATTAATATATATTTTGATAGAAGTATGAAAAGCAAATGAGTGTGGTGGTACGATCGTATTCTGTTAAATGGTGATCCTCTCATATATGAGTAGTTTCTAACAACACAACTTGTCTCTAGCATGTATAACTTTAACTAATATTTGTCTCCGTTTTCTTGTGAATATCCGATCCTACTGATATTCCATTCGATCGAGGCTTAAATCGAATATGTTCCAAGCTTGATTGTGTTTATGTGCACGAATACATTAAAAAATACAAATATCGTAGTTGTTAAATTAACAATACAAGGTTCATCAAGTGGCCAATAAAGAAATACCTCTATAATAAATCTATTTGATGATTAAATCCGGTATAACGTAAAAGTATAAATTAAGGAATTAAGAAAAACAATTTTTTTAACCTTTGTTTTTACAATATTTTTGTAATCAGTGATTATCAGTACAAATATTTTAATTACTATATATTTTTATATTACTATATTATCCTATCTGATAGTGCCACCTAAGCTGCCAGTTCCCTAGCTATCGGAAGATTCTCCAGAGTGGAGAATGGATGATTTCCGTATACGGACTTTCGCCTCTGGGGGAGCCGAGCTCTAGCCGTTGAGGACGGACTGGAGCTCGGCTCCCCCATGAAGTGGCATCGTCGAGGACGTGACGGGGTCGACGGTTCCTAATTGCCGGATTCGGTACCGACTCGTAGGTTGCGGCGTTTACCACTAGCGGGTTGGAGTGCGAAAGCGCTTTCGCGAAGAAGCGCTGCGAGATAGACTGGAAATATTTCGGAATGGTTACGAGATGGAAGTCACTGTGCAGATCGATATCGCGCTGATACGGTTCTGCTCCGGTAGCTGTTGTGGTGAAACGGTTTTGGATCGTCTGTTTTTTTTTTTTCGGTCTGAATGCCCCTGTTAGCCCGAGGGCTTTTACAGTTTCACCGGGTTGAGAGGTGACCGAGCGCTAATGGCACTCAGTCGAGACCTCTATTATATGTGACCAGCACAAGGGCTCCCGAGAAGGAGCCTCGGCTTGGACCGTTACCTTGTTTCGCGAGAGCATCAGACTCGAGGGTGCCCGAGAGGGCCGAACCTCGGCTCGGTCAGTTGCTTCTGACAGAGGATTCTTTAAATTCGCTATGATTATTAGCTATCTGTACCACCACTTCGGAATGCGTGGGCGCTGGAGAAGAAGTGGCGCAAGAAACTCCAGCGACGCTTCTATCTGTATGGACTGGAGAGAACCGACCAGTGACATGGCGGTATCGCGAATATCCTTGTTTGCGACGCCCTCGCCGTCGGCGGGGGCGATGTGAGGGTGCAATGTACGTGTGTTGTGTTTTATGAAGGGCTTGGGCCCTGGTGGTCACGTCGTCGGGGTCATCGAGGGCGTGCCTCGGTCTCCTTCGGACGCGGGTGAATCTGTGATCCGCGATGGGATTGTAAGTGGCGGCACTTACGATCAAGGCTTTAGAGTGTGTGACGGCAGAGTCGAAATATCGGCGGGAAGTCTGCTTCAGGTACTGAGCTATGGTCGGCAGCTCAAGATCTATGTGTAGATTTTCATTACACAAGAACCACGGTGCACCGGTGGCTTTGCTCATGAAACGATTTTGTATTACCTGAAGTCGGTGAATATGACGCGGGGAAGCATGCGCTAAGACGGGGCTTGCGTATGTCATTATGGGTCGGATGCACGCTTTGTATAGTGTAATTTTATTACGCAGGGACATTTTGCTATTTTTTTGAGTAACGGGTGCAAACGACCTAGGACGAACGCTGCTCGATTCCGTACGCGGCTGACATGCGGACCGAAGGTGAGTCTTTCATCTAATGTGACGCCTAAGTATTTGACTGTTTGTTCCCAGGGGATCGGACGATCAAATAACTCTATAGTTGGGAGATGCGGCGTTTTGTTGCGCCGAGAGAAGTACATGGCTGCACTGTTGGTGGGGTTAACCTCGATCCTTCATTTCCCTAAGGTGTTGGCTGCAGATTGGAGGCGTCTACAAATAGCGTCTGGTTTGAACCCAGACACATAGAGGCCGGTGTCATCGGCGAAAAGGGCTAGCTCTACGCCGCGAGTGCGCGGTATGTCGTTGGTGTAGAGTGTGTATAAAATAGGACCTAGGACGGAGCCTTGTGGTACTCCGGCACAAATAGGATGAACCTCGGAGCGCGTTCCCTCGACGCGGTAACGAAAGGTTCGATTTCGGAGAAAGTCTCGTATGATATGTACGAGTCGATCTGGCACACAGAGCTCATATAGTTTGTATATGAGCCCGTTGTGCCAGACCTCGTCGAAAGCTTTCGCCACGTCGAGGAAAAGTGCCCCAGTTTGGTAGCCCTAAAGAAATTTACTGAGGATGCGCTCCGTGATGCGGTGCACTTGATGTGTGCATGAGTGTTGGGTGCGAAACCCGAACTGCTCATTGATTGGCAGCCCTCGGGACAGCATGAAGTCCTTGAGGCGGGAGAGGATGAGCCTTTCATATACCTTACCCAAGACTTTGAGTAGGCTTATGGGTCGATAGGCTGATGGATCGGTTGGATGTTTTGAGGGCTTGAGAATCCCTATGACGTCGGCTTCCTTCCAGGTGTTCGGGAAGGTGCCTTTGGATATGGCAGCGTTGTAGATTATCACCAGTAGGTGTAAAATGGACATGGGTAGGAGTTTCATCACCTTGTTGGTGATGTCGTCGGGGCCGGGAGCCTTGCGTGGTCGCAGGTTTTTAATTATGGACTCAACTTCGGTGCATGTGACTTGGGTAACGGAATCGCGAGGTGGTTCCTTACTCCTCCGGTCGACCACGCTGTCAACCATTGCAAGGTGAGCGGCGTCGATCGGTAGGGTGCTCGGTGAGCGTTGGAGCTCCAGATTGTCAGCCAGACATTCGGCTTTCTCTTCGTCTAAGAAGGCGGGTGGTTTATTGGGACGCGCTAAGGGAGGCATTGTTTGGGCGGTGCCCCTTTTTAGGGACTTGGGAAGTCGCCAGAAGGCGAGATGGGAAGGTTCGATATTGGAGAGGTGATTATCCCACCGATCGTTCCTGTACTGGGCTATGCGTGACCGGACTTCACGCTGAAGGGTACGTAGCACCAGCCGGTTACTTTCAGTGGGATATAAGTCGTGGGCACGAGTCGCCGCATTCTTGCGCCTCATTAGGTCCTTTATGTAGCTTGGCAGGGTCCATCGGTGGTCTTCCACCTAGGGAACCCGCCTCGAGCAATCCTCGACGACTGTCTGGATGTGCCTAGTGAGGGCATGAACTCGCGAGGTTCGTGTCGTGGACTGAAGATATGTTCCTAGGAATAGCATCTAGGTGTGGTGATGTGGCTTCCTTCAGGTCGTTCCTGAGTCGGTGCCAGTCTATTATGGTTTTGGTGGAGGGTGAGGTTGGGGCGGAGGGCCCTAACCGAAGAAGAACGGGGGGATCGTCTGTAGAAGATTTAATTTGTTCGCGGTTACGTGGGCGAAGACGACGCTGGCGTAGGCCACAATTGGTCTTACGCAGGACGTATATAGCTGGAGTTTATGTCTTGGGGACATTTTACTATTGGCGCTGATGAGCTGGTGAAGCTGGCTCATGACGAACCCGGCCCTATTTCTCACATTTTTTATATGCGAGTGGAAACTGAGTTTTCGGTCAAAGGTGACCCCTAGGTATTTGTCCGATTCTACCCATAGAATGGGTCGGTCAAAGATCGTGATTTGTCCTAGCTTTCTACGGCTAGGTACTGGTGCAGAATGAATTGGCCTCCCCAGAAGAAGACGGCTGCACTTTTCTACGGGTTAATATCGATTCTCCAAAACCGAAACCAATCGGCGAGGCGATTGGCTGCGGCTTGGAGGCGAATGGTGATACGGTCCTTGTGTACGTTTGACATGTTGTCACATGCTTCAATTCTCAGTTAAATTCAGATTATGTTGTGACGAAAAAAATAGAAAACGAATAAAGCAGTTTACTTGATGATAAGTGCCTACTATTGCCAACTACATAACGATATCTTTGATAAAAATGAACAAGTAGCCGAGTTCTCATCCCATCTGACATTTCGGATAATACTGAAATGCGATACGAATTGCTAGTTGCGATTATTTTCGTGCCACGCGTGCAATACTGGCATTGCGTCGGACTGTGAGTTCGCTTTAAGATATAATAGTAGTCTTTTGTAAGTGGGTCTCCGTTTCCCTTCTCCAGCATAAAAAATTCAGCAGCATTAAGGCGCTTTTATATGCAATCCTTATAATCGTACCGGGATACTAAAAGGGAAGTACATTAAAGTATAAAGAAATCGAAAAATCTCGATGTATAAAACTTTATTCGTTGAGCATAAAATAATAAATCTATAAAATATAAGTAAATGAATACTTTTTACATTTTAAAAAACACGTTATTACGTCCGGAGTGAACGTTTGT
Source organism: Teinopalpus imperialis (assembly GCA_029286865.1). Classification (NCBI taxonomy): domain Eukaryota; kingdom Metazoa; phylum Arthropoda; class Insecta; order Lepidoptera; family Papilionidae; genus Teinopalpus; species Teinopalpus imperialis. The sequence continues at coordinate 5,188,803 of JAGSMU010000012.1, forward strand.
TAGTTATGGAATTCTGATGACAGTACAATGTCAGCACCGAGCGCATCGAATCTAATGACGTCATCTGCACGCTTGGTTTACTTAGAACTGCTTCAGGATGATTTCTAAATACAGCGCGTACGTTGCGAGTATTCATAAAAGAATCTCATACAAATTGAAATTATATACGTGCATTCGTGCAACGCTGTCAATACGCCTGAATATTCGTTCGCCTTAAGATATCTCTTCGCCAGTTATTAAATCTCCGGTCCTTGCCGCATACAGCATACAAAAGTCATAGGCAATCTGGAGCTATTCTACGCTGCTGTTCTGGCAAACTATTATATTTAAATCATCAAGGGTGAGATGGTCTTAGTATCAACAGCGATGGCAATGTTAATCATATAAAAGTTACGTCATATTCAGAAATAATTAAATTGTAACCAAAAAAATGCATTTCATAAAAGCTAGATTTAATTATGTACACGTTTAACAATAATCAATAAAAAATTAAAATGATCCCAAATCATTGTGTTCCTCCTTTTCAAAAGTAAAAGTACAACAACACACACCTTATCTTTCTTTTATTTGAACTAAAACTGTAATCATAGATATCTTTGCTGTCTGTAATCTTGTATATGTGATACAATTATCTTCTATCATAAATATGTTATATATGTAATATATATATTATGAATAGTTGGCGAATCATTATTAATTACTTTCGTAATTCGTTTAAAAGGAATTTAATTCTGAAACTTAAAATTATATAAAACTATATTTTTTCTTCAGAAGTAAGAGTGATAAACGAACGAGGCATGATATCAATATCTATCCTTGTAAAGAATTAAAGAGTCAGATACATTCTTAACCTTGAGGAGTAAGAAAGGCTGCCTGATTACCAGTAAATAAGGTCTCTTCTTTCACTCACATACGCTCACCATATGGAACAGCAACTATGAGCTGCAATTTTACGAAAGTATTCTGTGAGAACTTTGATATAATATCGCTTATAAAATTTATATGTAGAAATATTTAAGTTTTTTATTTAATGTTCGTTAATCAAAATGCAGTTGTCTAAACGAGCCCTCTAGTCCAAACATATCTTCCGCAGTCTTTGGCTTGCCGAGGCGTTTTGATTCGTCGGTACCGTACTGCAGATCTTCTTCTAAAAAATCACTATGTTCCTGCACTTTCTTTTTCCAGTACTCTGTAGAGGTAACATCGTTTAAAATGTAAATAAAATATTTTAATACTATCAAAATATCTATAAACCTACTGCTACCTACCTGTTATCTCCTTAATGGTGCCACCACTACCTCCATATTCAGCTGGCAATATATCCTTAGGAATGTACTTGTACATTTCATCATAATTTTTATTGTGTACGTAAAGCTAAAAACACAAAATTAAAATTAAACATCCAATGTCAGTCTAATGCGTTACTTAATTTACGAGTAATATATTTCATTTATTTACTCTGTTCTGATTCTTCTCATTCAGCAAACTTTTGATTGCGTTGAAAATGGTCTCAAATCCTTTTGGAGTATTTAAATAATGTGTTCCCTTCAAACGCAATGGCATAGCATCCTAGAAATAATGTTAAAAAATAAATGATTACTTTATTTGATTAATAAAACGGACGTTTTCTTTTTTTAACTTATTCCAAACGGAGTACTATATACTTATCTTTACTATAACTATTTTAGAATTATTTCATTTGATTACTAATTACATTTATTCTTTACTCAAGGGTATCAAGCAAATTAATATAAAACGACAAATACCAAATTCATTTACCTGTGTAGTGACCACCATCTTTTTCATAGTCATTGGCGTCATTTGTAAAAAATGCGACATTGTCACACCATCCAAATCCAAAATATTTTGGCTACCCGCTACAACCATATGGTCGTCTTCTATTAACAAGATCTTAAAACGAAATTAAATATATCAATATATTGGTTAGTGAAAATATGGTAATACAACAATCAATTTTATAATATTTACCTTTTCTATAATTTTACTCACTGCTATTACATCGGCGACAGTATATTTTTCTGGGTCGTAACTTCCAGGCCTGATCATAGAAATACGCGGTGATGTGGAACTTGCCACCTTTGGTAATATTATGTATGAACTGTAAACACAGGCTTTTAAATTAAAATGTTTCCACATAATTAATTGAACAAACGTTAAATATTTATCTCTTACCCAAGATCGAGAATCTCATTAAAAAGTGGATCAGTATGTTTAATTCTATAAAAGTCTGGTGCCGTGTTACGAACAGAATAATAGAGGTCCAACTTTTCCTTAGTTCTCTCTAAACTAAACTTGCATCCACGGAGGAATGCAACTAACCATTGGTCGTCTGTAAGAAATACATATATATGTATATATTGGTCTTTACCTATGAAATTGCCGTTATTCAGTATTGGCCATTTCAAACCAAAAAAAAGTTTTCTAAATTCTAAATTCAAATTAATTTTGTTCATTCTTTTTGACATTCTTTTTACAAAGTCATTCTTTTGTTGATTGATTAGCCTTGTGTTTTCATTACGTTTGAACATTTTTCGTCATAATATATGTGGAATATGAGTTCCGTCGTGGCGTCAATGCGGCACTAACGGTACGTAACATCAACAACGTTTACGGACAGAACCTTACAAACGAACGCACAACCCGTTATTGGTTTGCCCGGGTCCGTTTTGGAAATTTTGATTTGAAAAATGAACCTCGTGGTTGTCTGGACACCACTGTTCAATGATGATACTCAATCTACAGCCGAGCTAGCAGCAGCTTTTACATCAAAACATTATTGGTCCATTGGCGACAAATTGGCAAGGTAAAAAAGCTTGATAGATGGGTGCACCACGAACTTAACGATCGGCAGCGCAACGTACGCGTTGAGATCTGCCTCGCGCGGCTCAACAGGCTCAGAAATGAAAGAATTTTGAACCGAATTGTTACGTGCGACGAATAGTAGATTCTGTTCGACAATCCAAAGCGCTCAACAAGTTGGTAAGATCCTGGTTCAGCACCAAAGCGATGCCCTAAACGAAAAATTACCTCTAGAAGGTTGATGGTCATGGTGGTCTAGTGCCGCTGTGATTCATCACAGTTTTTACTAAACGGCATGAGCATTACTGCAGATGTGTTCTTTGAAGAACTGAAGACAATGATGGAGAAGCTCGCACATCTGCAACCAGTTTGGTCAATCGCTCGTCCCAGCTGCTCCTACACAACAACGCGCGACCCCATACTGCACAACAGACAGCCTCCAAGCTGCAAGAGTTGGGGTTGGAAGCTCTCCCTCATCCACCGTATTCATCAGACCAAGCACCCACCGACTAATACTTATTCCAAAATTTGGACATTTTAGCGGGAAAAAAATTCAATACCCGAGAGGCAGTACAAAATGCCTTTGACGAGTTTTTGCCTCCCGTCCAGCTGATTTTTATAAGAAGGGCATCAATAACCTACCACTGCGTTGGCAAAGATGCATCGATTACATGGGTGATTACTTTGAAAAACAGAATTAAAAAAGTTTGATAAAAAAATACTTTAACTTATTTCATACAAAACGGAAATTTCATAGGTTAAGACCTGTTATATTCATTTATATTAGCTGTAATGCATGCTTACTCCTTGGTTAGGAGGATTTATTTGTATATATTGTGTATTAGTAATCGTTAAGTATTGTTTTAGGAATTTACATAGTTAAATATGGGAAATTATCAACACATTCATTATCAAGACATGCACATGAAATTAAGACTTCCTATAGAAACTAAAACATTTTCCAAGACCAAAGTCAGCTTAGACGTTATCACTGTATTTTTCATGTAACCTACATGCAGTACATCAGTAACAATACGTTAACCCATACGATAGCTAAGATAAACATATTGATTATTTATATATAATATACTATATAGAGGATACTGCGGAGTTTATACAAATTAATAAAATCCAACGTGTTATTCCGACCAATTATGTTAATACGGTTGATATTAAAGTTTTATTAACACAAACAGAAGAAAATTTTCTCATCGATTTTCAAATTAAATTAAAATAATGCATCACATAAATTATAGTTATAATCTTATTTTATATTGAAAAAAGAAAAATAAGTAAAAAAATAACTTAATCACCAAAAGTAAGGTAATCTTATATTGAACTAACCTGTTCTAGCACGCAAATGAGGTTGCTTTGCCAACCAATCCTTAATATGCTGGATGTCCTCTTTCACCCTATTTGGATCTTCGTTCAGCTCCAAACGAGCCTTTTCAGCCATTTCGTTAGATAAGGGCCGTGTAGACATTTCTAATCAACTTTCTCCTAAAATATTAAAAATATGTACACGTCTTCCTTTGCAGGCAACTCTTTGCTCAGTACACGTTTAATGCAAGAATACGCTGATACTGTTATAAATTTAATTTATCATCGATTATCTATGAACCACATGTAAGTAATCAATAGTTATACATTCAATATCGCAGAAAATCACTCAATTTGAAGTTAGAGTTTGTATTATAGCCATTTCATTTTTTTAAATTCCTAAAATCATTAAAAATAAAAAAGTCTCGTATGTGCCACTTGTGTAAAATATCATCACATTACATGATTATTAATCTGTATAAATATGAAATATCCCCAAGGATTAAATTCTTGGATTTATTGTGAAAGATAGTTGTATCTAACTTTTAAAACCTACAAATATTTGTACAGTAAAGATTACTCTAACAACTCAAAACAAAACAAAATTTGTAAAATAATTCTAGAACCAATACCGTTGGACACGGATTTTTTTTTTTCGGGCTAATGGCCGCTGTTAACCCGAGGGCTTTTACAGTTTCGCCGGGTTGAGAGGTGACCGAGCGCTTATGCCGCACAGTCGAGACCTCTATTAGTAGGTAATCAGCACAAGGGCTCCCGAGAGGGGGCCTAGGCTTGGACCGTTACCCTGTTCCGCGTCTGACTCGAGGGTGCCCGAGAGGGCCGAACCTCGGCTCGGTCAGTTGCTTCTGACTAAGAATTATCTACGTTAATATCTCTATTATTATTATTGGCTATATGTACCACCACTTCGGAATGCGTGGGCGCTGGAGAAGAAGTGGCGCAAGAAACTCCAGCGACGCTTCTAACTGTATTGACTGGAGAGAACTGGCCTGTGACATGGCGGTATCGTGCATAACCTTGTTTGCGACGCCCTCGCCGTCGGTGGGGGCGATATGAGGGTGCAATGTATGTGTGTTGTGTTTTATGAAGGGCTTGGGCCCTGGTGGTTGCGTCGTCAGGGTCGTCGAGGGCGTGCCTCGGTCTCCTACGGACGCGGGTAAATCTGTGATTCGCAATGGGATTGTAAGTGGCGGCACTTACAATCAAAGGGTTTCGATGTGTGACGGCAGAGTCGAAATATCGGCGAGAAGCCTGCTTAAGGTACTGAGCTATGGTCGGCAGCTCAAGATCTATGTGTAGATTTTCGTTACGCAAGAACCATGGCGCACCGGTGGCCTTGCGCATGAAACGATTTTGTATAACCTGAATCCGGTGAATATGACGCGGGGAGGCATGCGCAAAAACGGGGCTTGCATATGTCATTATGGGTCGAATGCACGCTGTATAGTGTTATTTTATTACGCAGGACATTTTACTATTTTTATTGAATAACGTTGGTGCAATCGACCTAGGGCGAATGCTGCTCGATTCCGTACGCGGCTGATATGCGGACCGAAGGTGAGTCTTTCATCTAATGTGACGCCTAAGTATTTGACTGTCTTTTCCCAGGGGTTTGGACGATCGAATAACTCTACAGTTGGGAGATGTGGCGTTTTGTTGCGCCGAGAGAAGTACATGGCTGCACTTTTGGTGGGGTTAACTTCGACCCTCCATTTCCGAAACCATTTCCCTAAAGTGTTGGCTGCAGATTGGAGAGTTGTTGGACATGGAATGACTAGCACATTGCTTCAAGTTAGCAAAAGTAACAATTACGTAACACACAATCCAAGTAAGAGAAAAAAACCAAAGAAGAAAAAAAAAATATATACGAGTGTAAAAACAAAAATTATAAGGGTAAGAATAACCCCTTTTTCATACATTTAAATAATAATCAATACTTAGAGTAAATTTAGATTCTCAATCACACCTTTTAAACTTTACACATGACGTAACCGAGATGTTAAGATCATTATAGTATTTATTGTAAATCTTTAGGATTTATCAATGTTTCTACATTCCAATAGCCAGAGAGATTAAAGGTTAGCATATTTTCCACCAACTACCTATCTCAAACCTCAACCTATCCCAAAAGGCTCATCCGTTTCCAAGCAAGAAGAAAAAGGTATTTTGTGCCCTACAGTTTTTATTACATTGTTTCATGCATCATGGGCACCTAAGAATTTTATATTCCTAACCGTCGTCAATATGGTGTATTCATTGACTATTTCTTTAAGTACATAATTTACTTCCATCGTCCTTAATAAGTCACAATTACAGGATAATTGTGATCAAATTCAAATGTAATATCAATCGAAAATCAATTTAAATATGAATTGTTCATTATTAACTTTTACGTGGCATATTTGCAAAGTAATAAATCACTTGTAATATACTGCAGCAATAAAAAAGAAAGTTATTGAGAACATCTATTTTTATCGATTACTTTTATACAAAATAAACTATAAATTCTGCATACGAAATAAAGATGGTGTTCATGTAATAAATCAAATTCTCTTTCTCTCTGATTTTTAACAACTTTTTTTGCCTACTTTAAATCGCCTTCCTTACGAAATGAATAACCGAAGTAATATAATTAATTGTAATTGTAGTATAATTAAGAAAATGTATATTTAAGTACAAATAGAAATCGCCTCACATCATTTTATTTATTTCTGTATAATATATTCATCTAATTAAATAGTTGTAGCATCCCGACACAAAACTGAGTCATATCGTCATAGTCGCGTACTGCAATATTTTTGTATCTCTTATTCCATAGTATTAGATACTTGTATCAATATAACTGGTGGGAATAATATGTGATTGATATGATCATTCCTCGCCCTTTCAAAAATGTACTACTACATTTATCTCAATTCTTTATTTATATACATGTAAATATGAAATAGATAAAAAAGAAAAAATTAGGATCACTTGTTTTTACGATAAAGTATGTGATTCTTTGCTATTAACCGAGAAGCAATAGCGGATACCAGGAACCACCACTACCTTACCAATTTTTGTTCGAATGTGTTATTCAAACTTAATGTTTTCCATCATCCACCAGTAATTCTAGATAGAGATACAGCCCTGATAAGGGATGATAGAATTGTTATTATGGAACTAACGTTATTTAGTCATTACTTCTTTGATTTTGTGTACTTGATGCTTGGTCCTATAGCAATAAAAAGCGATACTTTTTTGGGAATAATTACCAAACCATGATCATTAGATCACGAGACGACAGCATGTAAATCTTTATTTAGAACTTGGATAGACGCATTGATCTGGTTCCAGTCAAGCATGAATTTACCATACACTAGTTATAAATCATTGGCAGTGTAGCAGGTGTTAAAAAAAATAAAAAAACGGGTAATTTTTTGTGTTAGCAATGAACAATAAATAAGAATGCTACAGTCAGAGGAAACAATAAAACCGACAGGATTTCGATTAGAAAAATCCAAAGGGAGCCGACCATCGTGTTATTATCAAGGACATCCCCGCTTCTTTCAAGGATTCGTCGGTACAAAGTCGCATTTCCTACGATTTTGCACCGACTAAAAATTAAAGACAATAATATTTAATACAAATTTATATCATCCGATGAAGATTTTACTAAATATCATGAATTAGCCCGAAAGCGTTACGTCATAGACCTGGGGTAAAAGACCAAGCGACCGGGCGTTTATATTTAATATCAAAATTAACAGCATTCGTGTAGTTGGTGTTTAGGAAACCTCAGAGGCCCTCCTTGCATTGCTTATTCCTGACAACTACTTGAATGCAGATTCTTTTTCTTTTTATTTTTTTAAATTATATTGGGAGAAACTGCCCTAACGGTATACTGCAGTTTGTTTCTATCTGACAGTGGTAGAGCTACGCTGTAGTTTATTACTGGCTGACAGTGGTAGTCCTACCCCGTTAGAGCTGACCCACTCATTCTATAGCTAGAAACAAACTACAGTGTAGCTCTACCACTGTCACATTTTTCGTCAGACCAGATTTGGATTATCATCGTTAAGTTAGAGCATGGACGTCAGTGCCCCTGGTGACATCGATGTCCTCCTTGCCAGCTGTATAGGAATTCGTAACAATTGTACGCCTTACATCAACAAAGAATCTGACGATTATAAAATAGCAATTCAATAGGAAGCTTGTAAATATGCCGAATACCTGATTCTATTGGTATATAATCGATGTATTGCAGAGAGTATTTTTATCTATATTTGGCGTCGCATCAATATTGAAATAAATCTAAAATCTGACGATTAACCTCATGTCAATCGTAAGAAAATCACATCAACTACATACTATAATGTTTTGTCATTAGATACACTGCTTGAGTGTCTCGTATGGCCGAAATAGTCACAACTAAAGTACCTTTTTCCGTTTTATCTACAGTCTTTAATTGTAAATATATATAGTAAGTTAGTAATTTAAATTAGATCGTCTATTATTTTCAGTTTGTATGCTTCTTTCGTTTCTGGTTAACAGGGGAGACAGTGATGGGTTAGATCGGTAGATTCTTTAATAAAAAAACATAGCTCAATTTCTATTTCTTCTACGTATCAAAGGATAATATGGGAAGACCAAATAGAAATTTTGGAAAGGATGGAGGAAGTTTGGAGAAGGAGGAAGGGAAGCTTCCTTCTATTTAGCAACCTTCATCTGAACTCAATTTCATAGAACATACTACAAAAAATAAGCAAAATGAGATAAGTCAAGTAACGAAAACAAGCTAAAAAGCTTAAACATTTTGACAGTGGTAGGGGTCTACTAACGTGGGTACGTTATAACTAGTTTCCAGTGGCAGAATGAATAGGTCAGCTCGACTGAAGAAAATTCGCATCCTACCAAAATTCTAAGGTGAAACAGCAAAATAACTCTGCTATGTGTGGTATGATGAGTGTAGGGATCTGGGAACCCGGGTTGTTAGGCATTCCATCTCTGCCCCCAGAGGGCCCTTGTTTCATCATCGCTAACGATGTACCATCAGGTGAACTGTGTGCTGGCTTGTCACTCATAATATTATCTAAACAAAAACAAAAAAGTATAGACGACATATATTTAAGGCTGGAATTGGATAGTGTAACTTTTAGTGTTGCCTTATCCATGTATAATGTTATCCACTTCGACAGATACATTTATAATAAGTAAAACGCAACATACAACTCTAAACTAACTAACTTACCCAATGACCTCAGTTTGAACTAATGACATAACAGTGCCATGTTTCGTTACAGCTAACGAAGTATTTCTTCTCAGTATTCAGGATTGACAACGTTTCTCCATCTTGAGTCTTTGTTGAGGACACATCTAGGTAACAGTGGTAGAGCTACACCAGTTTTTATTTAGCTGCATAATGAATGAGTCAGTTCGAGCGCCCACACAGAATACCAGCGTAAAATAGCAGCATAATAGAGCTTTGTTACTAGTGACGAGGCATTCCATCTCAGTCCTCAAGGGTACAACGCATTTGCATTATGATTCCTTGTGAAGGATGAATGATGTTAATGTCATTGACCTCAGGAATCACTTACTATCAGGTGCACTGTGTGCTCATTTGTGACCCTTAGTTTCATAAGAAGACGGTTTGAAAAAAAACACATTCAGCGCGTAGTCAGCTCAATACTGAATGTGATATCAAGAAAATGTTCATATTTTTAGTATTTTAATTCGGTATGCAAAACAAACAAAAGAAAAACAAAACAAAAGAAACAAAACAAACACAAAACAAACAAAACAACAAACAAAAGATGGTAAACAAAAGAGTTATTATTATTTTTTGTCTAATAAGTCTATTATCTAATACTGTATCTAATATTTTTCAAAACTGTCTGTATTACTATATATAAACGCATTACTCAAAAATCGTTTTTTCGTCATACCTTGAAGTGGCTTGAAATATCCCAGAAATCTAAATTTAAGAGTTAGTATAAACTGCGACTTAAACGTCAATGTGGCTATAGCTCATATCCCCTGATGAACAAATTTCCTTTGTCATCTTTATTTGTTAAGGAATTGAGACCGACATGGAACACATAGTTTTATCGCTGCACCCATTAAAGATATAACTTTAATACTCAGTGTACCGAACATTTCACCATACTCTTGAAACGATATAGATTCTCCTCAAATTAATGAATTATTTTAAAAGTGACTTAATGAAGTAAAATATAATTGATATATTAACCGCTTAAAAATAATAGGTTTTATTCATACCTCGTCAAATAAATTTCAATGTAGTTATAACTTTTGATACCAGGTGACGTTACGAACATGTTATATATTCGGGGCCAAGCTCTGAACAAAGTAACAGAGATTCGTGTAATGCAATTAACCAACACAGCCGCAATATCTGGTGTTGCATAAAATTAAACAGGCGCGTTACACGCGGCGGCCCGCTGTCTGCTCCGTTGCAATCAAAATAAACTAAGACCAGTGTAAGCACCTAACAGGTGCACCTCGCTAAATCTAAATAAAATTTAACGATAAAAATAATTAATTCCAAAGTGCGAGCAAAATTTTTCAAGCCGTTGCCTTTACGTCACGTCTCAAGTTTACGTTATAAAGACATTAATCAAAACGCTTGGCTCCCAACTCTTTCCCGCTCGAAGCTTCGACGTGTTCTGTAATCTCCTGTAATTTATGCTTTGTTTACTCTGATTCATGTATGAGCAACGCGATAATTTCATCATATTCAATGTGTAACAATAAACAATAAATTTTCATTACTTATTTAAAAGAAATCAATAAACGTAACAAAATAAACGGCCTTAATTTTTTCTCAAACGATACATTTATTTTGTGAATATTTACATCAAATTATTCTACGTATTACATTTTAAACCCTGTTTTAATTTTATTTCACTTGCATTTGTTTTTAAGTAACTTGTTACTTGTTACTAGGGATAGTACAAGGATAAACAAATTAATTTAAAATTATAATGTAGGGTAATCGTGACTAAACGATTCACAGAGAACTAAATATGGCCTGGCGTTTTATACATTTAAAAATATATATTAAAATATTACTATTTCAAGCTGAGTGCGCCATGATTCATACTCCTGAATTGATTATTTGATTTAGATTTCACTCGATATAGTGAGTCTCTGAGCTATTTTTGCACTTCCACTTCGCCTTGAAAAGATCTTGAAACTGAAGTTACTAATTTGCATGTTATTGAGATAACTTGACATGAAATGGTCCAAGAGACAATTTGATTATATGTGTTTTACCATGAATATGAAGCCTATGTAACACACACACAGTAATAAATAAATACTTAAACACTACAAGCTTAAATCTACTTAAGTAAAATACTACTCTTAAAATCACAAACATCGGATAAGAATCCTAGTAAACCGTAAGATAAAACTATAATTAATACTTCCTAACAAATTTACTAGAAAACCCTGGAATTGTGTGATAGTCTTCATCTATGTAAATTTATGTGAAATTTTATATGAAACTTTCTATTATAATTTAATAGTACCAAAATCACTTAATAATAAATTTATCTTATACCTGGTCAAAGAAGGTATAATTTTAAATGCAGCCTCTAATTTAAGAAAATATATAGATCCATCAATTGAATTTGAATTCTAATACAAAATTAGTTTTAATTTTTATCGTAAACAATAGAGGCAAACTCGCAATACTGCTCTGCATAAAATATATTTTAAGATTTTCAAATGTTGTACAGTCATAGTGAAATTGATTTTAGTACAAACAATATATCTGATACAAAAGGAACATTATGTTTGTAATAAATATGTAATGGTTTCCATAACTTAATAACATTATTTCATAGCTACCTACAAAAGTCCTTATTGAAACTGACACACCATAATAATTTATGTACGTATATGTATATATATTATTATGTATGGTACGAATCAATGTTTAAAGAAATGGCATTTTAACGTTTTTGCGTAGCGTCGAATGACTTTGAAGATCTGTTGTCGTGATATACAGACGTTGAATTAATCGAAACTTATTTAAAGTAGACTAAGTTCATCAAAAGTTTGAGAAGAGCTTCAGTTCATCTGGGTCAAGCGCCCGTGCCGCTTTCCAGTCGGTCTCGGGGTACTCGTCGAAGTTCGAAGTATCACCTTTGTATGACACAGTCGGCATTATGGGCGGCTGAAAAGGAAATAGTTTTATACAAAATACTGCCGAATACACGATAATTATGATGTCTTCCTGGCTGATTTCCACCATGGCAATATTTTCTAGTTATAAGATGACATCAACTCGCACACAGAACACAGACTAGCAAAAAATCGGAACAACATAAATATTCAATTGAAGCCCCATTTATTAAAAATCCTGGATGAAATTCCGGTTATTTGGATAAAAAGAGGAATGAAATCTGGATGAAAATCATTTCATTTCACTCAAAAAATTCTTATCAGTCTTCATTTGCAATAGCATATGTCCATTGTTTATTGACGAAAATAACCTGAAGAATGGATACCTCAGCCGAAAAAGCGACTCAAGTTATCGCGTTCCTCCAACACGTGATGAGCCAGAGAGAAGTTGGTCGCAGCCGAATATGAGTCAGTCTGCTGACTCAAGAGTTTAACGAAGGTTCCTAGAGACGGGCTCCTTTTGAAGAAGGAGTGGATCAGGAAGGCAGCGTTGCACGTCGGAAAGAGACTACGGTTACATTGTTAGCATTGAAAGCGACACCCAAGAGCAGCTTAGACCGACACGAGGCGTAGCTGTTAGCGACTGACCGTCAGGTAAGATGTTTAAAAGCCGCTTTACTCCAAAAAGGCCAGTCACGGAACCAAAATTAACCGACGCGTATCGCCAAGCCCTTCTTCCATTTGCCCAGGTAAACGAGAATTGGACGATAGATGAAAACGGGTCTATAGGAGAACATTGGAGTGATATGCGCAATGCTGTATCGAAGAAACAGTTGGTTATATGTTAATAACATTTTGTTTGTGCATTCCTTGAGTCGTTTTTTTCCTCGCCAGTGTATGAGGACCATAAGCATTCGAGCAAATACAGAAAAAAAACAGGCACTCACTCGTGGTTCCGAGACTACAGTTCCCGAAAACCAACATTTGTGATACATAAATATTGTTCGTCGGCTGGGAATCAAATCCAAAACCCTTCACGCCCCATGTAGTCACTCTAACCACTACACTACTGAACTATACTATAGTGCAAATAAAATTCTATTAACAAATCTTCTCATGTTAAATACACAAATAATTGATGGTGATATCGTAAACAATAACCGTTCTGCAGGTTTGATGCGCATGGATTATTATGGGATGAGACACTGTAGCTAGGATAGTAGCAAGAACTCAAAAAGCTCAAAAAAAAGAGGGAGTACATACTAAATAATGCGATTAGCATCTCGGTCTCGACAACCCCAAGGATGAGAACAATCCTATATTATTATATTTTAAATTAAGGTTAAAGATGCATCAAAGATAATAAATACTTAAAATAGAGAATTCGATGAATTTATCTGTTATACCGCGTAAAGTTATGAGTGGAGCTCAGCCATCTGGAGTAATAATAATAATAATATACCGTCTTTACCGAGTTTTTAAATATTACAAAATTTGACCCCAATTATATCCAAATTTATTAATGGTAGAACAAGTTAATGGGAGCAAATTTATTTAAAATAAAGTGTACATAAATGTCATATGCTAATTTACACATTGTACAAAAGGTACAACTTACTGATATTTTATTTAGGTATACTGTTATTAAAAAAATGATTCATTCATTGAGTTATTATTCGAAGGCCTGGTAAGGATTAATTAGATTAAAAACCAATTTACTAAATTATTATAAATGATGTTTAATTAAATGGTCCAATAAATTACTACGACTTTTTCAAGTTTTATTGCACTTGAATTCGATGAGACGTAAGTACCATATATATTCCTACAACAAAATAATTACCGATTACTAAACTATAAAAAACTGCAAGTTACCTGCAACTTCTTCATAAATACGTCCGCCCAGTCCAAATGCTTGAACCACCTGTGCCTCTTTACGTCTTCAGATCCGCACTGTAACAAAAACAAAAAGAGATGTTTTTTATAGTCTAGTAATCGCAAACGTTTTAGCCGTAAAACTTTTGAAATAAATCTATTTATAAGAACGGTTTTAACATTTCTGATTATTATCATTTTATAATAGGCCGTTACAGACCTTATTACTGGTAACGAGGAATTTCATCTTTATACCTATCATAATAATTCCGAGGATGAATATGTGCGTCATGATCAAAGTCAAGGTTCAATGTCAATTTGACATTAGGTGATATTGACCTTTAAATATCATAAAAAATTAGCTGGAAATAAAAATTTCAAAATTTAGTTTCCGGTGACTTATTAAGAAAATGTTCAAAAGACCTTTTTTAAAAAAGTTTCAAACAAACAATTTTTTTTTTGATTTATACTGATCCTTGTACTGGCATGCATTGGAATCCGTGTATCCTCGACGCTTAACCATAAAGGGTAGTTTAAGCCCCTATCTGTACCGATCGACAGTACCATGGTATAGCAATTTCTTCCAAGGATCGGCATAAAGAGTTCACCTACGTTCAACAAGCTCCTTCATTTGACATAAATGTCCAGTTTATAGTTACACCGATAGATTTAGAACAGACGCTGTTGTTATTGGCATTAGTGACGTTCATTTGCAGTGAAACGTCGTAAATTGTAATGTTCAAAGTTAAATGTTACATTTCTAAATCAGTTGATTGCGTAAGCGCATATTTTACGCAATACCTTTGGTATAGGTTGATCGTATGGAGTGGTTGTGGTACTTTATTGTACTGGTGCTGTCTATTAAATAATGTGAGGACTGTACTATTTTAATTTTTTTACCTCAGTAGGAACACGTTTTCCAGAATGCTAGCGTAAAATAAAAAAAATAATTTACAATGTTTCGTCTGGTGAAAATATTATAGTAAACTACAACTCATCTATATCATGAAACTTATCAAGGATAAATGATGTCATGAGCCACAGATAACACTCACCATCAGTTGAACTGTGTGATTGTTTGTCATCCCTAAATTAAAAAAAAAACTTTATGTTGAGATCTTATATTCGAACCATAATCTTAGTTTATAAATATATAATATAAACTAAGATTAAGTTTCGAATATATATAATAGTTTTGCTATATAATTATATAGCGAAACTTTCGTAACAAAATTATTCTGAATTTGATAATTATAAAATATATATTTTATTATTAGCTATAACATGAAAACAAATTATTATTTCAATAGCAAAACAATCATCAAGCTAACAATTTTATGTGCTGTTTCGAGAATAAACTTCAAAGTGGCAAATTATTATACAAACAGCAGTAGCGCATTTAGTATCATTAAGCGTGCATAAATCCCCAGTATGTGAGAGCTGTCTCACTACGAATCCAGTTCTCCATCGTACGTTGAGAAATATGTAGGGTTAATATCTGAATAGTGTGCAACCCCGGACTCCGTATGGAACGTTATAAATTCATTAATCCAGCTTCATGCTTCTTTGGGAATTTTAGTGGAAATAAAGTCTTTCCACTAATATTATATATACCAATCGGACGCAGGCATATTTTGTAATTTACATTGGTTCACAATATTATGAACCATACAATAAATATACATTTTATACTATAATATATACACACACTCAGAGAAACTTCTTGACTAACTAAATAACATTTTTTTTTAGTAAAAGTAGTAGAAGTAAAGCAACCAACACATCTCGTAAAAGCATAGTTTTATCTTCGTCAATCAGTACTTAAATTTATGAGTAAGAAAAGTCATATCTAAGTAAAATTAAATTAAAGGCAAGTGCCAAACATCCCTGCTTTATGAGGGCATAAGTGGAGTCTGTCATATTCTCAATAAATGGTGAGCCTAGCAAAAGTAAACGCGTATTTCAGTCGTGATGTTGTCAGCCAATGTGGACGGGGACTTTGATGTCACCGCCGTCCACCTAACTGATAACTTTCTAACATCTAAGCGACATCGCCATCATGGCAAAAAGCTCAGTGAAAATACCCAATCACTAGAAACTACGATCGTTAACGACACACATTCACCAGTGGAAAATTCTCCATCCTATACCCAGAAATGCTGTGTGCTACGTACTTGTTTACTATTGCACCTCATGAGGTTACAGAGATATTTTATAGACTTAAAATGTCGTGCTTATAAGTGGTTTTCCTTTCGATTGATAAGAACTGAAATAGTATTTCTTTTCTATTTATGTTTATTTTCTTGACTTGTAATAAGAAGATTTATTTAAACGGAGACTCTCAACTCTGTATTTTTTTATTAGATTATTCAACTTCGTTTTCTTCTTTTCATTTTTTCCCATAACGCTCATTCTTTATTACCTTACACTGGATAACATATGTCACTTCTACATTTAAAAAATGTAATTTTCAACTGTATTCTGATACAACTTTTAATACAAAAATAATGGAAATTGATGTCCTCTTGGTCGTTATTACTATATGACATTACTATGTGTAGGATAAAGTGCCGTACGCGTTTGCGCAAATATAAACGCATTAACGAG
Source organism: Teinopalpus imperialis (assembly GCA_029286865.1). NCBI lineage: Eukaryota > Metazoa > Arthropoda > Insecta > Lepidoptera > Papilionidae > Teinopalpus > Teinopalpus imperialis. Next base: position 5,205,579 of record JAGSMU010000012.1, read on the forward strand.
TCGTCGCTTCTCTATCGGAGGAAGGTTCGGATGCAATGTCAGACACACAGAACTTATATGCTATTCATCTAATGATTTGTGATGCGCATATATTTTTTAATAATAATTGGTTCTATAACATCGCCTGATATAGATTACGTTGTTATAATTTTTATTTTATATATTTAATACGATGCGTTTAAATTATTATGTTTCTTTTTCCGAATGTCTCATTATAATAAGTAATTACTTTTGTATAGTACAAATGTTTTAGTCATATTCCTAAATGCTGCTCTATTCACTTTATTTTAACAAAAGCTGAACTATCAAAAAAAATCATCCATAATAAAGATAATAACATTAACTGGTTACTCGTTTGCTCCAATAATTTGGTATTAATAAGTTATATTCCGATTCCCAAGCAAAGTAATTGGAATAGCATTCAACACGAACACGAACATGAAATTATCGCATGCTTCGAACACGTGATTAGTTGAAACTAATTAAGTGCTCACTAGTACATAACAAATGAAAATCAAATGCTTTTTAACATGAAAAGTGTCGCGCGCAAGATCAGAAGTTAAATATGGATTAGCTGGAGAACGGCCAACAACGGTGAAAAATATACAAAGATTTTTTTGGTACAGACGTATAGACAAATTAAAAAATATATATAGCGCTGTATATAAATTGTTAGTATTTATGCATAGTAAATCCTGTGATATAAGTATAATTCTTTCATAACATTCCATTTTTAGTCTTCCAGACTTAAACCACATGTAAAATTTTTAACAAAATTTTAGGAGATTGCCTTGATTTGATTGATTTGAAAATTGCCTCCGTCCGTTCGCATGGTATTGTTTTTATTTATATATATACCTATATCTATATATATATATATATATATATATATATATATATATATATATATATATATATATATATATATATATATATCTATATATATATATATATATATATATATAGCTGATACTAATCCTGCTACAACAGGAGGGGAGTGAAACTTTATTTGATATCTACGTGTTATTGCACTGATTTTCGAAATAAATGAAACTTTATTGTGCATCGAGTCATCACAGAGTTAAGATCATATAGAGCCGAAAATATCTTATGTTCTTAAAGACTGTCTCACGACTCGAAAAGTATTCTTTTATAGTATTTTGATTAAAACACTAAAGCTAAGTAGGTACTGCCAAATGACAAAAATACATTTTATTTATATAACTCAAAACAGTCTATATAGATCCCACCGCTCTCTATGTCTAGAGGCCTCTAGAGAAGGTTATAGAGCGTAGTACCTACTCGGTTTCACTGCGAATTGTCGGACTATTTTCTTATTTTTCTCTAAGGTAAGCAAGCTTTCCTTACTATGTTTTCCCTTTACCACCGAGCACGTGGAAAATGAGTACTTAAAATTGTTAACAACTACATTTCTGTCAGCACCAGTGTAATTAAAAACTAGGGCTAGACACTGAGCTACCACGACGACTATGTAACGTAATTATAACTTTATTCTAAGATCGTTTTCGTTAAACATCTACACATGAATAGTTTGATTTGAGAATCATTTATGAATGTATATTCTAAAACTTGTTGATCAATATTAATAATAATTACATACAAATTAAAACGATTGTAACTTTTATATTGTTTAATTAATTAATGCTACAATAATATCCAAAGATATTATGAAAAATCTTCACACGTATATCACACACAGTATTGACGGTATGTAATATAAAAATCACTGTTGTATGATTTTATGAAGTTTGGCTTCTGATAAAATAAATAAATAACCGTCATATATATTCTATGAATCACTGTCTAAAGCCTCCCTCTCGGGAGCCCTTGTGCTGGTTACCTATATATAGAGGTCTCGACTGAGTGCCATTAGCGCTCGGTCACCTCTCAACCCGGTGAAACTGTAAAAGCCCTCGGGCTAACAGTGGCCTTCAGCCCGAAAAAAAACTGCCAAAAGTTATAATAAATAAACTAAGTCAAGAAGTTGGACTGAATGTTGGTGTGAAAAGTATCACTTTTTACAATCCTGTATTGTATGTATTGTAATTCGTGTTCAAACTATATTTCCTAAATTCCTAATTTCATTTTCCTCCGGTTACCTCTCTTGCACGTTGAGTAGACATTAACTTCTAAGCAACTTTCTTTTTATTGAAAACACTGTTACCTATGTAGACGTACTTTCAAAAATTTATACTTTAATAAATCTAAACAGTATAAACAAAATTTACAATCTAAAGATTAAGATTCAGTTAAAGATTAAGTAACAAATTAAATCACTATCATAAAATAAACAGTATTATAAACTGTTGAACTCTTCCGCACGCCGCCCTACACCCTGCTATAAAATGAACTCAGTTATATTTATTGAACTAAGTAGAAAAACCGAAAGTTTAAAATTTATTTTTATATTATTTTCTATTTAATTTTCTAAACGTACTTTTTAAAATCACAACGTTCCTTTGACTTTGCCGCTTGCAAATAATAATAAACATGAAAATGGACGCAGTATACTTTTAAAAGTTTATTATTGTCTGTGCACTCACCTTCATATTGCCGAGCCTTTTTGTTCTGTCTTGCACTAAAAGCTTCTTAATAAGATCCTTGGCAATGGGGTCGAGGTGTCGGGGCCAGTCAACTCTCCCGTTAAGGATTTTCTCATATATTCCAAACGGGTTATCGTCGTAAAAAGGCGGATAGCCGACCAACATTTCATAAATAAGCACACCTGGAAAAAGATACGCACCGACATAAATGCAAAGAAAAAAACATATACATAAATTGTAACTAAAAAGGTTATATTTAATAGACGATGCTAAGGATATGGTCGCACATTTTTATTTCCTCTTTACAAGTGTTGTGAATTATTTCTGTGATAACTGGTACATTAATTTATTATTAAATCTATATTATCTTGTGTGATTAATGTAAGACTTGTTTTATAAACGGAGAGAAATTTAAAAGGTTAGTAATAATCCTGATTATGATGCACAGAGTTATAAAATTTGTAGCAGGTGTGATGTAAAATCGTGTAGATATAAAATCTAGCCCAATGGCAGGGGCACAAGAAGTAGTAACACGCAAGCCCTCCACCGATAAATTATCTAAGCGCATTTATAACTTTGGCACGGTCTAGCGAATTTGTGCGACGGACAAAATCATAAATCACCGGAACATTAAATAATTGTAATGTAAACATAACATTTAAATGTCTCCACGTTCCCTAGCCATGTGTCGACCGATATCATACCGTGCAAAGTACAACAAATCCACAGCTACTAAGCTACTAAGCCAGCTACTAAGAAAAACATAATAATAATATTTAATATTTATTTATTTTCTTGACCAACCAGGCGGAGATAGAAATAAATATCCCCAAAATAATAATAATTTGTTTACCATTATACAAGTTATTATGATAAGTAATTATGATGGTTTCAAATGATTCAATAGTTTCTCTTGTATATTGTTCCATCTACACATAGCTTGGTTTTGTTTACTCGTATCTCTCTGTTTACCAATTATTGTTTAATAAGTCCTACATGTTGTTTGGCAGAAGCCTGTTTTACAGAAGTGGACTCTCTCCGGAGTCTAAATAAGATAAGTCAATACAAATGAAAAGACTTCTTTTATCTATATAAAATATTAAAATTAAATTACTCTAGTAATAAAGGGACGTAATTTTCTTTATCCCGGTGCTGTTATAACACTGTAAGTGTTTACCGCCAAAAATCACAGTTGTAGTATTGAACACGGAAAAAACAAACACTTTGTAGCATAAAACAGCAATAAAAGCGATTTCGACCTTCGATTTAAAAGTGGAAATCGCGTAGCCTCACGCGGACTTCAAAATAATCGACAATGAAAACATCAAATAAAAATCAACGTACTTTTCTCCTAAAATATAGTCGTAAAAGCTTGTTTAACATAAAATGATAATAAAATTTGTTTTCCTTAAGCAACTTCTAACCAACTTTTGCTCGTACCCTGCATGTGGTTTGTGTAATGAGAGTAAGGTGTAAATAAATCTTATAGGATAAAAACCAGGCAAAAATCAGACGGCTTAGTATCAAAAACAGTGTAAGTAAGCAAATTCACTAAGAAACTCTTGTCACATCATCAACTCGGCAATATTATAATTGGCTGCCAAATGAGCACACTGTGCTGCCAAATGGGACAAAAATATTAAAAAAAGATGTGCGGTTATTTAAGTTCCCGGAACTCAAAACCAGTTCAAATTGACAGCTGTAAAATATTAAAACCAAATTACATATAGCTGCAGATTTTTTAAATAATTCATTTCTTGATACTTTCACTTATTTTGTTGTAATAAAAAGTTTTGCATAGACACAATAATTCAAACATTCTATCTTCTTTTACACCTTTGAAAGTGGCAGACTAAGAACATTTACATACAAAACTAATAATCAACATATAAATTTATTGGTAATGTCATTGAAATTAGGTAGTATTTTAAAATGTGAAAAAAGAAACTAAGGTATCAGTCACCAGTGACATTGTAATACAAAACTGATCTCTATTGTTTATTGATTGTTGATTATTAATGCGACATTAATTAAACGACAGATTATGAGAAATTAATTTTCACGGATTAAAATTTATCTGTCAAATACAAAAAATACAAATGGTTTGCAATTTTTATAAATTATTATGTGTACGAAATATTAAACATAACTTTTTAAAAAATAAAAAAGGACTAACCTAAAGCCCACCAGTCCACAGCTTTATTGTGCCCTTTGCTCTGTATAATTTCAGGTGCTAGATACTCAGGTGTTCCACATAACGTCCATGTCCGATCTGCCAGTTTTTTTGCGAATCCAAAATCGGTGATCTTTAAATGACCATCTTTGGCTAGCAATAGGTTCTCCGGCTTGAGATCTCTGTACACGATATTTCTTGCATGAAGGTACTCAAGCGCTGACACTATCTCCGCGGCGTAGAAATTTCCTGTAAGAATTTTTTTAATTTATTCATGCCAAAACCCTGCTTACTACAAGCGCAATATACGATTGACATTTTTTTACTCGTCGATTGGTCATGGCTATATTAAAACATTAGAATCATTTTTATTAATAATGTTCATGAAGAAGACATGAATTTCGCCTCCAGGGAAATTCAAAACTTGTCAGTGTTGATTCATCTTTTAATTTTAATGCATTCCTTCTTCCTTTTTCAAAATGTTATTCCTCTCTCATTTCGTTGCTTCCTTACAATTTCCAGTTAGAATTATTGATGATGATTGTATAAGTAGCTGTTTTATTTTATTTTTAATATTAATAACATATATATATTTATATATCCCTCGTAATCATCCCATTTGGACAAAAATCACGAATACGAAATGCTTAACATAACATTTAATAGATATAGAAAAAAAACCAACTTAATGTGGAAATCCGAAAGTTAGTTTTCTGCTTAAAAATCGTTAAAAAACTTTTTGTCAATTTGTTTGGCAAAAAGATGAACACACTCATACAACATAATATAATATCAGCCCTGTTTTAAACCGAAAAAAAGCTTATGCATGTTGTTTATCATAATTTAGTTTTTTTTATCTTTGTTCGTAAACATTACATGAAGACTTCGCACCTCGTTTTCTTCTTCAACAGAAGTCATTAATTTCCTCACAAAGATTTCTAAAAATTCACCCACTTTCCCCGTATAATACGTATGATATAGTTAGGTTATGATATACTTACAAACGTGTCGAAAATATATTTGGCACACTTTAACACTTTTTCTCGTGCAAAAGTTGACAGATAATACAACAGAATAGTCCACCACCCTAATGGATGGCTGCGGATTATTCGAATTAACATAATACTTTTTATTAATCGTACTATCAATTGGTAAAAATTAAGACGTCGTATTTATTTTTATTCATAAATTCAAAGTCAGCATTGGCACAAAGCTCTGTGCGTCTTATTATTTGTGTACGTCTGCGATGTTGAATCGGCGCTACGAGAAATATAGAAGCTCCGATATAGCATTACATCATTATATTCATCATATCATATATATCATTATACTCTATTGAATTACCCGAGCTAAAAGCAATCAACATTCGCACGCGTGCAAAATGATTCGTTGGAAATTCAAATGTTCCACCCTTCATTTACTGCGTCAATGCAAACGGATATCTGAATAACTTCTTTACATGGAATTATAATGCAGATGCGTTGTCACCCTTGACGGCTGAGATGGAATGCCTCATCGCCAGTAATAAAGGTCTCCGGATCCCCGCACTCACCAGACGAAACACAGCAATATTATGCTGGTATTTTACGCTGGTATTCTGCGAGGGCGTGGTCTTATCCCGGTAGAGGTGACCAATCCATTCTACAGCTAGAAACAAACTGCAGTGTAGATCTACCACTGTTAAAATAAATATACTCGTAAGGAAGGAACAGGATGATTTTGATAAATTATGCAATTTATTAAGTTTAAAGCTTTATTACTGTGTTAACACAGAATAGCAGACATAACTAAGTTACTGTTCTAACTCTCGCTCTTTAATTTTTGCAAGTTTTTATGACTTTTTTATAATAAATAATCAAACCTTTGAAATGAAGGTTTACAATTTGTAGATGTAATCAGTGACTCAGTAGATGGTGGGCGTTATAACCTCGTCGACTATGGAAGCGTCGCATGACATCATTTTTCTCAATGATGTCTAGGATACACTCGAATACCTAAATATACTTGTTTACGTATATGATAACATAAAAATAAAATAAATGCAGATTTGTAAAATTTACTTTCATTGCTGACTTTAATCATACTACAGTCTTTAATAGGTCTATACCTAAATACACATGCATTTTAATCTGCTATAAGGTTTAAAACTATAATCTCACAAGTGCAGCCAATAAATAGATACCATACCGAAGAAACTAAGTTCATTTTACTCGCGGTAAGACCACGCACAGCAATGTAACATTTGTATAAATACGGGTAAGCGCGACTGTGGAAGGATCACGCAATACCAAATACTCTGGTGAAATACTAGTCTAGTGCATATGCATGACGATACTGTTATAAGACACAGTCCCTGGTAATGTATTCTTTCCACCCCAGGAATGACAACATGCCGATTCTATGTCGAGAATGGTCAAGTTCGAACTAGTAGAGGTACTGTTAGTTTTTGAGATTGCTACTAATAACACAAGAGTCATATGTGTGGAGTGCCCCCGGTGACGGAGTCGCAAACAAAGTTATTCGCTATACCGCCAAATCTCAGGCCCGTTCTGACCAATTAACATAGATAGGAGACAGCACTCCAGCGCAAACGCATGGTGATAAATGTCGTTAATAATAAGGATATTAATTTAGTTAATCCATTAGAAGCAACTGACCGAGCGGAGTTTCGGCCCTCGCGGGCACCCTTGATTGAGGTAATGCAAACGCACAGGTAATGTTCCAAGTCGAGGTTTCCTCTAGGCCCTAAGCGCTAGACCACCTTTCGATCTCGTAAAGCTATAAAAACCCTCGAGGTAACAGTGGCCATCAGCCATAAAAAAACAAGGTTGTACACCGGACCTGATTAGTGATTTAACAATGATTATTTTTGTAATTAAAAATTTAATTTTACGAAACTGATATTATTTGCTTACAAAATGATGACGAGGTGAGACATAAAAACGCAATTTGGTTTAAAAAATTAAAAAAGAACAGAAAATATGAAAGAAGCCGCCACAGAAAATTCTCGAGTAGGTAAACTTAGGCAAAACCGAACATATTATAATCACAACAATAAGCTTACATTCAGTTTTCATCGGATTAGTTTCGTATCGATACACGTCATTGTCTTTGATGTTTCCCGAATTGCGGCGACTGGCTGAGTCAGATCATTTCGAGAGACCGATCACGGCCCGTATGTAAATGCGACTTTTCATATTGTTCTAGGAGCTTCGTTTATTTCCAACTGGCTCGTAACAGCATTTATAATTCCGTGTTGTTTCAATTACTTACGCAATAACTTAAAAAAGGATGGTTCAACGTTGAATTTATGTTCAGTCATACAGAACATGGAATCGAAATTGCTTTATTATGCTTGTTTTCGAGTTATTGACGATATATTTTATTGTTTTATATATAGATTCAAATCTACACTTCTTTACAGATCTCCTACAAGATGTCAAAAGAGGCATATAAACTCTCAATCAATTTGCTATTTTTTACCTTATCTTGACATTGGCAAGTGTTATCAGCAGGCGTAAGCTGATGCAATGTACTAAGAATGAAAGTCGTACTGTGTCGTTGCCTCGTGCCACTGACCAGCTTATCACGTATAGGGTGATATAACAACATTCTCACCATATATTCATAATTAGTTTTAACGTTTATTAGGTTTAACACTACTTTGCTTACGTACATAATTCAATTAATAAGTTCCATAAATCCCAATTATTAAATAATGCTTTTAATGAAATTTATACATATGTAATATATAAAAAAAATATAATTTTAAACATTTAACTAAATTAAATCTATTATTTTATTATACATCGTCGAAGGCCGTTCACATGACATTCAATGAACATTCAAATGACAATTCAAATTAAATCAAAATTGAACAATAGCAACATAATGCTGCTGTGTTTCGTCTGGTAAGTGTAGGTATCCGGAGACCTTTATTACTAGGCGTCTCAGTCCTCAACAGTGACAACGCATCTGTATTATAATTCCTTGTCAAGGTTGAATTTAGATGTCATGACTCACTCACTTACCATTATCTTACCTATCTTATATTCTTATATATCTTACCATCTATGCGTGTGGTCTTCCCCTGGCCGGACCAACCTATTCATGCTGCAGCTAGAACCAAACTGCAGCGTGGCTAAATACAAATGACTCGCTACACTAACTGCGACCAACAAATCATACTTATTTTGAATGTTCCGTGTTTTATTAGGACAATATTATGGGATGCTACGTATGGGATAAACGGAAAAAATAAGAATGGTTTTCACTTAAGATACTTAGTAACAATAGGCCCCCACTCGCAAATCTTCGTTAAAGCTGTAAAGGTCAAAAGACCAACAGCATCACACGAACTTCAAAAAAAAAAGGCCTTCAGAGCCGAAAATAGATTTAAAAAAACAATAAAAGACCTTGTTTTATAATCCTCCCTCATTTACTTCTTACTTAATTCAAACCACTTCTAACATCGGGGTTCTTCTTTCTATATTATTAACACACCCGTATGCCTTATGGAGTTCATCGCATGGTTCGAATTGTAAAAACATTTCCAATCTAGCGATTCCTAAGCACTATAGAACTAAGTTTCCAGCCGTCTCCCTGCTAAGACAATGGATTGGTCACATCTGTTCCAGATGTATCCACCGTAGGAGTGGGCGCATTAGCAAAGATTCGGTTTTATTAGGTTATTCGGTAGAGTACACGAATATAATATAGGACCAGCTAGCTGTCACTAGCCTTAATTTGATATGCTTTGATGGTCTCATCGTTTCAATTTCAAAATGAACGATATAAGTAATTACATAATATATTAAAAATAATAACACTAGAAATAATTTAAAAACAAAAAATGTCTATTTCTGCTCCACTTCCAATTTATTATTAGCAATTACAAACCTTCTTATATTAAATAATCATAACCGTTAAAAATAAGTTACATTGCTTATTCAGTCTTACCGTCAATTTTTTTTATAAATAATTGCTTAAACTTAAAGAACTCTATTAATCGTATAAAATTTGTTTCATTAAAAATTGATATTTATCACATCAATTAATGTTCATGATTATGAATACATTATTTAAATTTTAAACACCACTGGTTATTGAAGCACTTAACGGAAGTATAAACGACTCAGAAAAATCTAACCGACGTCATGCACAATGTGTAATTATTACTTTTGGTTTCGTCAGTAAAATTATTAATCTACGATTTTACAGTATTTACCGCTAATTTAATAGTAGAATGAAAATGGAAGGTCGAAATTCGTGAAAATCATTTTAATAGAACGAAATTATCATCGGTGGCCATAACATAATATATGTTTAATTATAGTAAAAATAAAACAAAAAGGCGTAAATATTTTAAACGCTAAACGTCTTAATTTCGGAAAAGCTTAAATTGCTCGGTGTTATATTTGTTTTAAAAATATCCAATAATATCACCATTACTAATACTATATACTAATGCGAGAATAGTTCACGGCAGTAGTCGAAGAGAATTCAAACCTACGACATTAAGTTTCGCAAACCATACCCTACCGAGGCGAGATAGTCAATACTATTTAAAAGCTGCATCATATAAATTTCTCCAGACTACGGCGTGAATTGTTTTATAAAACTTGTATCTTAATACCTATGTATTATATGTATATGGAGAATGTTAGTAAAGCAATTATCAACCAGAAATCGCATACAGATTATATTTTATAATCAATGTTCTAAGTTTTCATATTCTGTTCACAGGGATAACTCAAATGATGGTAACACAAAGGAAACAAAAAAAAAACATTTGCTGTAGAAAAATGTCTGTATGTGAAATGCAGATACCATTTTCCCCATATGAGTCATGGGTTTCATAGGACCACTTGAAAATATAACAGTCTTGTTATATACAATATCGTAGTATTGACATTCCATTACGCATGTTTATCTTGCGAGAAAGTGAAACGTTTACTCTTCAATAATAAATAGGAATCAAACCAAACAATGCCACGATTTACCAACAAACAAATTTATCAATAAAAATCCATAAACGTTTTTAATTATCGGTATGAAATGATATCGCTGTAAAATGTGTTGGAATTGAGTCTGGTAGGTTATGACTGAAAAATGGCGTACATCGAAGAACACGAAGTAGGCGTCACGTTGTCTGGTAAAATACGCGCGTGCACAAATTTTCGTGTAGAGTCGTAACGGTACCATGCTAGGCTAAGAGGAAAGGAAAAATATCGCATATCCTAGCTGCATCAGGCCTGTAAAATTCAGTAAATAGTTTTGGTATATCATTACCTCATGGTATAACTACGTCGGCAACTGGAAACTAGCTTTAGCGCGATTAGGTCGACTTTACCAAATAGGAACACATTTTCACAGAATACCAGTGTCGTCCAATCAACCGTAGGCCGTACCAACCGTTTGGTGAAAAGATAAACTAGTAACCTTTAAAACCTCCATTTTAGTTCTTAGGGGTTATGCTATGCATTCTTCTCGAGGATGAATGTGGCCGCAAGTATCAGGTGGTTTGTGTACTCAATTGTCATATCCTAATTTTAATAAAAGAAACCTGCCTCTAAAAGCCAATTAGTTCATCTCTGTCATTGCCAACAAAAGCATCAAGTAACTTTATAAGCCCGTGACAGGGGGCTACTGTATAATAGTGTATTGCAGTTATGATGTATAAAAGTGAATTAGTAATGGGATACGTACTCGTGTGAACATCAAAAACTCTACTCAGAAGGCAGCCAGTTACCGTCGCTCGCGTCATTGACCGTCTATTTCTGTTCACTCCATGTCCTTTCTCCAGAAATATCGTCTCAAGTAGATTTACGTGCAAATTAATAGTATTTGCCTACCTAAATCACAATCGAAACTTAGACGCGTCAGATGCTTCGATTGGAATTTTTATGCAATAACTGCTCATTATAGGTTTTACGACAAATTTCGTTTGTAATAAAAAAAAATGTTAAGCTCAAAGACTTGAATTTTAAGTTTAATGAAGTAAATAAAGAGTTTCAGCAATTTTGATCATCAATGATGTAGTTAATTTAAAAGCTAATAGTAATATTAGATAGTTATTCTACTTATTCTATTCAGATTAATGATTATGCATACGCCACGTGATTATACATGATTTAGAAAATATTTAATTAGGTACAGTCTATGCTAAAAGAGCAAAATGTTATCCGAATTTCATTACACCTAGGGGAATAGCTCCAACAATAGTTTTAAAATTTCAAACAATTATTTGAAATGAAAACATCGCTCCGAGCCAAATGTATGTAACCCAATGTTACAAGAATAAAGTGTTCGCTGGACAAATCGCACTGAACTTGGCACGGGCTGAAAACTATGATGTCGCAAAATAAATCACCGTGCGCAGAGAAATTGGACGCAGACGTGATTTATGTATACGAAATGTTTAAAAATATCCTGATAAATACGATTTAAAGATTTATATGTAAAACAGCATTCATAAGCCTAAATATTACAGAAGGTAAGGTTTGCGTTTAATGAATGTACAGTTACTATAAAAATAACATGAATTAATAGTGGTAGAGCTACACTGCAGTTTGTTTCTAGCTGCAGAATGATTGGGTCAGCTCAACCGGGGTAAGATCACGCCCTCACAGAATACTAGTGTAAAAAAGCCGCATAATGCTGCTGTGTTTCGTCTGGTGAGTATAGCAATCCGGAGACCTTTATTACTGGTGACAAGGCATTCCATCTCAGTCATTATGATTCCTTGTCAAGGATAAATGTTGATGTATGCATGTGCTGGAACGAAAAATGCAGGAATCACTTGCCATCAGGTGAACTGTGTCCTCTTTTGTTACTCTTAATGTAATAAAATAAAATTAAAAAGAATGTCCTCCTGGTTAATTTCGACCACAAGGATATCTTGTTAGTGGTAGATGGCATCAACTTTCCAGACATAATTATAGAGCCATAAGCATTCAGAACTAAAAGAAGCACTCGCTTGTCGTCCCTTTCCATAGTCCGGTGATTGTACATTAATATACACCCAGCTAACAATTTGTGATACACATAAATTGTTTCTTGGCTGCTAATCGAACCCAGGTCTAAGAAAGCTGTAGTTAGGCAATGTAACCATTACGCCACGCGGCCGCTGCATTGTTCCTCTCATATTAAATAATTCATTTGGGCTTGTTTGCTGTGTTTATATACTAAATTATAGGAAAACTCTTTTAGTGGAAGATATTCTATTTTTGACTTCGATAACGAAACTAAGAACAACATACCGTCAGGTGATTTTTCATTTTTTGTCCTGAAATGTTGGAGAATTATATTACGAACTTTGAAACCTCCACTTATGAGACATAACTTTCGCGTTCATTATGTGAAAGTTGAGCTTTTCGTAAGACTTTCATCATATCATTCTATTCATCTAGGTGAGTGAGGTTTAGTGAGTTTGAAAGTAGAATAAACAGTGTTAATTCTGCTATTAGAGTCACAGCAATACCTAAAGAAGCAACTGCCTTAGTATTTCTTCTTTTGTTAATAACAAGTTGTTGTTGTTGTATTTTAAATGCATATTTTATTCTTTATTGAGAATGAATGTACTTGCACGTGTAGTAGCGAGTCTACCTGATGATAAGATAAAGAGAAAGAATTATCTAGACATCTGTAAAACTATATGAAGAAGTACTAGTTATAATAGATAAATATATAAATAAATGTAGGAGTATGATATTGAATAGTTACCAATGCTGTTGCTGAATCTGCCGGCGTTCCTCAAGTAAGAGAACAGTTCCCCACCGCAGACGTATTCGAACAGCATGTAGATGCATGAGTCGTCGTGGGTCCACCATCGCCTGAAATGAAAGGCCCATTAAATAATTCGTTTTCAGAAGTAATAGAAATGAGATTACGAAAAAATCAGTTGGACATCTTATTTTTACAATATATTTAAAGCTATATATAATAGCTTCCAAGAGACAAAATTATTTTTATTATATAATTTTATATATTTTATAAGTTATACTGTTAACGATTCGAACACTCACTAATCTGCATCTTCCTTTATCGGATGTAAGGTTTATACAAAGTTTGAGATGTGTCTACACTACTAGAATGGAAGTGGACGTAACGTAAGCGTAATCTAGTGAAGATTGAAAGACGACATGACAAAATATTTTGTAGACATATCTGCAGTGGTACCTATGTATAGGATAGCTAGAGAGGAGGTATAAGCGTCCCAATGGGATCTATATAATGGTTGGAATAAAAGTTTTTTCGTAAAGTAAGTAAAGTAAAAAGTTGCAGTAAAGTCTCTTTGGTTGTACTGTTTGTATCTGGTTGGTTTTGGTACGACTAGATGACATTTTAAAAATAATAAAATAAAAAGTAAAAACGGTTCCCCGTCATATGTCATTTGTTTTTCTGTCCGCCAAAAAGAGTGAATGTAACGAAGAAATTCGATTAATTTGAAATTTTATTTCAAACGAGGATAAAATGCGACTTAACGAAGTCTCAGTAAGAGTAACACAAAATTGTTTCATGCTTTTTCAGTCTCAGAATTTAGATGTCAAAGACAAATCGCTTTGATCGACCTATTACAGATTAAGTCGATACCATTCTTCAAAAAGTTGAACAATATCGGTCTTTTAGCAGTTACGACATAGCTGAAGATCTAGGAGTTTTGACCCATTTGAAAAAGTCTGGATATACAAAAAAACTTGATATTTCTGTGCAAAACGAGCTCATTAAAAAAAAGTATAGTCATTTGCAATTCTCTATTGGTAATGAAACCGAACCTTTTTTGAAAAGATTGACTATGAAAAATAGATTACCTATATTACAAGAACGTGCGAAAATATTTTGGTAAACCATAGCCAAGACAAACAATAGCGAAACCTGAATTAACTCGCAATAAGGTAATGCTGTGTGTATGATGGGATTGGAAGGGTATCTTTCATTATGAGATTTTACCGCCGGGTAACACCATCCATTGGGATCTCTACTGCCAACAGCTGCAAGACTCAAGCAAGAAATATTAAAAACGGCTGGAATTGATCAATCGAAAGGGTGTGGTTTTTCATCATGATGACGCCACAGACATCTGCAGTAAATATTGAGATAGCTTAGTAGGGAAGTATTAATGCATCATAAGATTTTCACCTATTTCGGTCTCTACATAATTCTTTAGGTAGTGTTAGGTTCACAACAAGAGAGGATTGTCAAAACTACTTGTCGCAGTTTTTTAATCTGAAGTATCAAAATTTTTACAGCAATGGGATTATGTCACTATCTACAAAACGAAAGCAAGATATTGAACAAAATGGCACATATAATTTTATCATCAAATGTAAATAAACTATGATAAAAAAATATACTGAATTTGTATATAGAAGCTTCAATAGCTTATATATACAAATTCACTATACGGTTTTCGAAACTTAAAGTCGTATGTTCGAATCCACCATTCGACTTTTGTCGTGAACCATCTCCTGGCACCAGCATTTTTAGCTTAGATGAGTGGTTTATAGGAATATTAGTAATGTAAATAGCATTACTAATATTCTTTGAAAAAAATAACACAAAAGAACTATTAATTCCCCTACCTATTATATGGGCTTTATTCGTTTTAAGATAAACCGAGATTTCAATCAATGATCAAATAAGATTTATTATCGAGAAGTCTTTCAAGAAACTCGGTTTCGTCTTACAAGACAGACGTCCTTTCTCTAACAAAAACTGCTTCAACAAACACAAATAAAACTAGAGCTCCCCATTCAAACAGTAACGAACCCGGCGAAAAACATTATTATGTCCCTTGAAAAATTACTGATTTACTTTTTCTTTATGTTCCAGTTAAATGCTATTGATAGCACAGAACTAACGTCAATGTTTTTACGGTTTAGTAGCCCATCTTATCGCACTACGCATACATAACTTTTCAGTGTGCCTCGTATTAAAACGAATTATGAGCAAATCCGACTCGCTAGAAGTCGGATTCTGAATATGTTCGATAAAAAAGGTTGTTATATATATATATATATATATATATATATATATCATTCAATCATTTCAATCAGCGGTAATTAGTACACACTACTCAAATGCACTCGCAGTCATACATACTCATACATCAATCAGCGAGTCTGCCACTGTCATTACTAGAACCTTAATCTAAGCCTAAATAATGTAAATCTTTTTAAGACAATATTTGTAAATAAATAAATTAAAATAAATAATGTAACCAAAATAAATAGAGTAAATAAAATATAGAAAATAATAATTAAAAGAAATAAAATATTATATTATAAATATAAAAATATAAATATTAATAAAAATAAAAATATAATTTGCATTTTGCATGTTAAATGATTTTCGTCATGATGATCGTATTACACAATCTGTCAAAGGTCAAAGCAAAATTAATATAATACATAGTAGAGTAATGAGAACTTATGAATTGATCTTGCTACAGTATAACTGTCAATATGCCAATAAATAACTGTCTGTTCTACAAAGCTTTACAGTGACAGTTGCCAGACGGCTGTCAGCGACACGCGACAGTGTAGCTCGTTGACATACTGCTCTCAAACACTTGCACTTGCGTTTAAAATTAACAATTTCACTATATACAAACTTAATTAAATATTTACAAATAATTTTACACTAATTATAGTTTTATAATACTTTATAATTATTTGTAATATTTGACCTAATAAATCTACTACAACTAAACAAAGTACCAATATTATATTTTATTATATTTAAATTATTCTTATTTCGATCTCCTTATATGTGTAAGTGACAATTAGAATTAACGTTTAAGTAAATAAAGTGAACACAAGTTATAACATTCAAGCTATTATTCCTAATCACATGATGGAAGATATGAAATGTTACGAGATTTGTTCACGGCGACAACTAATGACACCGACGACCCAAGATGCGGTTTTGATTGAACGAATCCACAACAAAATATTCATATAAATCAACCTTTGGAACTAACGCCAATATTTAAAATTATTTTATGTAGTTATTTTAAAGGTGATAAAACATCATACAGTTCCCTTGATAGTAAGTGACTTCTGTGGCCCATAAACACCTACCTAGATGGAAAGCAATACACGACGATTTATAGTTACATGACGACATAAGCATGAGAACTCACGGTATACGCCTACACCCAGCCGGGCGGGAAATTCGTATGTACGCCGCGGTATGCTCCTGATAATCGGTTTAGCCTCTAAATGCCGATGCAGTCGCGTCCAGAGGTCCCAGGTTTCGCACCGACTGGGAAGCATGTTACCGTGCATTGCACAACACAACTCTCGCCAGTCGCCCATCTCAACTCCGCCAGACGTCGCGCTCGATCAACAGACGAATGTCGGCGTAATACTGTGCGACCTCTAAGACGGTGGAGGGGCGGGCGAATTGAGAGAGAAAGTAGCCGGAAAGACTTCTCAGGAAGTTACATGTTAAACGGAACTTGCGGAAACGTTGGCGCGAACTCGCTGTCCGCAGATGAAAACTCGCCTAATCGGCTATCGGAGGAACAGTCCGAAGAGATATGGAGGTTGCGGGGGGAGGCATGGAACGACAAGTTTGACCTTTCGGAACACCAAACCTCTAATGCAGCATCTCATAGGACAGCTTAGTCGGACCAGTGGTGACGCCACTTGTGGACAGTGCAGTCGTAACTATGGGGCACCCGAGAGTAGGACTTTTGGCTGGATTTTGGGAGGGTTTTGTCTCCCGCACTCAGATGGGGAGCAATTTCTCTGTTGCCAAACCGCAAGGCTCTAAAAACACTCCCCGCGAATGTATCACGCCTGTTCAATGGACGTGCTACCCACGAGCCATTTTCCCAATATGTGGTAGAAGGGGAAGCACTACGGATGATCGAATTCGGCGTCCCCCAGGGATGTTTCTTATCGCCCCTAAACAGTGTATACCAACGACATTCCCACTCTGGTAGGTCGCGTCGCGGATTGGAAAGATGACGTTGTATTGGCGTTATATGCCGACGATAGTGCATACTTCACATGGGATGTAGCAATTGCTAGATTAGCTCCCGATAGAGGAAGGAAGGCGAAAGACGTGCGCCCTTATTACCAGACGAAATCAAATTTCGCCCTTTCCAACTGCGAGGTCAGGATGTTGCGTTGAAAAGAACCGTCACCTACCTTGGATGCCAGATATACCGCTCGCTGTGCATGGTCCCCTAGGTCGACCTTGTAGTTCGACAGCCCAGAGCCACGCGACTGCAATTTTATTCTGTTCTAGCATCCAAGCTGCCAATCCGTTCCATTCTAAGGATCTATAAGACATGTCCGCTCACAAATTATCTATGCAGCTTCCGCCTGGTACGCGATCTGAATCTCAGCGCAAGCGTATGATGTAATGCAACGGAATTTTGCTCTGCGAACGTCCAACCTTAGATTCGAGTCCTTAGCTGAATTTGTGGTCTGACTGCCACGTAATTTTTTACAGACGGTACCTACACCTTACTAGGATAGCGCCGTTGCACGCTCATCCATCGGACGGGAACCCACTTCCTGGAGAGCTCTGCTATTTCCCTCCGAATAACGTAAAACTGAGGGAGGCCAATCCTTATTAAGTTAGTATGAGAAAAGTTCAAACTTACACTACTTGCTTGCCCTTAAGGCTGCGAATTCTCCGTACAGTACATAGAATACGTCGTTACAAATAATTTCCAATATTTATCATATGAACACACAGCGCCGTATTTTTTTTTATTACATTGAGAGTAACCAACGAGCACACAGTTCACCTGACAAGTGATTCCTGCGTCCCATGACATCTACATTCATCCTTGACAAGGAATCATAATGTAGATGCGTTGTTACCCTTGAAGACTGAGATAGAATGCCTCGTCACCAGTTATAAAGGTCTCCGGATCCCTACACTCACTAGACGAAACACAGCATCATTATGCTGCTATTTTACGCAGGTATACTGTGTGGGGCGTGGTCTTGCCCCGGTCGAGCTGATCCATTAATTCTGCAGCTAGAAACAAACTACAGTATAGTGCTATTTAACGCTGACATTCCGCCAAGACCGCAGCAGAAGAGCCAGTGACTCTAACAAGTACGTTACTATTAATCACACATAGGACATTAAAATCGAACTCACAAATTCACAATAAAAGGGTGATTTATTTCAGCAAGTATGTTTTTCTCGTTCATGACGTGGTCGACTTGCTTTAGACGAATAACATCCGCCATGGAAAGGATCTTCATTGCCAAATATTCATCCGCAGCTTTGTCTCGGCACAGACATACCCGGCCAAATGTGCCGGTACCTGAAACAAATGTAATTGACTTAAGATAGCAATAATTCACAACCGATAACCGATGTCAGTCAAAAAGACTATAGATGTTTCTTTCTACACCGTTTTTTGAATATTTTTTTTGTATGCTTATGCAGTATTATATATTCTAAGTCGCAGATATCATCTGGCAATAACCAGACGATATCGTCGTAGTCGAATTCAACTAGCAGCTTGCATTACACGTATATTGTTGAACATATAAGATGTATTAGATTAGATATAAATGCTGCACGCAAGACACAATAGGAAATATCACATAATATAATATAATAGAATTTTATTACAATAAGATACATATACCCTTATAAATAAGATATGTTAAATTATAAACAGGAACACAAATAGAACTAATGTGATTAAATTATTAGTTTGACGGTCGCGTGTTATCGACGATATATCGGGTTGAGGTATATAATTTAGCATTCATTAGTAGCATAAATTGATTCTCTCGACGATCCTAGAATCGAAAGTATTTCGCAGAACTAATGATTTGTATATACCTATTTAAATGAGTCACAAGGTGAGATTCTCAGCATGTTTGCGGAGTTCATCAGATGAAAATGAAAACAAATAAGATACACACTTATTAGATTTTACGTCTGAAACGTATTAGTTACTAGAGATTAAGCGTATAGGTTTCAAGCCAACGACGCTATAAAACCCAACAAGTAATTATGATAGATAGATTTCTTGCTAAATTCTTCATCAAGAAATCATAGAAAGACTTAGAAACCAAAAACAAAGTGTTAATTAAAATGATACAATTATATGTATTACATAAGTTCAATTAATGTTAAAGGGGGATGTTTTAAAAATGTTATTAATAAAGAAAAAAATAATATAGTTTCGTTTAAATATTTCTCTATTTCCTATCATGTCAATAACAGCTTGAGTCATTGGAAACAAATATTTCTAAGTATAGATAAGATGCGCTGTTTTGAATACTCATAGTTTTCATAAGTTTATAACATTGGCATTTATTAACATAAGATAATAAGCCAAGATTTATGAGTAGGAACATACGAAAAATATATTTGACTTTACTTTTTTATTTAAACTTTATTCCAATAACCTTTTTAAGGATATTACTCTGAAGTACAATATGCGAACATAATGATATTTGGCAATCTGGTAAGCCAGCTTATATTCTGGTTTGCCAGTTAGTTAAGTTCGTGATCAAATATTGCGGGAGATGTTTCGGAAAAAAGTAATTAAACAATTATTAAAACTAAATCACATAAAAATTAAACAAATTAAACGAGAAAATATAGTCGCTTAGAGTTTAAACGCAAAATTCGAAAGCATTTGTTGAAAGTAGCGTCAGCAGATTCACTACATCGATAATAATTATGTATATATTTATATATATATTTATTTTTACATGTGTTTGTATTTATAATATGTATATAATTTTGTTTTATAGTTTATGTAAATGAATATAAATATCTATTATTTTATTTAGTATTATAAATTCCAAAGATAATATATAATGATATGTATATATAATTGTATAAGTATTTAGGTAGGAGGTACTGTATGTTTCTTTTTTTCTTTATTATTATTCATTTGTCCCTACCTTGATTTCTCTGAACTCTCCCAAGGTTGGCTGGTAGATAATGCCTTAGGCATTAAGTCCGCCTTTGTGCATATTTAAATTGTACATTAGTTTATAAATAAAATTAAATAAATAAATACGTTACTAAAAAAATACATACTATATGTCCTAAATCAAGTCAACATATATACTTACGATTTTATTGATCCAAACATTATACATAAATAAATATTTATAAATAAACATATACATACTTCATATATACATACAAACCCAAAAATCCATCTTTACTCTGAGAGACATAATATCATACTCGTAACTTCATCTTCATTCCTTATCAAGATTATGGAAATGGTGTCAATGAGATACAGTTCAAGTTTCATATATAAATATATATTTTTTTAATTATGCATTATTTTTAAATGTGTGAAGTCCAAGAGCGTTTATAGACACGGTAGCTATTTTAATCTCTTAGCTCGTTTAAAAATAATGGCTGATAAACATCCTACTGAAGGGCGAAGGTCTCCCTCTAAAACAACAATCAGATAAAAGTAATGTAGATGTTCCAATAACCTTGTTTAACATTTCGGAGTATATACAAAGTTCAGTAACTTTTCAGGCATGTGTTTGAACGAAGAAATAAATTTATAGAATTTAAAAACAATGTAGAGTATACTGAATACCAAAGTAAAATAGCACCATAATGGATGATGATGGATGCGTATGGAGAGTGTAGGCATCCGGAGACCTTAATTACTGGTGATGAGATGATAACATAGCAGGGATATATATAAATATATATATATATATACAAACATATATCGCGAATCAGCTGGTAAGGAATTGTTAGAACTTCTAAAGATATGCTCCTTACTAGTAAAGAAAGTTTTATCGTGGAATTCAGTGGTACCACAATAACACACTTTCATATTGGCTTGTCATAAAAGTTAAAAATAATATTTTAATATTTATTTACGATTAGCGTGTTACACATAAAAGGTGTAAATATACATATATATATATATATATATATATATATATATATAACATTTTTTAAAAATAATTAATTTAAGTGAGTTATAGTTGAGTTTAATTTTCATAAAGAGTAAGATAGTCAAATGCTCTATAAAGTTCAAATAAAGAATGATTTATATTAAAAAAATGTAGTATTATTATGAAACCAAAGTTGATAAATGACGACAAATGATTACTGCAGCGGAAAAACACTGACATCCAAACTAAACATATATCTAAGGACATGCTTTATTACTACTTAAGACTGATATGGAATGCCTGGCTACCAGCAACTGGGTTTTGTTTGTTTGTATATATATATAGGTTATTATCACTGTATTATAATATAAAACTTCGTAAGCTTTATAGTTTCGCAACTTTACGTTCACGAAACGGTTATTTAATTATTTTAACGTCTTCAATATAAATATAAGCGTCTTGACCTAAACCCAATTAATTTGCTTGTATTTCTAGCAACACTTGTTAATCCGAGGCAGCCCGTGACGCGCGTCTTTCGTAAGCCTGTATGTAAATTTATTTTGACCACTGCTTGCGCAAAGATGGAGACCCACCGAGTTCCACATAGTTAAGTGAAGACTTGCATTCCATACGACCTTATTGTTTACTTGTAACAAAGAGAGGAACTTCTGTAAGACAGATATGTTATTATCTGTGTTTTAAGTGTTTTAACTTAACATGCACTGTTAAAAGTGTACTTCAATGTAATATAAACGCCGCCAAAAGATAGCAAACAACACTTGGAAGCCTCTCAAGCCTCGAAATCAAGTAGATTTTAATTTATAAGTCTATTTTTGGATTGTCGCTCGAAGAACACTTGATCGTAACTAAATATTTCATATAACTGTAACTAAAGTAAAAATAAATAAAGTAAAGACGTGAAATTTACATAATTTTAATGTGAATTTCGTTTATATTTTCCTATTTACTTTATAGTAATGCAAAGTTAACCCTTCTAACCGTACAACATAATAATCGTTACATATGTATCGTAAACTAAAAATAGGAAGTTCATTAGAGTATTTAAACCGCCAGTACCATTTCAGATGCGCGAATCTATAATTAATAAAGCCTTCATTCAGAGCCAAAAATATTGTAAACCCAATAACATAAGCGTAGGTATACAACCAACGACCGTTACTCAGACTCAGACTAGACGACCGGACTATGGATGAGTACATTTCTCTCGCATAAATTAGCATTTCGGATATTTCTGCTCTTAGAAGCGACATTCGTTAATACAAATAACATAAACTCTGTATTCGTTTTAATCTCTTAAGTTTATCGTTAATTTACACACTTATTATTTTTATTTAGATTATTGATAATCATATTGTTTTATATTATTAGATACAGTGCATCACACTCATAGCGTTATTGTGTAGTACATAATAACTTAAAGAGGCCTCTTTGGCTAGGCTGTGTCTAAGCGCTGGCTTTTAATTTCACGGTTAACAGTTCTATCCCCGATGTCGGCACCAATAAAACTGTTAATTGCAATTTTAAGTGCTGAATACATTGGCTATGAAGAATAACATGGTGATGAAAGATGATAGAAAAACATTTCAAGACATGTAAAGTCCACCACCCGCAGTGGAGTCACATGACAACTTATGCTCCAATACCGTCTCTAGAAAAGAGGAATATGAAAGGCAGTTACTTATATTTTTACTTTTTAAATTCAAACACATTTTGTCAGCTATGGCGAAACTTCGTCCACTCGCTGACAAGAAGCTGCACTAATCACTTATCATCCGATATCACCAAATGAACTGTATGCTCGTAAATTAGCCTTTACGTCCATAAAAAACAAGGACTATAGTAAGAAACCAATGGGCGAACCATGACGAAACGAGAGTTGTAAACAGTCGGTCAGACAGTAAAAAAAAGCGTTACTGACCGTAACACAACGGTAAGGTCCAATAAACATACTCCTTACAGGTTTATGAATAAATTATTAGGTGACCATTAGGACTAAAAAGAGTTACTGTTTTATATATGCTGTGACCAAAACCAAAGTCGCCCCGGTCACCGGTACTACCACTTTCACTGCTGTAAACATAAGGCACTCCAACTGGTTTGCGCCAACGTTTACGTCACGCCGCGGCGGTACTTCGATTACGCATAAGCGAAATAACTATTCCACTTTAATATTTATGCCTTACGAATAAACAAATTAATCTATTTGTTCTTTGGGATCATGTTTTTTTTTTATCTATCACAATATATTCGTTAGATTTCATATCTAATAGGAGTTAATCAATATTGAATATGGTCTATGATGTTAATAAATCTACAAGAAATAATCTGGTAATCGTTTATAGTCAATACATGAGAATGTAAGTCAGCAAAAACTGATAATGGATTAACATGTTTTCATATAACATCATCAGTTTTTGATTTATAATATATTATTGCATTATAGACACTTTTAATTAAAGTGACAATCACTTGCCGTCCCCTTCGAATTTAGTACATGTGCAATAAGAATGGAGGAGTTCAAATACTGTGTCAGAAACACGAGATATACATAGAGAACCAACCATCATCCAGAAACCAACAATTTGTTTTTATAAACATTGTTCCCGGGCTGAATCGAACCCAGGAACCGTGACGCAACACCCAGGTTGTCAGACCACTACGCCACGCGGTCTGTCAAATGCTATAAAAACTCTATAATAATAAAGTACTATAAATTATATATAAGAAAATTTGTCACCCGGCTGCACCTCGTAAACGTTCGGCCGACTTTATTTGTTCTTATCGCACTTAAATTGTCTCATTATATTATTGACATTGAAAATGACAATCTCAATACGAAATGTCACGATACTTAATTAAGTCACGTATTCTGCACCATAAAAAGTTTTAACTCTAATATCAACGCGCCATTCTTAATGGGAAGTAAACAAAAAATTATACTAACGTAAAAACTTTGAATTCTGAGTAAAAATGAGTAATTATTTATAGTGAAATATTAAAGGAACGTGTGTTAAGAGAAAATAAAATACAAACGAACATTAAATTGAATAATCAAAAAATTAAATATCTCTTATTTCGTACCTAAAAAGCGAACTATTTCGATAGTCGCCAATAAAAATATTATTAGTTCCTTTATTACGTTATTATGTTTTATTGGGTGTTGTTACATCTAATTACGAGCGATGAGTAATTTTACGAGTATAATAAACCCAAATATTTAAAAATATAAGTCATGCGTTAACCACGCGATGTTTCTTTTTCATTTAACACTAAAAGCTCTCTCAGCCGAAGCCTTGCTCTACATTTATGTTCAACGTAACTGAATTGTTGCTTGTAAAACAGTTTATGCAATACCTAGGCATACCTTTAAGGCATTGAGATGTTATTGAACAAAGTTATAGCCTGACAAATATTAAAAGATTCGTGATAAGGTCGCGGTCATGGCCTATCGCTTTACTAAAGTATTACACAACCCTTATTGAACAATCAACTAAATGACGTCACAGTTAATTGTCTCGTTTAGCACAAAGACCGAATTGTTTTAACAGATTTCTTTACAAAAGAAATCTTAACAATGGAATATTTTAGCTAAATAACTATTACCTTAAAACGTGACAAAGCCATATAAATACATATATATATATATATATATATATATATATATATATATATAACTACTATACTTGGTGCTTTCATACTATGTAGAGAAAAAGCACCAATTGCAGTATTGCGATTGATGATAGATACAAATTAATGGAAGAAAATGCCATAAAAGCATAATCCAATACTGAAATGCTATAAACCAGAAATAGTGGATGAAACAGGTATTCCAAATTAACAAAAATAATATGTGTATCAAAAAAAAATATCTAAATAAGTGCTCGAATTCTACCTGTGACATGACTTATCGCTGCAGACTGCCAAAAAAAAAAAAAGTCGTATAAAAATTTTTGAATTCTAAAAATATTTCTACATGAGTTAAACCAGAACATTGTTATTATAATATTAAATCATTTTATACAGCGACCTCAACAACCGCAATTCCTAAATAGATTTGAGATGGGTTAGCACATTTAAGTTTTTCGTTCTGGGAGCTTTAAATGATAAAAATTACATAACATCATTCATACCAACGAGTAGAAATCCGTTAAACTCCTTTAGGTGAACTGAAAGGTGTTCAAGGTTAGTTTCTTGCCGATAATATTTTTAAGAACAGCAGACAAAGGGTACTGATTTTTAAAAATCGGGTATACGTTTTTTCCGTGTTAGGGCTGAGCGCCAGTTTAAAACTAGCTGCAGCAGAAATTGGTCAAGTCAACTGGGGAACAACCACGCAATCTCAAATTTTCGGCGTAAAATAGTAGCTTACATTTTGATGGGATTGTTGATTATAATTCTTATTTTGAGGAAAAACTTATACTAAACAAATTATAACAAACGACACCTTATTGCGTGATTGAGATTTTAGCTCTTTGCTCGTGACTGTCTTTATTTTGATTCCTTATCGAGAATGAGTGTGAGTTTCATAGACTAAAGAAATTAAAACCTTTCAGATGAACTGTGACTCATTTATTATCCTAATATTATAAAAAACTGTTCATCACAATCTCATGAAGTACCATAAGTGAAAAAGGAGTAAGTTTAACGTCGTACACCTTATTTCGCCGTACCCAAAATATACATATATACAATGGTGGTCACATAATTAAAGACACTCAAGGGATTAACATCCCTTTACTGAGGCTTTTGATTATTTATTTTTATTTTTAAAACATTTGGAACTTGCAACAATATTGAAGTCATTTATAGTCAAAATGTAATCATAGTGAGATAAATATTAGAAATATTTTCAATAAAGTTGAGACGTCCTACGTTTTTATTTGGTTTAACTATATTTCAAACTGTATTAACGAAACAAAGGTATGACCAACTGATGGTATGAAAAACAAAACACCAAGTCACCAAGAAAAAATAACTATAATAAATAATTATAATTAATTGGAGTTTTTTTTAAAGTATGTCATCAATATTTAGCGCATGTCCTTTAGTAGCAATAATAGCCCCATATCGTTTTGGCATTGAAGAGATTAATTTTTTGCAGGTTGATGCAGGAATTTGCTCCCAAGTTTCTATAGAAGCCATATAGAGTAGATGAACGTAAGTGGTATATTTTGTGTCCATTATCTTCTTCAAGGTAATTCCGTTAAGACTGGACCGTTACTGATTGGCTCCATTTTGCCTAAGAGGGCAAACACCATGTCCGGAAAAACAGCCCCAAACTTTAATATTCCCTCTTCCACATTTGACTGTATTCTTCGTATATATTAAAAGTGGGGGTCTCATAAATAAAGATATCTTCTTTTTAGTTACATACAGTTTTATTGATAGTATTATCTATAATGAAGTTAAAGTTAACTCTACTTTATTTACAATATATCATTACACTAACGCCATATTATTAAAATGAAGACATTAAAGATTTTTATTTAGCAATAGTTTCTCATTCTCTAGTCGAATAGTGACATGGTGCTATTTTATACTACTCAAAATATGTTTCTTGCGTTGTCGAGGTCACTCATTTATACGTCACGCCACAGTTGTATGCCACTGTGTTTCTCTGACCCATCTATGACCCATATCTTCACCTGGCTAGAATATATACCAGTGACATAAATTTCCACGCAAAAACAAAAGCACTCTCTCACCGTCGCTACTTCTAATTGAATTTAAGGCAAATACAATAGGATCTCAATAAGGTTGGTATATAGTATCGCATACGCTCCGTCGACTCAATTACTGAATTTCATTATAGTCCTTCAGACCGTACCTACTATGCATTTGACTATCTAAATCTATTTTAAGGATATACGTTTATGATTTGCAATCATCACTTACCATCAGGAGATAAAATAACTCACACTCTTTTATCGTTCTGTTGTAGCTTCATAAAAAAGCGTTCATCATCGTTTCATTGAACTTCACCCTTGTAATTCGTTCTAAACCCTTAAAGAAAACATCGATGAAAACTTTAGAATAAATTTTAGCGACAGCCTATCACACAAACGCATACCTATTTTGCAATATATGTAGGGTATAATATCTATACAAATTTAACTTCATCAGAGTCCAAATTTTTAATGAATAAAACATTGGTAACCTATTTTAATATGATTACTGCTATCAAAATAAAATGGATAAAGGTTATAGTGAAACTGAAATGGTTTGCTTCCTTCCCTAATTGAGAATGTCAGTGTGAAATAGATGAACGCAACTTTATTTCGTGTGGTATCTAAAGGAAACCCAAATACTCCCATTATGAGGTATATCCACTTTAAAATATATTATTGTTTTTGTTACGGATGCGAAACGGGTCATTCGCCAAATAAACACATTTATAATTTTACTCTGATTTTTAGCTAAAATGTGATTTTTTCCTGGTCGAGCCGTTCTTCGCTGCAACAGCTGGCTACGGTTATTTTAGAACTTTGTTGACAATTGGATATCGCTTTTTAAAGTAACCAATTTTTTTAGTGGATTATTTTTTTGAATGGAAGTTTATGTTTCAGATTTAAGTTAAAAGTCAAAATTATACAACATTTAGTTAAGTGTAAAATTGAATTAAATTATATTAGATACGCGAATTGAATGACGCTTTGGACCGAAAGTAATATAAGAAAAAGGTGTATAAATGATAATATTAGATTTCCGACTTAATTCCCTTATTGATGAGAAATGTAAACTCGCAATAATAATAATCGTGTTCATATATATTCTGCAACCACAATCCCTTACAGTAATTGGCATTATAGTCTTCGTAACGTATTCATTAATATTCAAAAGCTGATTTTCAACAACGTGCTGTGGTTAGATTGAACAATACGCAATAGATGTTTTGAATAAACCGTTTGTTAGAGTTACTCGTATTGAAATCAGGATTTAAAAAAGTAAAAATAAAGCAGTAGTCTTTATATTAGATCCATTAATCAAGTCAACTGAGTCTACCACGTGAATAACTACGAATTAGCTGACTGTACATTTTTCGGCTTTTTTGTTATTTCTAAACTATGCTCTTTTCGTACGCCGCACACGAGCATAGTAAATCTTCACATAATCAACTATAATAATATCAATGATGCCGCCGCTAGGAACCGAACTGGGTTTGATGTTGTACCGTGGCTGTCAAAGCTAGTGCACGAACATTAAGCTACCTTAATACTTTATTATCCGTTTTTGTTCCGACAAGCCATTGTTGAAAAGAAAACGGATATTTATATCGTTAATTTATCAAATACAAGAAAAAGCTAATGTATTAGTTATTGAAAACTTTATTAAGGTACATATAATTGTTTTGCATTGGACCACAACTTAAAGTGTCTTTTCTAACCAATTTTAAGGACAGCACATCACACAAGACACTGCCTTATTTATAAAGTAAAAAAAAGTCTTCTTAATCGATTGAAAAGATAGAAAGAATATGTTAATACACATATATAAATATATATATATATATATATATATATATATATATATATATATATTACCATACATATATTATCATACAAACTAATATACATTAAAAAATATATAATGACAGCTCTGAATTGCAAGAAATTTACATTTACGCCATTTACAAGAAACGTGAGATCGTCTAAATCACACTGGAGCTGTATACTTTGCCCAATACCATCTCTACAGAGGAATTCCCATGCCCTGAAATTAATTTAACCAGTTTTGCATGTACCCAAATATTGATATAAAAAATTAGGATAAATGACTTAATTGATTTGTGTTTTTAAACTTTCTTGATTTGATAAAATTTTAATGAATATAGTTATATAGTTATACCTTTACTTTCCTGACGTCTTGGACCAGATTGCATCGCGCATATGTCTTTTAAAAATCTTCTATGCGATTAAGTCTCGCAACAATCATTTAATTAGAAGATAAATTCATGCTCCAATATTTACATTGCACTACGTAGTTGATTGAAAATATACAGTCATGTCATTTTTATTTCTACCTTTGATTATTAAAGTCAGGAACGGACCTTTTCTACTTCTTATTTACCTACTCATTTATTTTCTCAAACGTTTGTTTAAATTTATCTGTTAGTATGTGTGAGTAAAAGTTAGAAACTGAATTTTGACCCACAGTTTTAGTAGTGTACTAACACCTCCAAGTTTTAACTTGCATGTTTACAAGCACAATTTTCCAATTGAACTCAAGTACAAGAATAATAAAAGTATAAGAATATAATTTAATGTAATATTCAAACGTTAGAATAATATACGTGTTTCCACTGTTTGCATCTAAACTATGTATCTAAACTTTTATTTAATATAATGTATCACAAGAATAATAATCTGGATTCAAATTGCTTTGGTTTATACAGGAAACTTCAAACAGAAGTTCAGCATGTTTATCTAATAAATATTACACTGATGAGATATATATTAATAATTGTTAGTCATTTGCCTATAATCTATATTATAACCGAGTAAAATAAATTTTAAACAATTTGAACATAGATTCTTGTATATTTACATAAACTTAATTTAGCATGTCACTAGGGAAAGCCCGTGTCAAGGATTATAGTATTTTTTTTCAATCATTGGACATCATCCAATGCCTCTTTCGTCTTTCTCAAACTTTTGCTAATAGTAGAAATCACTGGATATTGCGTATTTCATTCGAATTTCCCCAGTACGAATAAATTTCTCTCATTTAAACTTTATTTTGCGTTCGCCGTCCGTCTTATTACCACGTAGAAGGGCGTCTCGCCAACAAAACGTGGTAAGAATAAGTGTCTTCGAATACATATAATATTAGTTGCGTGTATTTTTTTTTGGGATCATGAATTAGATTTTCTTAGATCAGAAGAAGTAAGTACATGTATTACTTAATTTGATGTAATATCTATTACAGAAAGTTTTAAAATTGTTTATAATTATGTATACATACGACTACATACAACTACAAAACACATCTTTACGACGAATTTATTGCCTTCGTCTCAATATATAAATTTAGAAGTAAGAGCTTACTGTGTTGTGCTTGTGTTTTCACATTTTAGAAATTTATTAGTATTTTTTTTCCTTTTGTAACTATGTTGATATACATTTAGAGATGGAGTTCTAGACATTAAGATACGCTAACTTAATTGACAAAACACATTTTTGTTAAACAATTTATGCATAAGTGATATCAATAATTATCAAATAATCAATGCACTACTAACCCATTTCATTTAAATATCACAAGGCGCTTCATTTACTTACTACTTTTAACCTAATTTGATAGTACTATCTTTTGATAAAGCGTTAAATACTAATGTTACGTGTGGTAAAGTTATAAAAAGTTTCTTTTTTTTCTATTCATCGCAGTCTTATTTGGCTCGCATGTCGTTCAATACAAAAGTTTGCCAGTAACACTTCCACTGATCCCGGAATCGATGATTGAAATTTTCACGCGATTATAAAGTTTAGAGAGAAAATTATAGGCACGAACCTGCCACGACTTGTAGGAACTAAATAATAAAAATCCGTCAGTCAGCATTGAAAACTTATATATTTATTTAAAGCAACTTTCTAATCTGCTGATGGTGTTTAAACTACAAATGTTTCTTAGCAGTTAAAATATATAACTTAAGCAGTTTCATTTTTACAAACGATATTTTCAAATAATTACAGTACTATTAATTTCAGCAACCACAATGGGGCGTGTTTAAAACCGCTTAGCTAAGTAATAGATATTTTTAGATGTATAATTTTACTAACAGTAATTATAAGCTTATATTTAGCATAATTTGTAAACATTGAAAAACTTTTTTCATAAATTGTCGTGTAATAAGATTAGATTATGGATCTTTAATATTATTTTTTGCTATCCGATATTACGGGGCTCATGGAAAAATACTAACTAATAGATTTTTATGTTTACAAAACAGCAGAGATATATTTATGAGAAAAGACATATTTCTCCATAATATCATAGAAATATTAAAAGTAAAGTGCAAACTTTAATGTTCTAATTTTATCACAACATAGTAAATGTAAAGTAATGATAAAAGAAAGAGTAAAATATAGCTGTATCCGATTTCGATTAAACACACTCTACAAAATTAGTTCCTCGCGATGTTTGACATGCGTATGACGCATGAAATGGATGATGTTTGCAAAATCCTCCAAAAGTTATATTATTTCCAACCGAGATCCGTGCGGAAGGCACGTGTTGGCAGCCGGCAATACACTAATCTTTCAAAACAAAGTTAAATATACCGGTTTTCTTATTATTGCAATAAACTAAACACATTATAAAACCTATTCAAAGATAACCTCTGCATGTAAACGTCCTATGAACAAATAAAATCTATTAATTGTTAACACCCTACCCACCCAAAGTTGTATTACATCCACCACATGTCAATTGGAACTGCGTAAATATTGAGTTATGTCATTCTTATTGTTAGAGTTAGAGGTCACTTGTAGAGTTAGTGTCACATCTATTTATTTTCTTTTTTTTTAAATAACAACTTATAAAATTTGAGAAGGTCGTGTGTTTGAATTCAACTGACTTGAGTTTTTGTTTGACATTTTCTTATGGACAAAACAATCACTGGCTCAATTTAGTGCGTGCTGTACGACGATAGGCTCACCTTCACGTTTGGATCTTTTAAAGTTTGAAGATTTCAAAGAGAATTTATTAAAAAAAATACATGACTCGGTTCAGTTAGAAAAAGATAAACAATTTCCATTCCAACTTAGTAACTCTATTATTATAATCGTAAATTTATCAACGTTGAAGGCAAGAGACTCGTTACGAATCGACACTAAACACAATATGCTTTACACAAGTCCAATCCACTCAGATATAAAGCGTTCCCCGAAAAATAACGTCTTGATTTTCATGTCG
This sequence comes from Teinopalpus imperialis, assembly GCA_029286865.1. NCBI lineage: Eukaryota > Metazoa > Arthropoda > Insecta > Lepidoptera > Papilionidae > Teinopalpus > Teinopalpus imperialis. Next base: position 5,238,125 of record JAGSMU010000012.1, read on the forward strand.
TCATACACCCATAACATTTGACGTGTGTTTATTACTTTTAATAATGTTTTGAGCAGAGTAAATTTAGACTGCATTACTTTGTTATAGTATATTTAGACATTCGTATATATTTCATTAATTTTAGGTATAACAAACAGTAATTACTATTTCTGAGCCTAATAAGCTTGTACTAATTGTTAATTAAAGCCACTTTATAACAAATAACTATTGTATTTAACCTCTTACAATACACAATACACGTTAATACGTACATAAATACTTATACATATGTATAATATATACTTACGTAGTTGTTTTTATCTGGTGATAACCGTAAGAAAAACCGTAATAAATCAACCATCGTTTCAGGAGAACATAATTTAATAAACATTTCAAGTTCTATGTGATATTTTAAAAAGAAATATACGTAAATTAAAATGACGAAAGCTTCATATTTTCTTTTCTATAAATTGACAAAACCAACGAGTATTTCCTAGAAACGTGGGTGTTCTCCAATGTGTATTATTTAGGTCAAACCGGAGTTTGAAAATTCAGTGTATCCAAATGATACGGTTTATTTTTGTTTATTTGCAATGAAATAGACTTCTAGAACGACGGTCCTAAATTTATATATACTTCACCCAGTTGCACGTACGCTGTGTTTCGTCTGGTGAGTGGAGGCATCCGGAAACCTTAATTACAGGTGACGAGGCATTATGAATCCTTATATGAGGATGAATGTCATGGGCCGCAGGAATCACTTATGCTCGTTTGTAACTCTCAAAGTAATAAATATTAAAAAAAACTGACGTAAATAATGTGTTTCTCATGGGTCAGCTCTCTCTTCAACTTTTCATCGATGAAACCACCTTGTTGTACCTACTTAATAATTTTTTGTTTTCTTTTTGTGGTTTTGTGCTGCACAATAAAGTATATATAATAAAATGCCGACTATTTTCAGATACTTTTGATATGCCGTCGAATCTTAACTCGGGCGGATCATTCAGTCTAAGACAAAAACTGCCGCTAGGAAGTTGTAAGCCCTTGTAAAGGAGCCGCAGTACTTCACACCACAGCAACTCATGAACCTTGATGAAGCACAAGTAAGGTCATGTGTGGAGAACTGAGGCACATTTGTGCAGGCGCTGTAAAGTACCAACTTGCAAGTTTGGACTCAGTGTAGAAGCGTGCCAAAAGACTAATTGGTGACGCAGATTTGATTAAGCTTAGTCTTGAGCACAGGTGCAAGTTTGTTGCCAGCCTTTTACAAACTACATGTTGGAGAGTATGCAGAGAAGTTACATATGATGATTCTCCCAATCCCTTTTCATCATGCCTGCGGCAATCTTTCCGTTCGAGTACACCAAAATGTGGGTGTCTTTAGGAGAAATGTGAAGAGGTATGTTCCGAGCTAGTGTGCTCCACCATAAACGTTTGTAAACATTTTATTTAAAGAGTTGTACATTTTAGCGCTATTGCGTCGGATGAATACGCCCCATTTGGGTGGACATGAAATCCGGTGGGACTTTATCCCATGGCCCCCAAGTTCTGTTCATGACACCCTCCAGCGTTTCGATCCGGATCTTGGCGTCAGCGACAATCTTGAGTGAGCCCAAGTACTTCATTTATCGCCCCCATTCTGACTTCAGAACTACCAACTCGGATGTAGTAGTCGATTGGTTCCCTGGTTCGTGGCAGCTTGTTTAGTGCCTTAGTTTTGTAATGTGCTAGGTCTAATTCCAACTCGCGGACTTTAGCGACGACGTCCTCCTACCTTATTTAACCCGCCTAAGCCTATTTAATCGGTCATTGGTATTAATCAAAAGGCCGCTGGTGTCATTACCGTCAATATTCAAGTTCCGTATACATACATTTCTACCTTAACTAACGCTTTGACAAACGGTAAGACTTTCAAGATTGTTGCATCTTAAGATATTTCTGCAAACAATAATGAAATGACATAAATGTTTCTTGTAAAATCTTTTCGAAGATGTTTATGAGGACGTTAATTGGCAAAGTTTACTTGAGACAAACCACAAGAATATACGCATTATAATTTGCCGTTGTGTGGCGTTAATGAAAAGAATCATAACTAAAATAAATGTCCGAAAATCTGTCGTGTACAAAAACATCCAATGTCACGGTTGCGCTACGCGTAGGAGAAAGTCCCCATATCGTAATTCGTATCTTGTAAATTGCCACAGCTGCTCGTTACGTAAGCCTTAGTCTTCTGTACGAGGCAGAGTGTTTTTTGTTTACTTCTGTTTTATAGTAATTGCTAAAACAACAGTCTACTCAGTTTAAGTACAAAATAATATTTAATTTTTACAATTAAAATATTTAATACAAATAAGTGAAACGTTAAATAAATAAAAAAATTAAGTAATACCTCAATATGCTTGATCGGATCAATGTTACAATAATTTAATTGCATTACATTAAACGGATAACGTTCAACATTAATAAACAGTGACAACTTCAGCGTAAATCCAATAACACAGGTAGATACGCGGCTGCCGGTACACCAGGAAACGTTTCAATAAGCAACATCGTTACTGGCGCTCGTAGCCCGCATTAATTCTCAATATTAATAATAATAAAGATAAGTGAATAGCGGATCGGGGAAAACGGCCAAGGGCGTTGCATCTGCCGCAGACGCTACAGCAAAACGCCAAGGCAATGACAACAGTCTGTTAAATCTGGTCTTTATCAAAAACGATATTAACCTTAACCTGGCTAATTACGCAAGCATCTCTGATTATTTATTAAAAAAAATTATGGGGTCAGCGACAGAAGTTCACCAAGTATAATCGAATTTATTTTACCAATAAATCCTGAATAGTTTAAAACATTAATATTAACATAAATTATTCCACGTTGTACAAGTACCCTTGATTTAGTTGCAGATATTTCGGGGCTGACACTCAGATTTAATAACGTCTTGGATAGTGAATGAAGGCACTTATATATGCGTTTTTTTTTCGTTGTGATGGCCGCTGTTGGCCCAAAGGATGTTACAGTTTCACCGGGTCGGAAGGTGACCGAGCGCTTATGGCGAACAAGCACAAGGGACCCCGGGAGGGAGCCTCGCCTTGGACCGTTACCCGTTACCGTTGCCCAAGAGGGGGTGAACCTCGGCCAATGGCTCGTTCAGTTGGTTCTGACAACGGATTATAAAAAAATCATGTATACTGCCGTGAACTGAAGTGCAGTTTATCAATACGCAAAATTCCAGTGATCACTGGAACCCTTGTGCTGGTTACCCATTAATAAAGGTCTTGGCTGAGTGCTCTAAGCGCTCGTCCACCTTTCAATCCGGTGAAGCTGTAAAAGCCCTACTGCTAACAGTGGCTATCAGCCGTAAAATAAAATGCAAAATTCTTGTAAATTCCAATCTTGATTAAATGATTATCATAGTCTTATTTGAACCCAAATAATGAAATTAAAATTTCATTTTTATGATACCATTCCTAAGCCCAAAATTCGTGATATATGAGAATTTCAATTTGAAACTTTCCCAATTAAACGATACTCCACCCACACTTATCAACGGACAAAAAACCACACGTTATTTTTGTTTTTTTGCTTTTTGGTGATGACGATTCATAGGTAATGAAATAGTGTTCCATCCTAGTTAACTATTTTCCTAACTACAAACTTTACGACGAATATTTTTTTGGTAACAACATCGAAACCATAATCCATCCATCCCTATTCTGTAAAGTAATATAAAGAAAATAGTGCAAAAGCTGCATAAATCATTTTTAGTGGAACAAAGACGACCGGGGTACCGGTTCCGACTGGACAAACGTACATTATCGTGCAGCGCCGGCGCCACTCTCAGACCGACGCATTGTTTATCCCGACTTTCTTTTATATATCCGTACACCTATGAATCAAACGTATTAGCCACAATCATTACGTTATTACTAAAATATTAGCGATCTCATAGAGTAATTACATATTTAACTGTACCTTTACTATGTGAGGAATTACATAAAAGCAATACCTACTTTCTTATATTTAACAAGAAAGTAGGTATTGCTTTTATGTAATATATATTTTGTCTGGCCATTCAAGGTAATTCAATAATTAAAATCAAAATTTCGGTAATATTAGAAGTTTTTATCTATTAACGATATATATTCCTTAAGTTGTTTTTCGCATACGTCTGGCATAAAAAGTCAATCGATACGTTTATTACACAGCACAACCAAGCCGAAAGATACAAACGTACACTGCATTAAACTAATTTTTACAGATTCTATCCCTAATATTTAAAAAAAACCCTAGTAAATAAGTATATAAAAAATTGTGTAGAAATTCAATGTGTTTCACATAAATATAAGAAATCATTGTGTGAACCAAATATCATAGCTAAATACAACGCATGACACTATGCACTTTAGACATTTATACGGACTACATTTGCAGCGATCCGAGTCGACGATTCATATCTCCTTGGGCCCTCTGATGGTATTATCGCCCCCCTCTGTTGTCGTCGACGTTCTTCGTGCAACGGTGGTGCAGCAGCAGTCTTTGGGCCTCCCGCTCGTGAGTTTATTTAGATAAAGCTGTCGTGGTCACTGTACCAATAGCAATACTCATACACAAAAAAAAACCACTATGGAGCGAGTCATTATTATTATCAATATTTATGGTTGTATCTATTTTGCTTACTGATGTTATAACGGTATGGTGGTGTTTCTAAGTAGAGCGCCATTCGGATAATAGACGAACTGATGGCTACGTAGTTGTAAATAAACTACAACTCATATGCTCCACTTCTTAATAGTTCACTCCTGTTACATATCGTCTTGCATGTTCCGACTATAACACTTCTACGTGACTTTCCATAATTATAAAATTTAAAGGTCATTTCAACACTTTAAATAAAATGTTTAAAATATAAAATACTTTCATTTAAATCGTTTCAAACATAACTTTCATGTCTGTTAATCTGGTTTCGCTATACATAGAGTTTGAACAAAACGTTAGAAACAAAAAAGCTTCCATTTGTTTACAATCTATGATATACAACTCCTAGTAATTGTGAAAGGTTGTGCCAAGGGTTAAGTTTGACATAAAGTAGTTTAATGTTTTATATTCAATATTAGGTAAACATAAATCAATGAGGACAGGATTTTTGGTAAAACATGTTTTTACATACGATAAATCGAATATTACAGTACAATCTTTGTCATATTTTGCTGATACGAGAGCGAAATCAGGAAAGAGAAATGCGACCGAGGTAGTTTGTAGATACGATGTTCGATCGCCCTTGGCCCATATAACGCGATGTTAGTAGGTCAAAGGGTCTACTTACACTTATATTTCGTTATAGAACATACTCTGATTTATTTTACTTTTAATAGTAACAAAAGGAATATTAGTTTTATTACTAACGTGAAACGGAAAGTAGGATGAAAAACTAGCATGCAGTAAGCTAATGACTACTGAGCACTACGACTTACCTACATTTCTTTTCAAAAACGAAGATTGGGACGGAATACTTTGTTACCAGTAATTAGAACTTCCAAATCCCTTCACTCGCCATAAGACAAATGGCAACGATACGCTGGTAACTTTTTTTTTTGTGTGTGAATATCGCTCTTGGTCCAGAGACCTTTACAGCTTTATCTGATTAGACTCGCGAGCGGGAAACCCGCTGAGTGGGGAGACAACGACGATGCTACGAAGCTGGCGCGGAGACTTCTGCTGCACTACCGCTGCACTCCGACCCCTGTGGACGTAGAACAACAACAGAGGGGGGGGGGAGGGCGATGATAGGATCCGAGGGCCCCTCTTATGGAAACATCGAATCGGATCGATATCTAAAACGCTGGTATCTGATGCTGATATTCTATGAGAGGATTGTCCTTCGCATGTTGGATAGACTCAGTACAGCACATTTCAGTTGTAATATAGTAAAATACTTATTATAAACTATCTATTGAAATAGGTATGCATATTTGTACATATGCCCAGTTTTCGAAATCTGTGTTCGAAACCTTATGTTACCGGATACATTTATATACCGTCGTATTTTCTCTTTCGTTATGTATGATGTAGATATGTATAAAGTAAATAAAGTGTTCTACACTCACTTGTGTGCCTCTACATTTAATTAGATTTGATTTCTGCAAGCATTGTTACTAATAGTGAGGAACTGTAGTGTATACTATAGTTAAAGACTACAAACATTAATGGCATGCGATAAAATGATGACTAATGACGTATCTAATCTATGAAGTTCTCTGCTACTATAAATTTTTCCAGTCAATTAAGAACGCTATTTGTTTTCGAAAGTATATTAGAAGGTTATAAAATTTTGTTTGATAAAAATAACAGATACGTGCGAATTGCCCTTAATGTGTGAAGTCAAATGTATGTAAACGTTACTTTCTCTTTACTAAAAGTGAAAATAAATAAAATTTTCCATTTAGACAAATTGATATGATAACTTATGACATGATAAAATTAAAAGTAATACAAATAATATTTTTAACTATAACAACATTTAAATGAATGTATTTTGTAGTGAAAAATAAAAAGGTAAAGGATAAATTGAATTTTCTTAAAAATAAATTATAATTTTTTACTATTATGTGACAAAATATAAATAAAGCTGTAATTAATTAAGAAACAGGAACAACAAAATATTATAGTAATTCAAGATTTAATACAGATATAATACATATATATATAGATACAAAAACAATAATCTATTTGAAATTAAAATTGTTATAGAAATTTCATTCACGGGAAAAGAATCGAATTTGTAAATATTTGTAGCCTTATTATTAAAAAAATATCACAGATCTAATAAATGAACGTAATCCTTTATATAATTCCTTTAAATTTGTAATTATAATCATTTTGTTTAAACTAATTACCTTACCTATAGTTTTCAATATCTGCAGATCATCTAGTTCGTATTCTTTTTCCTCCTCGGAATAATCGGATTCCGTCGCAGTGGTGGACTCCTGCTCCTCCGAGGATGAAGCAACTGACAAGGACCTCACATCAGACCCCAGGTCCGAGCTACATTCTCGTACCAATTTCGCACTGGCCATCATCATTTTTAAAGTTTTCGTCACAATTTAAAAAAATATATATAATTTGATCACAACTATTTTAATACATCTTGCAAAGAGTTTAGTATAAAAATAAAGTTTTGAACTAAATTTGTAGAAAATGTCTATTATAAAAGTGTGAAATTAATTCGAAATATCAAAATTTAAAAAAGGCGAACGAGTGCAAAACGCGACTCGATGGCGTAGAGGAAAACACAATCACTTCTCACCGCGGCTCGATTCTCACTGGCTGGCACCGCTACCGAATCCGATATAGAGATCGGATCGGAATCAACTGTACGTACGGTATGTAATATATATAACTCACTTTTTATTCCTCTACATCTTCGTTGCAAACGAACAGTCGCTTGTCGTAACGATTCTATTTGCTTATATCTAATAAATCACGAATCTCATAGTGCTATAGACTGTCTTGTGTGTCGATTTATTGGTAAGCTGCATATATAACTTATAACTCAATTAATTGTATTTGTTTTCTTCAATAAGTACAATTTTATATTAAATAAGTATATCAAACTACATTATAAGTAAAGAAATAGTTAGCTTGAATAGGCTCTATAGAGGACCTTCACGGTTAGAGAATACTAGCGTGAACGGATTAGAGTGGCTGCTTTTTGTCTGGTGTATAAATGAAATTTAAAACCTAATTGCCGGTAAGAAGGCTTTAAATCTTAAACTTCAGGGTATACGTAGCTACGCTATAATTTCTTACTGAGTATGGATCTATGCGCTATAAGAATCAGTTACCATCAAGTAAATTTAACACAAACAATCAAAGCATCAGCTCCATCTAATCCACATGCACTTAGTAACAAAGAAACTATAATCTCGAATTAAAATCGATTTTAGATCGTTCTTTGAAGTCAGTTTACTTGTTAACAACTTTTATTTACCACTTTTACTCTCAATACATATTATTAGTAGTGAAAACGTATAGCATTCCACACCTTTCAATTCCTATGTTCTTCTTCTCAATTAGAAAAAAAAATATCCAAATCAAGGTACTGAATTATTTAAAAGATAAAAATACGGTCCGATTTTGGAGCACAGTAACCAAAAGTAAGCAAAAGCATCATAATGAATCAAAAGTTCAATCTCGGTTTATGAACAGCTTTAATACAGCAATAATAGAATAATCTTCTATAATTGATACAAAAGCCTTGACTCAAAAACCGATACTGCAACGAAGCTATGTTCGTGCAGTTTAATTAATAAACTGCAGAAAAGGAACAGTTGTATCAGATGTTACTATCATCATGATTATATCTACTATCTATGTCAGACAGATTCAGATTGAATACTTTTTATAATTTCTTTGGTATACTATCTGCCTGTTTCTCAGCGAATTACTATTTATTAAATGATTATTCCATACTTAACATACAAAATAAATCGTTAATGTGATTTAAGATATGACGAACTAGAAATGACAAGAGTTATTTTAATAGATAAATTTACAGATAGCTAACTGTGTCTTTAAGTAACACATTTCTTGTATAAGCGTTCCGCTTCCGCCACTCATTAACTTAACGCGCCTGCAAACATACTCCGGTTGGGTAAGCGCCGTGTACAAACCTGTGTAAGAACTACATGTAGGCTAATGTGACCCTTGATTTTTACCCGATTATAAAAGTCACGCTAATGTTTACCGTCAGAACCTAATATTTAATTATAAAATGTTTCAATCCCTTATTGCATTTATGTAGGTATTCGAGTTGCCTAAATCAAAAGAAACACAACAAACATAGAAACTATATTTTTTATTGTTAAGTATAAACCATATCACAATCCAGATAGAAGAAATGGTCCGGGGCAAATCTTGTCAAGAGCATGTAATAATATTACAATATAAATTTACGATCAAAAATACAGAGAATGGCTATTTCAGCGGTCCCCACTAGGTCTGTATCGTGTCTTACTTTCTTTGGTTAGTAATATTTTAGGCAAGCAATCATTCGTAAAGTTACTACCAATTAAATAATTTACTAATAATAAACTGTTTTCTATACAACCAAATTTAAATTTTATTGTAAAACAATAACACAGAAGAGTTATGAACTTTATGGAGGCACTATTCATGGTAACTTATATTTGTTCCTAGTTTTGATCATGAAGTGGTGAGGATTACTTCTTCTTTTTCAAAACATTACATACATTTAGTAGAAACTCCTAAGTGTATTATGCGGAAAGTGTTCATATTATAATTTTTTTAATTTAACTCTCTGGGACTAAATATAAAAATAATTCTTAGAGCCCTTTTCTGCGGCACGAAAATGGCGTTGATGCTGTAAGCCCTGTAAACAGAATTCCGAATAATATAATCTAAAGATAAGAACTCCTCATCACTTTACTGATTCTGTTGTTGACAACTCTTTGCTTAAAGTCGTTGCGGTTATGTGTTTATGTATTTATGTGTATGTATGTATATTATATGTTGCTTTATAAGTAAGGACATTTATAAAAAATGTTTTTAATTGTATGTACTTTTGTATATATTATAATAATAATTTTATTATTGGTATTGTGTTATATATTGAATTTGAGACCTAGTGGTAAGTACTTACCCTGCCGGCCAAAAGTTTAAGACCGCATATAAACAACATAATTATCCATCAATTGTAATAAAATCCCATATGATAAATAAAAGAAATGCACATCTGCATATTCTAATGTTAATATCGAATATTTAAAGAAGTCATTCTTTTGTTTACTTTCAAGTTATTGGACAATAAACATCTATTGTTTTCAAACACCGGCAAACGCTGCGCTAAAGCCAGGTGATAGAGTCGTAATAATATTTTTATAATGTCCTCATTACTAATTACTTTGCTTTTGTTACGTATTGGTCAATAATAAGGATTATTTAGCTCCTGAAAACACTTGTTTCTGACTTATTATTACCCGAGTTTGATCACAAACAATCTCAATTAGTCAAAACTTGTGGTTTCTCTGTAGAAGTGTGTGTGTGTGAAGACTTCATAAAATGGGAAAAGCTCGAGAAATTAGCAGAGAAGTGCCATCGTTGTTTTACATAATGAAGGCATACCCGAACGTGAGATTGCTTCACAACTGAATTCTTCTGTTCGTAAACTTCTGTTCATGGCACAATAAATCGATACAGGGAGACAGGCAGTTTTCAAGATCGTCCACCCACGTTAGGAAGGCCGAGAGCTACCACGTCTAGTGAACATAATTTCATTGTTGTTACCAGTAAGCGAAATAGACGTTCAACAGCACCAGAAATCCGCGTTGAAGTAAACAAAACCCAAGTTTAAACCTTTCACCTATCATTGACTACAGTAAAACGGCGACTGAGAGAAGGGAAGTTGTATAGTTGCCGTTCGAAAACCTCTGCTAAGATCGCAAAACAAGAAAAAACGGATGAAAATGGCCATCCAGATTGGACTGAAGAAGATTTTAAAAAAGTGCTTTGGACCGATAATCCAAGTTTGAACTATTCAGTTCAAATGTAGAATTTACGTTCGACGTAGTGCCCAAGAAGAGATGATGTCAGATTGTATAGTCCCAACAAACAAGCACGGTGGGTCAATTATGGTCTGGGGTTGCTTCTCTAGCCAAGGAACTGGCGGTTTGATTAAAATTGAAGGAATTTTGAAAAAGGAACATTTTAGAATTAAATTTTCAATTTAGAATTAAAATTTTAAATTGAAAATCCGTGGCCCATCTCCACAAGAAATGTGGAATGCTTTATGCGAAATTTGGAACAATATATCACAAGACACCATTAACAAATTGATTGCCCGTATGCCGAGACTTGTGAAAAACGTCATAAAATGTAACGGATTTTTTGATGGTAAATCAGTTTATTGTAGCCTTTTATTTTGCATGGACTGTTAATATTTCTTTACGCTTTTAAAGTATATTGTTTGTCAAGCAATGTTCTATTAAATGATTAAACATGGTAATAAAACATATAATATTTTATTGGAGTAGTTTACTTTATTTTCTTACTTTAATTAAGGTGGACTTAAACTTTTGGCCTGCAGGTATTTTCTTTTATTTTAATATTGAGTTATTGCTTTTCAACACAATTTCACAATACGCTAAAGGTTGCTGGTTATGTATGAATAGAGCTGCCCTTTTAAAATCCCTTATTGTAAGGATCGAAGTACAAAGTTAAAATACATACATACAAACAATACACAAACATAAAAACACTATTTGAAAATCAAAAACAAATCTCAAATCTGAAACGTTTAAAATAGCAACTCGTCGAGATGATTATAGAACTTATTTTTCATGCAATATAATGCAATCAATATATCTTCTTTAATGCTTTTCATTAATGAAACACCGAGGTTACAATTTATTGTATAAAAAATCCTACATTTGACATAGAAAATTTGGTCTAGATCTAGAGCATTAACACTTAAAATTATTGGCATGAACAATAAGAACTATAAACTCACTAGAAGCCATTAGAGATTTTTTTATAAACATACAAGTTCAATTAAAGTATGGAAGAATTAATGTACAAGATATTTTCTGATTAAGCCTGCTAGATGTCGTTGTACTATATTCGCTGCACCATTCCTACGTCTTACGACGCTTCAAATAACTGAGTAACGAGGAATAGCACAGAATCAGCATTCACCACATTTCTTCTAATTTCAGAGGTCAACATCCTCTTTGGTGCCAGCGAAGTATTCGCACTAAAACAAATATCATCGATGCTTTTTGCTACGCGACACTTTTATACAAGTCAGTTTATTGCATACGCATCGCAATTGCTCGTGAAGAAGAAAGAAAAGGAGCAAAAAATTAAATATGTTTTTATATTAACCACTTTATTAGCCAACAAGCTTATCATAAACAAGATATACATAAATATAATGGAGTTTAAATAATATTAATATCACTGATATCCGATATATTTGTTTCTTAACGTTACGTCTAAAATAAATAAAATGTACAACTACATAATTTATGTATAAATTGGGAATCTAACAACTTACTTCAGTGGATATTACATTACACCTCAAATAAATATTGAAAGAAAGTAAAGAAGATAATAAATTTCATCTAAGTACTATTTAAAAACGTATATATATATGGCGACAGTTAATACAAAATGATCACCACGTTTACTCATTTATGGAAGTCGATTATAATGGTATGTTTATACTACGTCCGGCTTGTTATTTCCTGACAACCTATTAAAACAAATTTAAGATGACCCTCTATTTGAAAGACGGGCAATATTGTTTTTTCAATTTTCCTTTCAACAATGAATTATAATTTCAGTTTATGAACAATAATATTCTTCTGCGTAAAAAGTTAAAAATATTTTTTATAAATTCAAGTAATAAATAATATTTAATAATGTGATGATAAAATAAAAAAAAATATGTAAACATCTTCAAATTACGATTAAAATAGTTGTGAAAAAATCTTGATTTTCACAGTTTCACAAATCATAAACACATTAACAATCTGCCAATACAAATTTTACTTTTAATTTTTCATACATTCTATCCAGACCAGACCAACGTTGGAGCTCAACATTAGACAGGAATATCCGATATAAGGCAAAATTAAGAATGATCACATCTGACAATTATTACTTCCTTTCAAATGGTTTAAGCATGATCAATATTTATATGATAATATAATGCAAAAATAACAGTTGAAAACAAATTGGTCTGCCACCAATTTAAAACCGCCAATCGTAAAATACTCACTATTTCCAGCAAAAGTTTGTAGCAGGGTTTAATTAATAAAAAACTTTTAACGCCATGGAAGTTACATATTACTTTTGTTTCAAATATGAGGCTACTACGAATAACATTTTGAATTATATAATTTTTACTATACGATAATACGCCCAGTAAATATAAGAGTAAAATAATATTGCGGTTAAATATTAATCATAGACTTTCATCGTACCTACTATAAATAATATTCAAAGTTACTTCTTATTCATGTAATAAACGTTTTAACAATAATATGATTTACTTTATTATTTATGGCACAAGCCAAACGTAGCGTCACGTGGGTACAAGCCAAATTGCAAGTCTATAGAACATTTTTAACAATTAAAGTTAATGACAAATAATGTAAACTACTAGTCATTGTCACCGTACCTGCAAAGGCTGAAAATGCTTTTTATAAACTGTAATAGTTTATATATACAAATATTTCTGAGCCGCATTCACTATCTCGTTATATGAAATAAATGCGAAGTATCATATATTTACAATAAATATAAGCCCAGCGTGCGTGGCGACGGCGAGTTTTCCATGGCGTACGGGCGACGTGCAGAACGACATACTGGGTACGTCCGCGAGAGGAAACCGCTCAGGGAAATGCTGTTTAGACTCACCGAACACCAATTGATTGTCGACCTGTACATAAAAATATTAAAAATAACTCTCATATCTTATATCTTAATTTGGCTACATAGATGTAACTTGTATACGCAAAATCATTTGTGTCAGTCACATTTGCCACTTAAATGTTGCTAGCAAAATAAATAAAAAATTGTATGTCAACAGAGGGGAAACGTCACTTAAAGTTGCCTTAGTAACGGGTACAAAACTTTCCTCTAGAATTAAATACCGGCTCATGAATTTACTTTTGATGTCCAATGTTCTTATTTAATATCTAGAAGGATTACATATATTATCACCTTATCCATATGACTTTTGAGTTTGAATTCAATTCCATATTCCTTAACTGCATCTTCGTATGTAAGTGGTTCCACCTTCATGGACAACTCGTCGTTCGTATGTTTACTTCTCTTTTTGGCCAAAGGCGCCATGCGTATGAAGCCCACGACCTTTAAATAATTAAAAATTAAAAACAAATATTAATTTTTGTTTCCAGGGAACTTAAAGAAACTGCTTTTTCATTCTATGTGGTTACATAACAAAAATAACAATCTAGCACATAGTCTAGTCAAGCGATTACTTCGCATCATAGACTCGAGTCGATATTGGCATTATAATCCGACATCAAATATGCTCCAGTGGCATCTTTAAATTATTTCACTTCACCGTGCGCATACACAAGCGATATAATGGCCACGTGTTCGCTTTCTAATTGTGAATCTATAGACGCTGTAACCACCCAGACAGTGCATAACAGTAAATATTGCACGGATACATCGACCTTTCTCTTTATTTATTTATTTTAAACTTCATGCACAAAGTAAATTACATAGGCGGACTTAATGCTAAACATTTTCTACCGGTCGACCTAGGGTAGGTGCACATATAATATAAAAATGGGAAAATAACAGATACTCTACATAATATAACATATATTTTCTAATAATATACTAAATATACTTAAAAAAGTATATATATGAATACAATAAATATATAGGATACCTAAATTAATATACTTTATAATATATAATACAATAAATAAATATATTATTATATATATAATACAAACTTTATAACATGATTGTATTATCAATCTGCTGACATTTTATTCAAAACATACTCACGCGCCTTCCTTTTAAACACAAAACGATTCTCAGCCATTCTGACTCCAAGAGGCAGCTCATTCCACAGAAGAATAGATTGGACAAAGGAAGAAGAGTACATAAACTCTGTACGATGAAGAGGACATAGAAGAAGACAACAACAGTTAACTTTTGACGTCGTTAAGACACTCCGCAGCTATAAACTAAACCAATACTACAACGGATCTAACGATGTAGGTTTTCACAGAATGCCATAAATAGTACATTGGCATCGCTGTGTTTTTTTCTGGTGAGTGAAACAATACGGTCAGCACGTGCCATCTTGTGAATTGTATTTACTAGCCGTTCCCGAACATAAAGAATAAGATTTTAGAAGTATAGTTAAAATTGATGACGATAAAAGGAAAATTCACCAAATTAATTTCATTAGATAGCCGCAATGGTAGCCGTTATATAAAACCTAGATAATAAAAAAGACGCACTATGTCTCCTAGCGTTCTATTGATCAATTCTTACGATAAGCATAACGTTCGCCGCAATAAATCCATGAAGTGCCGTGATAGACATGGAATGCCGTCATTATCAAACCAGCACGACATACAGGTACGTCCATATGTTCTATATAATCGAAACGCAAACCTTCGTGGACACGGTGTGCGAGGGTATCGTAGCGGGGTGATCAGATGCGAGGAATATCGATAGAAGTGTACTACTTACATCGCGACGAGGATCCCTGTAGGCAGGGTGCGTGCGAGTGACACGCAGTGCGGGCGGGGTGTATGCGGCGCCTAAACCGCAGCGAGCGCACGTGGCTAGTGTCCGCTGACCGCCAAGCCTTCGCCCACTGCCCTGCCACTCCAGCTCGTTCGTCGTGTGATTTGCTGATATAGGAATATATTCAATGGACTGGCATTTTAGTTATTAGTTATATTCAATAAATTTGCGGTTGGAACATATGTAAAACAAATTAAACATATCATAGAAAACATCAATAATATATAGCTGACTAAAAACAGTGACTTTCTAAGAGAGACTGTAGTCTTTGACCATTGACCATTCCTTAGATCGGCCCCACTTTTGTTTCAGTTTTGATAAAACACAAATCCTCGCAAAGCAACCTATTCCTATTAATGATTCGGGACGCTTTTGAAATTAAATAACATCCTAATTTCAATAGAGAAGATGGCTGGGTGATACCATCGGCCTAGCTGGCGTACCAATATGATTAATAAAATTAAATCCCTAACCAGAAATAACACTGCAAAACCTCAAGATACAGTGAGCTGTAGTATCTTTCTGTGTAGATCGGATTTAAAAGCTGACGGAATGTCGGCATAACTACGATATCTGGACATGAAACACCTCAGTGCTGCTGTAAAGCATTCGAAACGTCGGGATAAAAAAAGTTTAAATAAACGGGATAAAATCCTAGCATAATTAGTTTTATTTAATACAAAAGAGGTTATCCGTAGGAAGTAACGTCTCGGACACCCTCGAGTAAGTCACTTTTGCACTCCCTCACGGGAACCCTGGTGCTGTTTCGGTTGAGTGCCACCTCGGCCACCTTTCTACTCGGTGAAACTGTTAAAGCCCTCGGGCTAACAGAGGCCATCCATTAGCCATAAAAAATCAAAAGAGGGTAAAAGTATCTTACCGATAGCTTCATCGGCTGTTATAATGACGGAGGGCCAGTGGGGCGTGAAGGAGGCGCGCGCGGTGGCTAACGGCGAATGCAAGCGAAGCGCGGGCGCGCACAGAGACGCGTGCACGCCGGTGCACGATGCACCGCTCCACGCGCCCCACGCACCGCCACCACCCACATCGTCCGACGGAAATAGCCCCACGTCTATTATAGGATATAGATATAGTATATTAAGGTGAATATGTACAGTGGTGGTCACATAATTAAAGACGCCTTCTATTTGTATTATCTATTTTAATTACTGTTAATCATTACACTAACGCTTATAATTAAAATGAAAATAGTTGAAACCTTATGCGTTTTATAAATAAACAACATTTTTTTAATATGCTGGCGACCTAATTAAATACAGTTAAATGTTTCATGTTTTTAATTTAAAATTAAAAAAAGCCCTAGCTTGTTTTTTCAATTTTACCGGGCATTTTCAAGAAACGCGCCTAAAGCAAAAAGTAGCCATTTCGTTATCTCAATATTAATATCAGTTTTATCAATTTCAACGAGCTACTATGGGAAAAAACAAAAGTTGCCATTTTTCATATCTTATTCAGAACTTTTATGACAAAGGTTGGTCATATAGAAAATTGTAAATCACTTGCGATGCTCTAAAGATATGATAATGAATGCTATCAAGCATTTCAAGAAGATTAACACAACAGAAAGCGAACCCAGGAAACCGAGACCTAGACAAACAACCCCACGTAAAGAATACATAATGACATTGTTATTCAAAAAAGAACTGTTCAAGGGGTACGAGCATATCGTTTAGTTTATTTGGTAATGGAAAGTCGTGAGGTGTGTCAGCAAGAACAATTAGAAGGCGATTATGTGAGACAAACTTATTTGGAAGAATATCTCGTAAGGTAACAATTTTTAAAAAACGCCAATATTAAAGCTAGGTTACAGTTTGCAAAAAAATATGAACAATGGAGTGAACGTGCGTGAAAAAAAGTACTATTTACGGATGAAACAAAAATAAATATGATTAATTCTGATCGGAAACAATATGTGAGACGTCCTCCAAATAAAGCATACGAAGAAAACAGTCAAACATGTAGGAGAGAATATCAAAGTTTGGGGCTGTTTTTCCGGACATGGTGATAGGCAAATTATAGGCCACATGAATAAATTCCAGTACAAGGCAACTATGTTACGCTATGCAGAACAAAGTTCGCCGGTAGTTTAAACTTTCCAACAAGAAAGATCCAAAACACACAGCAATAGTGATTGAAGACTTTCTACGGAGCCAATTAGTAACCGTCTTAGATTCGCCCCCGTACAAGTCCCGGCATCAACCCTATTGTAAATTTGTGAACCATGACGAAGAAAATGGAGGCCACAAAACCTACCACAAACGTTTATCAGCTTTATATGGCTTATAAAGAAGCATAGAAGCAGATTCCAACATAATTTTTGCAAGAAATTAATCTCTTCAATGCCAAAGTGATATCAAGCTGATTGATGATCGGATTGCTGCTAAAGTACATGCGACTAAATATTAATAACTTTACTTAATGAATTTAAAAATGCCCCGAAATAATTATAATAAACTTCGTTTATTTTTTGTTAATTAGTGTGTCTTTAATTAGTTGGCCATACCTTTGTTCAATTCATACAGTTTGAAATATACTCCCCGCAAGAGTTAACTTGAGACTTCGCTCGGATGAGGTAGAGCGAGGTACTGACTCACAAAAAATATCGTCTATTTATCGATTTTTTTATGGTTAATTGTATTGGTCTTATAACAGTGTTGTGTATAATTAATTATAAGTAACATAATTAATTATACACAACAATTATACAAGCAGAAAATTTAAAGGTTTTTTTTACATACTTAAACTATTTACTGGTTATCTATAGATTGTATTCCAGATAATTCGCAATCGATGTCACTGTCATTGTCTGTACAGTAACTGTCATTGTATGTACAGTAGCTGTCACAATCTGAATCACTCTCGTATCCTAATTGAATAATTAGTTCCTGTTCGTGTGTTTCTTGGATTCGATCTTTTACCCAATATTCTCTGCGTAATATATCTACGTGATTGACCTCCTTTTTTCAATCATCGGGTGTAATCGATGCAATTGCGTCTTTCGTTAACTTTTCAATTTCCCGCTCTGATTGATTAATGTTTTTGTCTGCCACCCTTTGCTTGACTAAATTCCATATATACTCTATGGGGTTTAAATCACAATGGTACAGTGGCTGGCAGACGTAACACTTCTTGTCCGTGACCTTTAAAAATTTAGCCATACATGCTCGCTTGATAGCTTGTTATACGGGAATAATGTTAGCACGATTCTTTATTTTGTTTTAAAAAGGTTATCACTTTTAAATTAAGATTTCGTTCAGCAATGTGTACAGTCTTACCCATGTTTACATAAAACTACCAAACTGATACAATCAGGTAAAAAAACAAACGAAACCAAACGCACGTACATTCATTGTGAGATTGCTAACGGTACTGACGCGTCAATGGCGAGAGCGGTAAGAAGGCGGTGGTCGGGAAGGGAGCGCGCATTTCGCTCAGGTCTCAAGTTAACTCTTGCGGATTATGGTTGAACCGAATAATAATGGTATTAACTTTATTAAAAATATTTCTAATATTTATCTCACAAATGGCTTAAATATGTTTGAAAATTCCTATTATATTAAAAATAAAACATAATATATAATAATCAATAAATAATAAAAATCCCATGAGTATTTTTAATTATGCGTCCAACGCAGTTATCGTCCATTTTTTTAATATATATAATTTCCATAAGTTTTATATGTTGAATGAATAATAAACATTTAATTACTTTAACACATACCCGAACATTCAATTGCTTTAACGAAATATTCTAATTTAGTCCTACGGAGTAACCATAGGTAGGGTACCGAGGATTAATAAAGGTGATTATAGTCTGCCAATAACTAGCCATAAGATGATTACTTGGTTCGTTGTGCCACCCTAACTTTCATTAAAAAATATACATACCTGATACACATGTGTTATGCGGTCGCTCATCTTGGAATGGATATAAAATGGTTACGCCATCCTCCATCGTTTTCAAAAAAGGAGAATCACAATCCAAATTGTAAAAAGCGGTAGTGCCATCCGCATAACCAACCAAAATAATTGTATGCCCTTTTTGCTGAAAAATATGTGCAACAATTTGAAAACAAACATAACAAATTTTCGATGGCTTCAGTGTATTTCGGGTCGCCCGACCCGGGACGGACCACGTCCTCGCAGAACATAAAACAGCAGCATAACAGGCATTCCATCTTAGTCCTCAGGTCTGACAATGCGTCCGCATTAAAATCCCTAATCTTCCGATTTGGGAGGCTACGCCCGATACGATTTGTAAAATAATTCATGTTTGTGCACAAGACGAAACATTTCTTGGAAAGTAAAATTTAATAAATGCAATAGTTCTCAAGTTTTAATTTATAGTTGGTGGAAAATAACAACAAATAATGAATACAAAGAAGAGAAGAATAAAAAGAATTAAGTTAAGACTAAGTATGATTTAAGCATGGTGACAAATGGGGTTTGCCATAAAATGCTGCTTCCTTTACATGGAATTTAGTCTTAAGTTTATATTATTTTATGATACAATTCAAAACAAAACTTATTAAAATTTCACTTTCACAAGAATAACTTATGTGTCAATTGGGTTGGCATCTTTATTTCTACCTTGGAAACCCGTAAAGAAGTTTTGATCAATGGTTATCTCATCAGAAAGCTATTTAATAAGACATTTTTCATTTTTGGTCGGGGTCCACCCACATTGAGGAAAAAAATTAGGAATTACTGTACAAAATTAAAAAAGTTCACTAAGATTTAAATATCTTAAGAGTATCTTTTATGCAATAACAATCAAAAAAATAATTGGTAATTTACACGCGTATTTAAAGAAATCAGCTATTTTAGACACAAAGTGAATAAAATCTCAATTATGTAAAAAAATATTAAAATACCAGTAAATAAGGAAATACTTTTAATTAAATTAAGGTCTCACCTGAGACCAGCAAATAGCAGTAGCCTGATATGTCTTCCTTTCTCCACTACTGCATAATCTTAGTTCCACTGAAGGTTTTATTTTTATAATTTGTGAGTTCCTAAAAAGAAAATACAAAACATAAAATACTCAAACAATTCATTTAACCGGTATTGAGACGTGAGGTGAATTGAAATGAGAAAGACATAAAACCAAGGAATACATCTAAAGAAAGAACTAGTAAATGTGACAATTACGTAAAACCGAGGCCGTTACAAACAGACAGGACGACAATATTAGAAAAAGTACACACATTGGATACAAGTAATATTTTTATTTATAAAAGAAAAACCCATTTCTATTTACTAATTTACTTACTGCTCATGACTTTCCGTGGGGTACGGGACCACAAATATATACGCAGAACCATTTGAACAGGCCGTGGCCAACAAGCCTAATCGTGCTTCACTGCTTGCATTGTACTCCGTATTGCATGGATAATCCCGCACGCCAGATGGACACCAGTCCATTGCCCATATAGTGCCATAGTCATGCGCTATTCCCATCACGAAAGTAGGTACACTGAAAAAGGTGACAAACTACAGCCACTCATTACTTTTTTCACTTATGCACCATGACAGTTCCAAAAAAACACGCTGTTGATATAAAGCAACTATGAAAAATCATTAAACTAAATATTTTTGTGATTATCCACATATTTATTAGTTTTCAATGAAAGTAGATAGTTAGCACGTTAAACACCAACAAGATTTTAATGTAGTTCAATTGGAGCCACAGGGGACTCCGGGATCCGATAACAATAACTGTGTTTGGGCCATCGGGTCAACCGTGGCGTTTGAACCACATTTGATTGTAACAACGGTCACGGTATAACAGAAAATTTATATACTACGCGACTTAGAAGAACAGGCTTTTCCTATCCGCCTTACTGTCCGAATATGGCACAATGCGGCTCCTGGCTCTACCAAAAAAACAAAACTGTGCTAAAAGGTTTTGAACTATTTCTGACATTAAGAGAGCTAAAACGGAGCAGTTGAAGGTTCTTCCGAAAGTATCCTTCCAGAAATGTTTCGAATCATGTATTCTACATTGGGATTAGTGCATTGGGGAGGGGTACTTCGAAGGAGATTAATTCAAACTTGATATAAGCTCATTAATTTATTCTTAATAAAATGATTCAATCATCCGTATTTTTTAATCAGAGGTGTATAATGTTTCTCTGATTGGAATTCTATGTAATGCATTGTGAAAAATGAAGCATTTAGACATTATACTCACAACAGCAGGTTTAGTTAGTTTTACTAGACTAAACCAAAAACTTCCACTGTTAGCCTGAGCGCTTGGCACGGACATGGGGGATACCATTGAGTGAGATATAAGTTTCATTTGATTTTCATCACAAAAAGTTAAATGTTTAATTTACTAGTCGTAGCGCGGCACATGGCGTTCAACGTAGCTAAGCAAAAAGGTTTTACGCGTACTTAAGCAGAAGCACGCTGAGAGTTTCAGCTTAACTTATAACAATATAAGAAAAACATCTAATACTGCTTTAGTTATTTGGTATTTACTATATTTCATATACTATACTATACGTATTATAGATAAGAACTAGCAAAGTCCCGTTGATCGCAGATATTCTTAAGTCGATCTGGTTCATTTTGCTTCATCTAGAGCAGAGGTTCCCAAACTTTTTTTATCATAGATCATTTTCAAAATTTACCTGGTTCCCGTGAATCCCTGCAGCTACATGTCTACCATGTTACCCAAACTCGACAGAAAATGTGGAATATACAAGTTTTTACAAGTAACAGTCGCTGAGCTTCTAAAAATATTATCTGCCTATTATGATAGGTGAAGTCAACCCAACATTTTAGTTCTTCACTATCGAAAGCAAATAAATTTTCGTTGACCCCCATTTTTTTGTCACGTCAACGTAGACCCCGTCGAGTCTCCCGTGGACCCCTGGGGGTCCATCTGGACAACTTTGGAAACTAAGCATCTAGAGCTAGAGAATCTCCCAGCGTCTCCGCCTGTCAAAAACTTAATTAAACAGTAGTATCAATGAATAACAGAAATACCTGGCGAAGTCTGCGAAGTGCCACAGCTGCAGTAGCGCTTGGTGCGAGGCGAGTTGCGCGACGGGTAGGCGTGGCGCGTCAGTGGCGGCGTGGCTGGCCACCGCTAGGTAGTTACCCCCCGCGTCTCCCATGGCCCCCGCGCGCACCGGTACCCAAGCTACGCAGCGTATACACGCGCCCACAAACACACTGGAAACTACAACAGTACATTCTTTAATGTTTCACGCTTCCCAGGCATATAGTAGAAGAGGATAAAGTTAATAAATATATTCGTATATTTTTATTGTATTTTGTTCATTATATGATATCATAAAATCAGAGCACTATATAATTAAATATATTGTTATAATCTATCAACGAATTAATTGCACTATATAAAAAGAGTGAACTCCGCAAACAATGTAGTGACAAAATTTAGCGAAGTACTAAAAAACTAAAGCGCTTTTTTGTAATATTGTATACGATAAGCTGACAAACAGAACGGGAAACTACTCGTATTTTGTATTGAATTGAGATTCAATGCAATTTTAGCTTTTTAACTTTATCTCTCAGCACTTTACAAAATATTCACAAGTGAAGTCTGGTGAGTGCTCAAAAAAAAATCTTTTTAAGTAAGCTGTAAGAAAATGGTACTTCCTAGAATACCTTATTTGTAAGATAAATAAGGTATTCTAATTATAAATATTAATGAATATAATATTCTTATAATAAATAATACATGTATTACATATTAAACACATACTCAAAACATTTATTTAAAGAATTGTTTTAATTGGTTTATCTTTATTATACAGTATAACAACAGTCAAGCTCTGCGTGTTAATTTATTTTTATGAACGTAAGGGTAACAGACGAGTTCACTTATCGTCAAGTGGACTACAACTCATAACCACCTATATCCATCCTCAATTAGGATGCAAGATACACAAGCATTGTCCACCTTGAGGATTTAGATGTAATGCCTCTACCGCTACCAGTTACCTAGTTCACTGGATTCTTACACTCGTCATACGATACACGGCAGCGTTATACTGTTATTTCAAGAACACATTATGTGCAAGCGTGTTCCTTCCCCGTTCGAGCACACCCAATTAATGCTACAACTAAAAACAAGCTGCAGCAGCAATAACACAGAAAGGAAATAATTTTATACAAACACTACCTTTGTCCTTCTTCGCTTCGAAACGTTTGTATGTGGTCCATTCTCCATTAGCAACTTTAACTTTGCACGATTCCTCCAATGGTGGCAAATATTTCGTTATGTCTTCTGAGCGTACTTCTTGATAGTCGCTCGTTTTCCAATTAGGAAACAATACATCAAGCGTATAATGCATATTGAAACTGAAATTAATGTAATCAAAAGTAATCATATAATTATGACGATCAATAACAATAAAGTTTAGAGATTATAAGTGTAACCAATTTCGGTACGTAAATAAATTTTGGTTTAGAGATACCAATTTTTGGGCACCCAGAAATAGCAGTTTAAGCAGGTGTCCTTACCAATACCATAACTATGGAAAGTCCGAATAATCAGGTGTCCTTACCAATACCATAACTATGGCAAGTCCGAATAATCGTAAATTCTAATGACACATAAATTGTAATTAATTTTTCACGTCGTGAAAAATGCTTTAAAAATTAAACAACTCATTAAATGTCCGAGTCGTCTTGATCTGTGTTTCAAGGTGAAATTTTACTCACAAGTCCAGAGCTCCATTGGAGACGTAATTACTTGCACTATTCACTTTAAATAGTAGTCGTGGAATTTTTGCAGCTGGAATTAAAAGAAATAGAAAAGTATTAATAGACAAACAAAACATATTATTCATGTTAACAATGCTTCTTAAATAAATGAAAAAAAAGAAGTCAATTTTGTTTTTGAATGATTATTGATAATGATATTTTATTTTATTTTATTTGGAAAACATACAGCAAAATACAAAATAACTTAGGTTTAAATACATACTATAAATAAGCTAATAACAAGTTTTCCACATATAAATATCTAAAAATAGACCCCATAAGTACAGACACAGACTTAATTTAAAATAATAAAGAAACCAACAACATTTGCTTGAATAGAAAACAAATAAACAGAATCAGAAACGAAATAGTAAAAAGAGTATGTTAAGCTACAGTATCAAACCAATCTCTAGTCAATGTTTTTTTTTTATGGTGTTGTGTTACATAATCCGTTTATATGCTATTGTAGCTATTTTGACATTGCAATACACTTCATATTCGATTTTGGACGCTTACTTTGCGCGTGAATTTCATCACGTAATACTAAACGTGAAAAAGTATTACTTCAAAACGATTCCTGAAGAAGACCTAAAAATATAAACGGATCAATTACTTACATAAATCAATATAACGTTTCTTCTTATCGGCGCGCACTTCAGCCTCTTCTAGAGATACATTAGAGTCGACATCACTATCCGTCTCTTCGGACTGGGCGTCATATTGCATGGAGACATCGGAGTCGCTCAAACGATCGCTGCAAGTTTCACAAGTGTGTTCGTCTAGCTCCCTCTCCAGATCTGTACCAAAGCCGCACGACGAACATTTGTGCTTGAACTGCAATTTTCAAAATAAATATATGTTCACATTTTCTATCCTTTTATTTATCTACTATGCATATCCCGAAAGAATGTACAGGCGTGATTCTTTGTCTATTTATACTAGTGTTTAAAAAAAATTGTATACAATGACGTTATTCGTTATGAAATTGACGAATGGCAATCTTTCGTCATATTTTTTTTTAAATTACTTGTCTTTTATCAGTAAAGAGAGTCAATGTATTACAATTAATATTTACTAACAACTATTATTTACTTACTTTACCCATGATGGTTTTATAATTTTCTATCACAGTTTTTGCCCTGAAAAATCAACAAGATTGTCTTAATATTATTAGATGTAGAGAACAGCATACTGATGGACATATCCTATTCCAAAGTTATCCAAGATTTATCCAAACTTGCTATCCATTATGATGGATTATCTCACCAAGACAAGTTTATAACGCTTTTCCCATTCGCTGTTTTGATACATACTGTGCGGTCAGTTTAGGTATCGTTGTCATATGTAACAACGTTTTTCTACTATATACTATAACTATATGAAACCTCTATATTTTTCTGATATATCCGATTGTTTCGATGTTTCTGCAGTTCGTTTGTTTAGTAATGAGAACTAGACTATATTGGTGAAATGCTGGCTCATTTTAGTATTCTCAGTTTTATTGTTTATTTCTATTTACGGCGGACATAGCACAAATAGTGTCCTCGATCTTTAAAGAGTTTCTCCATTTTTTATTACAATATTAAAAGTGTAGCAGGATATTGTTTCAATTCCCAGCCCGGGTTAATGTTTGGTTCAGGTCTAAAAATGTTCATAAAATGTTCAATGCAATTGAGATTGCATCCTAGCCCTTTTCTAATCATATATCGATTGATACCGAAACAGGAAAGAGCACGATGACTTCAGTGCTACTAACATATTGCACAAACATTAATGCGCAAATACGGTGTCCTAATATATTATGCGCAGTTGATTTCATCTGGTGACTCGCTCAAGTAATATCACCAGGGTCGAAATCAATCAAGAGAACACAATGATTATTATTATCATGATATCATAATATCACAGTTTAACAATCCATACATTTGGACAACAAATATACTTGTGCGTGTATCGCATAAATACCTTCACCAAAACGACACCAAAGACATCGACATCAAAGACGTTAGGCAACTGTATGGAATGTAAAATTACCTTTCTGCAGCTCTCCTCCGGCCCTGTGTACTCTCCTCATCTTCTTTCATTTTCGTCCGCTTCTCCTCCAAAATTCTTAACTTTTTTTCTTTGGCAAATTCCTGCTCTCTGTGCATTCCTAAATGCTGATTTTTATAAATGCATAAATATTTACAATTGCAAATGTCACAATGTGACTTATAAAATTCAATTTCCTGTAAAAAAATTAAAACTGTTTAACCATTTATCTATATATTAAAAACAAATTTATATTTAATTACATTTATTACAAAATGCTTAGTTAGTTTACCTCTTCCGTCTTGCCACATGTAATTATATGCGCATAGAATCCGGCGCATGACACTCTGGTTGTTTTGCAAATCTTGCAAATTAGATGCTTGTAGACTTGCTTATAATCTTTCAGATATTTCTCCACTGTATACGGGTTTTTTATATCCTTAAAATATAAATGATTATATTTTTCTATGTAATAATAGAAAAGTCTATCTGTTTATTAATTCTAATCTCGAAAACTACTCAAAAAACATCTTTGAGGATGTCGCTAAAGGCTAAACTGCTTACCGAGAAGGGTTGATATATACCTATCTATGTTTTATGTAAGTCTCCTCACTCTCCTAAACTCCTAGCAGCAGCGGGGAATACTGCTACATAGATATTCAAAGGTAAGGTAAAATAAAAAAACTTACTATTGGCTCCATACCAGTTGCCCAAGCAATATTGTAATGATTCTTCATTGCGTGACTCTTCCAATTTTGAGGAAGTACTTTTTCGGAACATATGGCACATTCCAATAAGTTATCTGAAATCAAATGCTCAGCATGAGAATTGATGCACTGATTATAAATGTTTAACAAATAAATACACCTTCATTACCTTCATTGAGATCACCATAGCTTCTGTTTTTACAAGATTCGATATGGTCCAAAAAAGATTTAACGTATTTCCGTTTAACACCGCAAGTCTTGCAAATTAAACCATTTTGCATTTTTGAGAGGCAATACAGGTACATTTGGACTTCCTCAGATTTGTGCAAGTCCTACAAAATCAAATAATTTATTTAGCTGGTTAAAAACGGTAAATGAAAGGACGATATAGAAAACTTGTGTCCTACGGATCCAGAGACCTTTATTACTGGTGACGAGGCATTCATTCCATCTCAATCCTCAAGGATGACAACGCGTCTACATTATAACTCCTTGTCAAGGATGAATGTAGATGTCTTGGGCCGCAGGAATCACTTGCCATCAGGTGAATTACGTGTTCGTATAATACTCTCAATGTAATAAAAAAATCCAGGACCGATTAAGGTTCGATGAATTTTGAATATCCTTCAACATCAGTCATAAGTTGAATTTTTATGCTGTAGCCGTACATATAATTAAATTGTAGTAGTAGTATTTTAAAAAACACGTATTTGGCATCACGCACGTGTGTATCTTATTGGGTCGATTACTTAAAACTTATCAAAACTATGCGTATATATTACAAATAAAATTAAAAGAATATTGAAATTAAGAAATGCGACCTCAAATTGCAATGAAGCTCAATGCTACGTTTCAATTTGAGTCGCACTAAGTGAAAAAAAAAATTCTACTAATAAAAAAAAACGGTTGTCGTGTTCAATATTAGAAGGTAACAAAGTTGTTCAATCTACAATTTATCTTATTTTTATTTCATTTTTCTAATACGAATTAAGAGGACTTTGGCACTGAAGAATCACAATATTGTCACAGTACTGTAAAATAAAAAGGTCATCTCGGCTCAAGAAATACCGCGCTTTCACTTGGTCGAACTGGATAACTTATTAATGATGAGGCAACATAGTGTTGTTCAATAGTGACCTTCCTCGTCGATGATAAATGCGAGCCGCAGTAATTCGTTTCATGTCAAGTACCTGTATAATTATTTCTCAATCCCTAACTACATTAAAAAATAATTAATGATTTTTTCATCAAATCTTGACATTTTTCATACGATTCACCGTTGAGGCATCAAGGTGTGGTAAAAAATTGGTCTAAATCGGTTCCAAAATGCCTCACGATATTAATACCAAAACTGCTCAAGAGAACTATAGGTTAATTTTCAAGGTAGATCTGTGTGTATATATTTATAAATGTGGTGAATATATTTTTTTATTTTATTTATTTAACTTTTATGTACACAATTATATAAGGGAAGTAATATAGGAAAGGTATGTACATAGGTGCAACTTATTTTACAATAAAATTATCTTCCAGCAGGCCGTGTGTTGGACATATTATCGGGAAAAAAAAATAGTAAAACA
Source organism: Teinopalpus imperialis (assembly GCA_029286865.1). Lineage (NCBI taxonomy): Eukaryota > Metazoa > Arthropoda > Insecta > Lepidoptera > Papilionidae > Teinopalpus > Teinopalpus imperialis. The sequence continues at coordinate 5,266,506 of JAGSMU010000012.1, forward strand.
TACAAAAAAAAATAGAAATAAAGAAAAATAGAAAAAAAAAACAAATTATAATAAAATAATAATAAATACAGGGCTATATTTATTTACAAACATCCAAAAATTTATTAATTAATACATAAATAATAATACATATAATATATAATGTAAACATAAATAATAAATATATATATACAGATAGATAAGTAGAGATAAAGATAAGTAGTGTTCCTTGACTATTTTTTTAAATAGTACAACAGTTCTCGTGGCACGATTTTTTTCAGAAAGTGCATTCCACAAACGAATTCACTGCACAGTGAAGGATTTGGTATAGAAACTATTTTTATAAGCAGGAAAGTCAAGGAGAGATCTAAGCTCCAATCTGCAGGATTCATCACACGAATGTACAAACGAAAACCGTTTGCGGAGATATGACGGAGTCTTTGGGGTATGAAGGATATTAAAAAGGAAGCAAAGTAATCGAGTGTTCCTGCGAAAACATATGGGGAGCCGCTTGAGCTGATTACGAAAATAGGAAAGACGGTCGAACTGTTTAAGACCAACAATGTAACGGATGCACGAATTTTGTAGGCACTCAAGTTTATTAAGTAACTCCTCTGTAACATCAGCATAGTCTAATATGTGTAAACTAAGTGCTTGAACGAGAGAGATCTATGCAGACAAGGGCAAAAACCTCTGATGACATTTCAACGAATGAAAGGCAAAGTGAATCTTGCGACTGACTTAATTGACTTGTAGACGTCATGACAAGTGAGAGTTTAGGCGGATGAATACGATAAGACAGATATACCAAATCATGATAAGAGAAGGAGGTAGGTATTTAATTTGAGAAATTATGAGTAGCTGAGAGAGGTAGGATGTTGGGATTGAAAGAAGATAAAAGTGATATAAGCATATGAGATCGCGAGTAATCTTTGATTAAACAAGTATTAAAATTACCCATTAGAACGATGTGTTCATAGGCCATGAAGAAAGGAAGTTAAGGTCATGAAGAAGGGAATATAAAGTGTCAAAATAGTTTATATTTAGATTGGGACTGTATACAACTGCAGGTAATAATTTTATATGATGAATTCTATATGATTTTAGTTCTAGAAATAAGTATTCTGCTAATTGCAAGTATTGCGAAGAAGACGCAGCCGCTACTTTATAATCGTACTGTATAATAATGTATAAATCAGGAGCTTTCAATTCTTATAGGATTTCAATTCAGTCGACTTCGTAAAAGATTTATTTATTTATTTTGATTATTTTATTTATATCTCATAAACAAAAAATATGATAACAAAAAAAAACAGACTGCTAGATTGTTAGACTTGTTTGAGATTGGCACAAACAATATGTCGAAACCACAATCTCATCTGTTTATATCGGATAATGCATGGCATACTCACTAGAGGTGGTTTTCCTTCTATACGTGCTAAATAATTGTGTTCCTTTTGTATATGATTTATCCACTGCTCCCCTTCCACTTCCTCTTGGCAAACTCCACATTTCGCAATGCCCGTGTGCACAAACTCGCTCATATCTACACTGCGGTCTAATACATCATCAGCGTTGTCTAAAGTGACTGAATCATTCAATGGATCCAAAAAATCTGGATCAGCACTGGAAGCCTGTTATAAAAAAAACTCTTATAAAATATTTTACATACTCTGACTATAACAATGACAGTAAAAAATAAATAATGGGTCGGAAAAAGATTTTTCGTATTTTATAAGAAAAAAGTTGCAGTAGAATCTCTTTGGTTGCACTGTTTTATCTGGCTGATTTTGATACAATTAAATAGATGACATTTTAAAAATACGAAAATAAACGGTAAACTCGGTATCCCACCATTTTTCTACTGTTTTTCTGTCCGTCAAAATGAGTGAATTTAACGATAGAGATAGATACTTGAAATTTGATTACATAATAGGGAAAAATACGACATAAGCTGCGAAAAATTATGTATTGTTAAATTATAATTTATTGACTTCACGCAGTAAGCAGTAGCGCAAAATTGGTTCAAGCTATTTCAGTCCAGGAATTTTGAAATCAAAGATGAATCTCGCTTTGGTCAGCCTGTTACAGATATAGTCGATGCCATTTTGATCTTCTTCCATTGAAAAAGTGGAAGAAGATCGGTATATTAATATTTACGACATAGCTGAAGAGCTAGGGGTTGACCACAGAACAGGTTTGAACCCATATGGAAAAATCTGGATATACAAAAAAGCATTATGTTCTTATTAAAATGTTAACATGAATTATGACATGGATTAACAATCTGAATAAGTAAGTCAAAGTGCCTAAGGACACTTGTAATTGTAAGTTATTACTTTATATATAAGTATTTCACTTACCCCACTGTTATTGCAGTTTCTAACATGTCGTAAATACGATTTGATATACATACGCATAATACCACATTTAGCACAAAACAGACCCCCGTTGCGTTTGCTAATAGCATATAAATGTTTTTGGACTAGTTTCTTATTATTCAAATCCTGAAAATTACGAAATTATTTAAGCGAAACTGAACTACATCAAATATAGTAATTAGAATGATATTTACTCTAAAGCATTGTATACTTACTAAAGGAGGTTTCCCTTCTACGTGTGCCAAGTAATTGTGTTCCTTTTGTATATGTTGTATCCACTCGTCTCCCTCGACTTCACTTTTACAAACTCCACATATAACTGATTTTTCGAACTCAAGTTGAATTTCTTCTTCTATTGGTTCTTCACATACTGATTGTCGAGAATCGTCAGCTGCAAGCTGTCAACACAGACATGAAACGGTAAAGTCACATAGTTTTGCGCCGTAATTAGGAAATGTTTGCTGGAGCGAATAAAACGCAATTACGAGGTCTCGAAACAACACTAAAAAGGTACTTTGTATGATGTATGATGTTGAAACAATATGAGAAAAAAATTACTGAATATAACTAATATATATATATATATATATATATATATATATATATATATATATATATAGAGGGTGTCAGAGCATCAGTGTTACATATAGGCTCTTTATTGCTAAAATTTTTATTGTTAATCATAACTTAATCTTTTCAAGGATCTAACGTAAGTAATCGCTGCATTTAAAATTTTCTTACAGTTTTTCCATCGCAGCTTTCGACATGCTGTAGAAACGCTTTCACGTATTTACGACTAACACCACATTTAGAACAAACCAAACCACCAATTTGCTTTGTTATACTGTACAGATGTAATCGCACTTGCTCCTTGTCATTTACATCCTGAAACAAGAAAATACTTTTTAAAGATACCTTATGTAAATGATAGAAAATATATAGTTTTATATATAATTGTATTAGAAAACTCACTAATTGCGATTTCCCTTCTACGCGTGCTATGTAATCATGTTCTGTTTGTATGTGTTTCAGCCAATGTCCGCCCTCCATTTCCTTTTGGCATACTCCACACTTAACTTTTTCCGTATAAATAACATTACTATCTTTCAGAAGACAATAAGTACTTATGTCAAGGTTGTTCGTGTCATCTCGCTCCTGTGACAAATCCGTTAGTGATTCTATTTCTTGTAGCTACAAGAGTGAAAACATCAATTTGTACAACAATTTTAAAAGTGGTAATGCCACACTGCAGCCGAATTCTAACTCCAACATAAATAGCTCGGTTCAAACGGCAACGACCACGCCCTCATAGAATACCAGCCTTAACAACATACCGCTTTTGTGTTTTGTACGGTATCTGTAGTGAACCAGAGAACCTTTTATTAGTAACGAGGTATTTCATGTGTCAACGCTTGTGGATCTTGAATGTTTATAGAGTATCAATGTAGGTGTTTATGAGCCTCACACATAATCTAGTTAAAAAAAATCTGTTAAAAACGATTATTATAAATCTGTTAGTGTTCCATTTAAGAAATTTATCTGTTTATATTATAACAAGGTACCAAAAATAATATACTGTATACGCGTACATTTCTTTCTAATAATGTGTAAGATATATTTTATAAATATATACGTATCATATAGCTATACTTTCACCATTTTGAAACACAATACTCGTATAGGACCTTTTAAAGTGAGAGTTCCGGACCGTATGGCGGATGCGTCTTCAGTTCCACATTCAAATACGCATTCGTTATCTTAGCGAAATATGCGGCTGCGTAATAGTGGTGAAGGACGACACTGCTGCGAGGACGGTTATCGCGAACTCTTTCCAACACTCTACAGTCGCCAGCGGACCTCCACATCACGTCTAAATTCTCCGAACCACGAATACACAGTGCTGCGACACGGGACTTCATCACCAATTGATGTCACTGGCAACTCTTCTGTTGAGTCACAGCGAAAATCGTAAAAAACTGATTGAGCGAAAATTTTCATGAGTTAAATTCATTGTAAAAGTGACACATAGTTCTCTATAAGACGCGATTATAAAAAGAACTAAACGATTATAAAATCTCGTAAATTAAAAAGAAATATGTTTCCAGAGTTCCATAATTCCGTAATAGCTATTTTGTTTTTTTTTTAGTGTAATTGTCAGTTCCAGAAACTTAAACTAAATAAATATCAAATACAGCCCAGAGACTAAGCTTTAATAAAAATGCCTACTCACCTCACTCCCATCACAATTTCTTATATGCTTCATGTATACCTTGACGAATTTACGAGCCTGCCCACATTTAGGACAAACGAGTTCTTCTACACACTTTCTTAAACTAGTTAGATGTCTTCGCACTTCGTCTTCATCATTAATGTCCTGAAAACATATATTTTAATATATTGAACTAAATGTAGCAGTAATGTTTTGTGATAAATTTATTAACACTTAAATCTTTATTATTAATATTTTTTATGATTATTTATAACGTAATAGATTTTTATGACGCCGAATCCGTTCCCATTACTAACGGCAATATATATTATGTTTCATTCATCTCTTTATTCGTCTATTTCTTATCCACTCCAGTTACTTTCACACCACTAATTAGTATTTATCCATATTTTATTATCCAGTTAGTCAGTTATCAAACTATAGCAATGGCAATTGCTAATCTCATTATATGGGCAGTTGACATGTCTTTGTGAACGTGATGTGATTATCGAGAAATAACTACCATGTAGAGCAAGATAAAACAAATAAATAGTGCATACTTACTAAAGGCGGTTTTCCATCTATACGCGCGAAATAATCATGTTCTTTATGTATGTGTTCAATCCACTGGTCACCGTCCACTTCTTGTTTACACACACCGCACTTGACTGTACCCGTGTGAATGAACTCATTTTCTTCTTCGTATGTACCATCATCCAGAACTAAAGATCCGGTATCTTTTTCCTGTAAATAGAATAAAAATACTATTAAATCGATCAAAAAAGACTATGAAAAGAGGTGAATCAGTCCTTCACTTTTGTTCTTAGTTTTTTTTATCAAAAAAAATTTAACGAAAATAGTGGTTGCGCTCACGTGGTTGAGTGCAAGTGTGTTTTGTCTGTTATTTATTTCTTTATAGATATGTTATCGATTTATCTTCATTGTTCATTATTGTTTTATTTAAAATAGTATTACTTATTATTATTTCAATTATAGTTAGTAATATTGGCCTATTTTATTTGTTTTTAGAGAATTAAGACACTATTATTTGCATAAATTGCTGTATTATTATCTGTATAAATTGCTGTATATGATATTATTTTCTAAAGCTGTGGTAGCTTTATAATCGAGAGCTCGTGTTTAATATCACTCTATGGGAGCAACTTGGATTCCATCTCGAGTCCATTACCTTTGCGTTGGTTAACAACTTCCAATTGCATCTCGTGTTCAATTTTAAGTGCTATTTTAACATGTACTCGACGACTCCAAGAAAGAAACAAAAAAAAGACATGGGAAATACCTTTAAGGCTCGGCTTCGTTTTAACGGACCACCCATATCTGTTTTTTTTTTATTTTTACAGTGGGATTTATATATAAAACTTTACTAATATTTTTCGTTGTTGATGTATTAATTCGAATTAAATTAAACAATACAGCTAAAATATTTTAATTTTTACATTGGGTAATGGAATAAAAATAAATTATATTAGGAAGGGATGGTAAAAATGCCCACCTGGGTTGGACGCCATACTAAACGCTCTACTAAGTACCTTACTTTTAACATTTTATATTAATGAAAGTAAAAATATTTACATAATATCATATTCCACACATCTTGCTATTGGTAGCAATATTTTGCTACCAATACATACTATAGCAAATAAATAGTTATAACAAACAACTAAAATAGTCTAAGCATATTATTGCAAATAATAAATATTCTTACCATTCTTCCATCGCAATTTTTAACATGATATAAATATTGCTTAACAAATTTACGATTCAGACCGCATTTACCACAGAGGAGACCCCCAATTTGTTTTGATAGCCTTTGAAGATGTTGCCGGACTGATTCTTCATTATATAAATTCTGTACAACATGACAATATATCTAATTACTTTGACGTAACAAACAACAACATTTTAGTGACAGAAACACAATAATTAATGAATGAATGAAGCAATATGTTAAATAGTACAAAAATCTCACTACGTGGGTGTCGTAAAAAACGACTATAGGAAATTCTCGACTAATTAACTTCATAAACTCAATAAGGACTGAACTTATTGGTGGCCTAGCAATGTTACCTTTTATAATTAAATATCCGAGTATATATTGCTCAATGACAACTCACTTCTGTTTTTTCCACTACATTTATTTTCTTTGCTTCTCCATTTCTGTACGTTATATATATAATTGTTGTATTGTACAATAAATAGTGTTAAGATTTATTATATTTTTTTCTTGCATTCCCATCGTCCGCGGAGCAGTAATAGTCGAAAAAGCATTTCTATTGAGTATTTGAATAAAGTGTTTCTAGTAGTTATTGTGATGAAAGTTTTAAAAAAAAAGTTGCCGTGCAGTTGTTTAAAGAAAACATTGAAAATATAACTTTTAGAGTTTGAGTGGATACTGTTATCGCTAATGCACCTCGCCAAATAGCCAAAGAACCACTCCGTGTCTCATACCACGCATTCTTAATGATATGGATGCAACTTGTATATGCATTGAATGCATCGGTGCTCTACCCACCTTTAACTAGCTAAGTGTTTCAACGTGTGGTTTCAACGCACTTAAAAGATGGACAACTCTCTCATATTCACGTGCTGATTGAAGTGCTCACAACAATGTGAGAAACTTTGTAAAGTGATATTCCTACACTAACATTATTTAAATTATAATTAATATACACCCTGTCAAAAGGTTACAATAAGTTAGTTGTCAGCTATCAGTTGAACGCGCATGCGTCTACTTATATTTATCTGAAACGTACTTTCTCCGTATCATTCGTATTGAACTTTTTCTACTGTCCATCCTTCTATTTCTTAGTAAGTGTACGCCTATAATACTTCCTTGTCTATTCTTCTTGGTGTGTTTGTACCGAACTTATTGTACAGGATAAATAGAATTTAAACTGTTCAAAACTACACCTCATTAAATCAGTTTTAGATAAAAATGTGTCATACTCACCAGAGGTGGTTTTCCTGCCACCCACGCTATATAATCATGTTCTTTATATATGTGGTCGACCCATTGCTCTCCATCCATCTCCTTCTCACAAACTCCACATTTGATGGTGCCAGTATAGTTCAACACGGATTCCTCTAAATTTGTTGCACTTAAATCACAGTTCGATTGTTCATTTGAGGAAGTTTCCTGTAATTGTGATGGTTGATAGTTGATAGAGAGAATAGATTCAGATATGTTTTGTTTCATTAAAGTACGTAACCTGATTAAATGAGTAGGATAAAAGTATAATTCAATATCAAAATATTTATTAGATTGTTACGTGAGTACAATAAATATTTTATTGAAAGTGTTTATACTGATATATAATAGACTACATTCCGTTTCGATGAAAAAAAATACAATGAATATGACATCAGGCAGTCGTAACAATTAGACAAAATGGCCCGAAAGTTATATCAACTATTATCGAGTACTAAGATGATTAGGAATAGGAAACCAACTAAATTAAATAAAACAAGTAAATTTCTACGTAAAATAAAATAATCACCTTATTTTAGGTAAATTTTTTACCTTTTTTTAATATCTTATTATTTTTTCATATACATATTACTGATTGAGCTGTTTCAAAAACGAAAATCAAAAAAGAAAATCTTTTCAATAATAAATTATAAGTTTTCTGAAGTAATTAATGTTATTACCATATAACCATCGCAGATTTTAATATGTTGCAAATACGCTTTGACGTATTTACGATTCATCCCACATTTAGCGCAAGTGAGTCCTCCAATTTGTTTTGTTAGGGTATTTAAATATTGCCAGACTTGCTCTTCATTATTTACATCCTGTAAATAAGAACAGGAATTATAGTTACGTGGCGAAATATCATATAATACAATTTTAAAATTCGATTATCGTTGGATTCGAATATTCGATTATCCAGTCATCCTCCTTTTCTCCACGAATATCATACTCCTCGTTATTTACTGCCGTCCTTCTTCTCCCGCAGTTAATATATCTCAGTTATTTAATATACTTTTAATTAAATGCCGGCATTTCATTTTTTTAATATATGAACGTTCTTTATTATTTTCTAGCTTAATAGCGTTATCGCCAACATTTAATTCCAGCAGTTGTATGTTGATCGTGGAACCATTTACTTTCAATATTTTTTATAATATTATGTGTAAGTATTTGTTATCTAATAATTTTACGTTATAACTGATCATCAGTATTATTTTACTGACAACTAATCATAGAGACCAGGTAGTCTACAATTTAACCGACGTATCATCATGACTTGTGCGGGAGAATTCAAATTGTCCCCCTGTGTATTACTGCAGATGATAATTTTATATAAAAATTTGCTTTACTATCTCTCAATTTTATTTAGTTCTTACTGTATGCACCACGCTCTCATTTCCGCTACTTGTTCGGGCATAATATGAAAATTAATTGATGTGATTATACTACCACTCATACGCAAATCAAGTTTTCTTAACATATTGAAATATTTGTCTGTTCCTAATTTAATATAAGTTTAACAAGTGTTTGACCTAAGCATGCTTTACAGCCACAATTTAATCCTAATTATAATCTAAATTGATTGATTGATCTCGAACGGACGGTGTATATCATAAATTAGCACTATCTAAATACCTATAATGGGATTGATGGGAAATTTCTATTATATCTAAATATAAGATCTTATGATGCATTAATATCTTCACCAGAATCATGTTTATATTTTTCGGCACTACGGTGTCCGTGAAATATCTCTATGATGACTGACATCCGACAACGAGTAATTATCAGAAATATTATATAAAATAGACATAAAACGACTCACGGTCTTAATAATATACTCTTTATCCAAGTTTTCTTCCTACACACCGATATAAATATTTTTTTTGAATTTTTTTGGACATTAAGTATGATCACATTGTCCTCATACTGAGGGGAATTAAAAGCCGTACTAACAACCAGGCGAGACGATCAACAATTTTCATGCAGTTACATACTAAATATCTTCTTATATCTTATAATAGATTTCTTTCGCAAAAATGATATCTCTTTGGTTTGTGATCATATAATAGATTGCACTGCAAAATACTCTTTAATTATGTTAAATAACAATGTTTCATCAAAACCGTTCGGTCTAAATAAGTTGATCAGGAAACTAGATAGGCGCTCTACATTCTTCTTTATGCACCCCCGACACTTTTAAAACAGGTTGAATTCTCCAATGATTAAATGCATCAGCCTGGCTGATGGAGCTGTCTTCAAAACAGAGTACACGTGAAGGTCGTGTGTGTCTCATTATAAAAACAAAAACTGATACGTTCCACAATACTTCGATATTGAATACTGCCCTTAGTAATACTAAATTTTAAACATAATTTTTATTAAATCTCATAAGTCTCTATGTTATGACGTCATTGAAACTCCGTTTTTTATTTACGGCACACTATCGTATCGTTAAATAGTACTATCTTGAGAGTTCAAGAGAACGAACAACTTAACATTATACCACACTGAATAACAATATTCTGGTTCATGCTTCATTAAAATTCACAATACTTACTAGAGGTGGCTTGCCTTCTATCCAAGCGACATAATCGTGTTCCTTATGTATGTGGTCGACCCACTGTTCGTCCCCCATTTCCTTAGCACAAACACCACACTTAACGAAGCCCGTATCATGAAATGCAGATTTATCCAAACACGATGATTCTAAGGTGTTGTCGAAAATTGACTGATGATGAGTCAATTGTGATTCGTTTATTGGTTTCTGAAATTAAGAAATCGTAAATATTTCTACACAAATAATTAACTTTCATTATTATAAAATTAATTGTTGAACTTAATTAAACAAATCGGCATAAAACATAAGGCAAGGATACAATTCTATACGAAAATATAGAACAGCAAAATTAAGGTACGTACAAAAAATAATGCAGTCCTATATAACTATATCTGTCTGGCTTGACTCCACTCGACCAGGAAAGGTCCACGGTTTTACACTATATCAACGTATGGATAAATATCAACGTAAATAACTGTGTAATATAGAATTTAAAATAGAATGGCGAATGTAAGAAACTTTTTGAGGGAAACATCGTATTTACACAATTACACCTCGATCCCTTCTCGAGGATAAGTGTAGGCATCATGGAATCACTTTGCATCATCAGTATATCGTGTTCCTTCCTCTGATCATGAAAACAACAGATTCTAGTAGTGGTAGCAGTTCTAGTCCAGAGTTTGATAGTGTCGACTAGAACAGGGAAGGGCCACGCCCCCAAAATACCAGCGTGCAATGGTGGTATAACGCTGGTGTGAGAACAGCAGATACAATTACTAGTAACGAGATTTTCAACCGCAGTCTTCAGGAGTAACATCTAGAAGCCACCAAAACATTATTGGCCTAATTCTAACATCGGAAATGGCTTCGAATATATTGAGGTCTGTGTTGGATGAAATATCGTGTTCTGACGATAGATGATCAGATTTACGACATATTATACCATCAACCAAAATATAACCGCTTTTAGATATAAATGCGGAAAACGATCGCCCATTGCTCTCATCTTCAGAGCTAATGTGAGGTTGTTGGGGACGGATGTAGATGTTTATGAGCCTTATCATTACTTAACATCAAGTGAGCTGTGTGCTCGTTGGTCACCCTAAATTTCATAAATAAACAACCATAAAATGATTTATCCAATTAAAATAAAATTTATTAAGTATATATATGTATATATAGTAAAAATTATAAAATCCAATTACTACCCACACTGCCATCACAACTTTTGATGTGCTCCAAATATGTTTTGATGAATTTTCGTTTTAATCCACATTTACCACATATTAGGTACCCAGTGATAGATCTTATTCGGTGCAAATGTTTTTTTACCGCATCTGCATCGTTTAGGTCCTGAAATATATCTATCGCTTTAAAAACTATTTAATAGGGCTTTATTATAACTATATTATTAGATTATCTTTATTATTGAAGGACTAAGATAATTTTCGAAAAGAATAAAAATTTTAAGAAGATTTACAATTTTGCAACTAGAATGCTGTTATTTTATAACCAGTATCTATAATTAAAGGAAAAAGGAAAACTTAATATTGAAGCTAATTTACTTTTACTACAAAAATTAAGGTAACAAAATCTCTGAACCTATGTGTGAACATATCCGAATTATATGCATACTTACTAAAGGTGTTTTCCCATCTATCCTTGCCATGTAATTATGTTCTTTTTCTATGTGACCAACCCATTGTTCGCCGTCAACATCCTTTTGACAAACTCCACATTTTACAACGCCTGTATAAATCAACGAGTTGTCATCTATATCCCCATTAACAACTTCAGGTACATGGGTGTTATTCAATTGATCGCCGATCTCTGAATCATGATTAAGAGTCTAAAAATATAATAATAGGTTGAACAACAAGATACGATAAAAAATAGTCTGACAAAATCCCTTCGTACTGGAAAACGCCCTGTATAAAAGAGTTCCACTAGATGGGACCACCCCACCTACTGATAACGCCGAAAGTCCGTTAAAGAAGTTGGTTCTGAAGCAGGGGCTGATGTAATTTTCTTCGTATTAAAGTTAAGGTACCAAACAAATATATGATTCACTAGAGGAAACTCAGAATTCAAGTCACGATAAGACAGACTTTTTGGTAGAACCCAACTGCGGCTTTAAATAAATAAATAATAATTAAAAAATAATTAATTGAAATATATTTAATAATAGACTTATACACCCATGATAAAATAAATACCATATAAAATAAATACCATATGATAAAATTAAATATATAAAGAACAAACAGACGGGAGTCCCTTGACAGGGATCCAAACGGTCGAGATTTAGAGAAAGGGGGAAGAAACCAACATACTATACGGTCGGTATCGACAAGCCCACCTTAGTTGACTGAATACGCTGGTCGGTATTAAATCGTTTACAGACACGACTTTAGATCATAACGGTTATGCATAACTACAGCACTAAAAAAGCCACGGCCCCACTAATAAATATTATTTACTATTATATATTATATTTATTATTATTACTATATATAAATATTTATAATTGACAAAAAAAAATTACAGGAAATGTAAGGTGTACTAACCGTACCGTCGTCACAAATTTTAACGTGTTCCATAAATGCTTTGACATATTTACGTCTCAAACCACACTTAGCGCAAACCAGTTCTCCGATTTGTTTTGTGATGTTATACAGATGCTGTCGGATTTGTTCTTGATCATTTAAATCCTATAAAAAAAATTAAACAATATCATGTTATCATATTTGTTCAAAAACAGCGCCACCTATTGGTACTAAACATATTTAGAATTATTACCTAAAACTAGATAGCGCTACAACAATTCTCAATATAGTTTTTTTAATTAAAATTATACAACACAACATTGCTGGTTAAACTTTTTTGAAACAAATGACACAATTTTACAATTTTCATAAACAATAATAGGTAGAAATAATAAATAACCTATACAATATGGCAACTCTGAATATATTTCAAATTTTAGTGAGCAAATTTGTTAACCCTATATATAAAGCTTATTAGATCCAAACACTTAATAGATATATGTTAAGCACCCAAAGTTATAAGTTGCCTAATATGGATCGCAATCGTTTACAATATTATAGTTTTCTTTCTCAAGATTATGTTAATGCTGGTAACCAAAATCACATCTGATAAAATTCTATCAGCAAAAAATGGGATGTCCATTAGAGCCCTAAAATAATATTAAACGAGCACAAAGCCAAATCTTACCCTTTAATAGTTTAATTCACCAGTAGTAATCCCAATGTCTGTGGGGGAGGCTTATGTTCAGCAGTGGACACATGCAAAATACAATTGATAACACTATAGGTGATTAAGCCATAATGCATTACCTATTAAGGTGAATATCTTACCACACCGATTCTCGATTTAGGATAAAGGATAAGTTTTAAACGCATAAATTATAAAGTTACAAAACATAAATTAACAATAGAAAAATAATAAATAAAATTAAATGTACAGGTGGAATATAAATAAAATGTAGAGTAGATTTATTCCAATTTATGGTATATTTTCATTTTTATTCAAAATGTGCACAGGTGTTGAAGAGAAATGAAAAACGATCGAATGAACGTTTAGTTGCAGTGTTTTCTAGGCGGGACAATAAGAGTATAGCCCCAGACCCAATACCCATGAACTAGCATACCCCTACAAATATCGACCTTGCCTGAGAGTCGGACCACTAGAGCCCTAACTTAGTATAGGTAGTGTAATGTAAATGATAACGTAAAATATCATAACCAAAGTCGCTGGAAACTTTAGATGAATTGCCAGTAGTGCGTTAAAGTCTTTCTTAATTGTATATAAAAATAAACACTAACTACACTCTAATCGCCACCTTTCCAAGCTAATTAATTATGTTCTTTCCTCATATGATCTATCCAATCTGAGTCACTCATGTGCAATTTACAGGCCTCACATTTTACCATCTCATGTTCATTCAAAACAAAAACATCCCTTTCTGAAGCATTATTATTATCATTAAGCATTTCCTACAAATTTATTGTAACAATTTAATGTACAAAATATTCAGCAATCCTTTCGCAACGAAAAAGATCTATAGCTGCGATTATAAATTAATATCGCACATCAAAACTTAATTCAATCCTATCTAGTGATAATATTAAATCCTTCTAAGTGATATCAATCTTAAAACTATCCTTCAGTTTGCCTGAGGTTCTTAATATTGTATATAATAAGAATATATAGAATAAATTGCATATAAAAACAAATATAAATTACCAACGCTGGCTCCTTATGTTTCCACGCCTTATAATTGTGTTCTGTAGCAATGTGATCCATCCAAAGAGATGTTATTACTTGTTTAGCACATACTCCACACTCTATCACATCCTCAGTTTCAATAGATTGTATGTCTCTTTTTATATTGATATCACTCTTTACATTGCAAAATTTCTGAAACAAATATAAAACAATTTCATCTAGCTCCTATTTTAATATTTAGAAAATAAATTAAAGTTAAAAGTGTTACCTTCATGCAAATTCGTATATGTATCATATAATTATTCAGGAACTTTTTTTCTTTGCCACAAAATGTACATTCTAAGGCACCATCTTTTCTTAATCTTTTGGTTATTTTTTCTAACAACCTTTTATTACCTAAATCCTAAAACCATAAATTACAGATTATAAATTATTATTTGTTTAATCTATCAACAGGAAGAAATTATTTTTTATTATTATCATTCACACTTTATTTAAAGTGAGCACCACTTTTAACATGTTCATTGCCTAGCTTAAAATTGGAATTTCATGTGGTGGCCCAATTTTTATTTAGTTTTATTGTTCTATTCCATAACTCAATTTAATTCACTAAAAAATCTATGAGAAATGGCTGCAAATTCATCAAAGTTTCTTATGGAATAAACACATTACATATGAGAAGTAAATAACAATTATAATATAACTTATGACTAGACTATTTATTTTTATGATCCCATATTAAAAGTAATTTACTTTAATTTACTAATCTATTTTAATTTAATCAATGCTCTCCAAGTAGGTGGAGCAACTGGATCATAAGTGATAGAATCATGCCTCATGTTTCTATCAACTGTTGATATGGTAGTTTCTCACATAAACAGCCTCAAACATCATATATCAGAATAAAAGATAGAAGAATAGAATAGAAGATAAAAGAAACAAGCAAAGTTTCGACTCTGTATCTGGCAATGAAACAAAGAACATTGATTTAGTTTGAATTTATTGGTTCAAAGTTCCTTACCAGCATCAAAAAATGAAAATCACATACAAAAGTAAGTATGTAACTAATATATAGAAAATTACAAATAAAAATTTCAAAACGATGTTTACTATTTTTAGCATTTGATGCAAATGGTTTTTCAATTCCCAATTTTTAAAATTTAAAATTTTATGAATGTTAACAAAAAAAATTGTTATCAATACTAATAAAAAAACAATATGATCTCTGCATGTATTTACTCACTATATTATGACCCTCTTGCCAAGCTATATAACTATGTTCATTAGATATATGTGTCTTCCACTCAACTTCTGATAATTCTTTAGCGCAAACACCACACTTAATAGTTGAAATATTATTTGGACTTTGTTTAACAACAGCATTATTTTCTGTAATATTTTGTTGAGATCCTTTTAAAGCCCTTCTACGTTTCTGTGGAAAAGAAAAGAATTATTGCATTATTAATTAGTCATCAATATATGCTTATATCATCATCCACCCATCATTAGTTCATTGCTGAAGATTGGCCTCGCCTATCCATAGACTAAAACAATTCCGAGCCACCTGCATCCGTCGACTCCACGCAAAGTTGCATAGGTCATGGGGTTGCATGGAGTGACCCATCTGTTCTGCACTGGAAAGGGTTGCAACTCGAGAACCTTATTCCACATTAAATAAAGTTATCTTTGCATAGCCCATACAGCCAACCCATTCCTACTTCAGCTTACTTGAGTTATGTCAGTTACCTTTGTTCTACTCCACGTTTGGAATTCGATCACGCAGAAGAAATAAGTGGCCCTCTCTTGTCTCGTTGGACCATTGTTTGATCTGGAATACGGTGCCTTTCATGTGCCCATTGTGATTTATGGGATACAGTCTTTTATTGCATGCATCCTACCCATGGAGGACAATTTGGTTCCCGTTGGATTATTTCATTTTGCGATGATTCAGATTGCGCTTGCTATGCGGAATCAGCTGTTGCATTTCCGAGCCAATACGTATTAAGGAACTACGAATTAATTGACGTTAATTCTGTATATTTTTCAGCAGTTTAAAAACATTTTCGAATGCAGTGGCGAAGACTCCCTAGAACCTCTCAATCTCACTGTAAATATCTGGTTGATGAAAGGCATAGGTGAAAACTACGGGAGATCAACTTCCGATAGACAGACTACTGGTAAAGACTTTTGAGCCTTTGCTCCACTTTATTGCTTCCGCAATATAAGCTGTAGTTGCATAAGTCTCTTTGCATAGACTTGCAAATCTAGCTATAAGGTTATCTAAAGCTATGGTATTCAACATGACTGTTGAACACTGTAGCTTCATCCCACGGTTTGTTTCCATGAGATTAAGAGTGTGAGTGGACAGTTTTTGGGTTGTATTATTGTAACAGTTCTTGCAATATTTATTTAAAAGCATGGGAAATTTTCACAAACTTGGTGCCCACTATATTGAATTCTTCTAAGCATAAATAGCATTATATAAAGGCTTATAATATATAATCTGGACATTATGTAATAAAATGCTTGCATGTTTATAGTAATTTATGCAATATGTTATAGTAGTACTAGGGTTTTACAACTATTATAAAAATGTGATATTGAATGAAATACCTTTATATTACTGTTATTTATTTTTGAATGCTCCTGCACTTCCTCTATGTTGCTACATTTAGTATTATTTGTTTTTATTTCATTAAATGTAACAATATCTTTACTAAAACTGGAAGTTCTTGATTTTTTTTCAGCTGCCATCTACAATTAAATTACAATTATTAATTGTAAGTTACATCTAAAACCGATAAAAATATATAACTATTAATGCTTTCTTATCAAAGTTCTGGGTAATTAAATATGATTTATCTAATGTAAATGTCAACAATTATTCATTGTCATCATCAAAACAAGTAAGAAAGCTACCAGACCTGAGTTAAGGTGTAATTAATGTTTCCAAAATAATCAAGTTAATAATTACTTACCTCTTTATATAACATAGTACAATCATTCATATCAACCTTCATCCTTAATAAAGATGTGCTTGATGCAGACTTTCCAAATTTTTTATCATCTTTAATAATTATATTATTTGAATTCATACTAATATCAGTTTTCTTATATTTTATAGAACTTCTTAAAATTTTTGAATGACACTTTTTAGTATTTTGCATTTGATTTTGTGATACATTTAATACATTATTTAAACAGGTTTCCAAAAATTTATCATGTTCTAAACTTTCATATTCCATACAGCAAATATTTTTCATTTTATCAAATTGCTGAGAATCACTATTTTCATAATTCTCATAAGTACAATCATTTATTTCCTTATTAAGAATGTCAGAGTGGTTGTCATTATAAATCTCGAATATTGAAGTAGGTGAACATTGTACAGTGTTTTTCTCCCAAAAATGAATATGTTGATATTCACTATCATAATCATCAAATTGCAACCTGCCAAAATCATTACATACACACAACTGTTCGACAATGCAATCAAGAGATGAATCATTTACATTGTCAATAATGTAATTATTTTCTCCATACTTATTATTTTCTACTTCATTATGATTTATATTATAAAATTTAGTCTTAATATTTTTTGTCTTCCTATTTTCATAAGTCCTGAAAGGTTTAGATATTGGTTGTTCATCCTTTTTAATCACTCCACCTGGTTTTTCAACACCTTGTATGCATAATTTAGATTTTGTTACAAAACGTTTTGATGAAATATTTGCTTTCTCAGGTGAGGAGAGACAGAGGCTCAGATAATTAGCAATTTCTTTTATCTTATCCTCAGCAATTTCTGTGCACTCTGTATCATGAGTTGGAACTATTGATACTTCTCGTTCACCACCCCTTTCAATTTTCGAAAAATTATTGTTTTTTTCTCTGCATGTCACCATATTATTACTTTTATGTAAGTCAGTTTTTATATTACTGTTTCCAGAAATTGGTAAAAATGGAATATCAGAGAGTTGATCTGGATTATTTATACTTTCATTAGTATCAATACTATCAATGTTTTCCGAATCTGACTGTTTGAATGTTGTTCTGAATGTTTCCAGTCCTTTATTGCACTTTTTTGTAAGGATTTCTGCTGTGATTACTGTATTATTCTGTAAATTGTTAGTGTCAGTAGTAATAAAATTATTGTCTTTTGTGCTTGTTGCACTAAGAAATATATCTTTACCTATTTCTGGCTTTTTGTTTTTATCAAATTCAAGATCCTTAAAACAATTTAAAGTTGAATTTTCAATATCACCAGTTGAAGTATGTTTACTACCATAGATCAAAGTACTTTTCTGAAGCTTTATTATGGGAGTATCAATTGTAAATGGAATTAAAGCAGGCTTAGGTGTGGGAAAAAGTTTATTAAATGTTTCAACACCAATTATCTCATGAGATATAATGTTTATTTTGTTTTTACATTCAGTCTTAGTGTTTGAGTTACATTTTGATGGTTTCTTATTAGAATGAACACTTTTCAATAATTCATCATTGTTATCAACATGACACATTGCAAAGTCTATGTTGGTTTTAAGTACATTATCATGAACTGAGAAATCATTATTTATTTCATCTTTCTGATTTACTTGTATTTCCACTTCATTCAATTTCATAGCAGATGTTTTAGCAACATTTATTGTGAAAATATAATCATTTTCAATGTTTTTTTTCTTTATACTTTCACTTTGTGTATTTAAATTGGAAGGTGAATGTGGAACTGCTTTTTTCAACAAGCTTGGTGTTTCTTTTATTGATGTTTCTTTCTGTAAAACTGAATCTGAATGTTGACCATTAATAGCAGATATATTTTCATTCTGCAAGCCACTAGCCCCAATCATACTATTTGATACATCTGAAATAATTTTTTTGAAAAATTTTATAGAAAATGAAATTAACATTCCAATGTTACTTTAAAGAATACAATTATTTAATTTAAAGAATAAATAAAGTGAACAGCATACAGAATTTAGTAGCCCCTAAGACCCATTTACTTCATTTGTATGAAGAATTTTTCAACAAAAACTTATTTAATAGAAGAACAAAGTTATTATAACACTGAAGTATACATATAAGATATGCTATCAAACCTTGTACACATGCAGCCTATGGGTCAGGTGTATATGTAAAGCTATTAGCAACTTGCACATACAGTATAATAATGGGTTTAGGATGTTGTTGGGTCTATCCTGTACCTTCAGAGGCATGCATATCACCCAATAGTGTAACAAGTAGCCTCTTTGATGCACAATATTCAGGACAGTACCAGCAGCCTCCTCAACAAAATATCATATTCAAATATCTAATTGTGCAGTACTAGACACTATATACATATAAAGTCCAGAGATAGCATATAGTAAATATCATAAGAATTATAAAATTGCAATGACTGTTTATTTACAACATTACTATTTTAAATGTGTAATACTAATAAAATATGCATTTAATCTTATCAAAAATAAAGTTATTGATTATAATTTATTTATAAAACATTTTCTATTTTATTTTTTATATTATTAAATATTGAATTGCATTATAAAAATAAACAAAAAAGGCCAATATATAAAAAGAATAGACAAATATATACAAATAATTTGTAACAAAAATAAAAAATCTTTTAAATTTAATATATTTTCTTCTCAATCTTCTACATATATTATTACAAATATTATTTATATTTAACCTATATAAATTTAAATTTAATTTAATTTACTCACTTCAATATTTATATGAATCAGTTTTGTATATTGCACCTTAAATAAAACTGATTTCAAAACAATAGAAAATAAAAGATACATGTACATTTCTTTTCTTAAATAAAGCCTAATGTTGTACATATGCAAATAAACTCTAATTTTTAAAATTAAATAAATAATTAAAAACATAACTGTTACCTTTAATTATGGGACAATCTGGAGTATTTCGAATATTTTGTAAATTAATTCCTAATTGTTGTAAAAGATTAGGTGGCAAAACAAGGACTTCTTGTTCATTTCTCTCTAATGAAGATTTTTTACAGTCATTGGACTGTTTAAATCTTTTAATTTTATTTGAATTCATCATCTTAATTTTTTAAGCATGCAATGTGCAAATACATAATGCTATATTACAGCACACTGAAAACATTAAAAGCAATCAAGAAAAGCAAAAAAATATATACCTACCAAAGAATTGAACTAAGGACTTTTGAGTAGTCAACATGCAAAATATAAAACATTACAAACTGAGCTAGACAGTCATAATTTTAGGACATGAATAATTGATAACTTATAATAATTGCAAACAAATTAAAAAAAAAATCTACTTAAATATTTAAAATCTACGATTTTCGAGAAAACATAAAAATAGTAACAAAAAATATAAAAAAAATGATTATCAAATTGTTAAAAAAAGAAAGAATCAAAAAGTTTGAGGATACATCAGGATCGAACCATCGTCATAAAAATCGAATCAAAAATAATTGGCACGTGGTACTGAAAAGCTATACCAACTTTTCGTCACATGATGAAATATTGCATATGTATTGTGTATGATAGCTGAGTGTTTATTAAGTTTATAAAGATTTTAAAATAAATTTAATGTAGAAATTCTTACATACATACAACACACAAATATACTTACATATTAACAATGGCAGATATTTTATTTCCGTTAATAAATCCAAATTTCAATTATAACAAATGACATAAATTTTTGAAAATGAAATTGACCCTGAAATTTACAATACCAAAATGGCAAATGTGAAAATTATAAAATTAACCCCCGATATAACAAAATACAATCAGCTAATGAAAGGTTAGACTTTATTTTTTTTATACTTAGTTTATGACAACTGACAATAACCATAGATTAATTAGAAGATATACACACTACACAGATATTTGGGATAGATAAAGTGAGAAAGGAAATAACTTTTCGTAAAATTTCCTAGAACTAATTCCCCCTCTCATATTTTTATTCAATTGATTTGACTGAAACGAATTCTTAAATAAAATAAAATATTATTTTATTAAAAACAATATTAAAAAAAGATTTAAGTGACACACCTATAATATATAGTACGGCACTAGTATAACTAGGGTGTAGTCTGGTACTAAAGGTTGTCGATAAAATGAAGTAAATTATGAGAATAGTAATTATAGAGACAATCATAATACACACACCAAAAACCGTTTCACTTGGAAAGATAATTTATGGTTACGATAAAATATATAAATAAAGCTTTTTAATAACTATATCTTATTTAAAACGCACTACAAAATAAATTAATATTATTTTTTTTTAAGTCAAACAATCTTAAGGTAAAACAAGCTCAATTATTTCCAAGTAGTTTCAATAGAAGACAAAGCTGGTCCCGAATAGCACCTCACATCATTAACAACATTAGGCATTTCAAATATGGGGTATGCCAGAGATCTCCGGACCTCTTTGCGTGAAGACAGCACATGTTATCCCAATGTCTGAATTGAAGTGCGAGGTCAACACACAATACCACAACGCATTCTATTAGTGATATTAGTTTTGTTCTCTATCTCTGGCTGTTTACTATTTCCTACTATATTTCTTCTGCATATCACATGATGTATTTGCTGCAAATAAATACCTTTGAATGTGGGTTCCCAAGCAACGGCTAGATAAGGTGAGAATACTCTTCCTATATGACAGAAATGCTAGCTTTTCTTTATTCTTTGCATTGTCAGTCCCGCAACGGTATTCACTTTTAAAAGGCAAGTTGTTAATTGGCATGTATATACCAATAATGAAAACAACATATAACTGGATAAAAAGATAGTATAGCATGTAAAAAGTAAATTCTAAGCTAATCATTAAACGACACTGCACGAAAACAGACCTACAAGATTTTTTTTATCTATGCCCTCGTCGACTTCAAGAGCGGTCTTTGCTTTGTGTTTACAACTTTAAGAAAATAAAGTTTCGCTGAGGCAGAAAGTTAATTACTCTTGGCATTTTTATAAGAAGTAGTTATATAGGCATTGACAATTTTTTTGACTTTGACATAACATGAGCTAAAGTAGAATGTTTAATGTCTAATTATTAGGAACGTGGGATTAAAGATATTTCTTATTATTTAAATCATTGATGATAAACAATCTAGGCCTGGTCTTAAGACCTAACTACTACACCATATCAATATAAACGGAAAAACTTTTACATTAGACAAAGCGAACATGGTTTTCTATTTTACCAGTAACGTTGTTTCACCGCCGGTAACATTATTTATGGGTGCGGATAAACATGAAAGTAAGTGGTCCCACTGCTTTATGTTACCATTAACTATTTTAACTAAAGTTCTAACACTATTTCTATCTCGAGAATAGAAGTTTAAACTCATATCAGTATAATAATCTCCAAATTATTTAAAGTGTCAACTAAACAATTATTTTTATTTTCAGATGAAGATTTAATAAAATGGGGTTGGCCTGAAGATGTCTGGTTCCATGTGGATAAAGTGTCATCAGCTCATGTATATCTTCGTTTAGCACCGGTCAGAAATAGTATTAAAATTCTGTTACACATGTTTTTTGGAAAAAAAAATGTTCCTCTAAAAACCTCTCTCAAATCATTATAAAATTTCTAGCCAAAGCCAAAAGTTTTTTAGTTTAAAACTCTTATATTTGAAGTCTGACTGTATATCAGATTTAATAACAATTATGCAAATTTAAGGAGGTGAAAAAGGGTCTGAATATTTCTATAGACAATAACTTATTTCTTGATCAATATAGAGTCCAAGAGTACATTGAAAACATTTTTGATGCTTGACCTATTTAAAATATATAATTGATAACTGTATTTGTTTCAGGGTCAAACTATAGATGATATACCTAACTCTGTATTAGATGATGCATGTCAGTTAGTAAAAGCAAATTCTATAATGGGCAATAAAATGAATGACATAGATATTGTATATACAATGTGGTCAAACCTAAAAAAAACTCCTAGCATGGAGGTAAGTATTGAATATACATAATAAGTTCGATATGTATTCAAAGTTGTATATTATCTCATGTTACTTGCAGGCAGGGCAAGTAGCATTTCATAAAGATAAGGATGTAAGAAAAGTAAAAGTAGCTAAAAGATGTAATGAAATTGTAAACAGACTTCAAAAGACCAAGAAGGAAGCATTTCCTGATTTAAGGCAAGAAAGAGAAAATAGAGACAGATCAGAAAGAGAAGATAAAAAGAAATTGCTAAGAGAGAAAAAGGAAAAGGAAAAAGAGGAAGAGAAACGTAAGAATGAAGAAGCAGAATTACGAAGTTATGCTACTTTAATGAAATCAGAAAATATGACTACTAACTATGATGGTAATGATTCAGATGAATTTATGTAAAATCAATAAAAAACCTTATATTTGTTTTTATTTAATCACAAGTTTTCTATAATAAAAAGGCATTTAAGCCTCCAATAACTTTATTCCCACAGAATGTAAAGCATTTACAATCCAATTAGGATAATTTGCTTTAGGGTAAACTTCGAACATATATTCTTTTACAAATTGAACAAAAGTACCATGAATAATACTTTCCCGCATCATTCTCATAAGTCTCATCTGCAACAACATTAAAACATGAACCATCAACAAGTTTTATATATTATATATAATTAAGAAAGTTGCTTGCTTAACAATTCTTTTTAGTTTTTAGTTATCTTCTAATTAACACCATAACTGTTTCTCTAATTGAAATATTATTTTAAGGGTGAAATCTATTTCAAATAAATAATAAAATGAAATGTTGAGAATACACAAAGTGGCAACAATGACAAGTGATATTTTATTGCCACATTCAGAACCATATATATTGCTAACCATCACTCTTAATATCATCTAAGAAATCAGAAACTACAATTTGTCATTCATATCCCTTACTCTACTTTTACAGTACAAAGCGAAGATATGGCACTGAAAAGTTTTATGATGATATAATCATTAAGAAATCATTAATGTAATATTAACAAGTTTCAGATGGTATTCTATCTTTAAAATTTTTAATGTGTGAATGCCTTACCTGGTAAGCAATATTATGTACCGATATTAAATGGCAAGCCACTGTTTCTAATGACACAATACAATGTAAATATGCTCTGGTGTAATTTTTACATGTAGAACATGAGCAATCATTGTCTATTGGATTAAGATCAGTTTCATACTGTTTCTGTTTCAAATTTAGCTGCCCTTTGTTAACCAGTGCACATCCAAATCTCTGAAATTGTATAATTTATATAGTATATATATATATATATATATTTAGTTAAAGTACTATATACATATTAAAGATATATATGGTAATTTACATAATTTATATACTTACAGCAGTACGTGTAGGAAAAACACAGTCAAACATATCAACACCAAGAGCAACACATACCACCAAATCAACTGCCCAACCCACTCCCATCAAATATCGGGGTCTATTTTTATCTAACACTTCAGTGCCCAAACTAACCATAGGCCAAAAATCATCTTTTGCTTCTCCACCGCTAAAAATAAATTGTTAAATAAATGATATAAACTAATAATAAATTGATTAATTATAATAATAAATTATAACCTTAGTCCTCCTATTGCAAAACCATTTACATCTTTTGTCATATGATCTACTGCACTCTTACGTCGCAACTCACTATTCAACAATCCTTGTACAATAGGAAATATACTCTGTTCTGAAGGCCTTTTGTGGGCTTTTAAGCATCTATCAAGCCAACGACTTGTTCTTTCTGCAGCTTCTTTAATACGATTATAATCTTGAAATGTTGTTTGAACTACATCATCAAGTTGCATGATAATATCAGCTCCTGTAGTTGTAATATTTAAATAATGATAACTATAAATATATATGCAATTTAAACAAATATAAAACATCCTACCTATACAATTTTGAATCTCAATGGATTTTTCGGGAGTTAACATAATTTCAGACTTGTCATATGGAGATGTGAATTTGACTCCATCTTCTGTAATCTCTGCGAGTTTCAATAAGGATACCATTTGGAAACCACCAGAATCTGTTAAAAGTGCTCTATTCCAAGACATGAACTTATGTAGACCACCAGCTTTCTCAAGGACTTCTATGCCAGGGCGGTTACCTAAATGATATGTATTGCCAAGGATAATTTCACAATCTAGAGATTCTAACTGATCCGGTAATATGCCTTTCATAGTACCCTAAAATCATTGTAACTTTTAATGATAAATTTATATCACGGGTAACTAAGCAAATTAATAAGAGATTGTGACCTGCGTCCCAACTGGCATAAATACTGGTGTCCTAACATCACAGTGAGGCAATTTCATAACGCCGGCACGAGCTCTCGTTATTCCACATTCAGCTTGCACTGTAAAGGATAATGCCATTGTTGTCTTAGCGTTGATGCAAATTGAATAATTTTATTCAAAACCTAAAATTTTCTTAATAGATAACGTTCGTATTTGTAGACATCGATACACTAATTATAACCTATAGAAATCTACACAAACTATATGTCAATGTCAACAGTGGTACTGTTGCTATAAATAAATATTTACCAATAAAGACAGAACATTATTATTATTTGCATTTAGTGTAATTATGTAATTTATAATAAAACAATATATCACTTTGAATTAGTACTCATTTTTTATGATAATAAGGTTGACAAAGAAGCACAGATCTGATTCTAATTATTGAATATAGGTGCACATGCATTGTCACCCCTGAAGATGAGATGGAATGTCTCCATAACAGTAAGTCAGGTCAGTAATAAGGAACCTGGATCCCTTCATTTAACATACCAAACACAGTAGCATCATTACGCTATTTGACGCTGAAATTCTGTCCCTTTCCCGGTCGAATCGACCCATTCATGGTACCGATAAACTCTTGCTGTGCAAAGGCTCTACTATAACTATACTAAAGCCAAGTTTCAGTCTTTACACGCATTAATGTGCAATTGTGTTCCAGCTGTTGGGTTGAATAAAGCTAATACGGTGGGTTTTTTAAACAGTCTTAGAAAACTTTCTTAAACGTCTTCTTACTCTTTCTGTCCCCCAAACCCAAGTGATATGTTTATTTAGGGGTTCCTTAACAACCGGTCATCTAAAATCCCCTATATTATTAAAGTTCCTAATCCCTTTAAATTTGATAACCATTGGAAAATGGCAACACTGATAATAAATTATCAAATATCAAAAATAATAGTAATGCGGATAGAAAACAAAATAAAAAAAATACTTGCTATCGATACTACTTATCCATAATAGTTGAATATGGGCAGTCCTGAACGTGAACTGTGCCCACCACCTTCTGAGGAAGATGAGCTGACCCTTCCTAGAGCGAGCATAAATAAAATGATCAAGGAATTGGTACCATCTGTACGTGTTGCTTTTGAGTCGAGGGAATTGATTTTAAATTGCTGTACAGAATTTATTCATTTGCTTAGTTCAGAAGCTAATGAAGTATGTAATCAAAGTAATAAAAAAACTATCAATGCCGAACACGTCTTAACAGGTAATAATAATCTGTAAAGTAATATATAAGACATCAACATAAATATTCAAATTTATCTTTATTTTGAATAGCTTTAGACCGATTAGGATTTAGTGACTACACTGTGGAAGCAGAAGCTGTGTTGAAGGATTGTAAAGCTGTAGCTGCAAAAAGAAGAAGACAAAGTACACGGCTAGAAAATTTGGGTATCCCAGAAGAAGAATTATTAAGGCAGCAACAAGAACTTTTCGCAAAAGTAAGAGGCATAGCAATATAAATCATTTTTGAATACCTAAACAACATTATATATAAATTATGTTATGGAAAGGGTTTGACAAGGTTTTTTTAAAAAAGAATTTAGCTAGAAATGCTTTAAACATTCCTAATGATTGTATTTACTGCTTTAACTAAGGTCAACAAATGGTATTGTTGAAAATGCATTGGTTGAAGGTGTTCTTTGAAGATTAAGATGTAATGCTTCTTTACCAGTAATTGTATCTCCAGAAAGAATTACTCACCACGCAAAATGCAACCTATTATATTGTATGTGGACCATTAACACTATATTTCCCCAGTCCCTATATGTAACTAGGTTGTACCTTATGTTAAAAGGCATTAAAAAGGCAACAAAATTTTTATTACAATAACTATAACATTTGTGTATAGTTATTTATAGGTAAAGTAGAAATTTTTAATTTAAGGCTCGTGAAGAACAAGCTAAACAAGAACAGCAACAGTGGTTGTTACTTCAACAACAAGGGCTTGTTGGGACAGAAGGAGTACCTCAGCCTTATGTGCCTCCTCCAGCGGGCTTGAAAAATGATGAAGAAGAAGATGATGATTATTCTTAAGCATATATGTAACGACAAATGATGATTATAAGCTTTAATAATAAAAAACTTGATATTTTATTTCTAAAAGTGTAGACATCCATTGGCATTGAATTTCTTACAAATGTCAATGGTGTAGAGCTTATTCTGCAATATATAATGTTGTAAATTAAAATCTACTATTCAACTTCCATTATGAACTATTTCTTAGGGCAAGATTATGATTTGATTAGGTATTTTTGGAGGTGTCTAAGCACCATAGCAAATATGTGACTCAAGGAATCTGTTGACTATGGTAAAAATAACAGGTCCTTAATATAATTTTATGGCAATTTAGTTTTGTAAACTAGGTATTTACTTTCCATTTTCAACAATTATATGAAGAGAACAGTTTTTGTACTTCTATTTATGACCTGTGGAACAATCATTACTATTGTAATAAAATCAAGAAATGGTGCATGCTTGCCACAGATTTACTGTCTCTATTAAATGTGCTTAACAGAAATCTTTGTAATATTAAATAGAAACAATTTAATTAAATCTTCTTTTTACTAAGTAAAGAATACCTATAGCTAGCTCATATTGGCCATCACACCTATGCAAGTCTGCAGGAAGTCGATTGATGCAGGTTGCACAGGATCATATTCTATGGCAGCCTGTGGGGGAACCCTATGTAAATGTACTATATATATCTTATCTAGGTCTCTTTTGGAGGACTTATTCATTGATAGGTCAAAGGATACCTGTAGCAAAATCATCAAGACTAAGATGGAAATGTCTTTTCAACAACCATTGCTGGTCTCTGGTTCTCTTACTTATCAAACAAAATACAAGAATAGTTTGCTATTATACTGGTCTATACCAGTGCTTGATGCGGGCTAAGTGGCCGTATAATTGGCACCTGTGGCACTGGCCTGTAGGGCTGTTTTGTGGGATCCTGGATAGATCGGTGCAGGTTTTCAGGTTAAATACGGTTTGACTGCCGAGGTAGGTTCCACATTTACTACACTCGTGGAGCGTCACAATTACCATATTAAATGGCTTTTTGTTGTGGCCACTATACATCCTATTCACAGATAGCACTGGGAGATTTATGGGACAGAAGTCCTCCTTAATAAGGATTTCCCGTGGGAGGTTTTTAATCATCACCGTAAGTTTGCAGTCCTCTGCTGGCGTGTAGGTGTAGAAGAACAACCTTTATCTTGAAGAAAGCGGGTTACTGTTCTATTGTCCATAGTGGTTTCCAGCTGTAGTTTAATGTCTACAGCGGTGTGCCTAGTATTTATGCTGGTTGGATGAGGCCGCTGCGACTGACGGCCACTTGTGCTGCGCCTGTACGAAGACGAGCAGTGGGCGTATAGATTGCTGTAAGACTGCCAAAGTTTGCTGGGGGTTAGCGGGGCCG
This sequence comes from Teinopalpus imperialis, assembly GCA_029286865.1. Classification (NCBI taxonomy): domain Eukaryota; kingdom Metazoa; phylum Arthropoda; class Insecta; order Lepidoptera; family Papilionidae; genus Teinopalpus; species Teinopalpus imperialis. The sequence continues at coordinate 5,295,596 of JAGSMU010000012.1, forward strand.
CACTTTGGGGCTGCCACGGAGCTGGGTCGTAGATGTGGATGTGTATGGCCGGGGAGAGGGGCCCTCGGTATGCCGTTTTTATGCCTTGGGAGGCGGCGTTTGAGCGGTGAAGTCCACTTTTATCATTTCTTTTTCATCAACGTGAAGTCGCTAGTAGTAGTATCAATTAAATTCTTCGAACCTTTTTATAAACTGGTACGTCGTTAGCCTGTTTCCATATATTAGGGAATGTGCACTCCTGTAACGATTTGTTGAACAAAATACTAATGGGGTATTACAAACTTTTAGCACAATTAGATAAAAATACAGCCGTTACACCGTCACCACCCGCTCTTTTAGATTAGTCTTAGACTAATGACCTTTAAGCATTTCGAAGACTTCCTTATCTTCAAAATGCACTGCTCTTATAATATGTTGTTGTCTTTAGAACCAGAACTTTGCGAGGATATAAAAATACTATGGAAGAAAGAATTAAATGCAGCGCAAATAGTACTTTCGCCGTCCCTAAAGGCTTGGTTGTTATAAGTAAAACTGCTAGGATATTGACTGCCACCACGCTTTGATTTTATATACGACCAGAATGCTTTCGGGTTACGTTTTATGTTTTCTTGAGTTAATGATATATATTTATTGTAACACTTCTTTTGTATTTATCCTTGCCTAATCCGAAGTAAGGACATTTCAAGATAATCACGAGGGTTTCCATACTTCTACCAATTTTTATGTAGTTTACTTTTTTCCTTAATTATCTTTATTAGTGCCGCACTAAACCAAACTGGGTAGTTGCTAATTAATATAATTAATATTTATACTAACTAAAATTAAGTTTAATTCTAGGATTTTCTTTGATAGGTTTGAAATATAAATCATATATGGTTATCTCAAGGGGCGGATGGTGAGCGTCGATGGACAGAATGGAGGTCCACTGGAATTGTGAGAGAAAAATTACAAAAACATAGATCTAATGTACGACCGTTATCATTTTTAACAGATTATATATACTGAGTTAAGCCCAGGTAAGTTAATTCGTCTAGGAAGTCCTGTGCTACATCCTGTAATTCCAGAATGCTTAGGTTGATGACATTATATCCTTCATCCGACCATTGTAGACAAGGAAAGTTAAAGTCTCCAACGATAAGAACATGATGTCCAGGATACCTGATAGGTACCAGGCTGCAAATGTGTTGTTTAATAGATTTTTTTTCAAATTAGACAGAGGAGAAAAAATTTTGTCAGTCTCTGGGGGTATATATGCCAGAATAATGTGCAGATCGGTCGGAAGGCATGCGGTCTAAACGGTATAGACAAACATAAAAGTTCACAGAAATTACATGTATACTCTTCGAGGAAATGGAGTTGCAGTTTAATTTTAATACACATCATAACACCGCCTCCTGCCGCTTTTATTCATAAAACTTAGATCACGGTCGCGCCTAAAAATTTGGCACCTATTATCACAAATTTCATTGTTACAGATGTTATCTTTAAGCCAGGTCTCTGTAACTAGCAGAACATCGTCATTATTAGACAGAACGTTATTATAAAATTGGTGACATTTAGTTCTTATCCCGCGCATATTTTGATTAAAAATACCGAGTGCTGTATTAGCCATTAGTGTGACATAAATTATATAAATTGCATTTTATTCATAACATGAATCTTTATATATAAAATTATTAAGTTCCTTCGTTTACTATTTGACCGTAAAAATACCTCTTTTATGGGAAAAATTCCATTACATTTAAGTTAGAGAATATGACACCTAAAAACTGATATGAGCGCGGCAAATCCTTAATCTTTTGTAAATACTGTACTTTGTAATAGTAATAGTAAATTTTGGTCAAAGAAGAAGAAAATAGAGTATTACCTTAATTGAGACAAACATTAAATAAATATGATGCACTATGTGGTATATCTTCACCCCGCTCCCTACCCACAGTATTACATAGCAGTTGCCGGATAGTCAGCAGGTTGACCCCGTAGATGAGCATTTCATACTTTCATTACACAACTTTCATAACAGTTTTCCTAAAACATCCGTACTGCGCACCAAAATGACTTTAGTAGTTTCCGACTTTCTCATAAAGATTCTTCCGGCACGCACCCATACGAATTTACAGTTAAGTTCTTTTGCTCGAATTCTGGTCGCAGCGTGCAAGGATTTTCTACCACGTAGATTTGCGTAGAACTATTAGCAGCTATTCCAAGATCACTCGTGTTTAGTTTGTTTTGTGGGTATGCCTTATTGTATTTCTGCACTGGCAATTAGTGAGTCCCTCAACTGCGGAGAGCATAGTTTGACCAATATAGATCTGGGTCGCGAGCTATATGCCCGACCATAGTTCAGTACATGAAGCAGGCTTCCCGCCGATACTTCAAATCTGCCGTCACTCACCAAAACCAGCCGATTAAGAGTGCCGTCACTTAAATACCCATCGGGAATATCCCCCGCGTCCGAAGTAGACCCATAAATGCCCTGCCGACTACGCGACCACCAGGGCTCAAGCCCTGATTAACACACTACACTCCATAACATTTTTTTTGCGTGGGGAAATGCCTACGCATTACGGGTTTTGTCGGACTCGCACCGACTAAAACCCTACGGTGGTCGCCACCAGCGCTGCCGAGAAGTCGCGAAATCTCCTTATGGAACGCAACCGCAAACCCCCTGCGCTTCGCTGGTATAGCCTGTCCTGCGTGATCATCGCACCCCTAGAAACCTCGCGGAACTATCACGACGACATTGTATCACTTCGTGCCGTCAACCTCCTCGGGGTCGCTAATACTGGAGGGTGGAAGCCCCCACTCAGATCGTCAGCGACCCGCCCTGTTTATCGTAGGGGAATATCGATAGGAGAGCCACGGAGACGAGGCGCGCAAGTGCCGCGTCGGCCTCGTCTCCGAGCAAGATCAGTCCTCTCTCTATCCCGCTCGGCAGCCTCCTTTCGGACCATTACGGTCTCGCAGAAGGAGGCTACGGCCCTCCACGCCGATTCCCTGCGCGGCATCACCGACACGACTGCTGGCAGGGAAAGGTTCCGTTCGATGTGCCCGACCGTGAACGAAGCCCCAGCGACTGTCCACAGTGAGGCCCAGTTACTTCATGTACCGACTTCAGACTCCCCTACTCGGACGCACGAGTCATGTGATTCCCTGCTGCGTGTCAACCATAGCGCCTCGGTCTGGTGACGCGCTACCTCCAGTCCCAACTCGTGGATTTTGGTGACGACGATATCCGCCCCAAGACCGGCGAGCTCCTTCGTCCTCTCGAAGGAGTCCTCACTGGCGACCACCAACGTGTCATCCGCATAGCAGGCATCGTTAACGCCAACGGGGAGCTCGATTCGTAGGGCAGAGTCGTAAACGAAATTCCACAGTAACGGGCCTAACACCGACCCCTGTGGAACCCCACATTGGATCGCCCTCCGGAGCCTCGTACCTACTCGTACTCGTATAAGCTGATTTTGACATGTGGAGGAGGCATTCATAGGAGTGACCTACAATACCTATGTCGCTGTTCTTAACGCTTCTTGGGCATGCACTTTGTTTTGCTTATATTAATAATAATACTATTATCTTGTGGCCATTTCGTTATGCTGTCAAATCCACTTGTATATTTTTTTTGTATTTGTGTTACATCTTTGTCGCCATATAGGAGACACATATCATCAGCGTACATTTACAAAAAGTCGAATATTCGACTATCGTTTTGTGGTGATAGCACTGTTTATTGATTATAAAAAAGCGTTTGAAATATTAGATTATAAAATATTATTGCAAGCGATGAAGGAGTGTGGAATTAGAAGCCCAACAAATATTTTTTTAGCAATTATTTAAAACAAAGAACACTACAGGTTGTTGTCGACAATGTTAAATGGGAGGAGGCCAGTGTCAGCTTAGGTGTTCCTACTGGGTCCGTCTTCGGCCTGACTGGTTTTAATATGTATGTCAATAGTATACAAACAGGAGTATTTAATTACTTTAACGACACTATTAAATAATAAATGGTCAAAGCATCTGGCTAGCTTTCTTTGTAGGCATCATTATCGTCTCAGTCCATTCCAGGCCTTGTAGGCATATATGTTGTTAATATAAATCAGAACAGTAATCAGAATGTAGGTACGAGTATTGCAGTGTGTGGCATAAATTTCAAATAACGATTACTTTTTTCATTGTTTCTTATGATAAATGGATATGGGTATTGGGGTGGCTTATATAATAAATCATACCTCATTACAAGTCTTCGCCTATATATAAACAATATGAGATTAAGTAACAAGTATTTCACATCTTGTGCTGCAACAAAAATAAACAAAATTAACTTAGAGGAAGTTTACGACACTGGATATCAAAACAATTAAGAATTAGCGCCAGCGTAATTCTGGTTATTCGCCCATATAATCTACTTCATCGAGCACGACGAATGACCCTCCTTCAGTTCAGACTTAAAGCCTACTCTAAACTTCACCAAAATTTGGAGTATCTCAAAACAATAATTAAAGTAGTGGCTGATAGACATGAACTTTGTGCGTGCTACGATCGATCACTGGCTTGGACTAGGTCAAAATACCTTCCCTGATTTTCAATATAGGCATATTGAAAATCAGGTAAAGTATTTTGAAAAATGTTAAAAAAATTACATTTAATTTCATCATCAAACCAAGATGCTGGTTTTCATATATTGTATATTTTACACATCAATAGTCGTACAATATATATGAAATGTTTATGACAGAACATGACCCGACTTGTATTGATATTTTTGATTTTCATTACTCTCTTTGATTAATCTTTTTAATTCTTTAATAAAGAGACGCCGACAGAGCCGAGGTCTTTGTTGTGACCACATGCCACTAACACTATTCAAGCAATATCACAATCTGACATGTGTTAATGTTAACCAGTAAGCATTCGGGCTTTCACAGTTTCACGTGGTTGAAAGCTGACCGAGCGCTTATGGCGCTCTGCCGAGACCTTTATTAGGCGGGAACCAGCACAAGTTTCCCGAGAGGAAGTCTTGACTTCCCTGTTGCGCGAGAGCGACTGACTCGAGGGCCGAACCTCGGCTCGGTCAGTTGCTTTTGACGGATTATTTAAATTAATATCACATTTATTATTAACTATCTGTACCACCACTTCAGAATGCATTGGCACAAGAAACTCCAGCGACGCTCCTGTGATGTTAGGTGAAAACCGGCGTGAGATATGGCGGTATCGAGTAATTTTGCGACTCCCTCGGCATCCGCAAAATTTTTAAACAATGGTCTCATATAAATAAACTGACAGAATGGAATTTAATAAAAGATGTTTTAATATGACTACAATTATATTCAAGTTATATATACCATAAGAGGAAAAATAATAAAATCTAGAAAATTTACAATAATTAAACTACCTTCACCATAACGTAATATTTAAAAATCAATTTACCATATAATTTAAGGAAACGCAAATATTAAAAATATCATATATATTTTCTAACATTGAGTTCAAGGACGTATTTTTTTAATTTATTTTTAATAATCTTTTATGAATCTACCCTATGACCAGTTCTCAGCCATTTAAAATCGTTACATATTTTTGGTACTAAATATTTAGTGCATCTCTCCCTGTAGCAATTAGTTGCCGATGCCGTTACGTATTGCCCCTCTCTGACCCGTTTAGTGTTGAAAGTATTGCTTACTTTAGTTTTATATTCTTCCCTAAAGTAGTTATCTAATATTATCTTTAATTTGATTTTGTTTTCTAAAGGCAAAATTTTACATATTCTAAACAATTCGTTGTAGTCTTTTTTACACGTTTCTAATATATTCTTGTTAATTAATTTTTTAATTATTTTAATTTGCAAATTTTCAAATTTATTAAATATGTCTTGAAAGTCCTACCATAAATACCAAAACCATAATTTATAACGGAATCTACCAGTGCATAATATATCATATATAAAGTTTTTCTATCTAAAATGTGTCTTAAATAATTGAATTTTCCCAAGAGTATTGATAGCTTCCTACCAACCTCATCTATTGGCATTTCCAATTAAAGTGTTCATCTACAATTAAACCTAGATATCTATAATTTGGTACATATTCCAGTTGCGGACACTTATAAGCTGATTTTGACATGTGGAGGAGGCATTCATAGGAGTGACCTACAATACCTATGTCGCTGTTCTTAACGCTTCTTGGGCATGCACTTTGTTTTGCTTATATTAATAATAATTAAATACAACTACCTAAACATGTACAACTTTTATTTAACAATTTGTAATAATGTTTTTTTTCAAAAAAAATCCTTACACCCGTAGCAAGTAAAGAAATTGAGCATATTATAAAAATAAGTCCTATAGTTTCATATCGGAAGTATTAAGTCATAAAGCTTTCAAATTGAATAAAATAAGACAATATAAAAAAAGCAGAAAACATACTTACGAAGCGGAAAAAATATAACAATGTGAAGTTAAAAATGTGGCAATAAATTTTCCTATTTATTTATTTACTATTATGGTGAAAAATGATGAATCCGACAGCGTAATGTCAACCTCGTTACGTTCTTATTCTTCGTCTAATGTAACTTGGGTATAATTGATTATGTTCAGAAAAATAAATTACTTTACCAAGACTTAACTTAAGGATAAGCTCTCAAAAATATACTGTTCGTTCTAACTATTGATTAAATATGATTTTTCTTCCGCTTCTATTTTTTTATGAAATTAAGGAAAAACAACCGGACGTAAGCGAGGACTGCAGCTCATAAAAGTTATCTCTTCTGAGGACCACGGTGGAATGGCTCCCTACCAATAACTGAATCTCCGGCCCCCACACTTACCATATGGAACAGAATTTTATGCTGGTATTTCACGTAGTCTGTTTAGGCATGGGCATTGCTGGACTTTGGAAACAAGACTGCCGGGCTTGATAGCCTTTTATCAGGAGAATTTTAACAGTTTTATATATACGCTGAAAATAGCACGGTGCGAGACAGATACGAGATAATCTAATAAAAATTCTTCGTTTGACTATGAAATTATGAAAATCATTACATGGTATATACACGAGTCGCCCATTGTATAATCTCAGATGCTAGTAACATATTAGGGGGACATTTTTCTAAGGACAAAAATCTTAACGCCCGAGATATCCGGCATAGAAGAGCGGCCAACAAGTTTAGTATATAGAAAATTTTGATTGTGGGAACTTATTTGCTCTATTAAAGAATATAACAGCTGGGATACAGTTTGATGCCTACCTTGCGTTTTATATGCAGGAAACTTAAAACTTCACTGTTAACAGAGCAGAATTTGTATTGTGTCAAATATGCCTAATGCATGTTACCATTTTTAAGAAATTGAATATGCAAAAATCTGGTAACATTTCTAATGAGATCTCATTAGTGGCTCGTTCATTAATTGTGAGAAACAATAAGCAAGAGTTTGATTTACATATTTCGGTTACTGTGTGGGTGTATCCTGCGTATCTCCACACAAATAGTATGACTTCGAATTTTGCAAATGCGTCCTTAGGTGAAAAAATGGGTTGAATGAATTTTATCAATTATTAGAATATAGTATTACAGAATTTGTTTTAGTAAAATTATTATGCATGTAATAATAACAACTAGCGAATATCATACGAAAACATAACGCGAAAATTATATGTAAAATGTACATTAATAATTAAATACAACTACCTAAACATGTACAACTTTTATTTAACAATTTGTAATAATGTTTTTTTTCAAAAAAAATCCTTACACCCGTAGCAAGTAAAGAAATTGAGCATATTATAAAAATAAGTCCTATAGTTTCATATCGGAAGTATTAAGTCATAAAGCTTTCAAATTGAATAAAAATCTGGTAACATTTCTAATGAGATCTCATTAGTGGCTCGTTCATTAATTGTGAGAAACAATAAGCAAGAGTTTGATTTACATATATTGTATATTTTACACATCAATAGTCGTACAATATATATGAAATGTTTATGACAGAACATGACCCGACTTGTATTGATATTTTTGATTTTCATTACTCTCTTTGATTAATCTTTTTAATTCTTTAATAAAGAGACGCCGACAGAGCCGAGGTCTTTGTTGTGACCACATGCCACTAACACTATTCAAGCAATATCACAATCTGACATGTGTTAATGTTAACCAGTAAGCTGACCGAGCGCTTATGGCGCTCTGCCGAGACCTTTATTAGGCGGGAACCAGCACAAGTTTCCCGAGAGGAAGTCTTGACTTCCCTGTTGCGCGAGAGCGACTGACTCGAGGGCCGAACCTCGGCTCGGTCAGTTGCTTTTGACGGATTATCTAAATTAATATCACATTTATTATTAACGATCTGTACCACCACTTCAGAATGCATTGGCACAAGAAACTCCAGCGACGCTTCTGTGATGTTAGGTGAAAACCGGCGTGAGATATGGCGGTATCGAGTAATTTTGCGACTCCCTCGGCATCCGCAAAATTTTTAAACAATGGTCTCATATAAATAAACTGACAGAATGGAATTTAATAAAAGATGTTTTAATATGACTACAATTATATTCAAGTTATATATATACATATATATATATATACTATATATCTATATATATATACATATATATATATACTATATATCTATATATATATACATATATATATATATATATATATACTATATATCTATATATATATACATATATATATATATATATACATATATATATATATATACATATATATATATACATATATATATATACATATATATATATATACATATATATATATATATATATATATACATATATATATATACATATATATATATATATATACATATATATATATATATACATATATATATATATATACTATATATCTATATATATATACTATATATCTATATATATATACATATATATATATATATATATATACTATATATCTATATATATATAATATATATACACTTATATATATATAATAACCTATATATCCTATGAGACTATGACACAACCTTAAAATGTGTTAAATTTTTTTGCAACACATTGTGCTATATTTATCTGATCAACTAAATGCGATCATAGGAGTCAAGCTGCCATGACTAATTTAAGTCACATGTCAAAAAAACAAGCATGACATTACTCGATAAATACCAAGATCAATTGTCGTTTAACATCGTTAAACCTACTCGTGTCACTGGAGTGAGAACTAGCTTTCGTGTAAAAAAATTGCAAGAATTCTCAAGAAACAAGAATAGAGAAAAATTCTGATTTTAATACAAGAATACCGCCAAGCACCGCAAGCGCTGCGGCGGCAACAAAGCGTCACGCACGATTCTTAGGAGCGATACACGACGTGCGTACGCATGCGTACCGTCATTGTGTCGTCTTCAGAGACGCCATCTTACGTCCGCGAGCTCGTGCCTCTTGTCTAGATTTAGTGTACTCAAACCACAATACATTAGGTATCAAAGTTGTGTCCCTTATCATTAAAATTTCACACAGCTTCCTGTAAATATAAAACAATATTAGTTAGTTTACAGTTGTTTAACTATCACTTTTATATGAGTACAGGAAGGATATATAAGCTTGTTGAAATGTCTTGTGTGGTATGGAATTAATCTTGAATGAATTCCGGGAATACTATGTGAGCTGTCTTTTCATTAAAAAACTTTAAAGTGTAAGATATGTTTTCACTCGGTGAAATACATGGAATAGAAAACTTTACGTAAGCAAATGAGCTATTACTGAATGTTACTTCATACCAGATATCTTACACTACTGACTGTCTAGATTACAATGTCTGCCATGACTGAGCCTGTCTAGGCTCAGATAAACTTTATAAATATTGATGTAAGATGTATGTAAGATCTTTTAGTGCACTGAGATTTATACTACTTTAATATCATATTCAGGAACAATTTCGTCTAAGGGTTGGATACCCTGAAAGCCTCTATGAACTAAAGTGAAAATTTCAAATGGGACCACAATTTTCGCTATACTAGATTACACTAGACTATAGAGAAATATTAGGAGTTTTTGGGGACAGCATATCTGTACATACATTGTCATAGACATCCCACAGAATTGTGGGTGAAGATGTAATGCAATGTAACTTAATATTATTAAGAAGATGTGACAGGTATAATCTTCAAAGAGAATTACGACATGATAGTTCTGGAACAACTTCCATAATAAATATAAAACAATATTAGTTAGTTTACAGTTGTTTAACTATCACTTTTATATGAGTACAGGAAGGATATATAAGCTTGTTGAAATGTCTTGTGTGGTATGGAATTAATCTTGAATGAATTCCGGGAATACTATGTGAGCTGTCTTTTCATTAAAAAACTTTAAAGTGTAAGATATGTTTTCACTCGGTGAAATACATGGAATAGAAAACTTTACGTAAGCAAATGAGCTATTACTGAATGTTACTTCATACCAGATATCTTACACTACTGACTGTCTAGATTACAATGTCTGCCATGACTGAGCCTGTCTAGGCTCAGATAAACTTTATAAATATTGATGTAAGATGTATGTAAGATCTTTTAGTGCACTGAGATTTATACTACTTTAATATCATATTCAGGAACAATTTCGTCTAAGGGTTGGATACCCTGAAAGCCTCTATGAACTAAAGTGAAAATTTCAAATGGGACCACAATTTTCGCTATACTAGATTACACTAGACTATAGAGAAATATTAGGAGTTTTTGGGGACAGCATATCTGTACATACATTGTCATAGACATCCCACAGAATTGTGGGTGAAGATGTAATGCAATGTAACCCAACATTATTAAGAAGATGTGACAGGTATAATCTTCAAGAGAATTACGACATGATAGTTCTGGAACAACTTCCCTTAATAAAATAAAATTCCAATAGAGCTTTAAAGATGGATGGGAAACTTGGTCCTATACAAAGAATTCAATTCTATCTTTTACAGTTTTTAAAACTAAAGGAAAACAATGCCCTATTGAGAAAGTCAGCATGAAAGGATCCATCAAGACAGGGTGACTTCCGTCCTCTGTAATAAGATGGATTTAAAAAAATATTTAGTAACATAGACCAACCACATACATACTTTTTGGCAGATTCAGATTTAGTCAGTCATTTGAGACTGTTGGTATACTGAGTTGCTGAACTATTTGTATAATAAGGCTATGTGGTCATAGATAAACCATAGTAGTTAAAATGTACAAAGCTACTTTACTGCAGCATCGGAAAATGATACAAAATTAACATCAATGGCGAAGATGTCACTCACCTTTAATTTGCCGATGATATTATCATTATGGCAGAATTCCTGAAGAATCTAAGCACTAAGGCCAATGATCTCAATGTCTCCCAATGGGTAGGTCTAAACATGAACATGGAGAAGACAAAGGTTAGGTGAATGTACATCCCAAACCTATACAAGCACTAGTTAAGAACACTTTACTGAAAGTTAATGATGGAACTAGACAATTTGTCTTTGGTATAAGTCCTATGACAAATTGTCTATTTGTGCAAGTCTTAATTTTGACTAAAAGACTGATGGACAATCTGAATAGAACTTGCTGCAGCATTCAAAGAAAGATTAGCAAGATAATGTACTTTACAAGTACAGTACAATAATTCCCTACCATATGGAGTAATTGGCAAGCTGTGGAGTTTATATAATACATTTATAGATTAGTGAGGATTTTAATGACTTAGGATTGTAGCTTGGGACAGATTGGGTAGGCTTAAGATTAGCAGTGTCCTAATGATGGGCTGAAAGAACTACTGTTGATGATGACTACTTGTTTTTGTTTTGTGTACATTTAAAACAAGCAATGGAAGAAAAATAAATTTCTAATATATTAATGAATAAGTCAGAAAGTGCGTAGTATGTTGACACACAAAACACTTAGAAGTGAGAAAACTTTGTCTATATTTTTTTATTCTTTTTACTAAATGTAAAGTATATTTATTAAAAGTACTTACAAAGATACCAACTGAGGAAATATTGGTGTAAGAACTTTATGCACAACAATAAACCAAATTGTTGCAAATAACATTCCAACTATACCACCTACTACAACTTGAGATGTAGTGTGATAGTGCAAGTAGACTCTACTTATGCTTACTAGAACTGCTAATATACAACAACTGCCTACAATGATCAGTCTCCATAATGCAGATATTATACTGTTGTTGTTAATATGGTGTAATCTGTAAATAAATTGAAAATTTATAGAATAGTTCATATTTATTATATTGTAAAGACATTAAGTAGTAGTTAAAGATCAATAATAAATAATTCTATATAAAATGTTATATGATAATTTGATGTTGAATGTTATATGAAATTCAAATTTAAAAGTTATTTAACTAGTATAAAGTTAAACTTAGAAATAAGACAAATAATTGCAATTTAAACTCTGAACAAAGAAAATGTTGATGCCAAAACTAGAACACTAAATTGTGCACTACTTAAGAACTAAAATAAATATTAATATAAAAAAACTTTAATACTTGAATTTATTTTAATATGTGGAAAAAAATAAAAATATTTAAAATTCTACACATTTCTTAAAATATGCTTAATAAAATTATTAAAATATATAAATATAGTTTTCTAATTTTAAATAGATTAGAATTAAGATTTTTTTTCCTAAAAGCGTTACAGAACCACATTATGTCTACCAAATCGCATATTTAATCAGATTTACGGAATAATTTAATATGAACAATTAACACATTTTAGCCTGTACAGATTAAAAAGAATAATTATCTTGTCATATACGCATCCGACTTATAGTAGTATTAAATACTTGAGACATTTTTTAATCATTTCCCTTATGTTTTGTAGAATGCTCTAAGGATAATACTATATAGATAATACATAATTACAAAATTTCATTAACAAAATAATTTAAGCCAATGAATGGAACTTTAAATTCACATCAGTGAAATGTACATAACACAGCTAAATTGGCGAATAGCCACTCAACTCAACTCATTACAGAATATCACGGTGTCCCGAAATTTCAGGCAAATTCAATTGAGATATTATTTTCAAATAAATAGTATATTTTCAGATCATAATTAAATTATAACATGATAATATGGGACCTATCTTTTTCTTCAAAGACTATTTTCATAAGATAATAGATAATCTATGTAATAAACACGTTTCATCTTGCCCTAATTATTAGATATAGCTATTTTAAAGTGAAAATTAATATTTATTTCACCAAAGAAATGAAATGATCATAAAACACGACATCATATGTTATTAACTTCTGATCATCATGGACAACGCTTTGTAACACTCGGTAGAAAAATATAATTGTTAACCTCATGTAATCGAATTAATTTTATGCCTGCTAAAGAAAGGTGTAGAGGCCAACAAGACAAGGATTGGTTCGTCATAGCCGAAAGTTCGAACCGCTTTGTGAGGCGTCCTTTAATAGTATGTCACCCCCTTTGTTGTTGTTAATGTTCTTTGTTCACAGGGAGCCGAGTGCACAGGTATTGCAGCAGCAGTCTTTGTTCCAGCAAGTATCGTAGATGTCTCCCTACTTAGCGGGCCTTCCACTTCATCAGTCAGTGCGATGGTGCGTTGGCTAGTCTACTGTGATTATAAATAATATATTTATATTACTGTTCCCGTAAGAATCTGAATAATGTAAATCCGTTCTTGGCCTTAAGTTAAGCTCATGTAAAATATGTATATTATATTAAGGGCTGTGGATTTTGTTCAACAATAAAATAAAAAATAAAGAGTATACAAAACCCGAAAATATATCTGTTTATAATGGTTTATTCTCGTATCATCCCATGTTGTATAAAAAGTTTTGAAATAATTAGATATCGAAGTCAATTAAATTTAAATTAATAAAATTTATTGTACTTTTTCTAATAAAATATTTTTTATGATTATTGCATTAAAGTGACACTAAAATTGTAATATTAGGATTAATATTAAAATTAAACAAATAAATTTTGCCAACCCCCTATATTTCAAAAATACTACTGAAAAAATCACAACGGTCACACTGTGGATAGTACCCTAGCTAGTGTCATAGTGTGTCCCCCCAAAACTATTTGTAGAAATTGGGTAGAAAAGTAGAATTTTGGTAGATTTTTGTTGCTCTGTTTAGTAGATTTGTCAAATAAAGTTAGGTCACGCTGCTGGGCCTCTTTTCTTTCTTAAGTGATTCAGTGGTCAAAATAAAAGAACAGAGGGTATTTTAGATTTTGATATAATAAATAGCAAAAATGGCAGACCCGGAAGTTGTGGAATTGGACATAATCGACGATTTAGTTCCAAAAAGTCCGGAAAGGTAAGCTTTGTTATGATAAAGAAGTTAATGTGTGAAATCTTACACAACAAATGAATGATTGTTTCGTTTGCTTAGCTATTCCCAAAACGTTTTTGAATAGTGACATTGAATAAGTGATTTACAGCGTTCTTTGCTTATGAACTAGTACTATGACATTTGACCTACATATATTGTTACTGAATATGGTCAAAGAAAGAGAATCTTTTCATTTTATAAAGTGTTCATGTAAAAGAATCTTGGATGGTTGAAGCAACCCCATGCGATGTCTTGTAATAACAGAAACAACACATTAATCTAGTAATTGACAGTTGGCACACCGACACGACATTTTTTATTTATTTATTTATTTCTTGCGATATTGGCTAGAAGGCTTTCAGCCCAAAAGATACCTATACAAGTTTCCAGACCGAAGAATTTGTATTATTTATTAATTGTGGCATATTTAGTCTTCATTCGAAAATATAAACCAAAAACTACTTTCAATTTATGTTTAGATATAGATAACTTGGGAGCATAAATATTTAAAAGCATGCCCAAAAAATTTGTAATAAGTTCCTTATTGTCAACATAGCATGTATCAGAATATTATTTAATATGAATACTTATCTTGCTAAAAAATATATATAGGATTATTGCATTAAAGTGACACTAAAATTGTAATAGTAGGATTAATATTAAAATTAAACAAATAAATTTTGCCAACCCCCTATATTTCAAAAATACTACTGAAAAAATCAAAACGGTCACACTGTGGATAGTACCCTAGTGTCATAGTGTGTCTCCCCAAAACTATTTGTAGAAATTGGGTAGAAAAGTAGAATTTTGGTAGATTTTTGTTGCTCTGTTTAGTAGATTTGTCAAATAAAGTTAGGTCACGCTGCTGGGCCTCTTTTCTTTCTTAAGTGATTCAGTGGTCAAAATAAAAGAACAGAGGGTATTTTAGATTTTGATATAATAAATAGCAAAAATGGCAGACCCGGAAGTTGTGGAATTGGACATAATCGACGATTTAGTTCCAAAAAGTCCGGAAAGGTAAGCTTTGTTATGATAAAGAAGTTAATGTGTGAAATCTTACACAACAAATGAATGATTGTTTCGTTTGCTTAGCTATTCCCAAAACGTTTTTGAATAGTGACATTGAATAAGTGATTTACAGCGTTCTTTGCTTATGAACTAGTACTATGACATTTGACCTACATATATTGTTACTGAATATGGTCAAAGAAAGAGAATCTTTTCATTTTATAAAGTGTTCATGTAAAAGAATCTTGGATGGTTGAAGCAACCCCATGCGATGTCTTGTAATAGCAAACATTCTTAATTTATTTTTTCTTTATTTCGTTCTGATACAACAATTATATCTTAACGTTTTTATAAACACTTATTTATTTTATGAATATTATCTAATTAACATATATTTATTATTGTATTATAATATAATAAGCTAAAAAACTGTGATTATTTTTTTAAAAAGTCAATAATTATCGATATTTCAGCTATATCATTACTCCCCCACTTTCTTGATAGAACAACCCACAAAGAATGATCCTAGGAAACCTAGGGAACCCTTACTTGGAGTTCAAGTAAGGGGGAACATCCTAAATCATATTTTGGTAATATGATGTTCTGGGCACAAGAGAGTACCTTTTCTAATGATTCAAACCTCTATACCTTATTTTCTATGGTGAAAATTAATAGCATATTGTTATTCCCTAATATTTCATACATACAATTTGCAGACTGGCCGAAGAAAAGAAAGAAAGTGGTAACCATTTATACAAATTCAAAAATTACAAAGGTGCATTAGCAATGTATGAAGAAGCTATAAAATTATGTCCAGACAATGCTGCCTATTATGGGAATAGATCAGCTTGCTACATGATGCTAGGCATGTACAAGAAAGCATTAGAAGATGCTCAAAAAGCAGTTGCATTAGATCCAACATTCACAAAGGGTTACATTCGTGTCACAAAATGCTGTATAGCACTGGGTATGTACATATTAAGAATTATAATGTTATTGATGCTTAATAAAGATTGGACAGTTAATACAAAGTTAAGCTACTATATCACAATAACAGTTATTTGGTCTACAGATCTAATTAAAAATAAAAGAAAATAGCAGCATTTTGATGCTTTGTAGATTTATGTTTAATCCTTGATTATGGTGTTCTACATAATATCTATACATGTATATGTATCTACAACTGTAACTAAGAGACTCGAAATAAATTATCTTTATTAATTTGATCTTAGTTTAAAACTGAATTCAATTGAAAAAATTAGTAATTAAAATACTTGATGACACATAGGTTTTTATTAGTTTTGTTCCAGCAGTAACAGGGCTCTGTTGTCAATTTAAATTTTAAAAAAAAATAAACAATGAATCATCATCCATTGTATGCAAGTTGTTACTATCTTGCCACACTTATCATCTTGGCACTCCTTTTCAGGAAGAAAATTTTAAAATACAATTTATATTATTATTATATAAATTAATTAAGTTGATAAATTGTCAACACAACAGCTTTTATAGTTGTGTTATGTTAATATTTTTCTTAACTACAATCAGTACAGCTATCAACAGACTTCTTAATTGATTAAAAATTGATAGTCTGGTGATAATTAAGATATTGCATTTCAGTAAAGATGTCCTACTCAAAAATGTCATTTTACTATGTGAAGTTTACATACATTTTGCATTTCAAGTATTTGACATAGTGTTGATGAGGCAGTTTGGTAGGAAGTGTATTAGGATAGTTTGCCAAAATTTTGAATATTTTATAGAAATCATTTAGATTTCTTCATTTTAAAGTTATGATGAGGACAAGGATACTAGATCCTCATTAAAACAACAATATATTTACACATGCAAAATGTGATCAAATTCAATTCTCTACTTTTGATGAACATCCAAAATCGTGTTTTTCTTTTGTTGTTGGTGGATTTATCAACATTTATTTAATTGTTCTATTTGATTAGTTATAATATTTTTATCAGTGGGATATTTTGTTTTACTTTCCAAAATAACAAAATAATATGGTATTATACATTTTATATTTATAGAATAATTAAAAAAAATTATCATAATAAGTCTATCTATAAAATTATATGATTAAAATTACTTCTAATACATTGTCAGTTGAACTGCCTACATACGCAAAGGCAGATGTGTTTACATTTTAGAACTAATCATGATTAAATGAGTTTTATTTCACTTCAAAGAGTTAAAATGCAACACTAAATAGTAACTATGTGCAAGATTAATCTTGTTATTGTAATCTACTGTGCCACACCTTATCAAAAACCTGATATATGTCAAGAATATACAGGAGCAGAATTTAATATAAGTATTAACTTAAACTTCAAAGAAAATATAAATTGCTGGTACTCACAATGTTCTTTCTGAAAATGCTTGTGTGTACGTACTGTCCATTTAAAATTAAACTAGTCCAGAAATTCTAAGTATTTATAATTTTGATATTTTCCCTATATGCTCAAAAGATTGTTAATATGTTTTTGATTTTAGGTGATTTATCCGGAGGGGACCAAGCAGCGCAACGAGCCAGCGAGCTGGGTGGAGCAGATTGTGTGACAAGCGAACGACGTGCATTAGAAACCCTGCGTAGGTTGCATGAGGATGCACAACGAGCTATGGATGCCGGAGATTATCGGCGTGTTGTATTCTGCATGGACCGCTGCCTTGATTACAGTCCTTCAAGTGCTAAGTTAGTAAAAAGAGAAGAGTAATGGACATAATTATTAGATATATCTTGGGACTTGACTATTCTATCCTTGTGTGGTCTTCCATTGTCATGTATTAATTGGAATTCTTCTTCAATATACCCATTATATAGGATATGACATATGGTTCTAGGATAACTGTTTATGTAATTTTCAGAATTAACCGCTTGATTCCGAAAGGAAATCAGCATCGTCAGCAAATATTATAGTGACGTCCGGGAATCGAACTGTTTTTCTAAAGAAACCATGACTCTTACCAGGTGTTCGTATAACATTATATTGACCATCGGAGCTCAATAAAGTCATTCTCTTTTCGTCTCCAAACATTATTGTCTCCCACTTCGTCAAAATTTAGTTAAGATATTGCTGGCCAATTCCAAACTTGCTTGTCGGTTGCAGTGATTTTCGGTCCTAAAACTAGCTTATGTAGCTTCAGCTTTTGTTCTCGAAACTTTTTTCTTACCGTTTTTTCACTAATAGACACTCCATGACACTTGGCAGAAACTTCATGACTTTTTCTCTAAGTCTACCTCGAGGGCCAACTTTAGAAAGACGTCTGTTTCACAAAGACGCAAGACTACAAACCGATTATCTGTTGGATTTGTGACACGTTCTCTTCTTAAAGGGGACTCTGTGTGCTAAACTATACGGGTACTACTATAATAAATAGAGCAATTTAATATTATTTATTCATTTAACTTTTATGTACACAAATCATTTACATATGGAAACTAAGATAAGAAAAGTACGTACAAAGGCGTAGCTTATTTTACAATAAAAATATCTTCTAGCAGGCCTGGTGTTGGACATATTATCGGAAAAAAGAAACAGTGTACTCAAAAAATATAATATAATATATTTTTAGTACTATTAATGTTAGTTTATTACCACTAGATGATTCCATGTCTTTTCAAGAGGGTTCAAAGAGTGCCCTGCGTATTTTACCAACTAAGATTAGTGTTGTAAAGGTTTGGTAAGCAGCCCAGGAGTAGAGTAATTAAATATAATTATTGCAAATTTATAGAGTATCCGCATTGATCGTATTTCAGATCGAAACTAATAAAAGCAGAATGTTTAGCAATGCTCGGCCGCTGTCAAGAGGCACAGGAAATCGCGAACGACTGCCTAAGGTCAGACAGTTTTGACACTGACGCCATATTCGTTCGTGGATTATGTCTGTATTTTGAGGTTTGTTTCTTTTTAATATTTTCTATAGAGTATGTACAAGTTTTGCTATCAAGGCACGATTTTTTCTTTTTTTTTAGGATAAAGACGAGCAAGCGTTCAAGCATTTTCAACATGTACTACGTTTGGCGCCAGATCACAAAAAAGCGATGGAAACTTATAAAAAGGCTAAGCTTTTAAAACACAAAAAAGAAGAAGGTAATTTTATAAACTTAATTATAATAAGAAAGTTTGCGTCAAAGGCTAGCAGTGAAGCCACTTAATATGTGCTTTATCTTGTAATGTGGCGCAATATATAATAAAATATAGTAGGGAAAATATGCAGTTTTTATAAGAATATACTCGCCACTTAAATTAAATTTTGATCTAATTCCAAGTATGTGTGATATGCACAATTTCTTATTACTTATATAAATTTCAATAACTCTTCTACTTAGGGTTCATCGGCCCTCATTTAATCTAAAAATATCCCACTGTACTTTCTGTGTCCATTAAGAACTCCTTCACGGTTCAGGATGCATTTCTCTGAAACCCCATACCTGCAGATGTAAGAAAAGGCAATTATTTTTTTTTTGGTAGTCGATGATTACCACGCATTCTTAAAAAAAATCATTTTCATTTATTGGATTCGTGGACAACATCTTAGATCACCAAAATCAAGTCAAAGTACGGTAAAAAACGTTATTTAAAAATCAATTTTTAGTCATGGCTTATGAATATTTAGTAAGAATAATGACTTTTTTAATGAAATTGTTACTACTACACTGCCATTCTTCTAAAATCGATACGTGCTAAAACTTTTACAAACACTTAATAATTGATTATTTCAAACTTTATTAAATACGTTTTTAATTTGATTTACTTTTAAAGAGATAGGGTAAAATATTTATATAAAAATATTATTAATAAGGATGGACTATTTTCCTATTAATATACAGATTTTGGAACAATTAAGTAGATATCATTATTCTGCCTGTCATTTATAACGGGAGTCTAAGCCGGCAACTAATTCTTTTGAAGCCTTTATATTCGGAATTGTTAATTTTGGCAATAAACAGTCCCAACATTTTTTTTTCATTAGGAACCTAGGTTATATCCAGCAGTCCTGTTTTCATTCTATTTCCGTTATATTCATAACACTTCAGTATGTTGGCATGGCAGGCGATCATTTATGTTTTGAAGTGTTGTGACTATATTTAAAATCACGCGCACTTCTGATAAAAATGTGACCACATTGAACCACGTTTATGGTACGTTGCACTGGACTGGTTCATTTATTATGTATTTTAACTTGTAATTATATATACACTTACGACAAATATTTTGAAATGTAGTTCGTAGTAGACTCGTAAAAGTAGAAAGGATTTATCAAGGGTTACCAGTTTCTGTAGTAATTATATTATTAAAAACAAAAAATAAAATGCAATTAAAATTATTATTACATATTGTAGTAACATATCAAGGTTCAATTCTAACGACACTATTGTTAGTCATAGGTATTATTAACAAATCGGCAATACCGATAGTATCAATACTAGATATTCAACTATTCTACTTTTACCCTTATTGCATTGCTATGGATAGCCACGTAACGTGTGCCATCACTAATTCCGCTATACTCGGCAGGTTCGTTTAACTGATGAAAACGCAGATTTTTTTTAATAGGATAAAAAGTACTTAATTTTAATTTATTTCTATTTTATCAATTTTATTTTCTAAAAGGTAATGAGGCATTCAAAATGGGCCGATGGCAGCAGGCTCTAATTCTCTACAACGAGGCCCTGGCGATTGATAAAAACAGTAAGATGGTGAACGCGAAGTTATATTTCAACAAAGCCACCGTTTGCGCTAAATTGAATCAAACTAAAGAGGCGGTGGCTGCTTGCACGGCTGCTTTAGAACTGGACGGAAACTACGTAAAAGCTCTCCTGCGACGTGCCAAGTGCTACACCGAGCTCGGAGAACACGAGGAGGCGCTCAAAGACTACGAGAGATTGTGCAAGATCGACAAGAGCAAAGAGAACAAACACCTGTTACACGAAGCCAAGCTCGCACTAAAGAAATCAAAACGCAAAGACTATTACAAAATCCTTGGAATAGAGAAAACCGCTTCGGAAGATGATATCAAAAAAGCATACAGGTTCTTTATTACTTTTTTTACTAATTCAGCATATATTATCTTAACAAATATTTACAAGTTATGTTATTATTATCATATAGAAATGTAGTGTACCTTACCCAATTTTCGAACATGGTGGAAATTCCGGCCAACACACCTAGAGTCGTTATAGACGAAGGACGTAGGTTTTATGAGATTATTTAACATCTGATGAATAGTGCAATAATTTTCCGTCCTTACTTAATGAACTTAAGTAACAGTGGACTTGGGTTCAGTGAATTCTAATAATATAAGAAAAGTACATCGTCACAGTTACTGTTTAAAATATAGATTTACTAATCTATTTGTTTTTTCAGTAGTTAGTTAAAATTTTAGATATGTTGGAATTCAACGGTGCTTCGAAGCTTTAGTATTAATTGTAAAACAGGGCAAGCTAGCCTGGGAATATTTAGAAATTTTCATTGGATAAATTATAAGTCCTTTATTATGTAAAACTTAACGACAAAATCGATTATTTCACTGCAGTGCTCTTGTATTAACTATTCGTGGATTACAGGAAACGGGCGCTGGTACACCATCCGGACCGTCACGCGGACGCCTCGGACAACGAGCGACGCGAGCAGGAGCGTTGCTTCAAGGAGGTGGGCGAGGCATATGGCGTACTCAGCGACCCTAAGAAGCGTGCGCGATACGATCACGGACAGGACCTTGATGACTCTGGTTCAGGCGCCGGTGAGTGCTCCATTCTTACTCACAAAGTGCCATAATCTCTATTGGGTTTAGCCAAGTACTATAAGTCACTTGACGCTACAGCTTGGATGACAATAACGTTGCTATTGTCACGTGTTAGAGCCAAGTTGCTGCGGTAACACGATTTCGCTATCACATAATACAAGCTCAAAGTAATACCCTAAGTATATACAAACGAATGCATTACCTTGTTTCGTCTGGTGAGTGAAAGTTGGTGACAGTATGTGTCAATCTTGTTAATCCTTTCTTTTCCTCATTCCAGATATCGACCCCAACGTCGTGTTCCAAACATTCTTTCAACGCGGCCAACACTTCGATTTCAAAGCGGGTGGGGGCTTCCCTTCTTCTTCCTTTAGCTTCAAATTTAGTTAATTTAATATATATGAACATGTTTACCTATAACATCAAGATATCACAAACTTGAAAAATGTCTACAAAATACAATGCCTAAATTTGTCATTCCACGTTAATTAAAGTATGTTTGTTTGATGCAAAATTTTGAATATGATTTTTTTACTTTGGGTTTAAGTGATGATTACACCAAATACATATATACCAAAATCATATCAGGTGTAAATTCTTGTTTATTACGACTCAAATAAATATAAAATATTACCTCATTACACGAGGGCAAGTAAAAGATCTCATCATATATGGTAGAGAATTATATTTTTTTCATTTAACCATACATAAATAAAAAGTCGATATCGCCTTACCATAATTACATTACCATATGATGATAGTGACAAAAAATTACAGCTTCATCATAATTCGCTACTTTCCCAGATTTTGCAGTGTAAAAATCGAATATCCTAAAATATTCGTAAGAAAGTTTAATAATTGGTTAACATATTGTAATGTATAGACTCTTACTCATGAGGTACCTAACATAAGATCAGCAACAGGCATCAGTTCGGCAACATCTAACAGGAGAGAGTAATACTCAATAAACTATGACACAGATTCACTATGGGTAAAATAAAAACAGATAGATTAAGAGGAGGGCATTGTTTCTCAACCACGGACTTGATATAAAGCGACCTACGAAATAGCCAATTATAGCAAAAACAATTGTTCTTGTAGAGTATTTCATACAGATTGTTAACGTCCGAGACAAATTTGGTTTATATATTTTTTTAAATTATATTTAACGACCCAGGTACCGCCAGAAGATAATTCCTTTAAAATGTGGTACTGTGAAGGAGCGCTTAAAATTATTTCTCCGATCCTGTTCTTAATAGAATAGTATATTAGTTATCTACTAATATACAAAGTTATATTAGTATAACTAATGGTAATTTTTTTTACCATTAATGCTGCAAAAAGATGGTAAAGATTACATTTGCTTTCGGATTTTTGTGCATTGCGTTTACCTGGTGTCACTAGATTCGAACGTTTCTGTCGATCTACTGTTTTAATCAAAGTTCACATAAGGTAAAAAACAATCATTTCGATGAATCAATGTATAATATTTAATTCTTATTAAAGTATAAACATATACGTTAAAAAAGCTAACGAGTTTTATACTGCTGTAATTGTATGCCGATACTAAAAGCTTTAGTGTTTTTTTTTATAAATTAGCAAAATAATGCTAACTCAATGTTGGGCTTATCAAGTATTTGTTATTGCAAATTTTCTGCATTATTTTGAAGCAACTGGTGCATTGTTCATTTTCTTCTCGAAACTCATTGCTTTGTCCGTAGGTGCACGCATATTACTGGTTTTGCTTCCTATCGCTTCAAACCTGTAGCAAATTTAGTTTACAAGTGGAATTAATCTTTAAATATAGTTTCAAACTTGTCGATAATAAAGATACATTCTTACTTTTTCATCTTGAATGGCTTCTTTTGTACCGGCTTCGGAGGTTGATGATTATTTTTAAATGTAAGTACATAGCGCTTAACAACGTCAATATTGACAGTGGTATTTTCTGGATACATGCGTTTTTTCCAAGCTTCTCGTTCTTCAAGCCACATTCTATTATATTCGTAAGACAATAGCCATTCTATTCTAGACGGTCCTTCCTGCAAAAAAAATTATTCGTAACAACTTTCGTTTTGCTAATTTTAAGCATACGGATAAGCAATGCAAATATTGCAAACTTAAGAAATGTGCAAACATTTAATTAGTAATGCCAATAAATGTAATCTACAACAAAGTATTGCCTTGGTTCAATGCGAATAGGAATGATGCGTTTAAGAAATATTGTGATACACGATGCGGTGCAACTGTGGCTGAATGAATATACAAGATATGATCGCCTGAACTATTTACTTACTGTGAATTTCCACGGCTGAGGATTATATTTTGGAAAATCTGATGAAATAATATTGTGAACGGGTCGACATTGCGTAGATTTTTCCCATTTAATACCCGACATACGACCCATTAATAATTATGTAAAGTAATACAACATAAAATTTTACCATATATCAAGTACAACAGACATTAATTTCGAATTTTAAATACCGAATACTTTAAGAAGGTTGTTGGTGCATAAAAACTTTATATACGGTCTTAAAATGTAATTTATAAAATACGCCCACAAATAAGGAGTTAGCCAACATGTTTTAAGACCATTAGTGATGAAATATTATGAGTAACTTGTATCTATTGGAGTGTCCCTTATTCAATAAAAAATTAAGTTCTTAAAAGAATACGAATTGAAATAAGTATATAATTTATAAATACGTACTTTTTTTACATTAAAGTACTACACATTTATAAAACAGTAATTATACAAAGTTTGTTACGAATCATTTTTTATGTATGTATTATAAGTTTAGATCTTATGGACGTGTGGATCACAGCCATCTGTACCACCAAAATCGTAATAGCCCATAAAAATTCATTTGGTGATGCAGGCAGGTACCAGTGATCAAGATTTAGTACTGTAAAAATTGTGTAGTACTTCTGATTCCTAGGAGAAATAGGTACATAAATTGTTAGTTTACCTACATGTTTACGCAATTAATAAGAAGTTTTTATCAATGCTCAATGTCTAAATTGAAGATAACATGTAGATTAGTTTGTAAAATTTAGTGCAGATATTCCTAGATTTCAATTTTTCAAATACTTAACAGGTAAATCTATCAACAACTAACACTTGATATATATACTATTTAGACAAAGCCTTGCTTGGGTTAACTGGATTTTAAAATAAAAATACAATTGGATTTTTGTTTTTTATTTGATACACAAGTACAGCAGGGAATTCATAAGTTCATCATTCATTCACCTCCATCCAAATGTACCTGTAAAGAAAATTAAATGATTATTATGTCATAATAATATATAGAAAATACATTAAAATTCACTTAAAAGTCATTGTTTGCCATGTTTTAGTCCATATGAAAAATCATACAAATTCATAAGGGTGGAGATAACATTTAATTTTCCCTCCAATTCTTAGCATTATTCTCAAAATGAGATAATGACTGCCTCAGAGGGTTGGTTAAACTCATTTTACTGAAAAATTACTTTAAAAATATCTGGATAACATGACTTGTGTCCGCTGTATTAAATATGTTTAGAGTATTCATGCTATGCAAATTAAGAAATATTTTTAATTCTGTTTTAAAATTTTCAATAATCTTTGATGAATGCAGTCTCATTAATAAAATGTCTACGACTTACATATTAAAAGGTCTATTAATTAGAAAAGATATGAAATATATGGTTGTCATAGATTTCACAAACTCAATGAAAAATATTTCTGCCACAGTAAAAAATAAAATAAAAAAACATTGTAACTTTACCAGTGTTCAGAAAATTAAATTGCAAAACTAAGTGCAACAAATAGTGAATATAAGACTGTTGAACTTCTTGAAAAGCTTGAAAGAACCATAATTAATTTCAAAAATCTTATATTTGGGTTATAGGCCTAAAAGCAAACATAAAAAAATAATAATATTGATACAATTAACTAATCAGCTATTTTGTCACATGGTTGATCATTTTGGCTACCTTCTTCCAATTCATAAGTACATAAAACAGAAATAAGCTTTGCAACTGGAGTTGATGACATGCAGTTAACAATGGTTAGGATGCATTTTTATGCACCACTATATATATATTTCTAGATTGACATTTCAGATAATGACTTGCTGATGTATAAAGTATTAAATTTATTACTTTTTAGTTATACTTTATACATATTGTACCTAACATTTGAAAGATTACTTAACATTTGGAACAAAAATGATATATAATGCCATAAGAGTATGAAAAGAATGCACTAAATTCAACAGTTATAGTTGTTTTCAGGAGTTACCCAAACACCACGCTTTAGAAGTAAAAGTCCAAGTGAACTACATATATTACAGGTTTGATAATTGGAGGCACTATCTGTGTAGATAACGAAGAGAATTTTAAAAACTTTGTTACTTAAAACACGTGCTTACCACAGCTAGTACTTTAACAAATTAAAGTTACAAACATTTTTAAGTTCCCAAGAGAACGACTACGACAGATACTTTATTCCATGTGTAAGTTGCAAAATTTGGACCATATAAACTAAAACTTATACCATAAACTATGAAAATAAATTAAAATTTTAGGTATTTACTTACCACTTATTTAGACCTCGCACGCATCTTCCTCCTTTTACGCTTTAGCCTTCGCATGCGCTTCTTACGCCACTGAAACAAAGATTTAAATGAAATGAAGTTCAATTAAACGTATATGAGGCCAAATTGCTGATAATCTAACACAAAATACCTTCGCTCTCATGTTATGAAAGTTAGGAACTAAAGACTGATGTTCTTGTTACAACAACGTTTCCGATGATTGTTTCACAAATTCAAGATTAAATTTGGCAGCCTATGCTGCGCGCGGTCTGAGTAAAAGAAAGAATATTTTCCAAACCAAAAGGACAAGTGAAACTAAGTTCGTGTTGCCAGCTTAACTTATATGCAGAACATCGATATTATACATTTTTGACATCGATTATTTACTTATAATCAAAGTTATAGCATTATTATCAAAATATTCAAACTATTAGAAATTATTCTCTATTAAGAAAATTTCAGGAATGCAGTATTATACTGCATTCCTGAAATAAAATATCTATTGACAGAATATACAAGATAGTAGTCAGAAAAGTAGACTTCTTTTGGTTGACATTCAGTTTATAGTATTTTAAGGAAACAATAATTATTATTGAATATGTTTCCTTTCTACAAACACTAATGGTACTTTTGTCATGTCAATCTACTTGGTATCTCTCACCGTGTGTTTCTGAGTGTTTATCCCCGAAAAGTTAATAAAAACATAACTTGTCGTTCGCCAAATTCTTACATAGTGATGATAATGTATATTTTATTTATTTATGCAAAATTCTATAAATTTGGATGGTATTGAATATTTTGGTGTAAAGAAAATCCGTCGTAAGTGGATATATATACACATATATAGGAGGACATATTATATATAGATTTGCGATAAAAGATAAAAACAATTAGAAAGTGAAAATTAATTTTAACTTAAATAACTATAGTTTTCACACAGACTTTTCTACAGTTTAATGAACATGCGAATCGCGGACTCCGGACATCGAGAATTCGAATGACATTAGTTAACCTTTTTTAGGGTTATTGATGTGTGATATCGTTTCAAGAATCACTAGCTGTTCCATCATGAGTTTCTATTGACCCCATTGCTACCGATTGCTGTGTTGGCCTTTTGCAATGCAACCCATTCGCTACGGTCTAGGGCGTTTCACATACAGTTCCTTTCCACAATCTTTACCAGCTCTATTCGGAATCTCACGGAATGTTTTGTCCGATATGTTGTCATTTCAGAAGCATTTGTGACCCGCCCACTTTCGTTTCCTTCGAGCTACCAAAGTAATTACGAGTCTGTTGGTAAGTCTAGTTAGTCTCCGTATTTAAGTGTTTTTGATTCTACTGTAACGGGAGTAGTATGTCGCCCACGTCATGGCTCTATGGCTGGCTCTCAGTCACTCACTGTATCTAAAAAAACCACTACATTCTACAATTCTCAAACCAAACTATGTAAATTGATAGTTGTGGCAAATAGTATTTGCCACAATTATCAATTTATATATAATTCTTCCAGTTTTTTTGGTTACACCAGCAATCAGTAGTATGCATGAGTAAGCGGAACTCGTCCCGTTATATCTGTGAAAGTACGTATATGCCTAAAATTGAGATGTGTTGTGAATCGATCATAATTATAGATTAGAATTACTTTTATAGAAACAAGAGGTTACGCTGTATTATTATAATAAAGGTGCACAATTCATCGTTACACTATAAGCAATTAATGTTTTTATAGTCATAATCATCACAGGCTGAGGGGCCTTGGTTCAGCAATGGGCCTTCTATTAAATGCCACAAAGCATCTTCATCCATCGACTTCCAGCAGCTATTTGCATAGGTCGTTTTTATATTACTGTTTTTTTATTTTAAGCCACGTGTTTTCACTTTCACCTATTATGTCGCCATAATCTGCAGCATTTAACTTTAGTATTATCGTATGATGGACGGTAAGTAGGTACGAAAGACGAAAGTGTGAAGTGCCCTCGGATCGCTAATCCATCCTCCGATGTCATCGACGTTTTTCACTTACAGGGGTCAGAGGGGTCTTTCGCTCACTAGTCTGACTACGGTCGCATCTGTATGGGGGTCTTCATGGAAATGGAGAAGACTTACTCCTATACCCAGTGTATAGCAATACAATATATGCAACGACAACCACACTGGTAGGTCGTGTGGCAGACTAAAGATGGTGATCGTTGTATGTGAAAGAAATGCAATACTGGCGTTATATGCTGACGACATTACATACTTTACACCTTCGAGTCGGGGAGAAATCACTACGTAGAATGCAGTGTTTACTAGAAATGCTACCCAAATGGTAAGATAAGTGGTGCATGAAGGTGAACCTCGGTAAGTTATTAGAAGACGAAAACGAAGATGTTGAGTGGAAAACGACCGTCACCTATCTTGGATGCCAGACTGATCGTTCTTTCCGGCGGTCGACCCCGTAGTTCAAAGAAATTGTATCCGTTTCTGGCGTCCAAGCTGTCATTCCGTGTCAAGCTAAGGATCTACAAGACATATGTCCGCTAACGACTCATCTATGCAGCTACCGCCTGGTATACCTTAGCTTCAGCTAGCTGGTCGTATCCGTTCGTTCGGAAAGTTGTCGTAGTAACCAACATGAAGATCGAGTTAATTTTTCAATTCGTGGTACGCAATGATATGATTTTTCGATCGCGGAGATAACGGACCGCACTCTATCTACTTCTTAATTTATTTATTATTAATTTGCACAAGTAAAACAAAAAACACAGCAGCGATGTATGGCCGTCCACCGGATGGTACCTCGAGAGCTTCAGTTTATTCCCTCCGACTAACATAGTTTGAAGATCCTTTTTAGGTATTATGGGAAATGTTGAAGTTCAGGCAGCTACCAATCTAATTTAATACCTGCCTTAGCATATTGTCAAATATTGCAAACAAGGCTAACATCGGAAAATACTCTATTTTTCCTTTTTTATAAACCCCCCCTAAACCTATAGCTCTTTCTGTTTTGGATGTTCTGATATTCGCGAGTCTATTTTGGCAAAGCTGAAGAGGACAATATACCAATAGAAACACAAATAGAAATTCAAAACTATATAAATAAACAGGCTTAACGGGACCCCTAAACGGAGAAATTTCAAATTTAAAATGATGTCTTCATTTACCTACTATTAAATTACCCATTACCATAAGAAAAAAACCTAAGCTAGAGGGAGGATAAAATGATAATATCCCAGAAATTACTCCTTATTTAGTAAGCCAACACGTAAGCTTTTAACATGGGATCTTTGATCAGATCAATAAGACATAATTCAAAGTAAATATAATAAACAAATTAAAATGGCATAATATTGAAATATAGATTTTTCGTGCGGTGAGATCGGATAGCAACAGACAACGAAAATATGTATACTTATATAAAATTCTAAAATGTTAAAATTGTTCTAAAAAGAATTTAAAATAATTTGTACTTAAAAATTAATTTGAAATTCGTAGTTTTGCAATATTAATTACGGTTTCATTTTAGAAATAAAAATGATCCGTTTAGGTAAACGGTTGGCACAAGTCATTAATAATCTGTTTTTAAGATATCGAGTTTCCGTTCATATGTTGTTTGACGTATAGTACGAGGTACAATATTCGCGCCAAAATTACCCTCTCGACATAATGATTAAGTCTTAATCTATCATACAGCATATCCTTTGTGATATCTTGCTGTTAATAACGTTAAGTGAATACGTACTACGAACAGTATACGATACAGCGTTTCATAGTAAGTTGTAAATTCTTATATCGTTTATTTTAAAATAATTATGTTGATATGGTACAGTGTTACCAACATAACAATTACCATCATGTCGAGAGAAACTGTACATGCTACACGATATCATGTTTTACTTTTGGATACCTATTATTGATTCTTAATATTTGCTAATTATCAGTGGTATTTTGTATATATGTTTGTCATCGGAGTTTAACATTGTGAGTGTTTGTGGAAATGCAGATAATTACGTTTTATAGTGTTGACTGACGCAGAACGTATTTTAAAAATGGTTACTTCTAACAAAGTGCCCGAGGAAAAGATTGTGAAGATGGCTGAGCAGACTAACAGTTCTGTAGTTCCTCAACGAACATTAATAGGAGAAGTTAATGAACATATAACATGTACATTATGCCGCGGTTATTATATCGACGCCACCACGATTGTGGAATGTTTACATTCGTTTTGTCGAAGTTGCATTATCAAGCATTTACAAGTGAAAAGTTATTGCCCCGTTTGTGAAATGATGATAAATTCAGCAAAACCTAATATTAAACTAGATAAAGCGCTTCAAGATATTGTATACAAACTAGTTCCTGGTCTGTTTCAAAAGGAAATGGAAAGACGTCAGCAGTTTTATTCTTCAAGACCAGGTCCTGCTGCTTCTGCAACCCCTGAGCAACGGGGTGAAGACACTGAAAGAATTATATTTAGTCCTGAAGATGTAATATCTTTTTCAT
Source organism: Teinopalpus imperialis (assembly GCA_029286865.1). Taxonomy (NCBI): domain Eukaryota; kingdom Metazoa; phylum Arthropoda; class Insecta; order Lepidoptera; family Papilionidae; genus Teinopalpus; species Teinopalpus imperialis. The sequence continues at coordinate 5,326,757 of JAGSMU010000012.1, forward strand.
TGGAATATGCGGATCTTACGGATTCTGAAAGTATCTCTAGTAAATCATCAGATAGTAATGAACCTCAAAATATGTTAGTGTCTGCAAGGAGGTATTTACAATGTCCAGCTGTAGTGAACATAAGCCATCTCAAAAAATTTCTTAGTATGAAATTTGATATAGATAGTACTCAATTTGCTATTGATATATTGTACAAAAGAGTACCTCTGCCAGATTATTATACATTAATGGACATAGCATACATATATAATTGGAAAAGAAATGAACCAATGCGCTTTTTTTATCAAATTATTGATTATGTGGCTATTCGCAACAGACTTTTTGACACTAATAGGAAAAGCACTCATTTTCCAGACAGAAAACCAAGCCCCTCTTCAACAGAAGAAACCAATATTAGTAGTCCAGCACCAAACACAAATGAGCTTGGTTCAGAGGCATCTTCAGGTACTGATAGTCCTATGCCTGATGATAGAAATACAAAGAAGACCAGTGACACAATAAACAAATTTATTATAATCAACCAAGTTAAAGATGTTGATCATATTGACACTTCAAATACTAATAATACTACTTGTTCATCACCTGTTAAGAAAAATGATGATGAGGTAGAAAAGTCACAATTCTTAAACTCTTTTGAGTTGACAGCAAGAAATAGTTCAATTAATGTAAAAACTTCTCCTACTAAGATAAGCACAGGAGATCCTATAAATACTTTAGAGCATTCTGTCAAAAATACCTTATCCAAAGTTGATGACACTTTAAAAAGGAAAAATACGTCATCGTGTAATATTCTAGAAATAAAGAAAGTGAAGATAGAGTTAGGAAATGCTAAGATACCCAGTTCATCTGTTGTTCCTTCTTCAAAAGACACAGTTAAAGTTGATAAACCTCCAGATAATTCTGAAAAGAGTAAAGATAATGATGAATTATTAAAAAATTTACAGACTTCTACATTTATGAATAATTCCTCTGTAAACTCCACAATATCTCATAAAGAAATAAAACAGCAACAAGCACCAGCTATAGTTAAACCACAGGTGCAGGATAACTTAGTGCTTAAAAGAAATAACACAGTATCACAAGATACTTCATCACCTAAGCGAAAATCAAATGAAATTCCCATAAATCAGCACTCCCATCCCTCCAATCCAGCTCCAAAAACTGTTTCCCCATTGAAACTACATATATCAAAGTTAGAGACTTCATCATCAGGACAAAAGCTACCTGAGGTTCCCAAACCAGTTGTTAAAAAAATGCCTGATTTAAAACCGAGTGCAACAGTGTCAACACCTTCTTTTCAAAGTAAAGGTTCACCTGTCAATATAGTGCGTATGGATCTTCTAGCAAATAATAGTGATCCAACTATAGACAGAAGTAAAATTTTATCACAAGTTAAATCCTCCTTGTCTTTGCCGAACACAAGTCAAACAACATCAGGAGACCCTTTAAAATCTTTGTTTGACTCTTGTAAAATTAACATACCTTCATCACTATCAATCACTTTAACAGATCAAAAGTTAGAGAACCGAAGTGCTACAGAGTCAATTGCTGTAGACCATAAAAAGGGTATAATAAATAAAAATCTTTCAAGTGCAAGTCATGTATCTGCACATAAAGTACCAAGCCCACCAGTTCATAACTACATTGAAATATTAAAGTTGCCAGAAACAGATCCAAAAATTAAATAAATCTGACAGCAATAATGATATAAAAGTTGCTTCATCAAAAAGTGAATGTAATACAGTTCAAACAAAACTTACAAATAAATCTTCTGAAACATCAGCAAAGGGTCCTGTACCTAACCTTAAACCAATAGCTGATACAAAGCTTGGGAAGCAAAGTGGATCTTTTACGTCGCCTATCACATTTCAACAAACATTTGAGCAACAGCTACAGTCCATGCAAACAGATAAAAAATCTAAATTACCGAAAAATAAAGCCCAAGTTCCAAAACTTGTACCTGCAACTTCAAAAGCATTTAGTGCTGCTACTAAACTTGGGAATCCAAATAATAAACCAGGTCCAAGTAATATCCCATCTTTGGAAAATAAAACAAATGCTGCTTTAGATTTATCCACACCACATATTCAAAGCCAATTAGGTCCACAACAGACTAAAGCATTTGAAACTATGCAATCAATTGCTAATTTAGCTAAAAAACAAAGTTTGCCATCTAAATCATTGCCTCTTCCTTCATCACAGGGTAATGTTTTTTCCACACTATCTAGTAGACCTCCAAACATAGGATCTTCTCCAATTAGAGTTCCATCAACAACTGGAATTAATCAATTGAAACTTGATAAGATTAATCCTGCTGGAACCAGTAGTATAAGACAAGAACTATCTAATAATAAAGTGAATCAGATAAAACAGTCAAGTAATACAAGTACAACCATTCCAAATTTGTGTTACCCAATATCTGCTCACAGTTCGCACAACCCAGTGCAGCCATTACCAAGATCTCAAACTCGATCTCCTAGTTCATCCCCCAAGTTGGTGATTGCAGAAGAGAAACAATCTGGTAATAATTCAATGGAGCATAATATTAATCAATCAAATCAAATAACAAGCACACAATTGTCAAATATGAATGCATCTAAAAGTGAATCTCCTAAACCTTCACCTGGGCCTTCTAAACCAATAAAACCAATAATACAGGCTAGTAAAGTGCCTGGTAGTAGACAACCTATTGCTCCAACAATGAAACCAAATCCTGGGATTAATACTTCTGCTGATTATCTAGTTCAGGCCCCACTGCTGTCCACACATCCTGGTATAACACATTTATTAAGACATCAAATGGAAATGCAAACAGCATGGCTTAAAGCCCAAAGACAATATGATCTGTTTAAAAATATGTCGAATATGAGTCATCAGAGCCAAAATGACTTTAATAACAAAGATAAACAGTAATAAGTGTTTATATTTAATTTACATTTGAATACAAACAGTTTAGTTATTGATATTATTGAAGTACTTGTGATTATATTTTAGAAGATTTACTGTTAATATTATTTTTTTTTCTACTGACACTTATGTTAATATTATGATATTTAAAAAAATATATTGTATGCCATGGAAGATATAATATAAATTTAAATTATTTTTGCAAAAGTAAACTATATCTATGGTGAAAAATATTTTGTAATGAAAAGCTTTTTTGTTTAATGGAAGTTTTAGATATGTAAAAATGCAGCCCATTTTCCTTTCACATTATCATTAGGCCTGTTTTAATTTTAAATATTCCAAATACATTAATTAAATAATAAACAGTTTTCATCGGTAATTTTGTTTTTTTTTTTAATTTAAATCCTAACCAATGAACTACCTACAAAATTTGAGGTGAATTTATATAATTTGTTTCTTAATTAATCTACTATACTTTTGTAGTTTAATAATTAACAAATTGTTTTATTTTAGATGACTGCTGTACAGGCCACCATACCTTTTAAACTGAGAAAAAAGATAAATATTAATGTAAAAAAAACTAATGAGGAGGATGAAGCTTTAAAAAATATAAATAAATTAACTAAACGAAAATTAAAGAAGAGCATAAATGAGGATAATGAAACGAAGGGCAGTAGGGAAAATGGTTAGCATTATTCTAATTTTTTATGGAAGCAGTAACAGTTTCTCTGATCATTACTTCCTTCCTTTCATGGTCAAGCTGACAGATGCATGGGAAAGTTCAAGCTGCAGTGTGGTTCAACTACAGCTAAACTTTTATGTTTCTACACTCTTGTATTCTTTCAGATTCTTCGCCATCAAAAATGGTAAAGGGGTGTGTCAATAGTGATGATGATATTGATAAAGAAAATATTGTTGATAATGAGGGGTGAGTGTTTTATATTCATTTTTTTTTAACTAAGGTTAAAATTTTAGTACATTGTGTAAACCTATGATTTAAGTTTAAGGGTTTAGTTTTGGTAGCTATTAATACTCTGAACTGCATGCAAATACAGCACATGCTATTATAATAAAATAATTAAAATTAAAATTTTATAAAAAAAAATATTTAATAAACTATGATTTTTATGCACTTATACAGCAATTGCTTATAGATGACTTCACACACAGTTCCCCAATAATCTTGGAGAATTAATAGGTTTAAAATTCAATAAATAGAACATTGAACATTACTATAATATAAATAAAAAAAAATATTTTCTGTTTTTTAGTGCACTTTAGATTTAGTTGAGAAATTTTTATGTATTTATGAATATAAAGTAAAATATCTATCTTTTACAGGAATATTAATGATGATAATTCATTGAAACCATTAGTAAGCCGTGAAAAAGAGATCATGTGGCTCAAAGACTTTTTAATGAATAATCTTGACAAAGAAGAATCTGCATCTTTATACATATCTGGTCAACCTGGTACAGGAAAAACTGCCAGCCTAACATATATTTTACATTTACCTAAGGTAAAAGTAATAAACATTTAATATCTTTATAATTATTATAGTAAATAATTACTATCTCGTAATAAATTAAAATTTTATTAATTATTTACATTTTAGATAAAACATGGTTATAAACAAGTTTACATTAATTGTACTATGATGAAGTCTGCAACAAGCATTTACAGCAGAATTTGCAAGGAGTTGCATATACGGATAGCAGGAACAACAGAGAAGGCTTGCCTCAGTGCTATTGAAAAATATTTGAATAAGAAACATAAAATGATGTATGTATGCATTTTATGATATAATTTCTTATCTGTCTTATCCATGAGGTTTAAACAAATGTATTTAATGGAAACCCCATTTTTTTGTGTCATATTTAATATGGTAATGTTATAGGAAGGCTTCTTTTGAGAACCCAGATGCAATGTCTGAGATATGATACATTTAAACTTGCAAAGTAATTTCTTCTTTCACTCTAGTGTTTTTGTGATAAACATGGACACCACTTATTCGTGAGCAAAGGTTGTCACAATCCAGTTGCATATTTTACTTTGAATGCTGCTGCTTTGATAAAGGTGATTGGTTTTCTACTGTTCGGGGCAATGTTTCTGTCATCCTCCTCTTTGTTAGCATTCATTCTTTTCATCATAGTTAACATAGTTGTATTGTTTTCATTAAAGTTATGCTGATTTTGTCTCTTTTGATGTTTGTGCTTTAATAGTTACATTGCGCATCTCATTAATTAGGCTTTGTAATACTGGAAATACTGGATATTTTGTAAATAATATCATTACCTAGCTGTCACACTACAGGCACAAATTTCTTACAGATTACTTGTACTGGACGAGATAGACCAGTTAGACAGTAAGCGACAATCAGTGCTATATACAATATTTGAATGGCCGGCCTTGTTAAATTCACACATTGTTCTGGTTGGAATTGCCAATGCATTGGACTTGACAGAGCGGACCTTGCCGCGGTTACAGGCGCGTTGTTCTCTCCGACCTCTAACATTGCACTTCGCGCCATACACTAAACAGCAAATTATTGACATATTCGTGTCTGTACTCGCGTGTGAGGATAAGAGTAATGTATTCTCGCCGGTCGCGTTACAGATGTTAGCCGGTACGTATCATTGAAATAAAATAATTTCTCAATTTAATATTTTGTTAAATAATTTCGTTTACATATTATATTGTTAGGTGGAAGAAGGTATAAATCAATCAACTTATTCTCATCCCGTGCGAGTGTCGATGCTGTAGGGGCCGATAACAGGAAATGCTATAAAAATCTTGTGATCTCCGGCAGATGACATCACCAAGTTAAATATTGGTAGCACCAGTTTCTAAGTTCACTTATCCATCGAATTTACCAAACGTAAATGGTCCTAAATGATAAAAGTTTTATTCTTAGAAGCTTTAAGCTATTGATTGATAGGAACCATAGTGTTTGTTATATTTTAGATGATTTTTTTTATGAAACTAAGGGGCATCAAATGAGCACAGTTTATCTGTTGGTATGTGATGATCCATGAGGCCTACATCCAACCCTGATGATTAATAAAAATGCACAAATATTATCACCCCTGAGAACTGAGATGGAATTCGTCATTATCAGTAATTGGCTGCCTGGTTGCCAACAACAACCATTGGAAATGTAGTAGAGTTTGGCTGGTGGTTTCACTGGTTCAGTGTCATAGTTCATCTTCGGTTCAAACTAGCTGCAACGTAGCGCTACCACTGTGACCATCTGATAACCATAAGTCTGGTACCCAAACAATGGATACTGATGTGTCTATCACTTAGCCTGTTTTAATATTTACAAGTACTTATGTTTTAGTATTTATAAGTATAATTAATAATATTTACTAATAACCTTACATCTTTCATCAGCCAAAATTGCTGCTGTGTCAGGGGATATGAGAAGAGCTCTTGATATTGGGAAAAGGGTTATTGAACTAGCGAAACGCAACAAGTTCTCGGAGAATCAGTGTGTTGAGACTATAATGAGGGATTCCAATGTGACTGTTGAATTAAAACAAGTTTTAGAAGTATTGAACAATGTGTATGGTGGAGGCAGGAAGATTGAGAATGATGTTGAAGAAGGCTTGCCTATACAACAAAAGTTGATACTGTGCAGCATTATGCTGATATTAACTAAGGGAAAAAATAAGGATTTGATCATGGGAAAATTACACGACGTTTATAAGAGGTAAGATTTACTTTAATCCTATATTGTAAGTTGTGTGTTAGATGAAATACTGGAAAACCAATGATCTCAGTACTTATACACTTACAAGGTGTATCAAACTGTTTTTTTAACTTTGTTAGCTGCAAGTAAGTGTATTATTTGTATTTTAACAGCGGTAGAGCTACATTGCAGTTTGCTTCTAGCTGCAGAATGATTGGGTCAGCTCGAGTGGACTTGTGGAATTGTTACAATACCAGCCTAAAATAGCAGCATAATGCTGCTGTTTCGTCTGGTGAGTGTAGGGATCAGGAGACCTTTATTATTGGTAACAAGGCATTCCATCTCAGTCTTCAAGAACATAATAAGTTAATGTTCCAATAAATACATATTTAATTTATTTGACTACATTTTGAGAATATTTGCATGGATTATCTCTTAGCCATTTATTATAGCACAAAGGGCTCATATACGAACTGTATGAGCTTGGTGTGCTAGATCAACTCGTACTAACCATACGAGTCTTTCTCCGAAATCAGACCTTTCTATACCGCGTCGAGGGAACACATTCCAAGGTTCACCCTATTTGAGCCGGAGTATCACAACAACGAAATCGGGCAGCCTTTGTTCTTGGTCGTTTGCAACCATTACTTAATATAAATAGGAAAATGTCATAATACGTAATAAAATTACACTTTACAAAGCGTGCATCCGACCCATACGCGTCTCATTCAGCGACTTCAGGTCATCCAAAATCGCTTTATGCGCAAGGTCACCGGTGCGCCGTGGTTCTTGTGTAATGAAAATCTAGATCTTGAGCTCCCGACTGTAGCTCAGTGCCTGAAGCAGGCTTCCCGCCAATATTTCGACTCTGCCGTCACACACCCAAACCAGCTGATTGTAAGTGCCATCACTTACAATCCCATCTCGAAAATCCTCTGCGTGTCCGAAGGAGATCGAGGCACGCCTTCGACTACCCGGACGATGCGATCACTAGGGCCCAAGCCCTGATCAACACACTACACTCCAACACTGCAGCAACCTACAGCCCCAGCTACCAGCGAGTGCGTCGCAAACAAAATTAATCGGGATACCGCCATGTCACTAGCCGTTTCTCACCAGTCAACACAGATAGAAGCGTTGCTGGAGTTCCTTGCGCCACTTCTTCATTTACGCATTCCGAAGCGCACAGTTCAGTTCTGATGGTACACATAGTTTATATTAATATTGATATTAAATTAGATAATCCGTAGTCAGAAGCAACTGACCGAGACGAGGTTCAGCCCTCTCGGGCTGGTTACTCACTAATAAAGGTTTCGGCTGAGCGCCTTAAGCGCTCGGTCACCTTCTAACAGACCTTGTAAAAGTCCTCGAGCTAACAGCGGCCATCAGCTCGAAAAAAAAGGAATATGTATTTATATTTGCAACGTACGGTGGTCATAATATTAGTGTTTTTTAATATATCTATTCCTCATAGAGACCTTAGTGTGTGTGTTAAGGGATAATCTTACTATATATATATTACAATGATTTGGAACAAAATTCAGTACTGATTATGTTCCTTACATGTAAAAATAAAAAACTATACACAGAAGATATAGATAATTAAAACAATATCGTTCTCTTCCTATATACTGAAATGCTCGTGTGTCGGCTATCTGCTTTTTACGTAAATTTTGATATTATTGTCTTCTCTTTTAGAGTGGCATCATCACGTAACATCGCTCCTTTGGATATAGGCGAGATGGCCAGCGCGTGTTCCCTGTTAGAGGCGCGCGGGGCGCTCCGCTTGTGCGGGTCGAGCGGCCGTTCGCGCCGCATACGCCTATACTGGGACGAAGCCGATCTTAGCGCTGCATTGCGCGATAAGCCTCTTCTCTCCGCCATATTGAACGACGTTAGTTGTTTGTCTTCTAACTGATGGAGACTTGTACAAGTAGCTACCTCGCTGCTGAGTCGGCTTGTGGGTTTGATTGTCAATATAGTCGATTTTAATATGATTACTTTTTTTTTTACAAAAACGTGAATTAAATAAAACAAGTAGCCTGTATATGTTTGTGAGTTGCCAATATAAAAACAAGTTTGATGAAGATAACTTGCATATATAATGCAAAAAGGTTTTATTTGTTTTGGAGTCGTGATAGTTCAGCTGGCCGGGTGCCCGTTTTTAACTCACGGTATGTTAGCAAACGTGTGAGTTGGGTCCCCAGTACCGCCACTAATGAACGCCACATTGTTAATTGCTTATTTATCTATATTATATATATGGCAAATGAAAATATTGTAAGGCAAATTTACACTGTCATGTCAATTCTAAGAAGTAAAAAAAAATATTTCAAAGACGTGAAGTTAACCAATCATCAGTTAACGGCGTGGCGGATTATGTTGTGTAAGTAACACCCTTTCTAGAGAGGAGGCCTATGCCCAGCTTGTGATTTATATATATATATAGGATGTTACTTTTTATCCGTTTTAATTTATTCGCTTCAGTTATTGTGAAGTTTCTCATCAATGTGACTATATAAGTCGCCAAGCCGAAGACAAAACGATAAATATCGTCCGATAATGTAGCCTATCCGGGACATAGAGTACTGAAAATTGCCCGTTCATCTAAAGATATGTCGTTGCGCCAATAAATGTTGTGTTGTTAAAAATAAGAAATGTTCTATAATATCATACAATTATCATATGTGTGAACATTTCTTATTTTGCTTATATAAATATAAATGTGTCAAGTGTGTAAAAAGATGTATGAAGGTAATGAAATTGTAAGGCATTGCTTTTTAATGGAATGTTAAATGTTTATTGGTATAAACACAATTGATGGAGATTTGCTGTTTAGATATTAAATTTAATTTATTAAGTATATACAATATGGTCATTAGTTATACTACTGTAACTACCGATTCTGTAATAAATATAAATGTGTCAAGTGTGTAAAAATATTTATGAAGGTAATGAAATTGTAAGGCATTGCTTTTTAATGGAATGTTATATGTTTATTGGTATAACCACATTCGATGGAGATTTTCTGTTTAGCTATTAAATTTAATTTGTTAAGTATATACCATATGGTCATTAGTTGTACTACTGTAGCTACCGATTCTGTATGTAACTTTTAAAATATTTAAGTTTTTCCATTTATATAGACTGTAATAGCATATGTTGAAATAATTGTTTAATCCTATTAACTATTGTACCTGTGAAAAGTGGTTATTGTTTTATCAAATGAAGTACTATAAAAACTTATGGTTAAGCAAAATATTCTAAGAGTGATTCTAGGTTAATAGTTTAAAAACTAGTTACTAAGAATTGTTTTAGTAGTTTGAAAAAAAATGTTACAAGTTAAACAACATTCTATAAATATTTAAATTATTCAATATTGTTGTGAATGTGTAAATGTAAAAAACTGTTTTGGTGTGGCTAGTAGAAAAGGAAAGTTGAGTCGCGGATAGTCAATTTAGTTTTTTAAAATCATGAAGATTTTAATTACTAATAATCCTTTCTAAGTTAAATTTATTGCACTATTTCTAGTGGAGATTTTTGATCCATTTCTTGTATAAGTAAAATTGTTGTGTTTATAATGTTGTTTGTTATCCATAAAAGCTGTATTTCTTTTTTTGATTTCGTGTCTAATGGACGCGACGTGTCCGTTTTATACATTTAATAATGGTATTTATTATTTCTATAACTGTATTTTTTTGCGACGATGCCAATTCTTGGTGAATATATTGTTATACTTTTCTATTTAATGAGATTCATTATGAGGGTCATAGTAAAAGAAATTAGATACTCCTTACTTATTTGTTTGACACTGGCAAGTTATATATCATCATAAAGCCTGGATTTGCAGATAAGTTTGAAAATGGAACAATAAGTGTTCCGAAAAAAAATCGAATAATGTTGAAAAATGGTTCTAAATTCATTTTTACCGAGAGGATCTGTCGGGAATTTTCTCCAGTTTGCTCACTTGTGTGTGTGTTCTTATAGTTATGGTTTATTATGACATCAATAAAGCTGCAATGCATAAAACTATATAGAACTTCTAGCCACAACTTTTGGTGAGTCTTCTTATTAATACTAATTACTCTAAATTATAAAAAAATATTTTTATATTTTTAGTACATATCTAATTTCTTCTATTTCTATTCCACCCACATATAGTGTTTAATCTACAACTGATGTGAAACTTAACCTAATCCAAATAAATGTAATCATGCTAAAAAATTAAAATGTTAACGTTAATTTAAAATTAATTTGTAATTTGTAGGTTTTTAATTTTGTATTTTATTCTTATTCATTTTAATAAAAATAAAGAATTTCAAATTTAATTTTGTTTTTCCGTTAACCATCTCCTAGCACAAGCATTTTAAGCTTAGTTGGAGTGTGAGAGGTCTCTGAATTGCTATAAAAAGTTTAATCTTCTATATAGGTAAGTGAAAGTGACAAAAGGGGCACAGTTCACATAACGGTCGTGAGGGTCGCACACACGACCCATTAACGCCGACAGTCATCGTTAAAAAATCAACAAGTAGCACTTACACTCCCGTGAACCGAGATGCAAGGCTTCACTGGTTATTATAGGCTTTTCCGTTTTCATTATTAATAACACTAAACAGCATTTAGCTGTTGTACTTACTTAGAAGGGTGGTCATTTCCCGGACGAGCTTTGCTATTGATGCTGCGAGTTTTTGAGGTTTCACTATGTATAAATTCTGTTTTTATTAAAATAGTGTGAAATCGTGTATAAATTGCGGCAAATAAGTCTCGCGCTTGCCTGTTAATGCGCAGAAGGCGAAATTACGGTATCCCCGGGGTAAATGGGGGCGCGGGCGGCCATGCGTAAGTGCTTATTGCCTCTCCAGTCGTACTCTGCCCCGCACACCGATTATACACCCCGCCGCTCCTGGTGTACAGTCGCTTTCAAAATTCTAATTCTTTTTAAATAAAAATTGTCACACTTTTAATTTTGTGGAAAGTGGTACACTGTAATATACATTCTGTACATTTGTAATTAATAAAAAAAAAATTACTAACTTCCGCCCGCAATTTCGTTCGCGTAAAAAGTAGCCTTCCAGACTATAGTCTATGTCCATATAAGTGAGATGATGATGATGATTTATCATATAACCTAGCTTAGACATAAAAAAGAACGAACAATCGTGCTTTCGTACCAATCGTGTATAAAAGCGCAACTATCCCGTCCACGTTTCGTTCACCGCTAGACTTACATATGTGCCGCGACTTACACGAGCAATATTTTCGTGTCAACTGTTGTTTCATGTACTAATGAAATTTACAAAAACAACTTATCGTATATGAAATTGTGTAACGAGTAGATAACTAGTAGAAAGCTAGTTATTTTTAGTACACTTCGGCGTGGATTCGAATAGGTATGCCGACCATAGCCCTTTAGCCCGGGCATAAGAATAGGACTAAGGTATCCCCTGCCTGTCGTACAAGGCAACTAAAAGGGGACTGCGGGTACGCGGGCGCTCAGGGTGGGGGCTCTGACCGCCCAGGCAGGCTAACCCGGGAAGGACGGCAACAGCACACGGCCACCCCCCTGAGACGACCTTAGGCACTGTGCTGAGGATGACCGCCGGGGGGGTTTTAGTGGTTAAGAGTCCCACATAACCCTGTCTCACCCCCAGGAGGCAGGGTATCTTTGAAGATTTCCCCTCGACAACAAAACAAAAAAAAGGTATACTGACCACACAAGTCATGCGATTGCGGAACTTCCGAATAAAAGTGATGATCGATTGAAGATCGATCCATGGGGAAATCTTCTGATTATTGGTAGATAATAACCGCGCAGGATATTATCAATTATATCTATTTGAGTGCCTGAAGTAATGTGCACGCACAAATGACGTATAAGATATAAATATATTTTATAAAATTAAACACTCAAAAATATGTAACAACTCGTAAACGTCATAATGATCAGATTTCAATTAATATACATTTGTTGTAATAAAAAACATATTAAAATGTTATTTATTTAATCTATTTCTTAAATTTATTCTAATTTGTGCTTTTTACAATAAACGACTGACCTGTTTCCGACAATTAGGTACATTTGATATCTGTTAAAATGCTTATAAGAAATTAATTCGCCATTGATTGAAAACGTGCTCCTTACGTTAGATACCCAACGTGACAATAAGATTATTTTAATAATAAATAACTTAAATAGATGTAGTCAATTTTGTACAAAGTCAGCCATCTATAATGATAGAAGGCGTGGGGTGTGGTGCGTAGAGGGCGGACTGTTAGCTCATAGACGTAGACTAGGGTTCCTGGAACGTACGAAGTTGAGCAACTCGTCGCTGTCCTCGCAGACGAACGGCTTCACGTGGTGGCAAGCCACGTCGTGCCATTTGGCGCCATCGTTGTAGAAGTTGTTGAGGATGGCTAGACAGGACTCATCATTACCCTGAAATAAAAATAATATGATAATGCGTATAATTATTGTAAAATATTTTATTATTCATTTTTTTTTCTTGTGTTAAACTTCGATTGATGAATGAGCAAAGTTAGTCTGATTGTAAGGATTAATTGGAGCCCATAAACATCTACATACTTCCTTACCAACGATTCAAGATGCTCGTGTGTCATTAATGCGTTAAATTTGAGGACGGAGATGGAATGCCGCGCTCCGTTACTAGGTCACCGGATCCTAACTCCGACTAAATGAATTACGGTAGCAGCATAATGCTGTGTATTCTGTGAAGTTGCGGTCCTTCCCTGGTCAAGCTGACTCATTCATACGGCAGTTTTACAACTGTTGCATATATAATACATACAACATTAGTGTACTTCAATAATTAGGTTAATTACTTAAAAAACCTCTGAGAGATAAATGAATAGCGCTTGCTTTTTTATACCACGATCAGATTACTATAACAATATAAAAGCAGATAACTTCATGATTATTAATTCGTACCCAAACACGAGCAGCCGTAGCTGCCTCCGAGTGTTCGTTTTGCCTCCATGATACACGAGCAACTTGAATTGGTTTCCACATATCGGCACCAAAAATAGTTAATTGCAATTTTAAGTACTGATACACATACAACATTCAACATGCTCGGTAAAAGAGATGATTGTGAATGAGCATGACTGAGGAATTAATAAAAAAAATATCATAACGATATGTCAATAGCAGTGTAGCCGCGTGATGGACTGATCCAATACATTGGAGAGGCAGCCATGCTCTCATCGCCCAGTAGTAGGGACCTTTAGATATATACTTTGTCATCTGTCTATTTTAAAACATCCAACGAAATAAAGAACTATTTTTAAGTAGGTTTTTCGCTGAGTCAGTGTGCACTATCATTTCGTCAATGTAAAAGCAATTCTACCTGCTCCCACGGTGGACGCCGATCGTGATTGACCATTATCCACACACCGTAGTTTGTAATTTTCCCGAACTTGATATAGGTATAATGAGATTTCGAAATTAAAATTTCAACACTAAAATACTGGTAATAAAAAAATCTGCATAATACTTTCCCTACAGTATGCGTAACGGCGTAGATAAGTTAAAATTTTAGAAATACGAACAAGTTAATTTTTAGTTAGCAAAATATGACTTCGTCGTCTTCAACATCTGGTAGTACTAAGTTCTGGCCACAGATGTTCACCGCTGAAGTTTGATTTCGCACTTTTTTATGCAAGTACGGGGATAAACAGGAGTACACAGTTTTGGTACTATACTTATCACAAGGAAATCTGTCCCTCCGTGTCTCACCTCTACACTCGGTCACGTGTTAATCAGTCATGGTCAATTATCGGTCGGTCGGTATGTACATTTTTAAATTGTAAGTCTCGTGACCTGAAACTGCATATGAATTGTCCTTTTAATTTATTGCTCATGCATTACATCGGACTAGGGAAGGTCACTAAAATTTATACTTCACATTAGATGTTATCATGTAGTAATCCGAAATTAGCTAGAGGGATATTATCCTTAAGTTAAACCAAGACTAGATATAATCACGATGCAGATGTTATATTTCAGGTCACATATAACGTTTTGTTACGAGTAATAAATCATTCAATTACCATACGGAATATGGCACGGTTAAGGTGCTAGAATTTACCACAGATATTTTATAAGAGAGTACAAGCCACAGCTATTTTTAGCTGCGACATGGCCACCGTAAAAATAGTTTGAATATAAATTACAATATGTACAATTTTAATTAATATCAATTAAATTGCGGTACCTTCATACTAGATCTAATCATGATATTTTTAATAACATATGCATATGTAATAGTAAAATGTTTATAACGCTATGATTACTTTTAATTTATGAACATTCTCTAGTGAGATGTCTCTAAGACGCACAAAGGTATATGTACAATTTAATCAGTTTTTTTTCATTTTGTTCGTGAGTGTATTCGTTTTAATGTGCATTCTATAAAGTTATTGTACTATATATGGAAGTAAAGATTTGACTACTTTTCATCCATGTTATATTGTTAAAATATTAAATAGGAATGCAACACAACTTGGGTGGCAAGTTGTGTTGCACTCAGGATTAAAGTGAAGGAATACTTCGTACCAGTAATAAGTTTTTTTTCACTCACCAGACGAAACACGACAGCAATAGCTACGAGTACTATTTAACGCAGAAATTTTGTGGTAGTGGAATTCTCGATCAAGTCTGATAGCTTATTGCAGCAAATAGAATCTGCTTTCTAAGAATTTATTCAAATTAATCCCGATACCGTCAGTGCATCGTAATAACTTACTTGAGCGGCTTCTCTGTTGTCCGGTTGAGGCTGACCATAACCGCCTGTATAGGACCAATCGCCAGTGTTACGTTGTGTGGTCGGACCGATCTTCGCTCCGGAGCCGGACCAGAACCAGCCGTTCACATTGGGAGGTTGCAGGTCTGGGCGGTCGCAACCGGCGAAGTTGCATTTACGTCCGGATGTCCAAATGTAACGTACGTTGCCGCGGGCGATTCTTTGCTTAATAAATTCGTTTTCCTGTAATCAAAATTTAAGTAGTAATTAAGATTGTTTGTAAATAATAAATCCAATAATGGTTTTGTTTATTTTAATGAATATGTAAAATTACTCTGCATAAATTATTTTTATTTGAAATGAAATTGGATTTAATCTTAACTTTTTATCTCCCATAACATGGACGTAACAATAAACTTATCATTTTGCATTAATAAAAACGACACTAGTATAATAAAAATATGAATACTCCAAATAATTTACAACCCAGTTGTTAATCCACACATTTATCTTTTAATCTAATAAGTATATTTTATATTCCTAAATCGCAATATCATGGTCAGATGTTTTCTTAGTAATCCATTTTATAAGACCCAGATAGTAAGTCAATGTAAACTGAGGTTTTGCCAATTAGTAAGGAGGGGCGAGGTAATAACGATCTAGACGGGAAGTACGCCTCTGCTCGCGTCCGGTGCAAGAAGTGTGCAATGAATACGACTGCCAGGAATGTGTGCCGTGCGCCACTTGTCGGCGCGAACGCTTCTTTACCGTCAAGAACTAACACACTAGGCCATTGCACCCCTTTCACGGACGCCTTCCACGCTCTACAAACCTAATCAGTGTACCTCGGCTATCCTAATACATATTGATGTGTAGCCACAATTGGATGCGTGTTTTGCTTTGCGTTTATCGACCCGCAATACCGGATATGGACGTTGTCTCTAAATTTTGTATGAAACTCAAAACTCGGGACATGATATTAGGAATGTAAACTTGTAAACACTAAGCGAGACCCGGATAAGTATTAACAATAGATAGTGTTAGTACACTGTTTAAGTGCGCGAGGAGCACGTCCATGAACAAAACATTGCGGATACAATTGTGATGTTTTCTGTTGCATTCGTTACCCGTAACATTTGTGAGTTACTGTTAATGAAACCTGACACCTGATACATTTTGCATCTAGCAACAACCAGTAAACCTTGAACTTTCTGAGGTTTAAAAAATATATAGTTATATAGTAATTTTGATAATTATTTGCAAAAAAAATATTAATGCAAAACATAGTTTGTCTGTGTTACAAAACAGCTTGTTTTAACACTGAGAAAGTGAATGCATCATTAGCATTACGAATGACCCTGTTGTGTGATGTTGAGTAGGCGGTGGTG
Source organism: Teinopalpus imperialis (assembly GCA_029286865.1). NCBI lineage: Eukaryota > Metazoa > Arthropoda > Insecta > Lepidoptera > Papilionidae > Teinopalpus > Teinopalpus imperialis. The sequence continues at coordinate 5,343,502 of JAGSMU010000012.1, forward strand.
AGAGAAACGATCTGTACTGTAAGTATACAAAAGTTACAAAGAGATAACCTCGGTCATTTGACTTCACGTTTTGAACTCATATTGTACTATTTTTATAATTATAATAATTTGTGTTTATTAAAGTTACAGAATGTAGCTACAGATGAAACAAATAATCAAGTTATTGTTTAAATTTTTTATTTTTAAAAAGTTGCGTAATAAATAATCTTATAACGTAGGTTTTTTTTAACTCAATCGAGGCCAGCAGTGCCTTACCAATAAATATAACGCGATCGTGAATGCTTTGGTAGAAAGTGGACTTTTGCGAAGAGATTGGAATATTCGCAGGTGTGCCTTTGCTCAATTACGTCATGCATCTGTTAAAAGGATATGAAAATGATTTCGTGTCATGTGAAGATTATGTTGCATGAATAACAATATAATAAGTATGAACACACTGAACAATTTTTCATTTCATATTTTATTATTATTTTTATATTGATATTTTAAGTATTTGAAAGAGAATCCAACATGTAAAATACTTTCTCATTTCAATAAGTCTAGAAAATCCAAGAGACTTTAAAAAGTTAAAGTTAGTAAAAAATTATATTATTTTAGTAATTATCGTTACTTACTCAGTAGATAACTATTAACGTCTTGGTTGCATTCATCACTTGGTTTTATTTTAAAAAAGTTTGTTGCTTCCATAGAGGGAAGCAACAAACTTTTTTTTATTTAAAAAATGGGAAAAAGTGAGTATAAAGCAGTGATATAAAAGATATATTTAAAAGGGTTAATATCTAAGGAGATTAAAGCTGAGTTACAACTGTTTACATTCACAAGAGATGAACATCGCGCGGTCCAGTGAAAGTCTCGTAATGATTTACAAAATCCGCGATATTGTTTTGAGTGTCAATCAAAGTGCCCGAAATAGTTGAGTCCACCGGTATATCGCAAGTTTAGTAAGGTTCAGTGTTTTCAATTTTGCAATTGTGACTATAAGTCGAATGTAGATATGACATATTATATAATCGGATTTTTGTAGCGAAAACAAGGAAAAAGTTTTGGGTGGGATTGTTACTGGGAATGAAATTTGGATGCCTGATTTTAAGAAAGATGCGATGCATTACATAAAAAGGTATGCCACTCCCTAAGTTGTTCAAGGTATCCTAGTCGCCCAGAAAACAAATGACCACAGCGTTTTAGGATACAAAAAGTATCCTTTTCAAAATTGAGCTAAGACGTGCTGCTTATGCAGGACAACGGCCGATTCTTTTGTAATTTATTTCCAAAAATGAAAAATGAACTTTAAGAGTAATATATTACAAGCGATGTTTAATTCTTTTTATAAAGTATAAGCATTTACCATCTCAACAGTTGAATTTGATGTCTCAACTATTTCATATAAATACTTAATACAAATGTGCGATATTTCTGCAATTTATGAAGGTTGCAAAAACCTCCATTGTTCTACATATAGATTTTAACACATTTAAATTCTTTGTTTTGGAAATTTAAATTTGGTCTATCTATACGTTTTTTTTTAATATTTTACATTTTAATGTATATATAAATTTGTAACAAAAGGAAATAGTGAAAGAAACTTTGTCAGCCTCTCCTTGATTTACAAGATACATTTTGGAGAGTGTGCAGAAGAGTTACATAACATGATTCTCCCGTCCTCTTTTTATCATGAGACAACATGACGCATGGCGGGTTTTCTTTCTTTCGTCATGGATATTCCTCGCATTTGAGCTTATTTGAGTTGGAATAATTTCGCTGTTCGCATTAAAAAAGTCTTTTCCGGCCGAGTACGATGTAGTTATGTTCAAGAGAAGATTGAATAAGTATTTGCTGAGCTAGTGCGCTCTATCTTGTGATGTAGACGTTTATGAAAACGTCTACATCACAAGTTAAGACAATGAGGGATTGCAGAAAGTCACCGGCTTGTATCCATTTAAAAAATATATAGACTCTAGAATATTTTCTATGACGAAAAGTAAATAATAATATTTTAAACGGGTTCTTTTAGGTATTCCCAATTTATTATGCTTCTAATATAATGAGGGATAACGTGGTGTCAACATCGGAGTACGTAGAAACTTGTACTGGTTTTGTTTATATAGAATAGGTGGCTTTCAGAAGTTGTTGTCTTAATAAAAATGGTGTTTTGATGTTTACTGTAATGATCATTCTTTACTTAACGTAGTATCTAATCAAGTAAATTATAGAATATGCCGGTGATAAGTCTATGTATTAACTCAATACATTAATTCAATGTGGACAAACAGAACATTGAATAGATGCTTAACAGGGATTGCTATTGTATAGACAGGTCAAGACTTTAAAAGCTTCAGAAATTATTATATATACATTTTGGGGAATGAAGAATATAATACAAGCGAACATATACGATAACACTAATATTGTTAAGTAATGTAGGTTACCTATCTAGTGCTAAACAGTAACTATATATATAATAACTTCGAGAGAAATACCAAACCATTTCTACAAAACACAACTTATTAGGGTAATATGAAGAGACTAGACTTTTGTAATGATGAGCTGATTGCTAAAAAACTCTTTAAGCCAGTATTGTTATATCTTTTGATACCCCAAATATTGTGAACAGTGGCTCTGCTTAAAATATGAGTATGTGTGTTATGTATGTAGAATTTTGTAAACCTGTGGTGTTTCCATCGACACGGTGTCCATGCAGTGACGACGGCAAATATTCCTGGCGTCAAGCCAGTCTACTTCCAGGTTGCGGGTAGGTGCGTGCTCCCAGCTGAAGAAGTACGAGTGTACTACGCCGCGGTTGTCGCGGTAAGTCGAGTGGCGGACTCCTGTTCACAAAAGTAAAGTTATTATAATACTTTATATATATAATTACACGAATAAAAATGATTAAGGACGACAAAGCTTGAATGTATATCAAAAAATTCTAATAAAAAAATATTACCCAATAATATGTTGTTATTAACCACAATAGACTTATTACGATATAGTGTTGCCAACACACTTTATCGTCTTCGCAATTTGCACAATACTCGTTGGATATATTCATGTGCCGCTTCTCACGATAGTACTGATCAAAATGGCAGGTTAGTACATAAACTAAAATTCTATTTAAATCTTTTTGTGAGCGTTATTACAGTTATGGGTATTATACATTGACATCGTTCACACTACCCGCGAATAGTTTCTGTGTATTTGTGAATTGTTGGAACACAAATGATTATGAAGACTGTAATATTTTATTATTGGTTAACTTAACTGATGAATTTTAACTTGCGTATTAAATCTTCAGATTAGTTTGTAGAAAAATCACTCGGTTTGTTAACGTGTGTCACCGATTTATGGCGATTTGCTTAGTGTTTTAAATGACCATGATCCATGACAGACTGGATAGCGACTGCTATCTAAAACCAAGCGTAACCAACTGTAAGTTACACTTTACAGATAATCATTATTTATAATTTAATTAAGAAAATTATTTGATTAGATACAATCAAGAAGTTATATATTGTCTGCCTGTCTCACAGTTTGTCATGTGAAACAGTACACAATTAAAACAAGATCATCGCCGCGTGGTTCAATAAAGCGGCTCGTTCGTAACTAGAAAGTATTAACTGTAATTTTAGCACACCTATAACAAATATCATTAGACACCAAAAACGTAACGAAAACATCGTTAAGAATTTGAAAGCGTTTTACTTTGCATAACAACATATAGATGACGACTGGATCGTGAGGAGGTCAGACTAACTGGCTACTACTGGTCCCGGATTCAGGAACAATACTCGTGCATGACAAATTGTTGGTATTCGGTATACCGACAATGCATATGAACCTTCTTCCAATCTTATTGCGCATACATTACATTGGACTAGGAAAAGGGACGACGTATATTTACTCAAATATTTGCGGGACTATAATATATCATGGATGATATTATATGGCAATAAAGAAAATATCGCCGTCTTCGAAATCAGATCATAAGGACAAACAACAGTGTTTGACAGTGGTAGAGCTGCACTGCAGTTTGTTTCTAGCTGCCGAATGAATGGGTCAGCTCGACCGGGGTAGGACCACGCCCTTACAGAATACCAGCGTAAAATAGCAGCATAACGCTGCTGTGTTCCGTCTGGTGAGTGCAGGGATCCGGGCACGTTTGTTATTGGTGACGAGGCATTCCATCTCAGTCCTCAAGGGTAACAACGCACCTGCATTATGATTCCTTGTCAAGGATGAATGTAGACGTCATGGTCCGCAGGAATCACTTGCCATCAGGTGAACTGTGTGCTCGTTTATTACTCTTAATGTAATAAAAAAAAGATGTACAGATGTTTCAAAGAGACATTTAAGAAAAATTACATATTTTCTCTGCTTTATTATTTGGCTTAACAGTTATGCAATACATGCGCCATGCTTTCTGCGAACCCACATTACCTATGAGCATGGGACGTGCGTCGTCATAACTGGTAACTCATTTCATTTCAATAGAGAAAGTTGTAAGCAAAATGTTGTTAAAACAGTTTCCCTTCTTAAAGTGCGTACCTACGTATATTATACAATATATTCTTCATGATTCCTATTCCGTTCAATATATCTTGTAAATACTTGTGGTTTGAACGGATTTTATCAGTACCGTACCTACATACGACAGTCGATATTATCTCAAAATAAATAATAATAACTTGAAATTTAATATTATGTGTTGTAGAAGGAATATAAAACAATTTGTATATTACATATTCTTAAATACCTCAATCTGAAACTCCAGTGCACAAGGCAATGTTGGGAAACTCGACGAGGAGCTATTTGTTGAGAAGTTATTTTGTAGTAAATGATTTAATATGTTAAATTTTATAGAGATATTGTATAAGCGGCAAATATAGTTTATGGTATTCAAAATATAACTAAAGCATTCCATTATATTTATTAATATAAATATAACCTTATTTATATTTAAAAAAACTGTACGTTTATGGTAATTGTATACACAAAATGGTTTATTTAATAAATAAAATCTATTTTATTTAAACAATTCAAAAATAACGTCTATTCAGATATTATTTTTTTACTTGTTTATTCATACAACCTATTTGCTGAAGCCAAACAGTGACACTTTATGCACTTTTATCGACCTCACTCTCATTGTTATAAACACGATTAATAATTCAGTAAATAAATTTTAAACGGACATTATTATACATAGTTTTCCTTACACTTCACATTAAGCTTACAATACATCTTTTAGATTTCTTTTACATCTTTATGATGGACAAATTATGAAAGAAGAAGTAAAAACGAAGCAATTTAACGTCCTCACCGAAGTAGTTCGTATATCTGAACTTTGCACCTATTTTTACATAACACAAAGATCGTAATAAATGGAGACCATACAACATTACGATTGTCTAATGTCCCCATTCTGGTAGCTACAGATGTGTACGGGTAAATTCAAAAGGGACTGTGCAACCGGACATAATGGTATTTACTGCCTACATACGAAAACTTATATAAACTTGAACAAACTTTGACAATAGGTCTTTATTGTTATTGTTCGGTTGATGTCAATTGTGAATGACCGTGCGCACCCATAATCGCTTGCTCAGCTGGGTCCACAGAGCTTCAAATACCGTTGCATAAAAGTACAAAGCTACTACAAATGTTTGGCAAATAAATATTCATTAAACGTTTTTTATATTTCACGTGTTGCCTTTCTAACCCAACTCCTATCTGTAAGAATTGGTCTACCCAACTACAAGTACGAACTATGGAAATGGTCATTTCTGATTCTGACAAACGAGCACAATTGAACTGATATCAGTGTAAGTGATGTCTGCGGCCCATAAATATCTAAATCCATCCTCAGCAAAGATTCAACATGCGCATGTGATTTAACTGAGGATTGAGATGGATTGCCTAGTTTACCATGATTGGGTCTCCGGATTCACTCGAACCGCAGCAGCGTTATGCTGCTATTACATGCTTTTCAAGCAGATCCATTCATGTCGTAGCTAGTAATTATATGCAGATTGACCGCTAGAAGAATCCCTTTATCGCATCTTCTTATTTTGAAAACACTCCCCTCTACCTCAGCTAGTATCGGAATCCTTGGCGTTGACATATCGAGCGACGTTCAGTTCAGCGGTGGCTCGAAGGGTGTTTCATGTCGGCCCACTGTGTGCAACTTTACAAGCGTAAGTTCAGCCTCACGTGGAAGTATTCCATCCATAGTTCTCATTATTGGGCAAGGGTACCCCAGTACCAGCTTCTTCCATTTCACCGCATTCAACGGAGAGCGGCTCGAATCATTGATGACCTGGCGTTGCGAAGAGATGTTCATGAACATCCCTTTGTATTTTTTACTGAATTTACCATGGGGATGGATTTCTGGGGAGTTATTGGGATTAATTCCAGCCGACGTGATCAATTACCATCAGGTGAAAACAAAAGATTGACTCTACCATGGTTAGTTACTTTTATTTATTTCTATAAGTTCTTGGCTTTGGTGACTGCCCGAACCAACATTGATTAGATATTATGGAGTAGTAGTGGCTTTAATCTTAAATCATTTCTAGATATTAACCAGAAATCGGTCCTGATCACACAGCGGTTAATCATAAAATTATTTTACTATATTGGAACATTGACTTCGCGTAATAAAATACGTACACTGTGTGTAAGGTACAGTGGGATCTCTTAGTTTTGTTACCTTTTTACTAACGCTATATTTTTGAAATAAACGTTAATATAAAAATAAATCATAATGTTCTTGCGTATGTCGATAGATGTAATAACCGTGAGAGTGAGCGCAGCATTAGCACATCTTTGATGTGGGGTCATCAATTTCTGTTAGATAGAGCAATTAGCCTGCAAGGTGAGCCACCAGTTACTGAGCTGCAGTAAGGTATTAGAAAGGACACGAAGCTTGGGGTCATGTGACCATCACATGAACGTATTGAAGAAGCGTTGGACCTTGGCTGAATAACTACGAGTCGGGTCGACTTTATTTTTCATACAAAATGGAAGAACCTGTTGCACATAATATATATTTGTTATAATAGTAGCTTCAGACGTTCATATAATAAATATGAAGATACATTTTTGGCAGTGGATATGTTATAACTCTCTGTTTAAAATTAATAGTTTACTAGAATGTTTAATACCACTTTAGATAGCCCTTATATTTCCTATCGCCTTGGACCATCCTTTGATTTGAAGGTTGAATTTCAAAACATTACTAAAATGTAAAGGAAACTCCAGGTCTAGATATATGATAAAAAATCAAATGTATTTGTGTGTAATGTTTGTTTCTAATATATAAATAGATAAATAACTAAATTAAAAAAAAAACCGAATTATTACAGAAAATAACGAACTATATTTTAGTCAGAGTTAACAATATCGCATTCGCAACTATATATAACATTTAGTAAAACTACTGGAACTGAGAATCATTTTCTCAATATCATATTAATGTGAGAATAACCCGGTCCATATAGTTGTTACTATCAGGAAATAATTATATACGTACTATTAGCGCAACTTCTTGGGTCAGGAAGGGCCAAGCGGCGTTGGGCATCGGCGTAGCAAAGTACCGCCAGCAACATGCCGGCCAGGCATACTTTTCGACTCATCTGTGAGTAGCAAACATTTTGTGAAAATAATGGAAGTTATATTGAATTAAAATATAGTAAAAGAAATATGTGTATAAATCATAATATAGAGTAATAATCACACAGTCAATTCACTCGTCAATGTCGATAGCTTCAGTTTAAAATGAGATGATAATAACTGGGCAAAATATATTTGCCATAAGTACTCGTGTAAATACTGAGACACACTGACCGACACGCCTTTTTAACAATTAACAAAAATACTGAATTAAAAGTGTGAAAAAATACATTTTGTTATTACATAAAAATAACATAGGAACACAGAATTTTGTTATTACATAAAATAACATAGAAACATAGGAATCCAAAACCTTAACAAATGTTAAGGTTTGGGATTCCTATCGTTTATTGACTATTATTCTTGATTCGGAAACAATAAATACAGCCCGTTCATGACTTCGCTTTCTTTTATGCAGCCCATGACAGCCTGAGGACAATCGATACGTGAGATGAATTTATTTAGTTGTATTTGTGAAAGCAAAACTTGCTGCGCTGACCCGCTTGTCGTGAGCTTGAAGCGTTTACGTGAAAAGGTGTTGAGCGCGAGAAATCGACGATTTGGGACGCATTTTATGATAGGTGCGGAAAGCGAAGTACTGTAACGATTATAAAATATCGGAGGTTTTTTGAGGTTTATTTATTTGTTAATTTAAGTTTTTACACTAAAAATATATAATGATTACTCAAAAAAAAATCTTGTTTCAACAATCAGTAATAAAAAAATATACTTTAAGCCATAATTAAACTATATACTATAATTAGAAAATAAATAGTTATTTAACCATGTTATATTGTACAAAAATATTAGTGTTAATTTTTTGTTAGAACATTCATCTCTGTTATACTTTCCAGAAAAACTTACTTTTTTTCACGATTTATCTTTATTCTGGAAATTAATTTTCAGTGCACTTTAATAAACGGAGAATATGTTTATGAGTGTTATTTGCGAAGATCACTTTATTGTAATGTGGCTCGTAAATAGTGGCACGTGCATACCTCTGTGTGCGTGTGCTTGGCGATGCGGTTCGTGTGATGGAGCGTACGGAGTACGACGGGCGCGGGCAGTGAACGCGACGGTTACTAGGGAACTGGCGCTGCCTCTGCCGTCCTCTCTAATTAAGCCTCCGACATTCATTCACTTTCACTTCCAACGTAAGAGAAGATACCTTCCACCCCGCCTCCATCACATAGAATTTACCTATGCTATAGAAACAGAGACCTTCTGGAGGTCGTAGCCGGAAACAAATAACGATTTACATAACCCATGCGTGAGCACGAACATATTAATCGCTGTTATGTGTAAAAAATTTCATGTAATTTTTAATCAATTACCATATAAATATCAAAACTTAATTTTACTTTATCGGTCGGTAGAGAGTTGTCTTTATCTTAATTTTTGAATGGCCATTAGCATACAAACCATAAACGAGGCATTGGCGATTTAAGGGTTTTTGAACGAAATATGGACAAAAATTAGATAAAATTATTTTAACTTATTTATTTACTTTTTTTACAGGAAGCAGTAATGGACATAATGGATATGGAAAATTTTATTTATCAGGCGAAAAGATTTGTTTAAGGGTTTATATGGTATACAGATAACAAACTTATGACACATACGTAAATAATTGGCCATTTACAGGATGTTAAAACGAGGTTTACAAAGTAGGCCTTTAATAATATGATCATGAAAGCACAGACCACCGATATTAATTTTGAAAAAAAACATGCAGACACACATACAAACGGAGTCTATCAGCGATATAAATGCAGTCGAGAACAAAATTTGTGCAACATAGATGTGCAGTACTTATGCAATCGCCAGGAGTCTGTGCTGCGAGGTCAGACGTTCGTTGATGATTTTAGATAATATAGGATAACTACAAGTGAAAGTCATATAACGAAATTGTTGGGCGCTTTTGTGCTAATAATATTTAAATTTATTCCGCTACATGTGGCAGTAGATTCGTTTGTATGAAATCTATTAAACTTCGATCACTGTTTTAACTTTATGTGGACGGTTCTCTATCCGACGTAACTTTGTTGCTGGACGTTCTGCAGGGCGATTCCCTTTCTCTTATCTTTATGTTCACTGTAAATGTCAGTTACAGTAGTAAATTATAGAGAAAAAAAGCTATCGTTGGTACTGACTATGGTACGTGTTATAGAGTATATTCTACTCTACTCTACTCTGAATATAGTTTGGAATAGGGTTTTTCCTGTAACAATTACGTGATGGAAAATCCTTACTCAGCGGCCTCCCCGCTCGCGAGTCTAATTAGATAAAGTTGTAGAGTGCTCTGGACCTGATGGTCCAGAGACCTCTCAGTTTTTTTTTGTTTATATGTATGTAAAAAAACTGATGCATATGCAAACTCAACAAAACATCAAGATGAATGCACTTAGTCACCCTCAGGAGAATTATGATAATTATGACCTATTTTCTCTATATTTATCTATATTTCTCTGAATTCCTACACTTAACGAAACAGTAGTTTATGATGCACATTGAAGTTTCAGCATGGCTCTAGCTGTTAAATCCTTACATATAATACAGCAATGTTTATGATCACATAATATATATAATAAATAATATATATTATATATATTATACTATAGAACATATAATAGTATTATGCACCGTGCGTGTCTCTCGTCGGATCAGTTGACCAAAACATTGTGCACTATTGCTGGACTGTGAATAATAAAGGTGTCTTAATCAAAATACTATTTATTTCACGAATTTACTATTAAAATTCAAAATAAAACTGATCCTAAATCACCACCAGTATAATAAAAACCTATAGACAAGGCCGTTCACTTTACTCTTACTTGTTATTTAATTAAATTTTTTGGTCGTCCCGCACAAGTGTTTTTGCCGAAATGAGATGAAAAACATAACATATTAATATTTCTATTGTTGTAATTAGTCGTATATTAGAATAGGGTTCGTCAGCATTTCCTTTATTTGGCTAATAGGTTTCTGTTTATTTTTCTTCTCCTATGTCATACGGTGACAATTTTTTGTTATAACCGAGTTCATAACTACGTTTCATTATTCCCGCAGCTTACTCGGTTCCTTTTCCAACCTGTAAATGTAGTTAGAAAAAATAAATTAACCGACGTACGGGATAAGTAGTCCGGTTGCGATTTTATATTTAATAAAGTAATAATATTTTCAATTAGAGTTTTCCATCAGTAGTTTTCATATAATGCGTGCGATTATAGACTGAATATCCCTGCTGTGCCTCCTCTCTAGAAAATGTATTATATAATTATTATAGAGCATAGTCCACAACATATGCAAGAGTTTCCATTAGGGATTGGAAGACATTTTTTTTATTGTATTAAGGATGACGAGCACACAGTTCACGTGATGGTAAGTGATTCCTGCGGCCCATGACACTTATATTTATCCTCGATAAGGATAATAATGCATTGTCACCCCTGAGAAATGAGATAGAGTGCCTCGTCACATGTAATAAGGGTCTTAGTAAGGACTTAAGTACATAGAACTTAATAAGTAGGTCAGTAATGATGTCTTCACATGTTTCTAAATATTTATTTGAACTTATTTTATAGATACGCAAGTTCCCTTACGGTGTTCCTCCTCACCTTTGTGCATATGATAAACATTTTATATAGATATATAAATTTTACATTGTGCCAAAATTTTATGTAAGAGCGGTATCAAGTTAACTGATCGAGATGATTGCATTACCCGGGATATTTAAATAATAATTCGAATCAAGGTCGTCGAATCACGTGCTGTGTATCACGAGCTCCGAACCTCATTGCTTATTCTAAACTGTTATATGTAAACTTTTACCAACATCGTCAGAGTCGGTAGTAAGCACCTAATAAAACCAACTTGCTAGAATATAACACAATATGTTAATCAAAGCTAATGCGATCGTGATTTTGTCGAAAATATTTTAAAATAACTCGCGCTATAAACAAGCCAGATGGGGTCAACGGTACAGTATATATCTATTGCGTCGTAACTATTTGTACAAACATGGTGTGATCAGACTTATTGTCCCCTGCTATAACCCAAGGCACTTGCTTTAATATCGGATGCAGTATCATCGACTCGGAACAAAGAGAGCCAGATCCGAGGTTAACAATTTGTATTGTACAAATATTACTCTCTCGGAATAGAACCCAAGAACGCATTAGCTACAATAGAATGTACTCTTAAACATTAGGCTACGATACGTGTGTAGATTGTTAACAGAGAGACAGATTATTGTTAACGGATTTATTTTATATAATGAAGGTTCCTATCACAAGATCTAGTCTTATGCTAACATTTTGTATAGTATGGGGCTAGAGTATTCATTATAATTATAACCAAAGAAATATTTCGTTTATCACAATAAGAATCATGGTCGATTTCAACCACGAAGATAATTCCTGTTTATTATCAGATGACTGCGCAGGACATAATATAGTCCCGTAAAAATTCATTCAAGCACAGTGTCACTCAATTGTCACCCCTTCGCTAATCCAATGTAATGCATATGCAGTAAGATCGGAGCAAGGTTAATATGCAGTGTCAAGGACACGGAACATACATGCAATACACTCAGACATTGATATCATATACCTAAAATTCAGTCTGTAAGTTATTTCAAGTAATTTTTTGCGGTCAAATTGAGCCATATTCAATATTCAGGTACGAGCACAAAAAATACATAAATCTAATTTCGAAATAAAACCTTTTTGCCATTTAATATTCCAGCTCAACTGTTTCTTTAAAACAAGACTTGTAATCATCATCACCCATTTTATGATGACCAACGTTTTGCTACTTTACATAACTCTGACAATTTCAATAATAATGACCAGTTTGTAGACGTTCTCTAAAATGAGAGGTCATTTCAATCTGCCTTTCTAACCGAAATAAATATATAACTAAACTGGCTAACTATCAACAACTGGCTGGCTTCTTGCTGGTTAAACCATAACATAAGGTACAAATAAGGCTAAGAAAGAAAATTTTACCAGATTCACCTCGATTTGAAGGGTCACGCCAAAAGTAATTTTATACTTCGTACTAATTTGGAAATGGAATACTAATTAAATCGAATTCTTATTTTCTATACGTATTTTCCATCATAATCTGGAAGTATTGAGCTATATATATATATATATATATATATATAGCTATATATATATATAGCTATATATATATATATATATATATATATATATATAGCTATATATATAGCTTTTTTTTATTTGCAACAATAGAACTCACTTAACGTGATTTTTGCAATATTATTTATTATGACTAAGAGGTTTAAATCTGCCAGAATATTATGAACTTTTGTGAGTCTGTTTGTTTACGAGCTTGTTGGTCGTGTTTAATTGGCTTGGTGAATTTAAAAGAGGACGGGAATGTTTTGTTGTTGACGAAGACAGATCAGCCGCCAAATGCTTACTTGGTTACTCATGATAAAGCTTCCATAGTTGATAAAAATGAGATAGATAATAATATTATAGCTATTCAATATAACTTGCAATTACTATAACTTAACAATGAAAATCTACTCTTCGTCTCGCACCCTAATCCACTGCTTGTAAATGCTGCCACATTCAATCCATCCCGTTTTGCAAACACTTGAACCACGGAAAAAGAAACGTCCCAGACGACGCGGTCACTACGGCATAAATAGATCACGCAACAGTTAAGAAACTCCCACACATCAAAATCTAAACACTACACAAAATATTACACTCGCGATACCGTCATATCCTTGTCAGGTTCTCTCCAATCAACATGAGAAAAAGCGTCGCGGTTCGGCCCTCTTGGGCGCCCTCGAGTCAGTAACTCGCGCAGGGGGAACGGCCCAAGCCGAGGTTCCTTCTGGGGGGCCCTTGTGGTGGTCACCCGTAATAAAGGTTTAGGCTGAGTGCCCTAAGCTCTCGGCTTCCTTTCAATCCGGTGAACTTTGGCCATCAGCCACAAAAAAAAGAAAACGTCCCGCCATTGATCATCGGGACTCGACAAGAAGAACATTTGGAAGAAATAGCAGCAAGTAAACGGCCCAGTGAATAATTTTTTATTATGCCAGTTTAATTACAATCAGTTTTGTCTTGAACTTTTAATTGTAAAATTTAAATAAAAAACATTTGATTACGTTTTATTCTTTGCAATCCAGCAAACGTTACACATTATTTCGATCACCTGATCCGACTCGAGACAACACCGTGTACAAAAATTATTGAAACCCGCAAATTACATTTGTGGACCTTGAACGAGAATTGGGTATTTAATTAGCAATTAGCAGTATTACAAACTATTATTCATGGACAACTGTTACTCCTGTTTTTTAAAATGGGTGCCACAGAAACTTAATGAACAAAACGTGCGTCGCGTGGATTGGTGCAGTTGGTTATAGATAAATTCGACGGCGAGAAAAAAAGGATTATTATGTATATACTGACGGGTGAAAAAATATGGTTATATAATTATGAACCACAAATAAAGTAACTGTCGATAGTATGGCGCTTTAAAGATGAACTGTCTCCAAGGCAATATCACCGTGCACCAAGCACATAATAACAAATGATTGTGTCATTTTTCTGGAAGACGGGACAATTTACTTCTGTGATGCTAGTGGATAAAAGGACAGTTAACTTCGAATGATGTGACGGTTTGTGTCCCAAAATTGTTGTAAGTTTGGTGTGACAAGCAGCCGAAATCAGGAATCTCGCCCTTCCTCTAGTATCACGCCGCTCCGGACACTACTGCCAAACACTGGATTATTAAAAAAATCTTTAACTCCATATTCTCATGACGAAGTACCTTGTAATATTTACCTCTTTCTAAACATTAAAGGAAGATTAATGTGCAAGTGGTTGAAAAACATTGAACATGAAGATGATCGCTGCGGCTTAAAATTATTGAAGTTGAAGACGATCACAGCTTATAACTTTGTGATTTCTGTCGAAAGAAGTGTGGTTTCAAGTGTTTTCGACGCACGGATAAGTGTAGACGTGCCCAAGGTCAAATATAAAGGTTGCAAACATACAGATTTCCTTACAATGTCTTCTGAAGACATCATTTAAAAATTTCGTTGGTGCCGGTACCTGGGATAGATCTCAGGTTGATCACGAAGCGTTTAAAGTGATTTCCCATAGTCGGTTCTCGGCTATTTGTTTATTAATAATAGATTATTGACTGATTTGTTTTATCATTGATGTCTTTGTTGAACAGGGTATCTAAGTGAAATAATTTTTATTACAGTAGATTAATAACATATATAGTAAACTAATTTCTCAATTTCGTGTGTTTCGTACATAACGAAATACTCTTCAGGTTACATGACATCTTTCATTGCATAACCACGGTTTAACGGAAAACCGTTGCAAATTTTAACCGTCGTCGGTCCATATATTAAATGCTTGTACATTTGTTTGTTAAATGGCGTATTAACACACGAACAAAACGGACGCATGTGAATATTTATGATATGTGAAAGTTGGCCCCCACGCGTCGCAGCGCCTTGTGGCCCGTGCCCATGTCATTTTCTGCAAAAGATCCTGCCTTTTATACGTATACTATAATGTTTTGTTTTCACTGATTGTCGTTTCGCCATACAATCTGATCTCAACCCGACAACATTAACTCACCATAACAAATGTTTACTTGCGTCGAAAGTGAGAAAGTATTTGACTTACGTGTATTTACACGCTTTTTTTGATTTTTATCATTACGTAATGATGCGTCAACTTTTTTTATTATTATTTAATTATGTAAAATAAATTTGAAAGTCTTAAAGCGTCTTAAAAAATTATATATAAACATGATACATATAAAGTCATTTAATATCATAAACAATCCTGCAACCCATAATGTTCAAATTTTAGGGATACTTTTCAATTACAATCAAATCTTAGGTCAGCCCGTTGGAGTATTTTTTTAACTCAGAAATAACGTTTCAGACACTATATCACATGAACAAAGTTAGCCAGGCCCATATGTAATGGTGCACGAAAAAGGAGTATTTCGAAACAACTTCGTCGGACGATGACAAAAATCTGGCAAACATTTTTTTTTGTTTGTGATCTTAAGAAAACAATCGGAAGAGAAAAGAAAAAACGTCCAGTGCACCCTGTGGAATTTCGGCATCATTATATTTCGAAAAAACCATGGAGCATTACGAAACTCGACACTTCAGCAATCTAGGTCTACATCAATCAGGTACATTTAATATGCTTCATAAATCGACCGACGGGTTACCTAAGAGTCGAGGTACAGCAAACGCGCCACTCCACTATCTTCTGTTCGCATTCAATCCACGGTCGACGCAGCGGAAAGTCTTACTTTATACATTGTTCAAAGATAAACCAAAGCGTGGAAATAAAACTAATTTGATATTTCCGAAACACAATACAGTATTTTTTGTGAATGTGTGTATATTACTGATGGCGCTAAAGGCCTTCACCGGAACAGTCTCGCGAGCAGGGGGTCCACGAGTGAGGAGTAGGACAACGCTGCTTCCATGAAGAACGATAATGACGACAGAGGAGGGCGAGTAGTAATCTGAAGGTGTGTGAATGGTGATCCCCTCTTAAGGAGTTATCGAAATGGAGGGCAGGACGATTTAGAAGCGGCCTGAAGCACGAGTGAACCTCGTGAAGGCCGCTGAACTGTGACCTAGCAGTGGTCAGCGAGCGCGGTGTTTATTTAGTGAGTACGTGAGTGTATTGAGTTTGCGCGTGTCTGGTGAATGGAGTTTTCTAACTTTTGCTGACAGAATATTGTCAGTCAAGAACAAAATAATAATAATTATATAGATAATAATTTATTTATCTAAGCAAAACATTATATATAATCACACAACAAATCTCTACAACGTAATCCATTTCGATCCTACTACTATATCAATGATCTATTAAGGATTTGGTGAAACTTTATTTTCAATTGTATTAGATTTTTCTGATTAATTTAGATTGATAAGTTAGTTCTTGACAGTTTAGACATACCGCTCACCAAAATTCGATGTATATCATAAAAACTGTAGATTATAATATAAATTAATCATACTAAATTGTAACATTCAGTAACATTTCAAGGTTTAAGATATTTCCGGACCGCTCGCTACTTACTGAATTGTATATTCTCAAGATAAGATTAGAGATATCGCACCTTCACTTCTTGCACAACCATCAGCTGGCGGTACTTTCGTCCGTAGTAGGACCAGCACACAGATTGCCCTCCATAGTCGAAATGGAACTAGAACATTTTTTTCTCCAATGACTCCTTCATAATAGTCCGGGGATTATTCCGGTCCTTAGAACTTATATAGATATGGACTTGTTCAGAGATAAACCAAATCGTGGAAATAATACTAATGTTTGGAAATAAAAATAAATACAACCACATCGAATTTAAAGGTGACCGAGCGCTCCGCCGAGGTCTTTATTATAGCACAAGGGTTCCCGAGATGGAGCCTCGGCTTGGACCGTTACGCGGATGGTGTGAATAACTGATTCGAGGGTGCCAGAGAGGTCTGAACCACGGCTCTATCAGTTCCTTCTAAGGGAATAGTTTTAATACTACTAAGAATATATGTTCTACAACCACTTAAGAACGTATTGGCGCTGGACAAATGGCACAAGAAACTCCAGCGACGCACTTTTTGTGATTATATGTAAAATATCGCGAATTTGTATATAAAATGTGTTGGTATTGTACTTAGCCTTAAAGTTGATAATGCCCGAAAATACATGTTGGCATTGAATAGTGCTCAAGTGTTCAAGTGCTTCCTTCCTCAGGCTTGCTATTATTGTCCCTAAACGCCTGGACTAATGCGATCGCATCGGCGCCATTAAAAAGTTTTTTTGTGATAAATGGAAAAAAAAGACATAGGAAATATGTCAATTATGAAAGGTTAGGTTGAATGGAACTCAGAAGACATGAATTATGTTCACTGTAAGGCGAAAAAAAACTGAACACTATGAAAATAAACAATTTAGACATGGGCCTATACAAAGTACGCAAAGCTTATTACTCGTTAGATCGTTACACTAAAACAGTATAAGGGATAACGTAATGTTTCTGTAATAATCAAGTAAACTGACCTTTTACTTATTTATCCCAGATAAAAGTAAAGGAAGTGATCATGAAGTTGAGGAGATGATCTCATATACCTATTACAAAATTAAAGCAATCTTAAAGGTATGGGTTATAAAGGCTTGATTAAAAAATATAAAAGTTGACAACCAAGTATAAAAGCAAAAATTTTCATTTTTCTATAACATATAACATCCGTAAATAATAATTATTGATACAGAGACGGGTTAAAGGGAAAGTTACAGGAATATTTATTAAAAATTTCGAGGGTCTAACACATAACAATAAATCAGAAATTGCTCCACGTTAACACCGTTTTCAGCAGGCTCACACATGTTTACAGGCCATTTCAGAACTCTAATAACTACAAAATGTTATTGTATTGAAAACATAAAAGAAGCGTATATTTTTTGTCTATAATTTTTATTTCATATTTTTATAATAGGGATTTCATATTTTTGTAAACTCAGACACGACACACCGCGCTCGCCGGCTACGGCGACGTCATTTTCCTCGCACTACGGCTTACACGCGATTTACTCATGCTCTAGGCAGCTTTTCGACCTGTCTTCTCTTTAGATAGCGATCCGACTTCATGATTCAAACTTGAAAAATGAGGGGCCCTCGGATCGTATTATCGCCCCCTCTGTTGTCGTCGACGTTCTTCGTCCACAGGGGTCGGGTGCAGCAGCAGCCTCCGTGCAAGCTTCGCAGCATCGCCGTTGTCTCCGTTATCAGCGAGCCCCCCACTCCCGAGTTTGATTAGATAAAGGTCTCTGGACCAACAGCAATACACATACACAAAAAAAGTCAAAGCACAGATTCTAACAATGCTAAGATGATAAGATGGTAAGACTTGACTGTTTCATAGACACGCACACTAATACTAGTTGAACTGTGAAACATGAAATGGATAAGTCTCTCTCTCAAAGTTTAAGTTTGTAGGATTATTGTACCGAAACAAATTACTTCCAATGATTCGAATTACTAAATTAAAAATGGAATCGAGTCGCATCACTATGTCGATTGATTTATTGACATTCGCATGTCACAGAATGAGAACATAATTACTACGTAAGAATTTATGGAATAAGCTATACACGAGAATAGGGATGTCAGAAGTGAAAATAATATTAAAATATTAATATCGACGTCGTTATCTCGAGGAAAAAATATCGATATGTCGGTAATTTTCAAAAGATTTTACGTTTTTTAAGTAATAGTGTATTTATCTCAATATGTAATATCAATAGTAATTTTTATACAAAATGTACAAAGACCTCAATAAAAATGAAGGTATATATTTATCAGTATTCCTTTTTATTAGGCAATAATTACAAAATATCAAAAACTAAAATGACGGACGGCCGCACACACATCCTTTCTCATCATCATTCCTATCCTTTTGGATTCTATTGACTTTAGTAAGATAAAAAAAGTATATCGTTTTTGATTCAATTTTTGATATTGGATATTTTGTATCGATATATCGCCTAAAAATATCGATATACTGAATTAAAAATATCGATACTTTTTCAACAAGCCTACACGTGTAGTTTAGTTTCGGCTTTAAGGCAAGTTAGGTCACAGAGTACATTTTAATTTTATATACTGAGAGCCTGAGAGGTTGTGACTAGTGTTCACATTACTAGAAAATCGGATATTATACATAGTAATAGTTTACAATTATGTGAATTTATTTTACTATGGGGAGGAAAGGATCATCTTTATAAAATAATATTTTATTGATTATATAAAGCATTTACTAAAACAATATTTATTGTATAAACAGGCATAAAGAATGGAGAAAAATCGTGAAAAGAGAACGAAGGCGAAAAATTCGCAAGGAACATGCAAAAAAAAGAGGTATAAGAAATATAAACAATAGAAATATAAGATAAAAAGTATTAGGAACAGTAATTTTTCGTAAATTTCTAATATAGTAACTTGATAACTTTAAGATTCCCTAACGAACCTGACATCTGAAGAATATAAGTCTTGGGTTGCGATACAAGAAGCAATTGAGATATTTGAATTAGAACGCATTGTAATAATAAACAAAGAAGAAAATGATAAGTGGGAAAAAGCTGAAATACTTACTAAGGAAAAATGGCAAAAACTTCAAGAAAAAAATGAACATATGCTGCAAAAACAACTGCAAGTAAAGGCCAAGCTTAAACTAGTAAGTATACAACATTATAATATATTCTATATGAAAAATTATCATCAAAGCCCTATAAAGTAACAGTTGACTGTGTAGATAGACCAGATGGTATATATTGCCTTGTAGTAAACATATATACACTATAGTAAATTTTTATCCCCATACCAACATACTATAGTACTGTACCAATATGGTATATGGTCCAGTTTTTTGGAGAGAGAGAAGTAGAGATATACTGTGTTATTTTTGTCTCTAGCCTAGTTCCGCCAGAAGACATACCTGTCCTTAAACTCAAAACATTGTTAGAATCTATGTTTGTTGTATAAGAATTTATCAAATTTATAAAGTACCACCCAGTTCAATTTAAATCACATGTACTAGATTGGAAGCTCAACTATCTTTTTTACTCACATTTATCATTTTCTGTTTTCTATATGTCCATGTTTTATATATAATAATCCACTCCAAGGACTTTGTTTGTTATTCTTTCCATCCTAAAAATAGTAACACCTTTTTTATTTTAAATGAATGTGTCTTAGAAACTTTAACTTCTCTTTTTCGGATTACAAGTTTGATGGTTTGTTTATTGTAGCAATTATTAATTAAATTCTTTTTCTGTTTCAATCAACAATAATTTCTAATTAATATTTGAATCAGACTTTTGTATTTTTTAACATTATATGTGTAAAGAGTGTCACAGAGCAATGCAACTAATCTCAGATTTTAGGTTGGAACATTAGTTAGTTACCTAACTTCCACAATCACACAGTTATTGCATAGAAATAATAAATAAGCAGATAAACAGGCAAAAATTTGGAAAATTTGCATAAGACTTAAAAATTAATTAACCCTATAGGCTTAACCATATCTGCATTGTATCTATATTGTATATTGAAAATAACTTAAAGAAGCACAGTTCACTTAATAATAAATGATGACTACATTCCATGACATCAACATCCATCCTCAACAATGATTCAAGACGCGCAAGCATTGTCACCCTGAGGCCGGAGACAAAGTGGTCTGAGAATGATTCCCCAAAAACCAAATTGTTTTTTAAAAAAAAACGTGGACATTCCGGAAATTGTTCCATAGTATTTCTAAATATCTAAAAAATTACCATATAGTAATGATGTTTAAAGGTAATATTGATATTTGTCAGGAATGGGAATTAGAACAAAAACAAAAAGAGGAAGAAGCACAAAGACTAAAGGAAATTGAAAAAGAAAATGTGAGAAAACAGAAAATATTTACAGAAAATTTAGAACAATTTTTGAATGGTGATTCTGTGGACCCTCCAGAAGAGTTAATTATTTCCAAAGAAACAAGGCCAAATGCAGCAGTGTGTCCCTTTTTTTTTAAAACTGCTTGTTGTCGCTTTGGAGACCAGTGTTCAAGAAATCATCGGTACCCTGGTATCAGTACAGTATGTTCTTTATTTGCTACTATTGAAATGTTAATTACCATATCCATTTTTTTATTTTACAAAATAACCATTGTACTCATTACAATGATGAAGTACACTTATTATTTTCTTATATGAAAATTTAAAAAATATTATATAAGTATATATGTATAATGTTTTGGCAACCAGTCCATTATTAAATCAATTGACTATTATTGTCATTATCAGGTATTGGGAAATGATGTGCAACATGATGTGGATATGAAGGTGCGATGTATGATAATTTTGGACAGCATAAATATTACGAGCAACCAGAAAAAGTCATCTCTCTGTTGTGTTGTTTTATTGAATTAACAACATTATGAAGTATGAATACAATACTTCTGTGTCCCATATAGTGGCTAACATTTAGTGTTTAAGTAATTAAAGTTGGTTATTAAATAAAAAAAGATATATCAATTTATATTCCATCCTGCGTAGAAGATATGTATTATTTTAAATCTATCATTATGATAATTTTAGAAGATATATTTTTGCACATATGAATTCAAAGCTACTAATATTTTTATTAGGAGATGATAAGAAAGGATGGTTAAAAAAAATTACACTTGACACAGATTATGACTTTGTTACAGGTACTGTTAGCTTCAAACTTTTATTCACATTTTGGATTAGAAAATTCGAATTTTAGTGAGTATGATACTGATGTTATGTTAGAGTATGAAGACAGTGAAACATACAAAGACTTCAAAGATTTTTTTAATGATGTTCTTCCAGAATTTGAGAAATATGGTAAAGTTATTCAATTCAAGGTGAGTTAAAACAAGAACAATTTTGTGAAAGTATCCTTTTTAGCAAGAATAAAATTTTATTACTTTATTGGTTCAATAACTGCACTTTCATATATACTATTACTTAATTTCTTTTTACGGTTTTATGACTTTTTTTAGTTATAAAGATTTGGATAACAGAAAAATCTGATTGCAGAAAATGTAGTAACCTAACCTATTGTAGTCAAAAGTTTAATAAAAATTATTCTTTATTAATAAATATTATAAAGTCGGAAAGCTGCCTAGCAGCAACAGGCAACTTAGTATTGAAAGACACAATTGTTATATCAGAACATAATTCCAATAAATATTAATATAATCTGGTGTTACTCTATAGAGATCCATTATTAAAATGGGTTAAATTCCATTTACCTCCATTGCAAAGATGGATTAATGAATGTATTAGATTAATGATATATTTTTTTTTACTTAATTAACTTTATATTAAAGCATTATTTACCTTTTTTTCATTACCATCAAGACAATATAGCTGTTGACAACACTTTCAAATACGACTATAGTTCATCTGTCTTGTGGTACATTACACATGGTTTAAATTTTATGACATCTAGGCAAACTAAATTAAATGGTATATCAAACTAAAATAAACAGCAATAAAATTATAAATAGTAATTTCGAGTATCAATGTGAATATTTGGTTAATCTTCACCAACCTTAAGTTACTGAAGATTCTGGATCTGGATGTAGATGCATCCCATTTTGAGAATATCTCACTTTTTCATCGTGAGTCAAAACCGCAAATGAAAAAATTATCTTTTTATAATATTTTATTAAACAGTATAAAACAAGCAATTGTGGTGAATCTATTATATTTATATATTCACTACAGTTAAATAATATGTTATAGTGTTTATGTTTTTAAAAATAATTTCCATACTATAATATTTTATAAATATTGGCATTGGTCACATAGTGTCAATAATCTATTGAAAGATCATCATTGGGATTTTACATAATACATGAAAAGAGTCCATGAAACCCTAATGTAAGGTTTGTATTAAAAATTACACATTTTTAAAGTAAGCTATTTATCCCATTGCAAAAAAATTACTATCAAATAAAGCAGTTAACTGGCTTAAAAACTATTGAACTACTAATTAAAATTTTAATCTAATTTAATTGAAATAAAGAACTAAAATCATTACTTTTCGATATTGTTGCTTTTATTGATAATAATTCCTTTAGCCAATGGTTAAGGTTCTCTAATTTCTAATGTGTATTCTTCATCAGTTTTAAGATTATGAAACATAATTAAGATTATAATGAATATGAGTATGTGTATACAGGTCTGTAATAACTATGAAAAACATCTGCGAGGAAACACATATATTGAGTATTACAATCTGCGATGTGCTGTTGCCGCATATCAAGGTCTACATTCACGTTGGTATGGTGGTAGACAGTTGTCATTGCAATTCTGTGACATTATATCCTGGAAGAAGGCAATCTGTGGTACAATTATTGTTAAATTTTAATTAAACAGTTCATACGAAAAAATGTGTGTTAAAAATTAAAAATATTTATGTTTCAGGTTTACAACTGAACAATCGTTGTCCCAAAGGTCGTGCTTGCAACTTTTTGCATGTATTCAGAAATCCAAATAATTTATTTTCCAATCATGATGGAAGTTATTACAGGTATAATGACTAATATAGTTTCTTTCAAAGAACATATTTTATATAAGCTTTAAGTATAAATAAAACCTCACACTAAAATACTAATATAGTGGTGATACTAATACAGCTGATGTAGTGCTTAGCCATTTTTAGTGTTTTGTTTTAATTATTGGCCAAAATGATAAAATATATATTAAGATGTTGTGAAAACTGCATAGCTTATTGTTAGACAATAAAAAATTCAATCATAGATAATAAAAATACCTACCCAAGGTTAATATTAGTGCAATACAATATTCCGCGTTGTTGACAAGATGCGAAGTCCTATTTTTTCAGGTGCACACCTTGCATATTGTTATAGGCTGGTGTAATAAAAATAATGTTAACTAAGCAAATGTAGTATCAAAGATCTTTTTATTTTTAGACGCCGCAGAACACCACCACGTTCATGGAGATGGTCTGAATCACCCGAAAGAACACGATCACCCGAAAGAACACGATCACCCGAAAGAACACGATCACCCGAAAGAACACGATCACGCAAAAGGCGACGATCTCATTCAAGAAGTTCAAGATACAGTGAAAAAGAGAGAAGAAAAAAAGAGAGGAAGGAATCAGAAAAATGTTGGGAATAGTAGTAGTAGTCTATTGTTAGTTATAAATGAATAATATACTTTTGCCTCGCTATTTGGTTATTTCATTTTCATTAGGATATATATATTATTTACTTCAAGTATACCATGAGATAAACATACTCTTTCATAATAATTAAATATAAGGGGCATTCTTCAACTATTACGAAATATTACAAGCGAATGTAAGAAAACAGTGAAGCGTTCCTGTAAGAGTTTCTTAAAAATTATATTATTTTTAAGATTAAAGTATTGTTGTTTTAATAAAATCATATATTAAGAACCGTTTAATTGTAACCGTTCGGACGGCTATACATGTTTGGCGATTATTTCCGGTTCTACATTCCCGCTTTTAACATGCACTTTTCTTATGATAATTTGCAGTAGGCAGACATGATAAAGAACACATTGATTAGTAATTGCTATTGGTGAAATAGATCGACTCGACTTGCGGTTCATTCACAGTAAACCAGGAATAAAATAGCTTAGCGTTGTTGTATTACATCTGGTGAAGAAACCGCAGATCGTACTCATAATGAGACATTTTATCTTGTCGTCGTCAGGGGTACCAACGTGGCGGCAATGTGATTCCTTACGGACAACGAATGTGAATGGCACGGTTCGTAAAAAAATACTTAGCAACTGCAATACAGTTGTCTTACTCGTTTGTCATTCGTAATATAATGATAATAAAGTTGTGCTAAAAGTCAGTAGGGCCAAAATAGTGAGTTTTGTGCTCTGGAGCCCGGCCAAGACAAATGGATAATTCGGTTTTCCCTGAATATAAATTAAGTTAGAAGTAAGATTAACATCCGTTGCACGAAGTCAAGTCCATTTATTGGCATATTTCGCGACACCACAACGCTTTAAAATGTATACAGGGTGAAATATTGGACAACAAAAGTATTTTCCAGTCTGAATATTATTTGAGAAAGAGATTCCATAACATTTGAGAGGACGGTACACACAGCGTTTACTTTCAAAGCACCTTATTTAGGCCTGATTATGAGGAAGGATAATGCCCACGTTGGATTCTCTGAATACGCGTCCTTGGTTCTTCCCTGTTGTGGGGATTTATCATTTTGTTTGTTGTCACTTTTACTCGCATTTTCTTTTTTTTTACACGGGGAAATGCCTACGCGCACTCATTCCTGCGGGGGCAAGGATGAGTATAACGCATCCCCTGTACAGTACATCCGCATAGCAATGAATTTTATGAATTTGCAATATGTCATTGATATGCAGACGAAACAAGGTAAGAGAAGGAACACAGCCTTGTAGAATACCAGCACTCACTGGCTTGGAGTCGGAGCTTGTACGGTTGGCTACGACCTCGACGGTTTGAGAGAAAAGTGAGAACAGTTTTCTGCATAATTTCTCGGAAAGGTCATAGGAAGGAATCTTCGAAAGTAGCGTTTTGTGCCAAAGCCGATCGAAGGCCTTCGCTACGTCTAGACTAACCGCCAATGCCTCTCCCTTAGACTTGACTGCCTGCGCCCATCGATGAGTCAAGAAGACCAGTATACAAGATGAGCGACCCCGACGGAACCCGTACTGGCGGTCGCTAATCTACTCGTGTTCTTCTAGGTAACTCATGAGCTGGCAGTTTACAATGGATTCCATTATTTTCGAGAACAAGGGCGTAATAGCAATAGGCCTGTATTTGGACGGATCTGTGCGATCTCCATTTTTATCGATCGGGAGCACCAAAACTGCCAATTTGGTATGACCTCTAAAGAGTACGAGTACCGAGAAAAACGCGTAAGAACCGGTACGAACTCTAGAGCACACGTCCTCAGCACAGTTGGAGGGCACCATCAAGCTCACTCGACTTCTGGATGTCCAGGGCAAGAAGTGCTTTGCGCACTGACGTCAAGCCTAAGGGTATTGTCTTAACAACTTTTTCATTTGCATAAAGAATCAGTGCTCTGTATTTCAGGTTACTACGGCATTCTTGGCTAAGCAATCTGAAAACTGATGGGAACCGCCTCTTTTGAATTAAAATGTATAGATGAAATGAAAGCTGTACGAATTGTCTGATATTCACGTAGTTATGATTTCTGAAACTGTTTTTTCTTTCTTTTTGATGGAATGCCTAATCACCAGTAATAAAGGGTCCCCACACTCACCAAACACAGCTACATCATAATGTAAAAACAGTAACAGTAGTAGCACCATAGTGCTATGTTACGCTGGTATTCTGTAATTGCGTGGTCCTACCCCGGATGAGCTGACAAACTGAAGCATAGCTCTGCCACTTGTTATGGGAAGGTATTATGAACGCTTAAGTATGTAACAGCAGTTATAGTACATTTCGTATAGATCGAAGATCGCTCAGAGACGGTACTATTATGTAAATCAGAGTTACAAGCTCGACGAAGACCAAAATGGAATTGGAATGATCATAGATGCATCTGGGTCACCATCCAAAATAAGAATATTTACTCTCAATCAATATTCTTATCTTGATCAATATATACTCTCCATATGACATACACGTTGCTTTAATCTATATAATGCTGTCTGTCGATGTTATCCCAACGGGAATAAATAACTTGATTGACACTCAGTTATTCGAGACAAAAACCGAAATGATAATTTAATTATTTCTGGTGATTTCAATTTACCATGTATTTATTGGACTTCAGATGAGCCAGTGATACTTAGGCCATCCTAATCTTCCTAGTTCTGAAAAAATCCTTCTAAGATTAAAATTCTTCTGTTCTTCATAGACTTTATAGATTGAAAATGCAATACAGTACCCTCTTAAATTGCAGCACGAACACGCTCGACTTGGTGATTTCGGCTTTCCACTTAAAGTTCTACATCTAGCTTGTTAATATCATCCTGTTCTCTACATGTGTACTACAGACATTTCAGTGCCTCTACTTAAACCTTGTTCTAGGATGAAAGATCAATTATCGCATGCAGATTGTCGCAGTATGACTATGAATGACTGATTTGAAACAAGACTAGTCCTTTATCACTTACGAAAATAATTTGGATGGTGTTATTCATAAATTTTACTTCATAATCAATGATTTTCTCGCTGTGGTGTTAACTATTAACTATTTCTATCCAGCCTGGTACAGCAAGGCGAGAAAGAGGCACCCCAGAATATGTACCTTTTCTTTAATTTGAGTTTAAAGTGACAAAATAACGCCGTGCAATCTTATTATAGATGCGAAAACCAAGACCCTTATAGTATTCGCAAACATTCAAGAAATTATTACTATTAATAAAAAACAACTAGTGAGAATCTTGGGGTCCTACTGTATGTTAAACTAAGTTTCTTGGAACATACTTATGCAATAGCTGATATCAGCTGTATGAAATTGCTTTATTTTTCATATGTTAGAACCGTGCTCGAATACTGGAGTACTATATGGAACCCGCA
The DNA here is from genome assembly GCA_029286865.1 of Teinopalpus imperialis. Lineage (NCBI taxonomy): Eukaryota > Metazoa > Arthropoda > Insecta > Lepidoptera > Papilionidae > Teinopalpus > Teinopalpus imperialis. Next base: position 5,371,321 of record JAGSMU010000012.1, read on the forward strand.
TTACATAGCACACATAAACAATCTGGAAACAAACGTGTATGTTTACTGTTGCTCATCTACGCATTATGCACAGACCTCTAGTTAATCGTTTATAAAGAGTTTATAATGATATGTTTCACTCAATTGATATTTTTCATACTAATAATATTGAAAGGAATTTAAAAAAAATAATACTTTAAAAGGGATAATATAAAATGATGATGCAAGTGGGCATGGACACTTTAGACACAAACATAATCAAACACACGCATGTACGTACCCAGAACTACAATAACTAGCTCACTGATCCCTAATCCGTGAGCCTTGTAACAGATGAAGCTGTAAGAGCCGCATAGGCTAACAGCACTAACATCAACACAGAATATACGTACCCAAGAAACTCTAAAATTAAATTATTTCATTCTAACTTTTATACGTAATGATATGATTTCACATAGCTTCATATTATTATTATATCCACCCATTGTTTGCTTTTATTCTGCTGTATGTTTAAAAAATGAAAGCTAAAGAATGTAAATCTGTTCTTGGCTATAAGTTTAGGTAATAAAAATTAATTAATAATAGTGGGGATTTTGTAAAATAAATAAAAAGGTGTAAAGTAAAACTGAACTGCGGGAAATCTGCTTGTATATTTACAGAGGAATCTGTGTCGAAATTATCGAACTTTATTAAAAAATAAAGAAATCTTTTTGGGCTTATTTAAACCACGGCAGGTGGTGTAAGTCAATTTAAACGACATTATGTCCAGCTACGTCGTAATAGACAGAGACATAAAAAAAGAATAGATAGAAAAAATATTCATTTTTAACGTATTCACTTGTAGCGAGAGGTTCACAGGACTGGAAGAGTTGTAGCGGGTACTGTTTATATATTTTAAAGTAATATCGTCCTTTTTTAAATAATTTACATAACATTTACTTGAGTCTTAGTCTATGGTAACCAATTCTAAAACAAATAAATAATATTCCTATAACCGTCTAAAATCTACTGTTAGCGTGACGTCATATGTCGATCTCTCCGCTGTCTATGTCAGCCTATGGCTGTCAGATCATCATCATCATCATCGATTTTCTCGGATTGTCAGACCAATCATCATACGAACAAGACCTGGCTGTATGGACTAAAGTCCTTTGCCTTTCCCATTAGGGATAAATTAATATCATCATCATCATCTATGGCTGTCACTAATCTCACTAACATAGTGGATCTGAAGATTACGAACATATACACAAAACAAAAATATCGAATGAAATTCTTTATTTTGCAATGGCTAGAATCATGAATTATTATTACTCTCTTAATACACCATTTTTTTTAACATGCGTTATCCGGAAACATTATAAAGATAATTTTTTAAATGTAAGCAGATCTGTTTCCCACAATTTGCGTAATTTCAGGAACAAACAATTAGATAAAATCAAAGGACATAATAAAGATAACAATGGTGCTTACAATTAAAATGTTTGTTTTATAAACAGTGTCCCACTTTATAAACAAAAAAATTAAATGATTTACAGAATGGGATGCACAAAAAGGAAAACTTATTTCAAAATTAAATTTCATTTGTGAGGAAGATGCAGATCCATTTTATAGATTGTCTTACAGAACTTTGTTACAAATTTATAATTGTACTAAACAAGACGAGAGAATGGGTTTTTGTAAGAATAGATTATATTATATTTCATCTCGCTTAAAAGTAAGTTCAAATTGTTTGATTAAGATTTCATTTTATTTCGTATGCATAGACGTTTACTTTTGGTTTCAGTGTCCTCCTGAAGCTCTAAGAGAATCCCTTGCAAAAAGAACCTTCATATATAATTTGTCAACAGATTGGCTTGAAAATTCTTTGAATGTTCTACTTGGTAAGAAATCATTTAACTATTATTTTAATAAGTTGTATATAGCATATATAATATAATTAAATGATTTGATTTTTACTAGACATGGGAATAAGTTCTGACCGCATATTAAGAGATTTGTGGGTACTAAAATATCATCATAAAACTATTCATGAAAGACTTCTTCAAGTTAAAAATGATGGAGTAGAAATTCTTTATCCATGGATGGTTAGATGTACTGAACAAATATTAAATAGGCAAGTAATAAAAACAACTTTGTAAACCTAATTTTATTAAAACTAAATAGTTACCACCAGTTATTTTACCTTTTTAATTCTTTGACATTTCAAGTGCTTTACTCACTTTGTTCTACTGAAATGGAAAAAATTAACTAATCTTTGTTGCCTTGTGCTCCTGTGATTTATAAAATTAAATTCTAAGCACAAAATACCACTTTAAGACTACAATACTTTGAACACCTTCTATGTTAATTGAATTAATTATGACATATCAGGATGTTGAAACACCTCGCTTGCTATAAAAAAGCACTGAAAACATTGGGAATTAAAAAGTTCAAATAAATGTATATGTATACATCCATAATATTAGTTATTCAATCTGAAGTATTGACACATATATAAGAAATTGATAATTTTTATTAATTTTTAATATCTAAGTTATATTTATACCAGTACTCGGCAAATGAAAAACTACATTAATTTACAGTAAGTGTAGTAGTGTAGTATTGAGATTAGTGAAATAGATAAGAATATTTTACTCTTATATCATGTTTTTTTTTTGTAATGCACTAATTTTAAATGTCATGATCATAATGATCATTCTGAAAGTTTTACCTTTTTAACCTTTGCTAAACAATTAAATATTAAGTTAATTTCAATTTACTCATAAATACTATTTTTCGATTTCTATTGGTGAAGAGATCCATTATCCAGTTCTTGATAATTTTATTTGTATCCCAACCTAAATTTAATTATGTGCTTGCAGGTATATAGAAATATTACAAGAAACAAAAAGTATTCTAGGTGAAAATGAATCTACACATGTCTACTTAGCAAAAAGACTGAACATTTCTATTCAAGATGTAGATGAAATGTGTGAAAAAGTACCAGCACTCAAGACTACTAGGGTTACTAAGGTATTTAACACAAATATAAACATAGCTAAAGAAATTAAAAACTATTTCACAGACCATAGGTCTATAATAAAAATGTAACTTTCTCTATTTTTGAAGATAATATACTATCTCTAATGAAAAAAACAAGTTAATAAACTTAAAATGGTACCTCTTTTGCAGCTTAAATCTTTTTTAGATTTTTTAATTAATGAAGGATTTACATTAGAAGACATTGCCAGAAAACCCAGAGTTTTAACTGCATCCCAGGTGACTGTTAAGCAAAGGCTAGATAAGCTAAGAAACTTAGGTTTGAATGAAATAAATTTAAATATATTGTCTAGAAGTAGAAAAGACTTCAAAAAGTATTACACATCCTTGGAATCCATCATAAAGCAAAATATTTAGATACATAATTTAATAATTTATATATAAATGTATATTAAAATAGCATAAAATATATATTTCTTTTATTATGTAAATATTGTGTTATTTTATCCCAATAAAAAACCATGTTATTTACAGTATTTGAATGTTTTCAAAATTAGTACAAGGGCTAATCTATACAGGAAATTAATAATTTTAATAAAATAATGGAAATTTCCATCTTAAGCTATTCCTATTGTTTTGCATCCCAATATGTAGAATAAAGAAATAGACCTATTAAAACCTTTACATTAAGCAGTATGGACTACTTAATGTAAAGGTGAATTACTTAATCACCTTTACATTAAATATACAATAGGTCTTTTACCTATGAAGTTGCTGTTTTGTATGAAATAAGTTAAAGTATTTTTTTTTCAAACTTTTTTATTTCTGTTATTCAAAGTAATCACCCATGTAATAAATGCATCTTTGCCAATGCAGTGGAAGTTTATTGATGCCCTTCTTATAATTATGGAATATGAGTTCTGTCGTGGTATCAACGCGGCACAAACGGCACGTAACATCAACAACGTTTACGGAGAGAACTTTTCAAACGAACGAACAACCCGTTATTGGTTTGCCTGATTCCGTTCTGGAAATTTTGAGTTGAATCTCGTGGTCGTCCGCACACTGGTCAGCAATAATGAATTAAAGGCGATTGTGGAAGCTGATGATACTCAATCTACAGCCGAGCTAGCAACAGCTTTTGATGTTAACATCAAAACAATATTGGTCCATTTGCGACAAATTGGCAAGGTAAAAAGCTTGATAGATGGGTGCCCCTCGAACTTAAGGATCGCCAGCGAAACGTACGCGTTGCGACCTACCTCGCGCTGCTCAACAGGCACAGAAATGAAAGAATTTTAACCGAATTGTTACGTGCGACGAAAAGTGATGATCGAAGTTGATGGTCATTGTTTCGTGGTCTAGTGCCGGTGTGCCGATGAATGATCACAGTTTTTAACCAAACGGCATGAGCATTACTGCAGATGTGTAATGTGAAGAACTGAAGACAATGATGGAGAAGCTCGCACATCTGCAACCAGATTTGGTCAATCGGTCGTCCCCGCTGCTCCTACACAACAATGCACGACCCCATACTGCACAACAGACAGTCTCCAAGCTGCAAGAGTTGGGGTTGGAAGTTCTTCCTCATCCACCGTACTCACCAGACCTTGCACCCACCGACTATAACTTTTTCTAAAATTTGAACAACTTTCTAGCTGGTAAAAAAATAAATTCCCGAGAGGCAGTACAAAATGCCTTTGAAGAGTTTGTTGCCTCCCGTCCAGCTGATTTTTACAAGAAGGGCATCAATAAAAAAGTTGGCAAAGATGCATTTATTACACGGGTGATTACTTTGAATAACTGAAATAAAAAAGTTTGAAAAAAAAACACTAACTTATTTCATACAAAACGGCAATTTCATATATACACAAAAAAAATTGTTATTGGAGTCTATTATTTTTACGACCGTTTTTACAATAATGAACAATATTACGATAGTGCGTTTACTATCTCGGTGCAAGCGTTTTACACAGCGATGTGAACGTCAAGCTCGCATTACGATAAACATCCCGGGAAGAATTTACGCTCGCACACTGTGATGCGAAGGTAAATAACTCATGTAAAAAAATAACGCACGTGTTGCTCTCTATTATGGTACTATAATTAACGAAGTATTATTTATTTTTATGCAACCATGTTCAATCAAGAGATTCCGTGGGTCGACCAGGTGAAATACCTGGGTGTAACTCGATAGAGGTAGGTCTGACCTTCGGACCTCACATCGCAAATGTCAGGGGAAAAAAAAAGCCGCATCAAAATGTCCTTAAGACACAAGCTGCACCTATACAAAACTTGTATACGTCCCTTAATGACGTATGAAAGCAAATCGTCAGATACCAACCATTCAACAATACCTCAAGGAAACTTCTTCAAAGTTCTTTGAAAAAATAAAAGATCATCATCCCATTGGTGGTGGCTGAAGGTGCCTACTACCCCGCAAGGGATGCCACCCGCAAATAAGACATCCTAAACACATTTTAACCTTGCCTGACGCTGCACTGTCAGTCAAGGTTAAGAAATTCACTGACCTGGCTGCATCGTGCGGATGAGTACCTACACGCGCGAACAAATACTCACTTACGTACAAAATACACAACACAAACACCGTGCACGCCGGCGAGCGCAACGTCTAAACTCGGCAGCCTTCACAAAAATGACTCGTGTTCCAGGCCGCTTCCAAATCGACCTGTCCTCCTTTCCGAAAATGGTCCCAGCCCCTCTGTCGGCGTTGACGTTCCTCGTCCACAGGGGTCGGAATGCAGCGGAGTTGCAGCAGTCATCGTGCCAGCACCGTCGTCGTATTCCTTACCCGCGGGTACCCTACTCACGAGTCATACCGGTGAAGGTGTAGAGGCGACAGGGCCAACAGCAATACACATACATACTCAAAAAAAAAACATGCATTCAGCATTTGAATATTCGTCAACATTGAAAGTATTTTGCAAGCAATATTAAACCTGTCCATGTCAATATTAATAAACAAACAAATGGTTATCTTTTCATTTTTTAGACGAAATTAAACAAGATCCAGAAAAAGAAATTTTAATCCCTGGATAAATAATAATAATTAATCTAATATCTACGCCACATCTATGAGCAGTAGATACTATAAAAAAATAATGTACAAATGGTGAACAGACTGTCCCCGTGAAGAAATCAATGAACTAAGCCCAGTAACCGCATTCGGATTTTGACAAGACCGGGATAAAACAAATTTTTTCATCGTTTTACGCCAATGGTCACCTGATAATGGAACAAATTGTAGACAAAACAAAAGAACAGATTTAAGGTTTTCAGTGTGGTTGAAGGAAAATTGTGGTACATCTGATTTATAAATACAAATTACTCCGAATGGAATGAAACAATTGAAGTAGAGTTTATTCGTGAAATTATTTGTACTCGATTTTAGTTTTTGAAGAAGTTGAAAGACACGGAGCGGACACACACGACCAAGATACCTGATACCTATACCTCGATGAAACGTGGATTAAACAGAATCACTTATGCAAACGAGCTCGGCTAAATAAAAAGAATGAAGGTGGTTCAACTAAAAATAGTGGGAAAGGAAACAAACCTTTATCATGCAGTGTGTGTTAAAAATGGGATTTAGCATGTTTTTATCGTTAAAACTCCTGTGTTAATTAGTACTATTTTATAAAAGTTAAAATTTTATTTAAAAATAAAACAGGAATAAAAAAATGTATTTTATATAAATTTTGTATGTAATTATTTATCGATAATATTACGATAAGACGCTTGACATCATTATGCGTTGCCAAAGACCTGTGGGTACGTTAATAAACGCATTATAATTTATTCATTCTCTTATATTGAAAAAAGACCGCACGTGTTTTATTTATGAAGGCTGCCAATTGTTGATTTCTTAGAATTAAAGAAATAAATACGGAATAGTTACAACAGTTGAGCACATTAAATTGCAAAAAGGATTTCTATTGAATACCGGAATTCTGGCTTCCTTTGAATAGATGAGTCCAAATTTCAGATTTTTGGATCTAATAGACATATGGGTTTCAGGCTGAGATTTATAAAGCGTACTTGAACTTTGCTTAGGTTAAACTTCCGTGAGTTCCTGCTCAGTGAAATCTGAGTTCGAATTTATAGTACTTCTATGCTAAGAATATACAGAGTGCATGCTAAGCAGATGCTTAGGCTAATTCTTATAACGTTCTATTCACACAATATCTTCTTGGTAATTTTTGGTACTTTAAAATATAATAATAACATAATATTTAAAAAAACAAGCCCCACTCATTAATCACATAGACTTTAACGAATATAATAGAAATAGTATTTAAAATATAATTGCTATTGATTGTGTGCAAAATCTTTCGGATTTCTGATACACGACGAATTTCACCTGGACATTCAATCTTTTATCTTTTTACATTGACCCTGGCATACTCTCACGGACTTCCGATACTTCGTCTTTCTTCTGGACTTGGATAATTTAAGCGACATAATTGTCTCATGTGCTGTGCTGCACAATATTGGTGTAAGAACTAGAGACTATTTTGATGACTTTGTTGATGAAGACACCTAGCAGTCATGAAGTACCACTGCAAAACTCAAGAACCTCATGGGTTGCAGGATTAGCATTCAGACAGTCCATCATTGGAACATTTAATGGTTGAATTAATAGTTTTATTGAAGGATTGTCTTAATACTCAACTGGGCTTCATGTGATAAAATAAAAAATTACACACATATTTGTACAAAAAAATATATATATATAATAAAAAAAAATACAAATATTCTACATTTTCTACTCAATAGACTCTTTTGAAATCTTTCTTTTCAATTAGTTTTAGAGCATCTTAAAATATTACTAGGAGCATGTAAGTATTTGGTAAGTCAAGGATTTTGTAGACTTAGGCTATGCTAAGCAAAAGCTGAGGATTGATTATAAATTTCATTGCCTACTTAACTCGTAAGGTAAGTCGAAGCAAAGTCTAAGTGCGCTTTATATATTTCAGCCTCAAAAGCATCCGCTGTGCAGATTTAAGTATGAAGATGGTGGCGTGATGGATTGGGGATGCTTAGTAATAATAAGCCGTCATATGAAAAAACTTGATGGAAAATAAAAATAAATAATCTGAAAATGTATCAGGAAAATTGGACATATTCTAGAATGAAGTCACTTTTATTAAAATTCTCTTGATGTTTTCAAACTTTTGAACCGTAGTTCATATATATGTATATATATGCTTGTCATTGTTCATGTAAATGTGCCATGTAGAAATGAGTTTTTATTAAGGGTTATCACCAGAAGCTGACATGCTGACAGAGGCGGATGATTGTATTCGAAGACAAAGGCATCTTCACTAGAGGACGCAAGAATATTTAAAAATTTAGTTACTTTTTTTACAAGCTTTATTATTTATTCACAGTTAAGTGTCTTCCCAATCATCCCTCAAATTATGTATGAAACTTCCCCACAGTAGCGAAATATAGGATCACTGCAAAAAAGATCAGTGTGCTGTACAACTGTATAAGATTAGTTTCTTCATTTGTCTTGAGATCACAAGACTAAGATCAGTTGACTGCTTAGTGGATTCATATTCTTAAGTCTTTTTTGTACTCACAACAATTATTTATGGTATTTCTTATAATGATCAAAGATTTAAAGTTACCAAACTATGAAATGATTTTGTACATATGTATTCTATTGAAGTTCAACTCATATTTATGCATGTGATGAATATTAAACAGCACCTGTTTAGTATTTTTTAAGCCCCCTTATCTAAATATTTAGGAAAAATAATTAAAAATTAAATATATACCTATATTACTATAAATTAAATATATGCTTATACATAGCTGTTTTTCCCATTTTCAATTGTTGCAATGGCATAAATATGCTCCATTACACACATTTGTACTAATATGAATACAGGAAGTAAAAATAGTTAATAGTACCTGGTATTTTAAGGTACTATATTCTAATAAAATATGTATATATTATCAATCAAGCAATGATAATCATAACATTATCATGTCGTCAGTCATAGTTATGCACTGAGAAATACGATACGAAATATTAAGTTTGCTACCTGCTAATCTATATGTTGTTTAGTCGTAGTGACCCTATTACAAATATTCATGACTTGATATTGTTCTATACAATTATAGGTATTCACATAATTTTAACTCTGATGCCTCATTGGATCCTCAATGGAGATAAGATACAAAACAGAAAATTTATTCAACTAGGGAATTCACGAAAATAAAATGTGATATTTATCCACATTATTCAATATTATTGTTTTAAAATGAACTGAAAAGTGACGCCTAAAAACTATCTCAGCTTAATTTCAATATGACATGAATAGTGTTTATTTACTACTATGCAGAGCAACAGTGGATCACATAAAAGCAGGAATATTGCAATATAGCCGCCTGGGCACTCCAAGAGAAAGCTTTATGCATGTCTAGTACAGTATATACTACCTTCCTTTTAAGATAATGGAGTATCCATGAGTAGCCAAATCAATACAAAATATTTCACTCATTAAAAATCATATAAATAATAAAATCACAATTTAACTATATCTATTAGCTACTATTACTTACATAACAATGACGCACCCTAAGTAAAATGAGTGCAAGCAGGGCAGTAAGTAAACAGACAAAAAAACTGCTGATGTTATTGTACATCAATATTAAAAAAATACTCAATATTAAGTTATATTATGACTAACTACAGCTATCTATATTTAAAAGAAATAAATACAAGAATATTAAAAAATAAAAAGTGTCTAAAATTTGACAAGCAGTATATTATTCAATTTTTATTGCTACCTCAAACAATTGTATATTATTTACATGCCCAAACCCATTATTGGTGTTCAACAGTTCCATTAAAGGAAAAAAAAAATATTACACATTCAAAAATAACACAGATTTATTATAAGTAGCATTAATTTGCACAAAACATATACATGTGCATGTGGTTATGGAATGAATTATATAAAATCACACCAATTAGTTATGAAGGAAATAAAATTTTAAACTTTGGTGATGAGCAAGTTATCATCATAAACAAATACATCCTGTAATAATTACCTCCTATAATTTCCCAATCAACTGGACATACTACATAAATCTAGCATTTTTAAACGGTGTCATTAATATTAAACTACCTAGATTATTTATGATAAAATTACATGTGAGGTCTGAGTAAAAATCCTTATCAGGACAGCCAATTATTGAGCTACTGGTGGGCACATTGCATACCAGGACCACTATGCATAGATTCCTCGTCATCACTAGCATAAGCTTCCTCTCGCCCACGGCCTCGTTCACTGGCAGTGTACTCTATCATGTTCACTTCTTCGACATCCTCTCCAGTTGGCATAACAAAGGCAGGCCTTGGTGGCAATATAGTTTCAATGTTTTTAAGTTGTTCCTCAGTAGCAAAGTTGTTTTCAGGGAATACTATGTTAAATTTAACATACAAATTTCCTTTTTCAAAAGGATTTTTGAATTGTGGCATACCTTCACCTTGTATACCTTTCAGGTCTCCTGGCTTAATGACTTCACCAGCATTATGTCTTATAAGTAAATCTCGACCATCTAAGTGATTCAGAACAAATTGGAAGCCACACAAAGCTTCAGTCAATGTGATGTCATGTTTCATTACTAGGTCATCTCCAGTTCGTTGGAACACATCATGAGCCTTTTGTTGCAAAACAATGATGACATCACCAGGTTGAACATCAGGTTGCTGGTCACCTTCACCCCTAAAGAAAATTTTTTGGTTTTCTCTCATACCTTTTTCAACATGAACTTCCAAAATTTTAATCTCATTTAAAACTTTTTTTCCTTTACATTTGGGACATCTATCTTTGTCATTAATTATTTCACCATGTCCCTGACAAGTAGTACATTGTGATTGGAACTGACGAGTCATATTTGGTGCAATTTGTTGATAAGTAATTTTAATGCCCTGTCCATGGCAATCTCTACAAGATACAACTGATCCTGGTTTTCCACCTAATCCTTTACAAGGACCACATATAACATTTTTACTTAGCTGTAATTTAGCAGTCTTGCCAATGTACATGTCCTCTAAAGAAACTTTAAGTGGATGTATAGTATCCTCTCCACGAGCTCGACCTCGGCCTCGGCTTCCACCACCCATGCCAAAAATATCACCCAAGAAATGGCCAAGCAAATTATCCGATGGAAAACCTCCTCCTTGTCCCCCCTCTTGTAGTCCTTTTAATCCAAATTTATCGTAAGTTTGCCTTTTCTTAGGGTCGGATAAAATTTCGTAAGCATAGCTTATTTCTTTGAATCTATCCCCTGCAGCTGGATTTTTATCGGGATGAAACTCTTTTGCTAATCTGTGATAACTCTGCAAATACAACAAATAAAGTATTGTTTGAAAATATAGTCTGTGTTGAACAATCATGTACGACTATGTGACTTTGTAGTTTGTGCAAGCATGTAATTAACGATATATAACATAGAAATAAGTTGACTCTTACCCTTTTAATTTCTGCTTCACTTGCATTGCGGGACACACCAAGAATATCGTATAACTTACTGTCTGCCATTATTTCTGAAATTGAGGTAAGTGAAAAGGGAGTAACTCTGATTTAGCAGAGTGTATTACGAAAAGAAAGAAATGATATTGCTGCCTAGATAATAAGGATTGTACAGAGTATGCAATAACTTCACTATAGATAACAAATTTATTACAAATCTGCTTTTCTATGCTGAAACTAAAAACAATATATTTTACTCTAGTTTATCTATAATAAACGACATAAATAAAATATTCATAAAATACATTGTAATTTATATTTTTTTTTTCATTCCCATGATATTATTTGTGCAGCATTTATAATTCATGTTTTTATTTATTAATAATGTTGTTATAAATAAATAAAGTTTTATTTACAAATGCTGCTACAATTAGTACTAACGATAAAAACCAATATATCGATTTCATACGGTTTTCTGGATTCGAAGAGAAAATAACAAAAAACTCTCTTAGGCGTATTGTATTGTTGCCAAATGTACGAAATGTGTGTAAATTTATTTCCAGACTTATGTATGTTGATCTAACAACATTTATTTAGTATCGTTGGGCGGAACGTAAAAAAATATCATCAGCAAAACTTCTCACTAGAAAGTACCAATTTGCGCATTTTTAATATTAATGCGGGATTTCGATGAAACCTGTTCTAGTATCTTTTTTATAGTTACAGAACTCAAAATGAAACACGAGCACACACCAGACGGAGTGATGAATGTGGCCATCGTGATGATGTAGACATCCACATCTATCCTTAACAAAGTTTCTAGATGTACATGCGTTGTCACTCTTGAGAAGTAACATAAAATACCTTATTGCTTATAATCTAATCCCTAAAATCACCATACGATACTCGCTCGTATTTTGAGCGGGCGTGATCTTTTCCAAGTCGACCCCGCTTTCGCGCACATGGTAACGGCACAAGCCGAGGCTCCCTTTCGGGAACCCTTGTGGTGGTTACCCACTATTAAAGATCTCCACTGAGCGTCCTAAGCACTCGGCCACTGTTCAATTCGGTGAAGCTTTAAAATCCCTCGTGCTAACAGTAGTCATCAGCCATAAAAAAAGAAGTACATATAAGGCATCATACCCAAAAATGGCATACACTCTTGTTGGCAATCCACACTTATAAGATGTTAAGAATAGTTTAATAATTGAAAATTATATAGTTGAAAACCCAAATGTACGGCGCCTAGCCACGGCTAGATGTCGCACCTGTGCACGGGTATAAAAGGTGACCCGAACGGTCAACCGCAACCAGAAATGCAATCAATGTACGCAGCTACATTAAACAAGGTTCCTTGAATAAATACAATCAAGAAGTAAAAGCGTTTGTCCCCCAACAAGTTTGAAGATATTTGGACCAAATACGAACTATTAAAATTCTCGAATTTTTAATTTCAAAGCGTCTAGGCTATCGATCGAAGTCATTTGCGGGCCGCCGCCACGAAACTTTAGGATTACTACAATACAACTTGAACGAATTAAACCAATACCAATATAGTATGTGTGCAATGTTGTAAAGCAAAGGGTGGCGCAGAAATAATGCCGACCAGCTAGAAATAAAAAGCAAATATCACGGGAATATATAAAATTAATAACGGCTGAGGACCGGAAAACAAATCAATACGTACGTTCGAACTGATACAATGACATTTGCACTAACGCAACCTTTATTATTAACAATGTCAAGCGTTGTTGCATAAGCCGAGGTATGGTGACGGTACAGGCTGGCCGCCATTTTCATAGAAATTTATTTCTAATCAAATTGTGTATTTGCACGGATAATACGTTACAGTTTACACTTTACTAATATGAGTAGCACTTCAAATTTATCAAAAGTTTCTTTATTACCTTCCCATCCATTTAATGTATTATCTAATAATAACATAACTACTTACTCCTTAGCACACCTAAACAATACATAGCAAAATCAGGTAGGTATCAGGTTAAACAAAGAATAAAAACATCTAATAAAAGAAAACAAAAAATTATAAATAAATGAAAACAAGTGAGACGTTTGCGAAACAGGGAAACGATCTCCACTCAGGTACTGTTCTGATTTAGGGCCACAACTATGATTTTCCGTCCTTATTTTATAAGCTATAATAAAAAATAACAATTCATATAGAAAAAAAAAGGTAAATGACAGTTGATTAAATGAAGTTATTGTGTATTCAGGTTTTAAAAATAACAAAAACTTTTAGTTCCCCGTTTTATTAACGCTGTGATAGTTGTATATGTTCCGAATAAAGTACGTATCATGATTATCCCTTTGTAATTCCAATAAATACATCTTTAATTTTGATCTGAAATTATGCCGCGCTTTTAGATTTCGAATTGGAGGGGGTAAATTGTTCCAGCACTTTGCAGTATTATGCCTAATACTACCTCCAAAAGTGACCGTTTGTATTTTTGTAGTAGACATGAATGAAGGTATTTTAAAAATATTATAATGTCAATCACTGATACCTGGCTCTTCCTTAATGTAGAATTTCGGTTTTAAAATGGATATCAATCGTCACAGAATCAAAAAATGTATTTTACAAAACAATGGAAGAGAATTAGAAGACTTCTTAAATTGTGGTTATAACCCTAATCTTGAAGGTGGTTGGCCTATACGATTAGCAGCTCGTCATGGCTTATATTCTATTGTTAAACTCCTAATTCAATATGGAGCCGATCCACATCTTATTAGCGAGGCTGGTGAGTTTTTCTATATGATCTATTATAATATTCTACAGACCAAAAAAACTCCAGAAATTATAAACCTACGATCTTACCATATTGTGTCATATAAAATTATTTCTAGGTGCGTCCACATTACAACTGGCTGTTTATTCAAGCGAATTTTGGAATTCTGATAAGTGGAGTTTTCTATTGTCAAGCTGCGATTCGTCACAATTAGCTGACGGTGCTGCTGTGGCAATTATATTTCACAATACAGCAGCTTTAAGGAAGATCATGGAAACGGGACGATGCAATACACATATTCCTACATCGTTAACTGGTCAGTATGTCCTAAGATTTAACGTAAATGTTACAAACAATATTTACAAGTAAAGTTTTAACTGTATGAGTAAGGCATAAAAAAATATTATTATTATTTATATTATATTATATATATTTCAGGAAAAACTGTGGAAGAATTAGCTAAAGGTTACAAGTTACAAAATATTCTACACTCGCTAAGAATTCAAAACAACGTAAATAGTGTTTCGCTCCTATCTTCACCTGGTAATACTAGACAAAATTTATCGGTATGTATTCTTTTTTTTAATTGAGATATACAGATATATTCAACTTGGGTGTCGCCGTACCAACACAAACATAAAAAAATAAAATAAAGTTCTTGCTTCAGCTTCACGGATGTCGATTTTAACACCGTTTTTCAACACATTTTATATATTTAGTTTTTATATACTTTTTGTGATATGATGAAAACCTATTTTCTGTTCCTTAAGAAGATAAAAGCAGCTTTCTAGTAACGGTAAATTGCATTATTCCTGAAAATAAAAGATATGAAAACATTTCTAAAATTTGATTTTGATCAACTACTAATAATTAAAAGTTTTATTTCTTATCTTTGTGTGTCAACTTTTCTGAGCTGTGTTAATTTAATCTATTTCATTTAGTATGGAAAGAATCTTTAAATACATCTATAATTTAAAAAAGTTGAGGCTGTTTTAAGTAAATTATTTTTAACACAGGATTACAGAACCACTCTGACACCCCCAGCAGCTTCAGCGTCAAGAGATTTGTCACCATCCGTCGCCAGGTTCTTTAATATAACAGCAAGTCAGACGTCTCTTACTCCTCCAAGGAATAGCATTATACCAAATTTGTCTTTTTCCGATTTCTAACACACGCGGCAACGCTGATTGCCACATTAACTATTACTTATTATAAATTGTAGAGGTAGAGAAGTGACTTCATATTCCATGACATAATATTTGTGAGCTTAATGACATTACATTTATAACAACCAAGACATTGCTGCTTTTCTGTTAAAGTAGCTTTAATTTAGGATTAACTAGAGTATTCAAAAATGTATAACTAACTGATAAATGTAATAAATAATTTTGTGTGCAATTTTAACTGTATTTAAATATAATTTTTAATAGAATAATTTGTGTAATGTGAACTAATTTTCAATGTATGAGTTAATTTAAGTGCATGTTAAATTATGTTATATCTTATATTTATTTGAAAATCCTAGACATTTTAATAAAATATAATAAGTATATGAGTTGTGAGATTACCATCATAAATCGATTGATCAACCAGTAATAATAAATTTAACAACCATTTTGGTGCACTGATCGTTGTGTTGAAGTGCAAACCCTTACAGCTTGTGCGTCTTGATAACTTTCAAGTGTAGCCTTGAAATAATAAACATTATAGAAGTGCCTAACTATGGAGTCTCCAGTGAGAATCACTCCGAAATTAGTTTGTAAAATTACATAACGTAAGAATTATACGAGTAACCAAGGATTCGCCAGCACCTCCTATTTTAATTGACATTGACAATATTCTGCCATATTTCACACAGATGTACTTATCGGCACGGATCCTGATGCTCGGGGAACAAGCGGAGAATGGTTTTGTGTCATCATGCACTTACGATGTGGTTATGATGAGGCTATTTATAACACAGAATAGAGAAAAAACAAATTCAAAATTTGATTTAAAAGAATCACAAGTTGCGACGATAAGCCGTGCAATGATCACTGTTTTAACTCGTATTAATTCCCTTCATCGCTCTCGCTTCGTTAGTCGCTTGTTTTAACGTTATATTTAAGGAAAGAAACTTACTTTATTAGGATTAAAATTTTCGTTCGCTATATCGGGCCTAAATGTTAACGAGGTTCCTAGAAAATATGGCATCTTACTTTTTAGACATCCTAAAAATGTCGTAAGTATAACCGCCTAAAACAATAACAATGGTGATTATTATATTGTATTAATACGTAACGTAGCCATACAGTGATGTACGTAAGTATGAGTCCATAATGCCTGTACTGAACGCATTCATATCTGCCGATAGAAATGGGTTTGTGAAATATTTATTACATCTAGCACTAGAATGAAGTCACACAGTCGGTTTGTTATAAGACACTTGCATATTTGGCATCTTATCATATCCTGTTATTTTTAACATACATATTTTACATTATTATGTAAAATATGTATGTTAAAAATGGTGTAAAGATTTAAACTTCTACAAATGTGTTATAAATAATTTAACGATTAACGAATTATGAAGTTATGAAAAAGGTAAAGTTATTAATTGTAATATATTTACATACAAATATTTTATCAGAATATTATTTGCTTTAATTAAACACAGAAGAAGCAAGAAGAATGAAAGCAGATTTTGTACGTTTAATAATCAGTTTCTATTATTTTTATTCTTACTCGAAAAAAGGTAAAATATTTACCTCAGCGGACTTCGGCATCGGCGTTGTGATTGGAAAATTTGGTGTCAAACATATTTTTGGATATGTCAATGGTTCCCCGCGCCAAAATCGAACAGAATAATATGGACATTCTTCTTCTGGTAAACGGTATCCGTGCTTTAAATTACCAAAACGGAAGTGTTTAAAATATACGCCCACTAGTAGAGGCTTTAAATTTATATCACAGAATACACTTATATCATGCTCAAAAGACAGCGGCGATTAGTTGTTAGCGTTAAATTAATTAACTCACGATATTTTTCCAGTGCCTGCGCAAATCTTTATAGCATCTGAAACTTCCCGATTCCGATATTGTTTCAATGTAATCTTCAATGATTGCATTATTTAAACTAAAAAAATATTATATTATAAGCGCTAGGCTTACCGCCATTCTTTAAAAATTCTCTGTGTCTACTAAAATATTAAAATGACCTAACCTTGGTAATACTCTGACACAGTCTCCAGGTTTGTATTTATCATCGGTGTGGGTTAAAATTATTTTAATTGGTTTTAGTTTGAGCGTAATTGAGGATTCTGGAAACACAAAAATATTATATTTATTATATAATACAGAATATTATTTTACTTTTACTATATTTTTTAAGTTTTATGCTTACCACAAACCTTAATATGGTATTTAATTCCATTCTGAAGCCCCACGGTGGACAAAAAATCTCTATTATTAATTAGATAATCGTCTCCTAAGGTATTCCAAATTGGCGCAATTCTTGCTGTAAATGTGTATCGAAAACACATCAAAAGTATCTCCGGTGTTACTGTTCCTATAGCACCTTTCTTTAAAAATTGTTTGTTAATTTACTATTGAGGATGACGAAACGAAAGATATCGTTGGAATTTGTATAAATTAATAGAAAATAATAAGTAGACACATTGAATATCTATGTTAACAATTGTTATTTGTTAAGCACAAAAGTAAGTCAGTAATAAGTGAACACATACTTATTTATGATTAAATTAAAAACTTTTATTTAGCTTATTTTGATTTGAGTGGTTTAACTTACCTATATATTTAAATGCTTAATATATTTTGTAACTTACTTGAATTAGTGCGAATTTCAAAAACAATGAAGCTAAGCGATCATAGTCATTGCTTACTTTATTAAAAAGAATATGCACTTGCTTTATCTCGTTTTTATCAGGTGAAGCCAAAATGGAAGAATTAGAAAATATGATCATCCTGTGAAAAAATCATTTATTAACAAATTTAGCACTAATCCAGTTTCATTTGTTACCAGATTTATTTCTTACCTGCATTTTAAATTCTTCCAATGGTAATGCGAAGCAGTACATCGGTCGTGTTTATCGTATAAATTAGCTGTAGCCACAACATGTCCTATGTGGTCAAATTTAGGATTTTCAATTTGATATGAATAATTGGAATGCATTGTTAACAACTAAGGTTGTCTTGCAAACAAGTACCTATATATGCAGTTGTTAAATATTCCACGCGTTGTAGAACTATTCCCGCCAATATTGTATAACTTTTTTTATAACCCGATGGACCATGACCTAGTTTTTAAGTTTAAAAACAAATCCCAAAAACAAAAATAAATGATCGAACATTAGCATAATTCTTTTTTTCTAGTTTGTGCGCATTCGTTGGTGCCGACAATTTTTTTTACGAAAAAGCATGTACATACATATCTAATAGAAATTAATTTTATAGGTTTCCTTAACCCCATAATCTCCCTTCCTGATCAAGACCTCGTGCTTCAGAGATATGGTCTTTGTAGGTACCTCCAGAGCTTTGCATAGGTTATTGTAGGGGTTTTCGACGATCCCGTAGAAGTTGCCAGAGCTTCTATCAGGCGCATCTTCCAGGTGACGGATAGGGAAACTACGCCCAGGTATGGGTAGTGCCGGGATACCGGCCCGGACCAAAACTGACTGGGTTCGGGGCGTACCTTCAGTCCCTTCCGGGACTGAGAAACCGTCAAGGTGCCCAACGAGGTGGGCTTCTCGTAGGCTCGAGGATGCTCTCCGTGTCGTACACTAGTGCGAGGGGATAGGGAATGCAACGCATGCGGTGCTGTGCCAGACGCACTTTGGCGAAAGCCGACATTGGACAACCCGTAAGTCCAGTAGGGGCCGTGGGCTCTATGGACGTATGTTTTATGAAGCCGCGAGGAAGAGAGCTACTTTAACAAATAACCCCAATTCCAAGGTCGCCAGTGCCGATAGGATGAATGGCTGGCCTCCACCAGTGCAGTCCTTAGCAGAGAACAGGGACCTCATCCTTCAAAGGAAAACATGAAAGCAATAGAAACAAACCACAGGGTGGTATCGGGGATGCCGGAGAGCCATCCCCGGGCTTAGCCCATCGTATCTCGAGGGGCATCCAACTGCTGCGCAGTGATGAAGACGCATACACCGCCGGTCCCATTCGACAATTATAATCACAAAATTTACAATTTAGTGACCAAATCAAACCGTCTCGAGGGGACCAGTAGTCCCGGCAGGCGTGATCGATTTGTGCGACTGAACATGCGAGCTTAGCCGGTGAAAGCAATGTTGCCGGGTCTGAAGGTTTTTTTTGCGTAGCTGGCCTCAGCTACATAGGAGAGATTCACGCGGAGGAAAAGGAGAAGGCTCTAAGTACATCGGCGGTGGCTGCCAAATTTCAGGCCGCCACGGAAGGGAAGGAGATTGCTACCGGGGTTGAAACGGAGGAGAAGTTCCTGAACCCCTAAGCCCTGGTTCTCAAGAGCGAGAGAGAAGTGCTTTCCCAGATTGGAGGAGTTGGCTCTGGACATGTAGAATCATCCTATCCCGCATCTTGGAGAGGTTAAATCTGCGGTGGAGGAAATTGCGTGGACGTTTAGTGGACCTGGCAAGGCCGGAGAGAGAAAACGCGCATTTGCGTTCTCAGCTCTCCAGTCTTACCGAGCGGCTGGATAAACTTACGGAGAAGGATAATATCCTTAAAGTGCTCCGAAGCGGTGTAACGGCAGGAACAACGTATCGCGTTCATGACGTGGCGCGCAAGGCTCGCTGAGGAGCGATATGCGCGCAAACGGGTTGTCTCTAAGTACATCAATGCTTCGAAGACCGGCATGTCATCGAAGTATTGGTGCAGCAACGGGGAGAAAACTCATCTGCAGACTTACACACGGGATCAACGGACATGGGTGTTTCGGTCGGAAAGCGGCGGCGCACTGCTTCGACTATGGTGGTATTAGACTTCGCATTGCACATGCTCGCCGCACCGGGGGGTCTTGGACGACCACATCGGACGGAAACTGCAACTGCCAGCAGTCATGTCGGCGATGCTGCACGGGGATTCGGCGTGGAGATCCTTAGCCACCTTCTGCAAGACCGTTATGATCCTAAAGGAGGCTTCTGAACGGGATCGAGACTGGACTGATCCTGCTTAGTCTCCGACGAATTGCTTTTACACGCGAATGATAAAGTTTTATGAGGCTGTTATGTAGCAACAATGGACGGAGAACGGGCCAGAGGCTCAGAGCTTTAGTGCATCCGATTTCTATACAAAAACTTCTATTTCCCGAGCTAAATGGCACGTGAGAGAACATAAAACTGCGGGAAAACTATGTACAGTACCGCTTCCACTGATTTTCTTAGGAGACCGCTTCCGAAAACGAAGACAGACGATAGTACTAATGTGAAATGAATATAAGAAGTAAACCACCTATATAAATCACCATGAATACCAGCAGCTAGCAATTTTTGTAGAAGTATTTTATGGTCTATACGATCAAATGCCTTTGTAAAATCTGTAAAAATAGCATCCACTTGTGAACCCTTATTCATGAAAAAAGTGACATTGTCATTAAATAATAAAAGATTACTTAATGTAGACCGATTTTGCATAAAGCCATGCTGTTGGTCGATTAAAAAATGAGATAGCATACAGTTGCTTAAAAATTATTTTTTCAAAAACTTGCAATTAAGCATAATTTAGAAATTGTTCGATAATTTTAAACATTATTTTTATTACCGTTTTTATGAATAGGTGTAATAAATGCAGATTTCCAAATATTTGGCATATATCATTATTTTGTCGATCTTTTAAATATACAAATTGGGTCTAACAGGCTATAAGCACATCCTATAATTAGTTGTGACGGGATGTTATCAGGTCCAGCACCTTTAGTCGGGTCCAACGTTTTTAGTAATCTTAATACTTCATTTGAATCAACCTCTATATTACTAATATATTTCGAGGCTATAACTTTATCACACTTTGTTGTACCTTGAACGATGGTTGAAGATGGTAAAAAGGTGGACTGAAAGTACGAAGAAAATAAATTACAAATGTCTTCACCTGATTCAGCTACTACATTTTCGTAAATTATTTGGGAGGGTAAAGTGTGAGAAGACTTAGAGATAGACTTATCATATGACCAAAATCTTTTAGGAGTATGAACATGAGATTCTTCGGTTTGCTTTATATACGCTTGAAAACATTTCTCCTCTAACCGTTTTGACCGATCTCTTAAAAACATAAAAGTAATCTTATCTTGTTAGTTGCCATATATATTAAATTTTTTATGATATTTAACTTTTTCTTTTAGTACTTTTCTAAGTGATGAACTATACCATACAGGATAATCTTTAGATGATGTTAATTTATGGGGTATGAACTTGTCACGAGCTTCGTAAAGTTTCGTATAGAACAAATTCACGGCATCTTCCAATGGTTTCTCATTTAAAAAAATATTCCATGGAATGTTTTTGAGAAACGATGTTATCTTATCGTTATCCCCGGAAGCGTATAGGTATTTGATTCTACCTTTTGTACAGTAAGTACACAGTTTGGTAAAACTTCAATTTCAATTAATAACGATTTGTGATGTTTGTCGCGCTCGAAACTTTTGCCTTTGCAGAGGGGATTGGATGGTATGAATTGGTTGGGTGGCTTTGATGTGGTGTGTTGCGTCTGAACTACCTTTGTACCTGTGCATTAAAAGATGCTGCCGGTTAC
Organism: Teinopalpus imperialis; assembly: GCA_029286865.1. Classification (NCBI taxonomy): domain Eukaryota; kingdom Metazoa; phylum Arthropoda; class Insecta; order Lepidoptera; family Papilionidae; genus Teinopalpus; species Teinopalpus imperialis. The sequence continues at coordinate 5,393,273 of JAGSMU010000012.1, forward strand.
TGATTTGCAGTATTGGGTGTTTATCAACTTCAGTTGATAATGTCTGTAAAGTAAAATTCGCCAATTGTACGATGTGTATGTTTTATTTTTAATTGCGTTTCTAGTGTTGATAATTGGATACAGTTTATCCTTGTTAAACTTTAACCAACAAATGAGATCGATATAAACTAGGTAATAAATTGTCGTTATTCTTCTATTTTGCCTTATAAACATATTTTTTATTATTTCTAAAGGGTTAAGATAATTCAAGTTCTGTTGGAACATTTTATAAAATTACAAGAATAGCGAAGTAGAAAAGTTTATAATTCTGTAATAATTGCGTGAACTGTGTTCGTTGGTCATCTTTACTAATAAAATATTTTGTCTTAAAATTTTAAGCAACACGAATAAAACGATAGTGGAAAATTTTATAATAAAATGTTATATGCTAAACTATTAAGCGCTTGTATTCATTTAAAAGAACATATTGGTATGTCAATAATTTGAAGTAAAATCACACATTTCATTGACCATACATCTCGCCAATGCTTATTACTGTTATTATTAATAAATAAAAAAGATACAAGAAAATGTCAAGTTTTATTCATATCAGTAACAAAATATATTGAATAAGTACTAGTGTAAAACTGGAAAGGCAACACGGAGACTAATTAAAAATAAAAATAAATGTTCAGTTATGATTTTCAAGTTGATCTCGGGCTTTGCGAAGAACGCCTTGGGTTTTGTGAATTTCTCGACATATTGCGCGCTGCACACTTCTCTTCCTCATATTAGCTGCATTCAACTGCGTTAATGTTTCTGCGAGTGTGGCCTTTGTTCTTGCTAGTTTCTGTTTGAGTGTTACATTTTCTTCGTATAAAGACCCTGGGAATGGAATAAGTATATTGCACGAAGTCACATAAATGTATCATTCAAAATGGATTTGACATTACATATGTAAGCTTTTTATGCTGTTTTAGACATTGTCCGTATTATTGATTTCTATTGCCCAATGGTGATTAAAATCATCTCTTTGTTGATTTGGATGTATCATTTTATAAATATTTATATTATTACATACTTATAACTAGTAAGATGTTCACTGTGCGTCAAATATTATAGTTATACTGGTTTTTTAAGGTAACATGCGTTTCTTTTTACTGACAGTTTACATACAGACATCATCTCAGAGTGAGTAAAGATGTATACCAAAAAACTTATTAATATACAAAGATACTTACGGGGTGATAATGAGATGGCATCGTTTTGTTCCAAACTTGATAATCTATCGCTATCAATCCCCTGGTCTGGCGAAGTCGGTCTATCCTCTTCGGAATGAGCACCTTCTTGCAATTCCGCGATTTTGTTGTCAACTTCAAACGCTACTTTGCGAGTTAACTGCATTTCTAATTGCGCATTTGTCTCTAATGCACTAGATAGTTTTTCACGGGCCTCTTCTAGTTCCCTTTCCATTTGTAGCCTATCGTGTTGAGCTCTAGCTCTTTCCAACGCCGCCTGGGAAGCTTGCACGGTCGCTTCGTCCGCCGCACGCCTTAAAGATCTCTCAGTTTCCAAAAATGTTGTTTCTAATTCTTGCCTTTCTTTGCGTAATTTTTCTGTTAATTGATGTGTGTATACAACCTGTTGTTCACTTTCTTTTAGCCTACATTCTATAGTTAATAATGAAGTTCGCATTGCTTCCAAATTCTTATTAGCCTCAATGATGTTATTACGTTCCACAGCTAAACATTTTGTTAATTCATCTTTTTCGCTTATTAGGTCACTGATCCGTGTCATTGCATACTCCAATTTGTTATCAAGTTCCTTTTTCTCTTCCTCCAGTTGTTCATTGCGATTGGTTAGTTCGCGTATCTCTTCCAGGAAAGCCGATTCATTTATCGTTTTGTTATCTTCAGAGCGAGATCCATAGGAAATGCGTGAACGACGCGATCTAATTTTATTATTACTATCTGTCATCGTTTCTTTAATAGCGAAACCAGTGTCGCACAGGCCAACTCTTGCCAAAGACACATTTCTATCTGGTTCCGACCAGCATTCGGACTCAGATATCATGTCTGCTTGTGGAAAGTGTTTATTTGTTAGTTTCCTTTTATTAGTCGAGCACATATTGCTGTCATCACTGCAAGTAATGTGATGCCCAAACATCATTGTTAAATCATCTATCCTTAACGATTGCGATATGTCTAGATTACTTTCGTTCATTGTAAAATCTTCAGGTGCCATGGTTTCATCTAATTTAAGACCAACTGGTAAGGCTAAGCTCTGTTCTAGGATACTTTCAGCTAACTTCATTTTTTCTTCTCCAAGTACGCATCTATAAAATTTGCATGTCAGTATTATTTATTATTTAAATTTATACTACTCACATTTTAGCAGTCATTGCAATACATACTTGTGTAATAATAATTTATCGAGGAAGTATGCCATGCCTTGCAAACGCCGTGTCAGTAGCTGCTGGAGGTTACTGTAATAATGAAATTTTATAGCGGTTAAAAATTAAATATATATATATATATATAAAAACCGGAATAATATTTGTGTAATTCAGAGATGATTTTTTTACACAGTACAGATTAAAGTTCACTTAGTATATTTAGATTGCGGAGAAAACGCTTTAAATAAATGGCTTAAGTATTGGTGTTGATAAATAGTAAAATAAAAGTTAAAACATCATATAGAATATATTTTATTTTTATTATATTTTCGTATAAAAAAGAATAATTACAATATAATTGTAGTTATTATCTTTTTTATAGTGTTAAGTGCTAGTTGCTCATTGAATAAAACTATTTTTACGGATCTTATTGCTTTTATTTTTAACTTATTTGTCCTGATAAAACCTCTCCACTCCAATCCAAGATATCAGATAGATCGGACCAATAATAAACAGTTAAAAGATGATTTTTTCTGGGACGTTTTCTATTTGGAGTATTCACATATGGTTAGTTTTTTGTGGCGAAGGCGGCTTGGTTTAGTATGACAATATAAGCAGTGAATGCGCGATTGTCTATCGTCAACACACATACAGACATAACGAGTTAAAATAATAGATAAATATTGTAACAAAACAAACGAATTACCCGGCAGCATTTTCATTTTGTACACTTTCTACATTTTTCTGTAATTGTCTTAGTTTATTTTCCAAGTCCTTGATATGTTCATTTTTACATTTTAAAATTTCTTCGTACTTTTCTAATTGTGAGTCACTGACATGCGCATAGGCTATTTCTTTATCCTGAAAAAAAAATTTAGTAAAAAGAATGAAATAAATGAAAATAGATTAACTATGCAATTAAGTATGACGTACGATTCACTTAATGGTAAACCATAGAAGATGATCATAAAGACTTTAAAAGACAACGAAATATGAACATGTGAGTGCGTTGTCATTCCTGAATCGATGGACATTCTTAGTCCCCAGTTAACATCACTAATCGTACGAAACACACCATGTTGTGTTGCTTATGTATATAATAATTTTTTTTGGGAGAAATAATTGATGAGTATAATACATTTACAAATAAAAATATTAAAAACATATGTGTTTTAATCTTTCCCTTTTTCAATTTGATATTTAAATATAAAATTTATATGCAATCATTTCTTATTTTAATTTAAAATTTTGACCATGTTCTTCGTACTTAAAAACCAATAAAAAATTTTTTTGAACGCATTTATAATAATGCCAATAAAAAATTAACATTCGATTCTATCAAAAAGACGGGCGTCTTAATTTGGCTTGTGTGTTTTCTTTTAAAAAGTTGTTCGTTTAGTGACTATGTATACAATACATTATTATTAACAATCTTACAATTAAAAATTAATAAGTTTAATAGAAAAATTAAAAAGTTTTTGTAATTTCAGGCACATTCTTATGCAAGTGGTTTTGTTTACATAAATTTCATGCTTAATTGTACAGGTAATATAGCTCACTATGCGGATGCTAGCCATTTATTTCACGGCGCTGGCACACATGAAATTGTAAATTGCATTTTTTACTGCTGATTTACCAACGGCTGGGCGGTGAGGAAAAATATTTTTTCTTCTTCTTCTTTTATTAATTAGTTTATTGCTACACCTATCATACACATATCTCACCAAACCTTGGGTTGACTGGTAGAGAATGCATTTGGCATTGAGTCCGCCCTTTGTGAACTTTGAACTTTTGTTAAGGTTAATGCAGTAAAGAGTACATAAATAAGACTGTAAATCGGGGAAACAAAAGTGAATAACATATGTGATATCTGCCCAATCTGCGAGAGGCGAGTGAGTGAGAAGTGAGAGGTAGGTGAGAGGGTAGTTATTATTCAACACACAATTAACGAAGATAATGTGTGAATTAATGATAATATGTGACAAAGCCAAGTTTTAGCTACAGAATTGGTTCTACGACGAATAAATCACATACAAAAAGCGACGTTAATTACTTGACAAATAATTTGTTGTACTTAAGTATCTTAAAACAAACAAATACTCAATACTACAATTACTACAATCGCGAGCAATTAAATCTATTCATCAGTCCATTTTTTTCTTTCCGAAATAGCTGCGCCGATGTCCTAGGAGTGATCCCAAAGTAATGATAATCGGTTATTTCTAGTGCACAAAAAAAAACTATTTGTTTGCCCACATTGCCCCCACTAGACCAGCATACAAAAATCATATAAATAAGCCACGATTTCCGGGAGGTAAATTTCAATCCCATAGCGAATCATAGATTCACCCTCGTCCGAAGAAGGCCGCGGCACGCCCTCCAGGACGCAACCACCAGGGCCCAAGCCCATCATAAAACACTACACACGTACATTGCACCTTCATACACCTCACCGTCGGTGGGGGCGTCACAAACAAGAATATTCGAGATAACGCCATGTCACAGGCCGGTTCTCACACGACAATAATGATAGAAGCGTTGCTGGAGTTTCTTGCGCTACTTCTTCTCCAGCGCCCACGCATTCCGAAGTGGTGGTACAGATTGCCAATAATAATAGCGATATTAATTTACATAATCCTTAGTCAGAAGCGACTGATCGACCTGACGCAATTCTCGGGCACCGATAGTCAGACGCTCTCGCGAAACAGACTTGTGGTCCAAGCCGAGGCTCCCTCTCGGGAGCCCTTGTGCTGGTTACCTATTAATAGAGGTCTCGACTGAGCGCCATAAGCCCGGTCACCTATCAACCTGGTGAAACTGTAAAAGCCCGCGGGCTAACAGCGGCCATTTGCCCGAAAAATTAGAAAAAGAAAAGGGAGGTAAATTCATTTCAATATGAACCATCGAAGAGATAACATGAAAATGGAGAAAAACTAAATTGGAGCCGTCATCAAGTCGAAGGTCTTAAAAAAGTGTCTACCAAAGACATACACATCGTATTGGCAGTTCGGGCAGTGACCATCAGCTACATTTGAAGTCACAGGGATATCATACGGCAGTGTTCAAAGTTTCCTTGCGAACAAATTGCAAAATAAAAAAAATTATGCGCGTTGGTTACCGTGAATGTTACCGAGGGCGAATCTCGAATAGTTCTAAGTACATCGGGATTTTTTTTACACTTCGCGACCATTGACGAGGACTTGGAAACGAGCCTCTTCACCGACACCGAAGAACATCAAAGTGTCAAGTTCGGCGGGTAAGGTTATGGCGTCGGTTTATTGGGACGCTGAAGGAATAATTATCGTGGAATATTTAGAAAAGGAAGTCACTATTTCGTGCTCTTACTACATAGACCAAATAAGAAGATTGTGGAAGGTCATCATCAAGAAAAAAAGACGCAGCAAACTGCGAGCCGGAGTTCTGTTTCACCAAGACAACGCACCGGCTCACAAAGCCGCAGTTGCGATGGCTGTCAAGAAGCGGGATTTGAACTGCTCGAACACCGCCCTATTCGCCAGATCTAGCTCCCAGCGACAACTTCTAACTCTTTCCTCGGCCCCTTAGAGAAAGAAATTTGAAGATGATAGCAAAGTCTATCATCTTAAAATTTCTTCCACTGTGGAGGGTCATAACAATGATATTTTTTTAAGGGAATTCTGTGTAGAAAAATAAATTATTTTTTAACTATAATTACCGTGTTTAAAATTTGAATAAATATAAATTAAAAAACCACTTTAGAGCATGAAAATAGCTCAAAGAAACGAGTCCAGGTCAGAAATACGACACCTACAAGGATAAAAGTCAAGACAGCTCTACTAGGGAATGTAGGACGGGATTCCCCACGTTATTGTAAAAGAACTAATCAAGTCGATGAGGAATCACATTAACGGAGTCAACGAAGCTATTACTTATTATTAATAAAACCATTTTTTGTGTTTTTTTGTTTTGTGTTTAATTTACATTTTAACTTAATTTAAATTTTCCTCAATGTGCCATTTGCTTTATTCTGATTGTATTATGCTCAAGATAATGGCAACATTTTTAAGCTAAAATATTAGAGTTTACTAAGGACACAAGTTTTCTAATCGGGTTAGCCGTTATAGAAAAAAATAATGAAAATTCTGTCCGACTCGATTTAGTTGCTCGCAACTGTAGTAATACTTAGGATTCAAGCCAATAACCGTTAGATTATGAGTCGGAATTCGTAACCACTAGGCTACCAATTCTTACAAAAATGATCCTTATATACTATGAAATACTTTATCAGTATTTTAAAAGAAACCATAACACAATTTTGACATCTAATTTTGCTTCGCGAGGATAAATTTAAAACAAAAAAAAATAAAGCTAAATATTAATTAATAATATAGTATGTTACCAATTTCAATTTTTTAATTTCTTTATCTTGTTGCTGAATTTTTTTCATACATCCCTTGATCATTTGTAGAGCTTTGTGATTCTCTTTGCGAAGCTTTGTTAATTGATCCTGTAAGATTTCCTCAAGTTAAAAGTTTTGCAAAATACATGCAGCAAAAATTAATGGGATAAAATGTGTTTGTAGGTGCATCATTATAGCCATGCACAAAAAACATAAGAAATAATTTGTTACTAAAACAACCACTACTTACCAAATCGTCATTGTTAACCGTTACAGCAAGGTAGTCCCTGATAAAAAAAAGACCAATATAAATTTTAATCAACTTAACTGTAATAGCTCTCGGGGTAACAGCGGCAATCAGTCCAATTAATTATTTTAAATAAAACTATCAAAGCTTTAAAATGTTTCATTAATAACCTACCCAGCAGACTCGGATTCAGGATATGTGTCATCTACTGGTTCTGGTTGATTGTCTGTAGTCTGTAAGAAAAAAAATATGAATTAACATTTTCACAAAATATTCAAAATCATACTTAAACCACAACTAATTTTTCAATTTCAATAATTCTATGGAACATGCTCCTAGATAATCAAATAACAATACCTTTAGTTCCTCATTTATTTCCTGTCTCAAGGTGACACTATTGTTCATTGACGTTTCAATTCCTTCAGTTGAAATGGAACCCTAGTTAACAGAACAATTAGAGTATTGTATCAAAAAATATTTTACAATCATTTTGCTATGATTATTAACCTCATCACTGCGCATTAATAAATTGTAGGTACAACGCGATAACATCTCATTATTCTAAATTTTAAAAATGCAAGTTTTATATTAAAATTATATTAATAAGTGATCAATTTATTTGAAAGCAGGCATGATTACATGAAGATACAACTAAAATCTAAACACAACTTACTAAGCAATGAAATATTAGAACAGAGTTTTTAGGTTTTACTACTAATCTCTGTTTATTTAGAATAGATTCTGTACGTAGAAGACATTTATATATTCTCTGTTCCAGTACATAAGCTCGCCGTCCAATGTTTTTTAATTTGTGTACCATGACCCTGATTTTACAATAGGTATGGTACTACTGGTTTTACTAAAGGTACTGGCTGGTCTTAATGGTTGAATTGAATAAATAAATATATATATATAGTTTGCAATAAACAATGATAATCGATATGAAAATAAAAGGCTGTACCCTCCTAAACTATCAGAGTTACAACATTACAAACTTTAACAAATGTACCTGATGTTCCAATACATCAATGGCCTCTGCAGCTGCCGCTAGCAGTTCCTGTTTATCGCTAAGTTGTCTTCTCAGCTCCTCAACTTCTACTTGAAGTCTTACGTTGTGTTCTAATAAGCCCTGAAATTGAATTTAAAATGTATAACAAATTAAAATAAGCTGATTCGTTCGGATAACTTGATTATAAGGTGTTAAAATTTAATGGTGATGTTATATTATACTTATTATTTTATACTTTCAATTGTTCAAAATTCCTGGATGATTTAGAAAAATCATTTATAAAGTTAAAATAACTTTATTTGGCTTGGGCTTAAGAAGGGCTACCACCGAGAAGGATATAGGTGTTTTTTTTTCGGCCTGATGGCCGCTGTTACCCCGAGGGCTTTTACAGTTTCCGGGTTGAAAAGTAACCGATCGCTTATGGCGCTCAGCCGAGATCTTTATTAGTGGGTAACCAGCACAAGGGCTCCCGACAGGTGGCGTCGGCTTGGACCGACACCCTGTTGCCCGAGAGTGGCTGACTCGAGGGTGCCCGAGAATGCCGAACCTCGGCTCGGTCAGTTGCTTCTGACTACGGATTATGTAATTTAATGTCTGTTTTATTATTAACTATCTGTACCACCACTTTGGAAAGCGTAAGTGAAGAAGTGGCACAAGAAACTCCAGGGACGCTTCATCTGTGAGAAACGGCCTGTGACATGGTTGTATAGCGAACGATTTGTTTCACGTCGGCGGTAGCGGTAGGTTGGTGATGTTGGAGTATAGTGTGTTGATCAGGGCTTGACCTTTAGAGCGGTGGTCGCGTTGTCATGGTCATGTTGGAGTCAGTCAGTCAGTGGTCAGGTGGAGTTGGCATAGTAAGTGACGGCATTCACAATCGGCGGGACGACTGTTTCAAGTAATATCGTCGGGAGCTCAAGATCTATGTGTAGATTTTCATTACGCAAGAACCACGGCGCACTGTTGGCCTTGTGCATGAAGTGATTTTGGTTTACCTGAAGTCGGTGAATGAGACGCGGGGAGGCATGCGCAAAGGCGGGGCTTAAATATGTCATTATGGGTCCGATGCACGCTTTGTAGTGTATTTTTTTTTAAGTAGGAATATTTTGCTATTTTTATTAAGTAAGTAACGGGTGCAAACAACCGAAAACAAAGGCTGTCCGATTTCAAACGCGGTTGCTGTCTGACCGAAGGTGAGTCTTTCTTCTAACGTGACGCCTAAGTATTTGACTGTCTTTTCCCAGGGATTGGGCGATCAAATAGCTCTATGATTGGGAGATGCGGCGTTTTGTTGCGTCAAGAAAAGTACATGGCTACACTTTTGATGGGGTTAACCTCAATCCTCCATTTCCGAAACCATTTCCCTAAGTTGTTGGCTGCGGAATGGTGGCGTTTACAGATAACGTCTGGTTTGAATCCAGACGTGTGGAGGCCGGTGTATCGGCGAAGAGGGCTAGCTCTACACTGCGAGTCCGCGGTATGTTATAAGTGTACAGTGTGTAGAGAATGTGACCTAGGACGGAGCCTTGTGGTACTCCGGCTGTAATATAAATAATGGAGTGACCCTCGGAACGCGTTCCCTCGATGCAGTATCGAAAGGTTCGACTGCGGCGAAAGTTATTACGAGTCGATCTTACACACCGAGATCATACAGTTTGTATATGAGTCCGTTGTGGCAGACATTGTACGACGCTTTCGCCATGTCGAAGAAAAGCGGCCCCGGTTTGGTAACCACGAATAAATTTGCCATGGATGTGCTCCATGATGCGGTTCACTTGATGGGTGCATGAGTATTGGGTGCGAAAACCGAACGCTCATCGATGGGTAGCGATCGGGACAGCATGAAATACTTGAGGCGGGTGAGAATGAGCCTTTCATACACCTTACCCAAGGTTTTGAATAGGCTTATTGACCGATAGCTGATGGATTAGTTGAATGCTTCGAGGGCTTGAGAATCCAAGTAAAGAAGATAAAACAAAAGAGAAATAGCAGGTTTTTATTTATAGACTCAACTGCGGTGCATGTAACTTGAGTAACAGAATCGAAGATGGTTTTTTATTCCTCCGATCGACCTCGCTATCCACCATTGCAGGTGAGCGGCGTCGTCGGAGATTGTCAGATAGACATTTGGCATCTAAGAAGGCGGGTGGTTTGTTTGGACGCGGTAAGGCATTGTACAGGCGTTGCCTCTTTTTAAGGATTTAGGAAGTCGCCAGAAGAGAAGAGAGATGGGTAGGTTCAAATGGAGAGGTCGTTATCCCCTCACCTGTACTGTGCAATGCATGATCGGACCTCACGCTGAAGGATACGTACCACCAGCCGGTTACTCTCGGTGAGATATAAGCCATGGGCACGAATCACCGCATTCTTGCGCCTCATTAGGCCCTTTATGTCGTTTGTAGGGGCCATCGGTGGTCATCCAATGTGGGAACCTGCCTCGAGCAGTCCTCACTCACACACAACAACTCAGGTTGTTTCTGAGTTTGTGCCAGTCAATTTTAGGTTGGTGTGGATGGCCCTAAACGACGAAGAATGGGGGCGATGATCGGAAGCGAGCCCGATGATTATCTCTAACCATTGGAAGGCAAGAGCGCGTCGACTTGGTGTTCACGAACGAAATTGAAGATTTCGTCGCGTTGATTATTGAAATCGTTCACGTTAAAAATGGCGACGTTAAGGGATCGCGGTTTTACTTTGCCGTTGTAGAAGCCTTCAGCCTTCTAAGCTTGGAAGTTGACAATGGCTGACACTACATGTTAGTAGCGCATTGTGGCGGGAATTCTGACTTTAGATTTGTCTTTGGAGGCCCATAGGACCTTGCGGAGGGCTGAGACGGCGTCGAAGCGACACAGGTCGAGTTCGCTCTCGTTAACCGGCCGACCGGCTGGTAGAAGGGGCTGATCAACCGGTTGAGCGACGGTCGTTATGTTGACCGGCATTTGCCATTCGGGGCGTACTACTGGGACGAGGGCTAGGGTTTGCGCTGGTGCGGCAGTCGGTTGTTGGGCGCGAACAAATTTGAATTTATTTTTATTTTAAGAAAGTTCCTCATTCAAAATACATGCAAATATTTTTAAGGAATTAATAAGGATGTGGCAGAACTTGGGCTTTTATCTCTTATGGAAGTTCTTATTTATTCTATGTAAGCAGTTTTACTACTAATTGTAAAATATATTATATTTCTGCTTGGTTTCATATGTATATATATGAAGAATAGCAAGTTATATAAAATTATTGTATATAAGAAACTTACTTGTACGGCGGGCGGTGCTCCGTTTCCTAATTTTTCTTCTAGAAAATATATCCTTAACTTTAAATGAAAGTTCTCTTTACGCAGTGAGTTTAACTGCTCTTCGTATTGCTTCATACTAACACCACTGGCTATTGTTACATCTGTAAATATTGATAATGACCAATTTACGGAAAATGCTTGTACACACACTTATTGTATGTACAATCAAATCAAAAACACTCACGCCTATGGTTTTCTCTTAAAAGATCTCGAACATAGCTATATAATCTGGTTATAACCAGATTACATCAACTGCGATGGATATATTATAGTGTTTATGACATTAAGCAAGCACTAACTCCTCGTTGCCTTACCTAGTTCGATGTAATGCAGGTGGGTTTCAAGAAAATTTAAATGCAGTGTGAAAGACACGGGCATACACACAGTACACTCAAAACCGGAAACCAATATTAATACACAAATTTAGCGGCCATAAGGCCAATTGTCGTCACTTAGAGCACCAACAGATGAACTTTAAGCCATTATCTTATCAAAGCCTTCGATTACCGGTTATGAAATTAACAGTATGCCCGAGAATCGACTAGAACATACGACATTTTTATCTTCTTCCGCTCCAGCCATGGTTATTTGTTAAAACAGAGGCGGTCGTTGGGTGTCGTGGTTAAATTTTCGATGAAACAGTTGAAGATAAGAGAAGAAGGACAAGGAAAAACAATACATATGGCATTCCATATGTATTGTTTTCGGCTGGAATTTCAATCCACGACAACACTGTAGAAAGCGGACCCCGGTCGATTAGATGACATAAAAATAAAATGTATCTCTTATCATATATTATAACAGGTGACGAAGAAAAACACTACCGACGGATGGCGTAATAATGAAGTTGCATATTCTCGGACAGAAAATTCCCATGACTGAAAGTAGCAATAAAAGAATAAGTAGAAGGTCACAGCAATAACTACGTTTTTTGTAATAAACTCACCATGCCCGTGCCCGTCTGGCGTAGGGAGTGTCATCTCTTGCAGTTTCCGCGGACTTGTGCTGAAGCGTAAAAGTAACTATTAACTAACAAATAATTATTATTCTCAACATCATCGGTATTTCTAAAAATGTATATTAAACAAAAGATTAGAGTCAATACTCGACAAAGCAAAATTATAAAGACGACGCCTAAATAGGTCAAACTCGCCTGAAATCTTATTGACTGTGTAAGACTGACAGATTGTCAGCTTTGCCTGCAAGTATACTTAGGTATATAGGCCCACACGATTACTACAGTTAGTGACTTTCACGGCATTGAAGATTACGTTCAAGTTGGCTCGTTGATTATTTTACTTGAAATTTAAAAAACTAGTGTAGGCGTCCGTCACATGATTACTTAAAATTATTTAGTATGAATATTAGAAATAATCACTAATTTACTGTAAAATTAAACTGTAAGTGAAAATAAAATATCAAAATATTTACCGTCATGGTGGTTTAAATAGTAAATTAATATATAATAATAATGTAAAACGGTGCTTTGTTGTTGTTGTTGTTGTTTAAATGTTATTTGTTTAATAAATTATATAAGTAACTCTTATACCGTATATTTTAAAAATAGATGTCATTTAAGCTTCTGTATTTGACAAGAGCACAACTTTGGCGTCCCTTGTTGGTGAGTAAAAGACCTAAATTTTATAGATAATGAAACTATGATGACAATTTGGATGTACAGTCGCTTTTCAAAGCTTCCTTTTAAAGATCGCATCACAATCGTGATCAGGTATCAAGATTCATCCGACATAGTTCTTGAATACCTTAACTAAACTAAAATTAATATTAAATGTTAGTAATTCGGTAATTTTATAAGCCACGGAACAAAATAAGTCAGTTTTTATACTATATATAAAGCGCAGAGAGGTGGGCAAACTACGAGTACTGTAAAGCACTAATAACGTTGAGATTTAAAAAGCTATTTAATCCATTATTAGTTTTATTCAATGTATAGTGTTGCGTCAATATAAGAAATCATTTCATAACATTTGTTTAGAGTGTATGTACGTACGGGGTACGTAGAACAAATCGAGCTAAACCTACTGTACAAGAAAAATAATACTGTACAATATAAGTGCAAACACTGACCAAGAACCATTAATCAATATCAATCCAAAGTGTGACCTTCACGGTTGTTTGTTGTTGAATTTATTGACATTAGTTTCTCGTGTAGTAAGTCCGTTTTTTAAAAAAACGCACTATATAATTAAATGCATTGTTTCCCTTGCGGCAATAGCTCCCAATGAAAATTTGATTAAGAACATTTATCAAACATCGAATATTTGCAATATAGAATCAATCCATTAAATAATAAATACTAATAGAATAGGGAATACGATAGAAAAAAATCGCTCGAATTTGTATACTAAATATTTTACCTTAAATGAAAATAAACAGTTTTGATTTAAGCCAATTAAAAACTGAACCATTTATTATTTATATGATAAAAAAAAATAGGACAGTGTTGATCATAAGTAACACTTTCAAAACGATTATCTAATATTTTGGATTAAATTGTTTAAAAAAACATACATATATATAAGGAGACTTTCTAATACCTACTACATAAATTGTTATAAATATGCAAATATAGTGCAGTATAAATTTTATTTGTGGCCACGTTATCTAAAACACACAACCATTAAACTTTAACAAGTTCAATATTATGAATAAATGAGTGCAATGATACGTATAGACAGCAATTAGTGCAGATTGACGTGCGTGTCATTAAACATTGGTCTATTAATTATATAATATTCTCCTTAAATTATATACTAAACAATTACTGTACTTATTGCCCGATTTTATTTTTAAAATGCATACACTTTAGAAACAGCCAAACAATAAGTAGTAAGAATTTATCTCTAGACGATTTTAGAGATATTTTAATTATAGAGCTCACCTAAATGGTGATGATATACTATTTCCATGTTTAGAATGATTCATTCTTGGTAATGTTGCCATCTTGAAGTGACACAATCTTTATTTGCCACAAAAAATAATACACACAATCAAACACTGCACAATACTATATGCAAATAACACAACTAACTTCGCTTCAAACTCGGGCACGTCTATTTATACAGCAAAAAAAAAACTCCTTGTCCCTCACATCATCCGTACATTTATTGTCATTAGACATTTATGACTTAATGATATGATATTTTTGAAGTCTTATTAAATTACAGTATATAAAAAAAAACTTTTCTGACACCAAAGTAAACAAATAGAACAATTAGCAAATGACGTTGCAGCTGATATAGATCCCGTTTACTCTGTTAACGAGTGGGTACTGAGTTAAGGACGGGCAGTCGAGTGTGAATCGGGATCGTTCGCACGTCGCCGTAAAATAGGGAGATAGAACACTTTAACATATTCGGCGATGAATGTTGAAGAGAGAGATAAAAGTATTGAACTGAGTGGATACGGGAGGTAGAGGCGGATGCTGCTCGTTGCATATCACACAGAAATAGAAGTATCTGCGCAGTAAGGTGCTCCAAATTTTCGAGATGTGCTACTTCCTTCTATTTCAGTTAAGAATTAACTAATATAATGAGAATTTTGAATAAAAAAATCTTATAATGTATATACGATATTTTAAGTATTTTTAGGGCTTCTCGGCAAGAGTCTGTGTGCCGTTTTAGGGATATGAGACTACTTGTTTTCAATAACCAGAATATTCCCCAGCGTAGTTATACTCATCATCTCTTGGTCGAGGTTGCAGTTTGGAATGATATATTTAAAACTTTCGTAGTTACATTTTTAATCGAGTGGAGTAAAATGTACACTACTTACATATTTAGAAAGAAATGTCTGAAGCAAATTTTATTTTGCAGCGCTCTTATTAATCAAGATAGAATAAACTATCCGAGTTTACTACTATCTACTACTTTTTTTTTGTGTATTATTAATGCTGTTGGCCCTAAAGACCCCTACAGCTTCAACGATTCAGACTCGCGAGCAGGGGTAAGGAGTACGACGACGCTGCTGGCGCACATGCCCTACGGACTAAGAATGACAACGACCGAGGTGGGCGAGCAGCGATCCGAGGGCCCCTCTTACGGAGATACGAAATCTCGGCTCGAAATGGAGGATCTACTACTTTGACTTACTTTACGAGTATTGTGATATATATAGTGAGAATTATTACAGTGTAATAATATATGAAATTGTTATATGAAATGACTAAAGCAACAACTAAAATGCTACATTCAAATTATATTTAAAATGCAGGAAATAACCAGTATTAGGGGGGATTAACATATTTATGAACAAATCTAATGGCCAGATGAAAATGCAACGGCTTGCGCTGAATGTCCCACATAAGACAGCTTTATTTAGATTACGTGTATTGCACGTAATATATACGTACATACGTATATTGGGAATTTGGGTTCTGGCAAGACGCAGTAATAAACTGCTAAACTTAATCTCTTTTCTTAATGGAGTAAATTTTAAGAAATAACAAGCAATTAGCATAAAATTAATTAATGATATAAACAATTATTTAGTTACGATAGTTTTGCTTTATCACTTTATTTCACACAGCCTTGAATGTGTTATTTTTAAGCGACATCGTAAGTTCAATTTTAATTCAGCTTATTAAATCATAAAAACGATTAAAATGTTTTTAATTTCTAACTAAAATTACTATTTCATTACTAAAAAACTAAAGCATAGTAGGATTTGGCAAATTGCCACTTCAGCTTGCTAGATGCATTGGGCTATGATGGTAGTTTCGATTTGTTTTAGTGTCGATGTTACGGTATCTATCACACGAATAAATACTGATTATGACTCTGGGCTTGTTTATACTGCCATCGGTAAAGTATCAATTCTCGGATGCACACCTTCATCGGCAACATGCACCAGTTATCAACCACTGCTCGGTCAAATTAAATTCCCTGGGTGACCTCTTGGTCTAAATGGGGTATAGTGGGTTTCGACAATAATCTGCCGAGCCATGCTCGAATGTGTAGAATGCAAGCCGTGGTGATATGAAGGCTGGCAGTCATCCAATCTGGATCTGCATGCGAGACAATTAGTAACGACTTCATTATCGCTGTGTGGCAAGTCATTCCAATTGCATTCAGAATGTGTTTAGGTATAATATCGTATAATTTTTGCTCTTACCTACAATTTCATGTATTTCCAGCATAATCATGTACAAAGGTGACCATACAATCGCTCTGGTGGTATCGTCCCCTAAAGATCTCTTGTTTAACTTAAATGATAACTTTGCTTTCTTTTGTCTTCGACTTGGATATTTTGGTTGTTTATAAAAAAAACTTATATAGAAAATTTACGAGACTTTTTTCCCGAAATCTTTTTTCATTATTCGTTCACATATTTAACAGTAATTATACTCATTGTATGGATTGATAAATTTTTAAAAAAATACATGCATCATACCAAAAGTCACTAATTAGGAATAAGTATATAGGAATATTTAATGCTGCTACAAAACATGAAGGTATAACTGAATTTGTATTAGTCCCGCAACCTAAACAGCTTTCAGAAAATGTGTCCAGACTATTGGCCAACAAAAATTATTAATGACAATCTTTTAAATTTATATTTTTAGTTGTTTATAAATATGAAAATATTTATATATATAAAAAATATTACCCATGACATAAATTACAAACGTAATGGAAGATTTTTTTCAAGTAATACAATAACATTTCTTGAAAAATATGCACTTTACTAATTAAGTTACTATAAAATATTTTTAACCAGGTAGCCTATAGCATATCAAATAAACTTCGGCCTCTTTTGTAATTGTTTTAGTTAAAATATCACTTCAATTTTTAAAGCAAAGAGAAGAAAAGTTTTTTTAATTAATAGAAATCTTTATCCTGTTTATATTTGTTACCAATCAAATGTCATAAAATAAGCAACAAAAATGAGCACTATCTGATGTAATTTTTAAAAGCAAATTGTGGAGGAAGTTTTCATAGGACAAGATTTAATGAATGTCCCTGAAGTTATTTTTCAATTTTAATGTAAATATACAAGACAACTTCACAAACATTATTTACAATTATTTTTAGTATTGCTTATTAAATATGAAGAGGAAGGATAGGAGGAGGATATATTTGACATTTTACTACTACTTAATCTAAAATTAAATGAATTAACTAAACAAATTTGAAATAGGGATATTTCAAGAAAAATTAAGGAACAGGTCAAATGCTTTGTAAAAAAATAGCATTGAGCTAAACATACAGCAAGTAGGTGTAATAATAATTTAGAAAGAATGGTTTTTTAAGGGAATCTTCTTATAAAGAAGATATCAGTACAAAAGCACTTATAAAAGTACCACAAAACAATTTAGAAAATAGTAGCAAATGTTAACAGCAGTAGAGAAACTTGCAGTTTGTACAGCATGAATAGGTTGGCTCACCCAGGAAGGGACAACACCAGCAGACAACTAAATACTGTTAGTAAATATTATAAAAGGTAATGAGGCATTTCGTCTCCTAAGGGGTGACAATTCATATGTATCTTGAATCTTTGTTGTGAATGTATGAAGGTATGTTTGAGATGAACTATGTTCCCATTTGGCTCTCCTTAAATAATAAAAAATAAGAATGGCAATAGGTATAAAATCCATACTAGTCAACCTTATTTACCTAAAATAAACAAAGTCATAAACAGGAAAAGTTTATTAGAGATATCGCTTTGGACTTTGGAAAAAAATAACTAAATATGTATATAGAAACTGTATATGTATCTATCGGTTTACAAATAATGTTAAGTTATATTATACTTTGTTTAACAGTGGTAGAATAATACAGAGGCTAGTAACTGGCTCTAATTCTTTTAATATTTAGGAAACTTACATGGTTAGTGGTCCAGATACAGTTTCCGACATGTTCCCAATTTTCGTTTGCTCTTTTTCAATGAACCTCGAATTCATACGTATTTAAACTAAACGTAAAATTATAAAAGAATATTTTATAATAAGCGGCACCAATAACGTTGTTTATAACTTAAACTTAAGAGTTTGTCTCGTCTATTATTTTCATTACAACCACGACCTGTTTAGACGGTTACATTTGAATCCCTCTCACGTTAAAAATGTTTAAATTAAAACTAAATATCTTTTAAATCGATTTCAAACTGATAAAGCATATCGATTTTTCTAAATGTAAGTAGAACTTCAAACGAATAATTCATTTTCAGATTTTGAAATGTCTATTTGTACTTGTAAGTCTATGTATTTTTAAAATGAAGACAAAATGATAGCATAGGACCTTGCAACACTTTTAACACATTAAGACGAACCTGAGAGTTTTTTTTTTCGGGCTGTAGGCCGCTGTTAACCCGAAGGCTTTTACAGTTTCACGGGGTGACCGAGCGCTTATGGCGCTCAGCGGAGACCTCTATTAGTGGGTAACCAAGAAAAGGGCTCCCGAGAGGGAGCCTCGGCTTGGGCCGTTACCCTGTTTCGCCAAACATACCGAGGTAGAAAAACCTTTATAGGTTAGTTTATAGTTATTTTCACATCTAATAATCTTACAGACAGGTTTTAATGAAGTTTTTATTGAATATTGTGCGACATTGATATCATAAGTTTCGTGGTTGCTTACATACTTATACTTTTAATTTATTTTACAACTCGAAATAACATTGTGAGGACTGACCTGAAACGAAAGTTCACGATCGGTGATATCTCGGTCATCTCCGGAGTTCTCCTCTCTCTCCATTTATTACGTAGTGTTATTTGTAATTTTTCAGTAGAATATTTAAAAGAATTTTTCGTAGAGATGTTGCATCTCTATGCATTTTTTATAGTATTTACCATAGGGAGTTTCTGAGGAGTTGTTTCGGTTAATTATAGCCGCTGAGCTTATACATCACGACAGAATTCAAATTTCTTTTTTATAATTTTTAGCAATCCACCACTGTACGTTTTACGCGAAATTCAGCCACATGCAACTAATCTGTGTATTCAGCTGTCGTTAGCGGTATTTCCGAACTGATACGACTTAGGGACTTTCAAAAAAAGAGTACACCTTTGTGAAAAGTTTGCAGCGCATCTGCGACTCCTCTAGTGTTGCGGATGTTCATAGGTAGGTGTTGCGGTAGAGGGAAGGGTCGAGGGATAGAATTTATGAAATATCAGATTGATTATATATATATATAATGTGTAATAATTAATTGAGAAAATATTCATGACTTAGAATCTAGATAAGCTATTAATCGAAGAATATATAAAACAAGACCAGTAAGTCAGTCATCTCTGACCTAATTTTATTTCTTATGTAAGTTTTTAACGAACTTCAGTAATTGAGGTAACACTGAGAGTATGACTAAAATTATAAAAGCTAAAAAACGTAAAAATTGATCATCGTAATTATCATATTGAGCTTATGACAATTGCTGGTTTTTGTACTAGAGATTTCCAGTGATTTTGCCATATCTCATATCACTCACAGAAAAAATGTGGCTTCATTTTCACCCATAAATGTTAATAATATCTTTTTAATACTTTCTTTTAATTCGGGAGTTACTGGTCGCCTTGAAGTGCCTCAAGTGTTGTGAGTTCTACGGAAGCATTTCCACAAATCTTTAACAGCTACATGTTTTACGACTCACAAAGAGAGCGTTCAATGAGATTACCTATTTGAACATTTTTCTCCATGAGGCTAATCCGACGTGAAGATTGTTGGAAAAAGCATCACACATCACATTATCTGCCGGTTTTAGTGTACTGCTGGACATTAGCCTCTTCTCTACCCGCTGTCCTACGAACATCATCGCCCCACCTAGTTAAGGGCGTCCTACACTACGTTTGCTGATGCGCTCAATAACCTTTTTATCCTAGCGGCCATCGGTTCTAGGGCATATATCACTTGCCCACCGCCAAATGGCAGTGGCAGGCTGATCGAATTAGCAAGCTAACTTCAGCTAGGTCAGTTACTTTAGTTCTCTGCCGAAGGACGTCCACGTCTCAACACAGTACGTCATTACAGGTGGACGCACTCATTGAAAACTTTCGTTTTCAGGCTTTGAGGTATGGGCGAAGAAAAGACTCTTCGAAGTTTTCCAAATCCTGCCAAAGCCCAACTGTATTCGTCTCCTAACTTCCTTGTCAAAGTTGTTTCTACCTTGTTGTAAAACTGCCCTAGATATACATATTGAGAAACAACTTCACGGGGTTGGTTTTATCCAAGTTCATCCGGAGAGCGATTCGCTGAGATGAATTACCCAGGCTGCCCAGCATCTGTTGTAGGTTCGGGTCGAGGTGCGTGGGAGGCTAGAGCTGGCTGTAGAAGTCTCTAACCTTCGAGAGGACCTCTGGCTTAGAGGTGACCATTGTGCCTGTTCGTGTGGTCTTCCTTGTCAGGAATCTTCTCCCCAGAGACCCTCACTCTTCACATTATTGACCACATATTCTTATAATTACTTCTGCCTTTTCTTAAATTTTATATAATATCCACTAGCGTGGATAGCTTTTATTTTACGCCCATGTAATATTGGTTAACATAGAAGGCTAACCCCAGCAAAACAGGTTTTAACCTAGTGTAGGGTTCAATAAGCCAACCTTCTATTTTTGTTACTCGTATATTTAAAATAATTTATGAAGGAACTTATGTACAAAATTTTTGTGTCTACTAAAGTTTATTATTCTAGATTCTGTTGATGTTGATGCTGTTAGCCTTTGTGGCTCTTACAGCTTCATTGGACACAGGGCTCATTGAACTGAGGGGCCCGTGAGCGTTTATTATTATTATAGTCTATTTATTGCAACTTTATAAAATTTTAGGAATGACCATTTAACAATATCATCCGATTAAAACCAGAGATTAATCGACTTTTTTCATCGACTATTATTACCGGAATTCATCGGTGATTCTCCGGTACTCAATACTCCGGTGTGGGAGCAGCGCGGGATATAGAATACTATTTTTATACATATGTACTTATAATTGTATATTATTTACAGTAAGAAATAACATGGAGACAGGCATAGGCCAGAGTACCTAAAAGGAGCACCTGGTTATAGCCATGTCTCCTGTAGAGCAAAGATAAAAGGTTTATATTTATTTATAAGATAAATAATACCACTTTAATATAATTAAATAATAGCACTACTACAGTTCCACTGTAGAGCTTTGGCTTGCTTGTCCATTAATATAATTTGGTAAGTTAACGATTTCAATTAAAGGGGCAGCGTTGGACGGTTGAAGAATACTAGACCGTGACACAGTGTTAATGAAAATTTTAATTAGGTCTGCAATTGATTGTAATGTCAATTCATTATTGTTATTTGAGTTTAATGCACAACCATTTCTGGGTGAAGGCTTATCATAGTCCTTCATTAATTCTTGTTGTGTATTTCTGTCATAACCTTTGGATAACTTAGGAATAGATTTTGGTTTAAGGCAAACAGTCTTTTTGTTATTTAATGGTTGTTTATGAGGCTGTTCATATTGAGTAGAAATAGTAGAAGCCCCGACATTGGAAGAAGAAAATAAAGCATCAGCATAAGACATTTTAGAAATAGGTGCATGAATTTTAGATGCTTCAGCCTACGAAATACAGCTCTTGGCTATAGTTTTTTAATGGCTTTTTGGGCGATCAAATTCTAAACATCTTTTACTTGTGGCAAAATGGGAACCTTGGCATAAACAACAGTATGCATCTTCCAATAGGTTTCTATATGATATATTTTATTAATTACTGTTGTTTTCCATAATGTAGTATTTTGTACTGGAGATAGTTTTATAACCTGCTGATCCTATCCTTTATCCGATATAAATTTCGTCCGATGTAAAATTCTTTTCCTTTACTATTCCGTTTCCTTACCTTTGTCTGTGGCAATACGCACTGCGTGAAGTGATTTAAAAAAAACTACAGTCAAACCCACCAAGACCAATCAGAGTTTCAGACCAACCATCATACGAACAAGACCTGGCTGTATGGACTAAAGTCCTTTGCCTTTCCCATTAGGGATAAATTAATATCATCATCATCACCAATCAACAAAACGTTTATAATTATTTCGTAAGACGGTCAACATAAGATTATTGATACTAGCTATAGGTTACTTTAAAGTAACAAAACATAATTTGTGCACAATGTCCCTGTCTACGAATGTTAGATCTTTAATACAAAGAATTGTTCTATCTGATATTAAAACAGTAAATCGATTTTACTGCAGTCAAAACGATGAGAATGTCGGTGAAGATCTAAAAAAAACCATCGATCCTTCTAAGGATAGAACTAATGTAATTCCTGTGGAAACAAGCATGAGATATCTTCAAAGTAAAGCTTATCAAGAGACTTATGGTAGTAAACCAGTATGGACTTTATATCGGCGAAACCACAAAGGTGGTTTTGCACCGCGTAAGACGAGAAAATCTTGTGTCCGAAGCGGAGTAATATCTACTGGAAATCCATGTCCTGTTTGTCGAGATGAATACTTAGTAATAGATCACAGAAATACAAAGTTACTACAGCAATTTATTTCAGAATACACTGGTCAGGTAAGCAAATATGAAGACTTTTGGAATATTACACAAACTTTACAATTGACATTCAAAGTTAACCTTTTAATCTAAATGGTATAAATTAGTCCTTACATGTTTCCCATGCTGTAATATTGTTTGATTATGTTATGATGAATAATTTTCCTGTTCAAACCTATTCCAGTTTTCACAAGTATTATTGGGACTTCTTTTGAAGCCTAGCCATTGTCAAAAATCTATGGGACCATCTTCTTAAAAATGTTTGTTGACACAATTCATCATCATAAATCGGTGCATTTATGCTGGTTATTAAAGTAATAGAATGCTATGAAATATATGATAGGTTCATAGATGATTGATATCACATTTTCTCATCTCTAACTATAACTTGGAATGTAGAAGTTACTCTTTATTTTTTTATCTGTAAATTCAGATGGTAATCAGTCCTTTTTTCTGTATATTCAAATTGCTTTTTACGATTCTCTAGTAAGTATCAACTAAAATATGTTTTTTAATTATGTCCTACAATTTATGTTTGTATTCGATAAGTTTTTGATATGACTTAGCATGAGGACACCTAGTTTTTAAGTATCAGAGTCATGTACATAGATGTCTTGAAAAATATTTATATAAGATATTGCATTATTGTTATATTAATATAATTACACTATTATATGTATGTTACAATTTTTATATGAATTATTTGTTTTTCTTCCAACCAATGAGCCAGATGCAGTGTCACACAACACTAAAAAGTGTAAACCAACAATTTTTGATGTAGAAATAATGTTTTTATGGTGCTTAACTACTGTCAAATATCTCATCAGTTAAAAAATCATATAAATATTAAAAAAATATGTATTTATTGTAACATATGAAAAATACTACAGTACCAATGCTTGTTGCTTTGGAACTGTAGTATATATACATAACTTTTAAGATGGTTATTTCAATCAGCCATTTAAAATTAGTTATGTTGGTGGATATTGGACCTAGAGAAACATTGAAAACTTAAAAGAGAGAGAACAGTCATAAACATTTATCCCAATCAATAGAATTTTGTAGTAATTCTTTTTTACTTCACAGATCCTGGATGCCTTTAAGACGGGACTATGCCAAAAGAAACAAAAAGAACTGCTGATAGCAATTGAAAGAGCTTGGGATCAAGGAAACCTTACATATGATGTTTCTTTTAGAGAATATGATTATACTTTGTACAATAAAACAGCAAATTAAAATGACACACATATAATTTTAGTAATTTTGTTGAGTAAATGATAAATAAATATATTATTCGTTCATACAATAACTATTAATACTATGGCACTATAATTTATACAAAGCATAATTTCCGAAGATTTATTTAATTTAAAACCTATTTTTTATTTCATTTGTCTAACACTTAGTTATAATTATCCATTAGTTTTGTTCTGTTTCGTTGAACTAACAGTTCTCTGATAAGGGCAGATTTTTCTCTTTCCAGGACTGAAATTCTTTCATTTTTACGATTAACCTCCTGAAAAATAAAGATTTGATTGAAAATAAATTAAGTTTATTATGGGTATTAGATATAACTACTTAATATAAAGATACCAATCATGTTAGAAATCTTTGTTGATGTTGATAAATCAATGCACAAAACAAATATTTCTACTTTCAAGATTTGAACTCGAGATCTACCTCTGACCCACCTTACAGGCTCTTCTTTATACATGATCAGTAACTTTTGATTCTAATAATGTAATCATATATTTTTATACTATAAAACAGTGAAAATTGTGAAAGAAGAAAAGCTGAGCTTTATATGAATTCTTATTGTGTTATTTTAATATTATGGAAGATGAAATTTTAATGGCTGCAATGTTTATATCTGGATGGCTTTTACATTCTTTACAGTCCCCCTTCTTACATCGGGCTTAAAAAAGCGAGTGTTATTTAATATTGACGGCAAAATAGATTAAAAATTATTTATAAATTATATATCTAATGTATATACCTCTGCGAGCATACGATTTTGTGACCTAAGCACAGCAGCATTATTCGGTGTATTGGGAGGGGTGTTGTGAAGAGTCGTAGGTAGAGCAAGGTTTATGTGCAGTGAAAGTGGACCGTGTCGCCATCCTGCTGCTAATGCACCAAGTTGTCTGTTCAGCTCCAACACACGTGCTTTCAGTAATTCTAGTCTTTCTTGATGCGCTTCATTCCAGGGCTCCTATGAAAGAAGATAAATACTAGTAAATGCTAGTAAATATTATGCGGTATAACATTAAATGTCCAGTTTGTTATAGTAAATTTATGTTGCAATTGATTGTAAACAAATTAATTCTATCAATTTAAATAAATAAAAATTAAGTACTGTTCGTCGGTAAGCGCATTACTTGAGACAGCTAGACCAATTGGGTTATTAATATTTTTTAATGTTCGTAATAGTCCGAATTAGGTTTTCAAGGAAAGAAAAATTGGAAAATTTGCCTGGTAAATTGGCAAATTCGGGAAAAACTGAAAGTTATTTTATATATATTTTAGAAGGAACTCTTTTTGACATCTTTTAAGTCTTCACTCCATTACTTCTGCAAGCGATGTAAATTATATTGTTGTGGTCGCACTTTATCCTATGCAAGAGCGACAAAAATGTGGCGCCATCTCCTTCCATTGCTATGTATATCACGCTGCTCACTCAAAGATTGCGGAATGAAACAATGCCCGTATATTGTAACGTAGCAAAAGAAACTAAGACTTCACTTAAATTAAGCTATCTTTCAAATTAAAAATTTATTACATACCAAAAATCAGTCAATTTGGTACGTATAAATAATAAGATTTAAAATTTTATGCCAATAATAATCCAACGATTTCATCGAAACTGAAAGTCAAAGGCATTTTAGCCTTTCCGATAGATACGATAACCGTTACGGATGAAATATTAGAGAGGCTAAATCTAAATTATCGTAAACGTTAAACATAGTTATATTTAATATTAACATATTTTTAAAGAAAAACTTTAAACTAGTTTATTTACACGAAAAACACGAACTAACTGCAGAACGCTGCTTATATCGAAAAAAACTAAACTAACTTTTGTTCATTAGCGATGAGCGACTGTAAACATTTACTGTTATAGACACACAAGTGTTGAATGTAAATTTCCCTCGGTGGAGGGTGAAGAAACTACAAGTTCCGCAAAATTGATAGATTTGCATTGTCTTTCTTAGCAGCAAATTTAGACTAGTGATTAGTTGAGATGATGACGAAAACAAAAATAGTTTACCACATATGTTCCCATTCTTCCTGCGTACCGCATCTTATCTTGAACCTCTGTAAGTTGCTTCAAATACCATTCACGGGCTTCCTCGACTGCTGATAATCCTTGCAGTAATATATCCTTCTCTTGTTCGATTTGTTTCATTCTCTTCAACAAGTTATAATCGACGCCATTCTGTAAGGTATGCCTTCGAGGCTCCCGCCGGCGAGCAGCACGTCGCATGTGTACTTGAGTCTCATTTGAGGACCGTCCATCACCCAAACCTCTGTCTTCTCTGTTTTGCTCATCGACGACTCGAGACATATTTTCAAAGTCCAGTTTACCTTCTAACTCCTCTCTGTCCATAGGCATTTCTTCTGACTTATAATTAGATCTGGATCCTTCTTTTCTTCCTATTGAAGTCTTCTCAAGCCTCGGCGGCTTAGGTGGACCATACATTCGTTGAGTGTTGTCATGTTTCGGTATTGCTGTAAGACCTACGTTGTGCATTAAATCTGGCAATGCGTTATCCTTACCATCTAATAACTGTGGCATACTTTGAGTTCTATGTTGAACATGTGTTGAACTTTCGGTGTTTCTTACAATCCAGTTTCTATCTCGGTTTTGTGCATTGTTTATGTCTAGCAACGGATCTGATGGTGGCCGTTGCACTTGAGCGCTTACTTGTGAATGCATTAACGAATTTTCTATTTCTTCCATATTACTCACTTTTTTAGAAACGTTTTGAACTTGATTCCGTAACAAGCATATTTTAAGACCAGTACAAAAGGATTCAAATGTTAATAGACCATCATGGGAAGCTACCTTTTGTAAGCTCTCTATAACACCATGGGGTAGCCCTTTAGTACGGTCGTCACGCCATCGATTTTCTATATCGGTTAGTTTTACGTACCCAGTATGTTTATCATCCATTATATCAAAGAGTGTTCGCATAGCTGAAACGAACTGCTTAGGTAAGGACTCCATATTTGTGAAACTAACATGACTCAAGTTCAAACCTTAATTTAATAAACAACGGTTACGCTGACAATTTTAAACTCATACGTTACACATTTACATTCAATTATTTTTTACTTGTTTCAATATAAACATAAAAACACTACACAAGGTTTTATTTTATAACTGCACATAGTCTCTTAAAAATTATTGCATTGGAATGATATTTAAACAATTGGAATGACATTTATAGAGACATTTGTTTTGTAGTATGTAAAAAAATCTAATCGTTGTTGAACGGTAATACTTTCAACGTGTTAGCGAACCGGCTCTACTGTGGGAGTGATTTTGCGGATTCTCCAAGTAAGCGGGAAAACCGGTTACACAGCATTTCGGGCTGGTAGGAACGATACGACTCGCTGCTGTAACGCGGATTGTTAAGCTTTTGTATTACATTTTATAGATTTGATAATACGATTGACTTGTGTGTAGACCTAATCCACTGTCGTATATTTTATGTTATTAACGTAATCGTATGAGATAGACATAATGGACGTATATTTACGTTATTATATGACAATTAGGTATGGACAGTATATAATAATTTAAAACTATCGTCGATGGTTTCGATATTAAGCGGAGGTAGCTAAAGCCCGCAAGTTAAACGTCTTCATTTGCACTCCGTAAAAAAACTCTTTCACTGTACAGAGAATTCGTTTCTGGAATGTTCTTGCTGAAAAAATTCATGCCTTGAGAATTGTTGCGCTATTTAAAATACTAGTGGAGGAACATTACTAATCACTACTAACACACTAATCTTTATGCAGTTGAATATATATTTATTGTTTATTTTATGTATTATGATGATGTTGTGTTTGTATGCATGTGTTTGTTAATAAATATAGTCCTGTAATTATCATTATTATTTTTATCTCTATTTTTTTTGTAAGTACACTATGTTTATTTTTTCCGATAATACGTTCAACACCGGGCCTGCTGGAAGAGATTTTTATTGTAAAAATAAGCTGCGCCTTTGTACGTACTTTTATTGTCTTAGTTTCCTTGTTTATGTTGCGGTCAATAAGTATAGCGCAGACCGTTAATGCGCAGAAGTCGAAAATAAGGTATCCCCGGGAAGCAATGGGACGCGGGCGGCCATGCGTAAGCGCTTATTGGTTCTCCAGTCGTAGTACGACTGTCGTACTCTGCCCCGTGCACCGAGACGACACGCCGCTCTCTGAAGAACGTCTACATCCTTAAATAGGTTGCAGGGACCGGGCCCCGGGGATATTCCCCCACTACCCGAACATCAACTCGACAGGAACACGGCCTGTATACGGTGTCACAACTCGTGGCACAGGAAATGCTATGTTTCCGTATTCACGTCACATACAAATCCAGAAGGGAAAATGCGAAAAAAGTCGAATCACTTATCCTCAACGGTCTGTTGTGCAGGTTACCGTCTCGACCTACATTCCCTTAGTCGGGAGACGGTAACAGCAGCTCGCGAGGAAGCGGTCGCCCGTCGGGGGGGCGTGCGTGCAGGGGAGCGATGTTTCGCAGGTGGGGATGTTCTCCCGTATCAGCGCGTTCGTACATACGACGCGCGATACGGGTGACGAATTCGGAGATAGATTCTAATTTAAGATTAGACGCGATTACATCGTTCCTGACGTAGCGACCAGCTCCCACGATTCTCCTAACAGCCAGGTTCTGTTGGGCCTGCAGCCGCTTTCGCTGCGGCGCGGACGTGAGGGGGTACCACGCCGGAGCGGCGTAAGTCAAGCGCGATCGAATGTACGTTTTGTAGATTCCTATCTTAGTTGACGTAGGTAGTTTGGATGACAGTACTGGTCCCAGCATCGCACTCGCTGCTCGCGCAGTTCGAACTGAGTGTTCGACCTGCGGTTCCATGCGCAGCATGCTGTCAATACGGCATCCGAGATATGTCACTCTGGTGTTCCATTCGATCGCTTGTCCGCGGAGCTCGAGCGGGGGGGGGTATTTATTCCGTCTTCCGGTGATAAGGGCGGTAGTCTTGTCAACGTTGACAGTCAACCGCCACTTATCAAACCAGTCAGGAAGCAGGTCCAACATTCGCTGCATTTTTCTGGCTGCGTGGTTGGCTTGACGCGAAGACGTGAAATACGCACTGTCGTCGGCGAAAAGCGCCAACAGGACGTCATCTTCCCGCTCCTCCGCGCGACCTAAGGGAGCGGGGATGTCGTCAGTGTAGACCGCATACAGTCGCGGCGCAAGGCAACTCCCCTGGGGAACGCCAGCTTGAATAGGCCGTACCGCCGAATCGGCTTTATCGACGGAGACGTAAAAGCTGCGACCCTCCAGATACGATGCTATCAAACGCACGAACTGAGGCGGGATGGTGGTATGTTCTATCAACTTGTACAGCAGTCCCGTATGCCACACCCTGTCAAAGGCCTTCTCGATATCGAGAAAGACCCCGACGCACACTCGATCACGATTGTGATCGAATGCGAGGTAGTGTAGCACACGTGCCAGCTGCAAAGTAGTAGAGTGGCCGCTACGGAAGCCGAACTGTTCATCCCGTACAGTGATGCACGGGCTGATCCTCCGCAGCAGCAGCCTTTCGAAGAGTTTCGCTACGTGTGACAGCAACGTAATTGGACGGTAGCTTGCCGGTCGTCTCCTGTCTTTGCCCGCCTTCGGCAGCACGAAAATCTTCCCCAGTTTCCACTGTTCCGGGAAGTGGCACGTGCGCAGAATCCCGTTAAATAAACGGGCTAGCGCAACGACACCTCTCCCCGGCAGAGCCTTAAGCGCCGCGGTGGGTATTCCGTCTTGTCCGGGTGCACGGCGCGGTAGCCATTGAATAGCTCTGCGCACTTCTGCTGGAGAGAAGAAGGCTTCTCCCTGCAGCGGCTCCTCAGGACATAACATGAATTCCCGTACGCGGTCCTCTACCTGCCTATGATGTTGCGCGGCCGCGATTAGGGCTATGTTCGGTGTGAACTGCCCCTCTAGATGCGTAGCCAGTATCTCGGCCCTGTCCGATGCTTCATAGTGAACGCGACCCGTATCATCCACTAGTGGAGACACCGGTAAATGGGTGCGGGTAAGCTGCCTATTTAAGTGATGAAGAGAGGTCTGGTTTTCCGAAATCCGGTCGAGATGACGGTTCCATGACTCTCCCCTGTGCAGCATCACTTCCCTAGACAGCTCCTCCGACAGCCGATTTAAAAGTGTCTTCACGCGTGGGCAACGAGTGCGTGCCCAGAGCCTTCTGAGTGCCTTTTTACGTTTCAGCTTGATGTTCAGCTTCCTGGGAAGCTCACCACGCCACTGTGTCGATGACTGGACGACTCTGGTGGCCGCCTTGCACTCATCCGATATACGTTCGGTGATGTGCTTGGCGACCACCTCGACGTCTTCGGCCGTCCTGATGGGACGGCCAGTGTCCATCGCCACTAGTGCGCTTCTGTAAGCCTCCCAGTTCGTTTTTGTATTAGGCGATCTCGGAGACACTGAGACTGCACTTAGGTCCGTCACTATGAGCACCAGTAGGTGCTGAGTATCTGCGTCGTATAGGACCTCCAGGTGGACGGGGGTCTGGATACACTGGCTAAGCACTATATCCAGGACATCCGGTTTGTATTGACTGCAGGAGGGAATATGCGTCGGCTCGTTCGGCCCGAGCACGTCGTAATCCCCTCCCTGCGCGTCTGCGTACAGCAGCCTGCCCGCGGGGGTTATGGTGGTCGACCCCCATGCCGGGTGTTTGGCGTTAAGGTCCCCGGCAATAATCGTGGGCGTGCTGCCGTCGAATACATTCCGGATGTCCGTTGGATTGAGGGGAGTGCCGGGAGGACGGTACGCAGCGTAAAGCCGCAGCGTCTTCCCGGAGGCTTTTAGCTGGATGCCGATGGAGCGCATGGAGATGAAGGGCTGCAGCTCTATTTCCTCGTGCACGAGATCCCTCCTGACCAGTACGGCCGTGCCACGGTAGGCCAATCCGGCAGGAGAGACCTCATCGCGACGATACACGTGGAAATTCGGCAATCTCAGACTATACGAAGGTCTTATTTTCGTTTCGCCCAGCAATACAACGTGGATGTCGTATCGCCGGACGAGAGCCTTGAGCCCGATCAGCTTGTTGGAAATGCCGTTCGGGTTCCAATACATAGCCCTAATTTGCGGAGCCATTTCGAGCCGTGCCTAGGGATGCTAACACGCGAGCGATCGCGGCGAGTGGATGTTCTCCGGAAGTGATAGCTATGAGAATATCCCCGGGGAGTCCCATAACCTGCCTGACAAATAACAAAATGACGTCTTCAAAAGTAGGCGGTGCCACAGATGGTATTGACCCGACATGGGGTGTTCTACACGCGGCGTTTAATAACAAATTTAGCACGTTTGTGTGCGGTGGTTGAGCCCTTGTTGGTTCTTCCCTCGGAGCTGCCACTGGTATTTGCGACCTTTCTGTAGTGGTGCTCTGGGCTGGTATCGGCGTAGAGGTGGTGGCTCCTTCGGCCTGGACCCTCCCCTTGCGCTTCCTCTTGCCCCTCTTCTTTTTAATTTTAACACCTTCCCCCCGTTCTGTGGCGTTGTTAGCCGGGGGGATGAGCGTCGCACCAGTCGCTGCTGATGATGTTGTTGCTACTGGTGCTGGTGCTGGTGCTGGTGCTCGTGGCTGAGGTGGTTGTGGTGCTGCCCTGGGCGCTGTAGATGTGGTAGTTGAAGGTTGGGGGGGGGGGCTCTTGTCCTCTGTCCTGCTCTAGGGGGCTGAGGCTGGGGCTGGGGGGGGGGTCCGGCGCGGGGGGGCTGCCTGCCCACCTGCGTCCATCCGTCCTCTGTCACCGTGGGCGCTCTCCGCTGCGCCTGCGGGGGAGGGGGTGGGGGGAAGTTTATTCCCTTCTTTCTCGCGATGCGCTGTATAACGGCGCATCGTCGGTCGTTAGCGGCATGGGCCTTTGCGCAGTTGGCGCACTTCGGCTGTCTGTCCTTCGGGTGGGGACAGGAGGACGCAGGGTGTTCCTCCGAGCATCGGACACACCTGAATGGTCTGAAACAGGTGAACGACGAGTGGCCGAATCCCTGGCAACGATGACACTGCGAGGGCCCTTGTCGTCCTTGCCAGGCAGAGATGGTAATGCCTGGCATGTAAAGGAGCTCGTCAACGCTGTAGAGGCGCTGAAGTTCTTGGTGGGGCAAGTGGGTCATCTTAGCGTGGAACACGCATCCCGGCTTGCCCCTCCTCGGCGGAATTAGCCGCACGAAGGTAACTGGGAAATTTAATTCCTTCAGCGCCTCTTCGATGGCTTCTGCAGGTGTGTCCATGGGCAGCCCCCGGATGCTCACCTTTGTTGGCAGTTCTTCAGCGGGTGTGTAGCAGAACCAAGTGATCGTGTTATCCTCGCTGCTCTTCTCGATGAGGTACTTCTGTGTAACCCTGTATTCCGCCGCTGTCTGGGGGCGGAATCTTACGCCCTTCCCGAAGGGACGGGCGTTGGGTGCGTGACCTAACCTTTTGGTTAGTTCCTTAAAGTGGCTGGTCCAGTTTGGCAGGCATTCCACTATTATAGGTGGGTACTTTTTGTCATCCGCCGTACGCTCAACGGGGCGCTGCGGCGGATGAACGGAAGGGGGAGGGGGAGCGGCACGGCGTGGAGATGCCGGCTCGGATGCCATCATGGCGTAGGATGTCGACGGTTGAGGGGAGGTGGGGCGGGGGTGGGGGGAATTTGAGATGCGGGGGGAACTAGTGTTGCCATGCCACGGGGGGGGCGGGGTTCCTCTGACATCGACGGAAGGGTCGCGTAGGACGTAGTGTCCCAACCGCGTTCCCCTTCCGGCGACTCCTCCTCGAAGTCCCACATTTCCTCCTCGGACTCTCTCCGTCCTTTGGGTGGTGAAGGTGAGGTGGGAGGCTCGGTGTGCCTCGTAACAGGTGGTGGTGTCGGCGTCTTAACGTCGTCCGTGCGTGGGCGCTTGTCCTCGTCGACCAGGTCTTCAATTGAGGGCGTCCGTCTTCGCCCTTGGGCCCGGCGTGGTAATGGCGTCGGTTCCACGGCAGGTGAGGGCTCAACCTCAACCGCGTCGAGCGCGACGTCCGTCGCTGGTCTGCCCGGCTTGGATCGGACCAGGTACCCCGGTGGTAGGATTCGAGACGTCCCTGGGGCGAACAAATTTCGCTCCACTAATGCCCTATCGACTACCGCCTTCGGGCGCCTATCTCTAGCTGGACGGGGGGGGGGGGAGGTTCTTCCTCTGGCTTGGACATCTTCTTTCTTGAGGTGTTACGCTGCTCTCAAGAGCTGTGACTGTTACAGTCCTGTTTTGGTTGTGCCTTTCGCGTTGCAGAGCGCTGGCACGATGTCGCTGCGGGGAGCTCCCCCTCCTCGCGGGGGGGTACACACCACGTTGACTCGATACCAAGCGTTGCTGCAGATGTTGGTTGCGTTGGGCTGTCACCGTCCTTAAAAGGACGTTGCACTAGGTGGTCCCTTTCTCAAAAGAAAGGGGACCTAGTGCAAGAAATGCTCGCGGTAAACAGTTGGCACAATAAGGGCGTACTGGGTACCTTGAGCACAGGGCGATCTCGCGGTCCTCCGAGGTCCTCAACGAATGCAGGAGTTAATAACCTCGACTGCAGACGGAGGTTCCGCTTTGGACGTTGGTTAATGTAGCTCTAGTGTTTTCCCCTAAGGTACTCGCAATCGAACTACACCGCACGAGAACGCTCTGTACGCCGCTCGCTCCTGGTCACGGACCCCTCATTTCTATGAGCCCTGTGTCCGATGAAGCTGTAAGAGCCGCATAGGCTAACAACATCATTAAAATCTAGATTGTACAGTCGCATTCTAAATATTATATGTTAATTGACTATTGTTTTCTGTTTAGTTGGAATTTATTTTATAATGATTGTTATTGTTTGTTTTTATTTCATTAAGTTTGAGTTTGTTTTTTTATTTTATAAAGTTGTGTTGTATTTTTATTTTATTACTTTATTTGTGATTTTAAACAGTGAATATGCCTAGAATAAATACTGTTTTGAGGAGACAGGCCCGTAAAAGGGTATATGACATGCATTGTTTTTTTAAAGAGAGAAACTAATGGATTAATAGATTTTTTGAAACAAAATAAAAATCTAATTGACGAAGCTACGAATATGTTACTCAGTCACTCGGACAGTACCATTGTGGATTTAAACCAGATAAAACAAACTGTACAACTTATTATGATAATATAAATTAAATAGCGTAAACAGTGATTTAGGTAAAATCACTGATAACGCTACAGCAGAAGCCACAAAAATATCAATTGCAATGATAAGAAACATTTCTACTCAAGTTAATAGTTCCGATTTGATCGCAGTGTTCACACTGTGTGAACACCTGGCAAAAAACGTTGTAGAACAAAACTGGTTATCGATATCGATAATTTCGACCAAGGAGTTATAAAGAGATGTATACACAATTTTCACAAAACAAACAACGTAATGTACGTTGTTTGTTTTGTGAAATTGGATGGACTCGATTTATTGAGTCTTTCACGAGATATCGTGTTTAATTACAATTACAGTTCACAAATATTCGTTGATTACAGTAAAGTGATGTTTACGATATAATTTAATTTAATTTTAATATTCCCTATATTTAGGTGTACCGATTGATCAACTTTAATATATAAAATTTCAATATTTTAGTTTTAAGATTAAAGCCTTTTCAATTAACTCATATAACATAATAACCTTACCATGGGTGCAAAGTTTTTTATTCTTAAAACGATAAGCAATAACGAAATATTTTTATATTTTAATAATTTTAAATAAACGTTTTATTATTATAAATTATACTAGCACTATAAATTAAGAAGTGATTATATGCCTACTAATCCCCTAAACGTCAAGTTTAATAACCTGCGTACTCAGTCGCAAATTTGAGCAAATGTGTGTACTAAAACACAATTATTTAATTTATACGTTTGAGTGTATTATTGACCCGCGTCGCTATTGTGTCTGATTTTTTCTCGGATTTTAACCCATATGCATCGGATTAACAAATATATTATATCCTGCCCAGTTGCCATCGTATTTACCATATCGAAGTAATATCCAGATGTCTATATGGCCGTCGCTTTTCTTTATGCCTTGAACAAATCCATTTAGCTTTTTAAAATTTTACGTACAGAATTTATAATATGTGATGATGTTGACAGACAAACAAATTATATGTAGAAATGCTTAAAAGTAATATGAGCTGTATCCAGATGTTCCTATCAGATGATGCCGGCTGCATTCGGTACTTCGACCTCATTGTCGCCAGATGTCAAAACATGCACCGGACACGTTAAAGTGTTGAATCGACAACATTCGGCAAACAAAAAATAAATATTCATATTTTCAATTACAAAAACTAAATATTGGGAATGTGAATATTCTAGGATCTTTTTCGATATGTTTTATGACATCATAAATAACGTAATTTAAAGTTTTTAAATTTCATCAAATATAATATATCAATAATGAGACGTAAAATATCTTCTTAATATATTATAATAGTATTATTTATTAAAAGATTTTGCACCGGAAGCAGAGACAATTAACTAGCACTACTTTGCCACCACACATTTCATTATAGGATAATTGTCTATTAAGCTGTAGTAAAGTAAAACTAGCCAATATATTATCTTTATTTGATATAAATTTTGTTAATCACAAAAAAGTTATATACAAAATTGTGATGTATTATTTATTTCAATAGAATATGTTAAAAAAACTACCTAAAGTAGAAAATTTAAATTATCATTATTTATTATTACTTAAACTCAGCAAAGCAAATACCAAATACGACTTCTAAGGGATAACAGACGCGGTATGTCGTAAAAATCTCACAATATTCTATCTGCGTTGCACAATGTTTAGCGGCACTGAACCTAAGGGCTGATAGGACTGACGTCGTTTTCCTAATTTCGCCGAGTGGCTGTGTCCAGATTTTTCCAGATATATAAACGAAACCGGAGAGACGACGGAGCCATTCTGCGTTCTTAATAATTACAGTGCGATACGATGATTAGTGGCAAGTGATGCGACTTCTACTGTGAATTATGGACATTGAGTGCTGTTATTGAGTGTATAGTGTATTCTTTTGCTGTAATTTAAATCTACGTGTACGCGTAACTTAGTTCTTTTATTCCTAATCTGAACTAACGTGTATTAATATTAGGTCGTTACATATGAAATTAGCAAATTATATGGAAAAAGTAAAAAACTTTTATTTTTAATGAAATTATATATTTAGTCAAGCGAATTATGTACCATTATTATGTATGCATTTTTTTATATGTAGTTAATTGATTCCATTGCAAAAAAATTGTGACGGTTGACCGTAATATAACGCAGCACTCAATGCGTGTCTGTTGGTGTGCTTCACTTAATTCATGCGGTATCCCTTTCTCAAGCTTTTTCACTTTTCCAATTTGTTTAATTGAATGTGAATTATAATTGGTTTGTCACTCACACCGAAGCCTACTGCTAAATCTGCCGTGGTTTGTTATTTTTCCGCTACCATGATCACCTTCAATTCTTCACTGTCAACATGGGTCTCCAGCACCCTGCAGGGTTTGTTTTAGAGGTCAAACTCTCCAGAACGTAAACGTTGGATCCAAAAACGTGCCGCGCTTTCTTTTATAGTAGTTTCCCCTTACATATCATTAATCCAATCCTTCGAGCTGTTTGAGCAGCGCTGGTGTCACGGTGGAACTCACATTCGTAAATAATACGATATTTCAGGTTTTCCATTATTTAACAGAAGGATGTCAAAGAAAAAACAAATGGCCCGGAAACAAATGAATCACTAAATTCGAAACACAAATGCACACAAACACGCAATTTTTTGACAAAACGTCAATTTAATATACTATACTAGGACCTATTATGAACGATTTAGAAGTAGAAAACCTCAAACTTTTTTAAAATTCAATAGGTGACGCTGTGTAAGTAAAATAATCGAGTGGTATCGGGTGACTCTGATAGCAACAGAACAGAGACTTTTGACTTGAATTAAGTGGGAAGTACGATATATAGGCGATACTTTCACAATTTTACCATCTTACACAGTAACTAAACGCATCTAAAATCACCTTTACTCTATGTTTTCCTACATATATTAGTAACCCGGAATCCTAATAAGACCTTAAGTCGTACTGCTTATGGAAAAAGGACCCATACTAATAGATATTTGAACGGTGTATTTTACCACCACCTATCACAGCGATATATCGTGGGTAAATAATCGTTTTAGAGAGCATGAAAGATCTGTGAAGGCTTGGCCACCGAGCTATCTGTCAAGTCCTATACCTGAGGACAAAATACTGCGCCTAATCAGGGTAATAAACGTCTCCGGATTCTAGCACTCACCAGAATATAGCATAGCCGCGTTATACTGTTATTTTATAATGGTATTCTTTATGGGTGTGATCTTTTGTCAGTTGAGCCGACCCGTTCATGACACCCAATTCTACGAACTGCTTTACTAGGTTGGCGACTGGTTGGATTTTTCACATGTGTAACGGAAGTACAGTATTTTTGACAAGTACAACAGTTTGGTTGACGTAAAGACCTCTCTCCGTCTTTAAAGCTGGCCTTTGTATATCTTCTTTCATAGACTTTGGGTCAGGTGAGCCACCTGGACATGTCTGAGGGGAATCAGCTGACCGTGAGAGAGTTGCTCCATCGACGTTATTGCAATATCCGATGCCTCGAGAACGCTCACGTGACTCAATTGTTGTCACTGCTACAAATTACCAGGATAATAACGAGGCAACTTAAGAATGGAAATGAAATCCTGTTTTTATGTGTCGAAATGCTCTAAAGAAGCTTAGTCCTCTTCCCATTTGATTTCAAGAGGAGACTTGAGAAGAGTGAACACATTTTCTCTCCTTAACTGACTTGCTCACCTTTTTGGTAGAGAACTGCTGACTATTGGACAACTCCGCGGGGTAGTAGAAAGCTAGATATTAGTATTAATCAATTTTTGGTATAGGTGGAATTAAAGCCATGGCTGTAATGGGAAAGGTTGGGGATGGTTTTCTGCCTATAATTAGCGAGCGATCAAATTGGTTATTTATAACAATTATTTTTCTTCTTTGGGTGTCTCTATGACTAGCGAAAGTAAGCAGTCAGATCGCTATATTCCTTCCTATTCCTCGAGAAGTGAAACAGGTCAGCGGTACTCGTGATTCCTGTCCACTCCCGAATGTTGGGTAGCCATGGTTTATTTTTCGACCGGCTTCCTTTCTTCCGGTATTTTAAACAATATTTTGGGTAACTACACTCATCGTCTAAAACATGTGTGAATTTATCTAACCATTTGAATCAACCTACAGTGGTTTGTGCCTGACCCAACGAATTTACTTTTGTATGTAAACGTGTGGAGTTTGAGAAAAGAAGGGCTTAGTTGCAGTATCAAATATTTTTGGTTTTAGCTTTCTATACATATATCAGTTTATATTCCGTTCATATCAACGGAAAACAACTGATAATTAGTAATATGGTAATATAACCAATAAATTGTTATTGGCAATACCTACCGTTTGACAAAACACAAACCTATAAATACTAAAAATATGTTAAAACAGTTTTAAGAATCCGTCATCCTCCCGATGGTAATTTTTACTGGTAATTTTATCGTTTCTATATACATATGTATATATATGTTTTTATATAATTAATTAATTATAAGTCACAATATGATTTTATAAAAATTTATAAAATTTTACATTAGTCGAATGAATGTTTATTAAAATTGAATTATATTATCGAGCATTGTAATTGAGGTATGTAACCAATATATGACGTAGATAAATAATATATATAGAGCGCTTCAAATTTAACTTACAGAAATAAAGTACACAACATCAAAAAATATATGCGTAAGCATAAATGTGTAAGTGTAATAGTTTGCGCACTTCCCAAAGTTTTCGGGCTCCTTCTTGCTTCCTAATAAGGTAACTTAAATAAATAAATAAGCCTTTTATTTCACACTTAGTAAATTTAAACATTTAACATATTCGGAATTTTAGAGTATGTTAAGTATACAATATTTTAATTTATCAATACTTATACTTGAATGTGGAAAATGAAAATGATCATGAATATAATTGAATTATTTTTTTTAAATATTAAATTTATATTATTATAGAATTTAATTGATTTTAAATTAGCGTGAACCCCTCTATTTGAAGGTAAAAGCCTCCTCCAAAGATACCCAGTAGTCTCTATCTGTGGCGCCTTCTTTCAACATTTTTCCAGCCGTCCCTTCAATGTCGTCAGCCCATCAGCTCCTAGGTCTTCCTCTTTTCCTATTGCCATGACGTCAGCCGATAAGTCCATCTATCGTCGCTCATTCTCGCTACGTGGCCCGCCCAACGCCATTACAATCTCATAGCATAGTTAAGTGCGTCTATTACTCCTGTTGTTTCTCTAGTATAGCTGCGAATTTTTTGAATTGTTCTAATTTTCATCAGGCTTCTTTCCATGCTCCGTTGGCATGAGTTTATTTTGTTTTTAACCTTTTGTGTGAATTTCCATGTTTGGCAAGCGTATGTGAGTGACGGTAGGAGGCAGGTATTCATGACGGTTATTTTAATTTAGATAGGCATTTGACTTTTGAAAATTTCTTTTAAACTCCAATATTTTTTCCATGTCCATAAGGGAACTTAACATCTCTAAATGAACTGATATCATTCTGAATTTATATATAAAGAGATTATAGGATGGTGTAAAAGGCGCTTAAGTTGTGAGAGCTAACTAGCAACACAACTTGAATGTGTGACGCAAACGTCACAGAAATAGTTTAGCACAATAGACATATACCATTTAGAATTTTAGAAATTTATTATACTAAGTATTTTTTTGTAAATAATCCTTTAAAATTTATTTTATGTCGATAACAAAATGACTTCCAATCAAGATGAAGCGCCACGTGATGTTATTGATTCTAATGGTCATTTAAATCAGGAGAGTACTCGGAAAACCTGGGTGAAATTCGATGATGAATCGGCTCAAACCAATGTACCTCACGCAGATGGAAAAGTATTAAATGCCTCAGTTCCAAGTATGTCTGTACCAACATCACGAGAAGTTCCAGCGGTTTTAAATACTGAAACAGTACATGTA
Source organism: Teinopalpus imperialis (assembly GCA_029286865.1). NCBI lineage: Eukaryota > Metazoa > Arthropoda > Insecta > Lepidoptera > Papilionidae > Teinopalpus > Teinopalpus imperialis. The sequence goes on from JAGSMU010000012.1 coordinate 5,433,407, forward strand.
AATTTAGAAAGAGGAGACAGGAATCTGGAACCCTTATCACATGGAATTCCTTCCAAAAATGTAGAATTTGTTAGCGTACGTCCAGGGTTTTGTGAGTTAGCATTACAGATTTTATAAATAATAGCTGACATTGTCTGTGATGTAATGCCTAAATCTGTTTCAATGAATACATTTCTATATTTGTATTAATCTATATTTCCCGTATATTCCCTATAGTATTTATGTAAATAAATATAAATCACTCTTGCTTTAAATTAAAAAAAAATGTGAAAAATTAGTAATTGTTATACTTTGTGTTAATATTACTGTTTTACACAGCAAATGGAGATCTACTTGTGACAGTTTTGCCTGTAAATGCAAATTGGCCTTGGATAACAGCAGCAAGGTTTCGACCTGAACTAGTGCCTGAAGAACTGATGGCACAAGGTTTAACTGTATGTACAAAACCTATATACTTATACTTTACAAGCTTGTAACAAACATACATAAAATGTTTATACACAAACTTTCCATGACTATTTACTAATATTGCATTATTAAACCTAGTTTTATCTTTACTTAGGGAGTAAGCCCACATAAAAATTTACATTTATAGGTCATTAATGTCCATAAACCATTAATGAAATATATTGATGGCTTTTAATCAGATATAGACTTGAGTCAATCAAAAATGACATGGTTAATTAATATGTTAGCACTTTTCAATTGCAATTTAAGCTCATAAACACCATCTAATAGAATCAATTAATTAATTTATGTTAATGTATTTACATGTTCAAGATTTATAAGCAAACAATATGGTTAAAAACATGTCCTATTTTTGTTACAGTTGACAGTTGAAGAATATGTACATGCAATGGAACTCCTGGTTAATGATGCCCGTTTTACATTGTACAATATGTGTTATAAACGGGTACTAGTCTGCTGGATAACACTTGCATTTCTGGTACTATTGTCTCTACTTTTTTCTGGATTAACAGGCCTTACCCTATTTTCACTTGGAGTGTTATGGTTAATACTAAATGCCATGGCTATTTTCCTCTGTATGTGGATAAAGTTAAGATTATCAAAGGGATTGGAGCAATGCTTAGGGAGTGTGAATAAATTACTAAATAAGCATAAATTATTACTTGCTTTAGATGACAGGGGAAAGATTTCATGCCACAAAGTTAATTTGTGCTTCATTTATTTTGATTCTGGGCCATGTATTGCACATATTCAACAGTTTATTGAAAGTGAAGAAGGAAAAACAATCATGCAGGGTTGGGAGCAACGACTTGATGTGTCTGTAAATGACATTATTATACAAGGCAGTCAGTCAACAAGGCTATCTAGAAAACAGGTATGACAGGTCTTTATCTTAAAGCTATTAAATTTGATCCTTAGAGGCTACATTCTTCTTTTCAATTTATTATTTCAATGTTGCCCATATTACTTTCAGATATTTGGTTTATAATTTTTGTTTTATTTATTAAAATTGTAAGGTATTACTTAAACGCAAATTAATGCTAAGCAAAATAAATAAATAAATTACAATTCTTCACACTATTATAAATAAACCATTTGATTTGAAAAGGTAGATAACTTAATATTATAGATAATTCAGTGGAATCTCTATAACTCAAACCTTGTTATGTCAAAAAAGTGTTATCTCGAATTATTTGAAATATAATGATGTTCCCCGAAATCATAGCTATAAAATCCTTAAGGATTGTTTTGGTTTTCTTATCTATTGCTTTGCCTTGTACACATGCAATGAATGACTAAAGTTTCTAAGTAACACAGCTGTGTATGTTATATTTGTTCCTTGTCGGTCAATACTTTATTGGCTGTTCACTAGCAACAACATGAGTACTAAAAGGAAACTAAAGACTAACTCTACGTAAAATTATTACATTATCAATGCGTAAAGTGGAAGGAAAAATAAGTCTCAGCATCTCTTTACGGATTATCAATAAGCACTTTGTCTGCAATAAGTAAGAATGAAGCCGAAATATTGCGAAGATACGAAACAAGTAGCAATTTGTCTTCCATAATATGACATCTAGCCAAGTTTTCTGATTTATAGGAATGTTTACTCACCTGGTTCAAAAAGTGGCGGGTCAAAAACATAAGTGTATCTCAACCTATCTCTTCTATCTTACGCGAAAAAGCAGAAGAATTTTCAAAATCACTGGGACACAGTTCTTATTGTCCTGGCAATGGTTGGTCAGTGAATTTTATGAAGCATCATGAACTTGTGTTTAGAAAAGTTGGCAGCGAAAGTGCAAGTGTCAGTAATGATATATGTGATGAATGGATAATGCAGTTGCAGAGTTTATTGAAGGATTTTGAACCAAAAGACCTCTTCCCGAGGATACTAGCCTTTTTGTCAAGTGCTTACCTGTCAAAACACTTATTTTTAAAATTGAAAAATAAGTAGTAAGTCACAGTAAAGAGCGATTAACAATATTGCAAACATGACAGGCTCTGAAAAACTTAAAGCTTGTTGGTTGGAAATCTCCTACCACTAGACTACAATGCTAATAAGAAAGCCTGAAAGAGAGCCGAAATATTCTAAGGATGGCTCATTAAATTTGACAAGAAAATATTGCTTTTAATTGACAAATGTACAGCTCCCAACCTAATTCGGCCATTCAAAGTTTAATTTTTTCCATCCACCCAATACAACATCTAAGCTACAACCCTTAGATCAAGGAATAATAAAAAGCTTTAAATCCTCTTACAGAAACGAAGTTGTTAGGAACTGATAACTGATATGGAACAACAGTCTGCTTCATTTATTAATGTATTACATGCAATTAGGATGAAAGACAAGGCTTGGAGAAGTGTATCTGTAACTACAATATTTAATTGCTTCAAAAGCAGTGGATTTTTGATGCCCAGGAAGAAGCTTTGGAAGACCCTCTTGAGCCAGACATGAATTTAGACACTTACTCAAATAAACTTCAGAATTTAGAACTTCAATTTGAAGATTATGTTACATTTGATGAAGGGCTAACTACTACTTGAACCCTACTGATGCTGAAATCATTGACATAGTTAATCAGAATATAGATGATATAGAGATAGATTGATGATGAATAGATATAGATCACGAAACTCGTGTTAAGTCGAAAACTCATTAACTCGAATTTTTTGCATTTCCCATGACATTTGAATTATAGAGATTCCACTGTAGTTGACCTACCTACCTGATTTTACTTAAATAATAAATAGGTTGTGCTATTTACCGATTAAACACATACTTGTATGCACTAAGATCTATATGCTTTTTCTCATTATATAAATTAATGAAAACATTATTTCATTTCTGAAAGTTTACTGTTAACAATCATTCACTTATATAATAAAGAAAAAAAATATTATATTGTAATGCAGGAAACATGTGTAAGTATAATTTGTGATCTATGAGGTTTACTTTTATAAAAATAAGGTAATTTATGATTAGATTCCTAAATAAAGAAACCTTCCCAAAGGTATGTTTGAATAGAGAAACTCTGAAAAAAGGTATTAAAGAAAAAATATATATAAATGCTATTTAATAAAATGCTATTCAATAACACAATAAAAAAAAAATATAATATAATAAAATAATAATAATAATATTTCTTCTATGATTGAAATGTTTCCCCAGATCCAAATATGCTTTTGGTAAAGGTTCTCTATTGCTTCAATATTTTGCTGAAAAATCGCAGTATCAAATTTTCTGAAAAATTACCAAAAATCTATCCCTCTTATTTCATAGTGTGACTTATGAGTTCAAAAAAGGTTTTATTATATGTGCAATGCCATATCCTTAACATTCTATTGTGGGGGTTAATTAGCACAAATAAATTGTTTACTAAAAATATTAAATAACCTTTTGTGCACAATGTAAAGAGGAACATTTCAACAAGTAGTTCAAGAACAAAGTAGTAGTAAATGTTCTTTTTACATATAACATCATGGTGGAAAAGGATCTACTACTAATATTTAACTTTATTTCTTTGATAAATTTTAATACTCTTGTCAAAATACAATCTGGTTTACAATAGCATTTTTGATAATGCTCAGGAAATTAACTGATGTTCATTAAATTAGTTCAACAATAAAGTTGAATAGTATGTGTATCAACTAGCATAATTAAAAGAAAATTAACACTGCTAGAATAAACTCTATTAGACGTTTTATTATTGTAACCATACAACTGACTTATAATTATGTGCTGTCCTTTTTTTACTGTTTCGAGGGTGACAAATGAATACAGGTACAGTACATGCTTCACCTTATGATAAGAGATCCCTACATTCGTCAGAGGAAACACCGAAGTATTTCACTGGTATTCTGTGACAGCATGGTCCTTCCCTGGTCGAGCATGCATGCTGCTGCTAAGATCTAATGTGGGTCTACCACTGTAAACTTATTAGTTGATATCAATTTATTTGTTGTATTAAGTAAAACAAATACATATTTTGTGCATATATACATATAACTTGAAAGCTTAGAATAATTTCCTTACAAAAAGCGTGGCGTTGCGCACCATTTATATCTATGACATTAAGTCAGTTACAAACACCTTTTACCAAAACAAAGTGAGGATTGTACTTTTATTTGAGTAATGGTAAATATCTTCTCCATATGTGAACCCCCATATGCAATACACACATAAAACTTGCATAAAAATATCATTATTAATTTAGATAGAGCCACACTATAGCTAACTTCTGACTGCAGCATGAAAGGTCGGCTCAAACGGGTATGAACCACACTCTCACAGAATAACAGCGTGCAATAGCAGCATAATGCTGCTGTGTAGCAGCATAAGAGTATACTTTCTTTAGAATACTCTTCTTGTCAACTTTATTTTTATTGTTGCTCTGTATTAAACTGCGTGGAATAAATCGCCATACTCTCGAGTAAGTCCAATTTAGATCATGAGGAGCATTCATCCACTTTTTGAAGTACATTAGGTCTCGTAACTGGTAGTGAAAACGAACACAAGTGACTATGTTTTATAAATAAATTGCTATACTATACGAAAATTTGAAATTGCCACGACATGTACACAAAAAATCACCACGAAATATTTACTTAATATTTCGTGGTGATTTTGATATATGTTTGATTTTTATTTTTGAGTTTTCAGGTACCAACAAGCAGCAAAGTAATTGTAAATTCTACTTAGAAGTTCCTTAACGTAAATTGTCGAGTAGAACATACATTTAGAGGCGACGTTATAATTTATGTTTATTTATTTTACATTAGTCACTCGCGTCGCGTAGGCATTGTGTTCTACTAATAAGGCTTGATGAGCATAACCTTGACGACTTCATTGCATACACTAACCATCTATAATTATATTTGGCTTGCATGTATCTGTAACTCATACGGGTATAGTAGATTGTATTAGTAGATACATTATCTAGCGTAGTTAGCCCTATTTTATTCTATGTATTGTCGTATTGGAATATTGTTTTTTTAATATTAATCTAATTTTAGGGTCCATCCGTCGTTTCGTCCATTTTCGCAGAATGTCATTGTTTTTGGTATAATTATAATTTCTCTAATGAGTAAAGTATTATGTTGAAGGCACTTTCGTTAAAGCTATATTATTGGATAAGTTAAAACAAAATGACGAGGGTGTAGATAGTAATGAGTTTTTGCAGGATGGTAATAGTCTGATATTATGTTATTTTAAAATTTTACATTGACATGGTAGTAAAATTTATTTATATATTAATATACGAGTATATTTATTACAATTTTGACATCGCAGTAACCATATTAAATACAAAACGTTGAAAAAAATTTAAGAAAGGAGACTTAAAGTTATCATTTAAAATTAATATGTTATTTTTTAACTAATACCTATTAAACCATAACGTCATTCTTACAGTACTTGCATAAATTAATATAATTCAAAAGTAGCGCATAACAATAATCCTATTTCCGACTATAATATTATAAATGTTACTCAATCACCCAAAAACGGATGAACGGAATTCAAGGAAATTTAGCATACAGATAATCTTATAACCTGATTAACACAGGATAAAAAGTGTCCCAGTAACTGAAAGTTTGTATGTTTAGATGTTTGTTATTCAATCATGTAAAAACGGAAATATGTTTGAAGCCTATATTCGGTCGAGATCCATAATGATTCCTTACAAACAGTACAAAAGTACGCTTTGCTGAATAAGCAGGCGGCATCATGTGCCCACAACTGACAGTCGCACTTCAACCACTCTTCTTGACGAGAATCTACATAGGGCTTACCGTCGATAATTTGTAGTAATCGCAATATGTTTTCTACCACGACCTTTATTTTTACTTCTTTTCTTCGCTGATGATCCTTGCTGAACTTCTTAATATTATGGATCTCATTTTGAATTCGTGTGCTGTAGACGATGACAAGTATCTTTATAATATGATAACTAGTCGCAGTTCTTGGGGCACTTGTATGACTCACAGTTCTGTTGACGGTTCTTCGGCGATGACTACGTTAGGATATAGGATTTCTTTTTACAAATTCTTGTTGGTCCATGTACTATTTTATGGAAGGAATACCGTGCATATTCAAACGGAATATTTTGTATTATTGTTATATTGGTAGTAATTCCTAATCACTTGAGACCAATTGACATGATATTAACCGTGTCATCCATGAACATATCGAATTCATTTAAAAGCCAAGCATATTATAGTTACCTAGTTTATTGTAGTCGATCTCTAGAACTGATTCGAATTATTCATTCATGTCGATAGCAACGTCGATTTGGGCACTATCTGGCCGGTTGCTACTTCGACAGTGCCGTTATTTTTTTAATATTTTTGAGAATTATTATGTCCTATTAAGACCTAGTTAGGAAATATGAAACGTGACAAATATTGAATGACAAGCATCAACTAAAACCGTACACACAAGTACACTACATAAAACTGGCTACATTTTAATTAACTCTAAAGCTCCGCATTGCCGGAAAAAAAATGGAATGTAATGGAGAAGAGTTATAAGGTTAAAAATCCATCTTCAGGTAAATAAAAAAAAACTGCAGAAAATGTAAAGAAAACGCTTTAATGTCATATTAGATAATAAGGCAGAAAAGTGATTTGGATGAAACGAAGGAACGAAACTTTAACACATTTTTCTTAGAATGCCTATTGAACTTTAATAACATGTTGTACTTGGTAAATAGCACCTAATATATTTAATGTAGTCGTGGGTAAGCCAGGCCTATAAATGTGCAGGATATGGCAGAGCAAGTATACCTACGGTATCTACAACGGTGGGGTAAAGACTTCTTGCGGCGTCGCCTGTACTGGACCCTAGACGAAGAAGGCGGCAATCCCGCGGCGCCGCGGCATTTATCAGTCGCCCTCTGCCCTTGTCAATACGTTGAAGAAATTTTGCGGAACAAAGAACCCAAAGATACGCGTGCCTGTTGCCCGCCGTGCAACGACTGGCTTAGGCGCCGCGGTATCGATTGACAAAATACTTCTTGGCAAGTCATATTTAAAATTAATCAAGGAGATTTCCTTCAGTATTATGAATCTTTATGCTGTAATTTAGCTTTTTGCCTCACACAGGAAAGGGCTGCGCTTCTATTTTTACGATATGCGGGAAGATGGGGAGCGTATGCCGTCAAAAACAGATTAAACCTTACCAGCATGATGCCCGGGCGACATAGTGAAAAATATGTTTGTCCATGTCAATTTATTGAAGAACATCTCAAAACAAAGCCGCCAGCAGGCATTGCTAAATTTTTTATGTTACCCAATCAAAACAATCAGTTTTATTAAAAAATGGAAGTATTCTATCCAAAAATGAATGCATACATATCATATTTCCTAATAGGAGATTGAAAACTTCTACATTCTTCCTTAATTTTAATGAAGATTAATATCATCTTTGTCAAATAAAACATAATATATATATTTAAAAATAAATTGAAAACTATTTTTTATTAGTTATTACCGAAATGTTTTAAAAAAAATTGTAATAATTATTTGCTTTTTATTATATAATTTACGTCCTGAGAATATTCTACGGGGGAAGTGATATAATGCAAAAGTATCCGACTCACGGGCTAGATACCCCCCCCCCCCCCACCCCTTAGCTACGGCATTGAAATATGCATACATAATTGTAGACAACATATTCTCCATATTACTAAGCTTAGTCGTATTTCGGTCTTCAAAAACCATTTTCATTCCCAAATATTGTGGACCATTTATTAATAGTAACTTAATTTATTTTGTTAATTTGTGGGCAGTTAATGTGGGTGCGTATATATTCATTTAACAATGAATTTGAATTCAAATCAAATAATCTCTTTTAAATAACACATTCAAATCAAATTAGGTTTTTACATCCTTTTGATATGATAAAGCTCCTTAAACTTATTTTTTTCAAATAATATTGTCTCTAGTCTGATTAAAAGACACTGGGACATTATAATTTTTAGCCTATACTTTACAGCCTGCATTGTTTAAAAATTATACAATAGTCAAGTACCATCGTAAGCGGCCATATATGAAAATATTGTTGTACGTCAAATGAACATAATATTTCACCTTACCTATACATAGAATAAGATTTAAATATTTATATTTAATCTTTATTTTACCATATTTAAAATGGGTTATTACCTTATACATATTGCAATGTATTATTTACATTATTGTTTAAGGAAGAAGTGCAAAAATCAAAATATATACAAATTGTAAATTAGACTGGATAAATACCTAATTATTTTGATACTTTTTAGTCGATTATTAAATGTGTTAAATATATACAATTAGTGCAACCTGATTTATTAAACAGCGGGTTACACTAACATCATTCGCACAACTGTTCATTAAGTTAATTATAACACTGAGTAAAAAAATATATATTTATGTAAAATACTTATTTAATTATATTAGCCATTTACCTAATCACAATATTGAAACTAGTCTTGGTAAAATTGATTTCTTAGAAACAGCAGCCTAATTTTTTTTCAATTAAGAAATATTTGAAACATCTTATTTAGCAAAATGTGTTTAAAATAAAAGTTTTAATAAATTTTAAAGCTATAAAATAGATGAAATATGAGATTTCTCGCATCTATGATTGTCATAATAATTATATTTTCAACATTTTAATACAATTTTAAAAATACTATTTAACTTATTTCAAATGTATTTTACATTCTGTGTAAAGTCCGTGTATAACCTGATTCTGCCATTGCCTTAGTGTGCTGTTTACTGTTAAATATTCCTGAAAATAATTCAAAATCTTGTAAATGTTTTAAGTATGTAATGGAATAAAAGGTAGAAATTTAGTGTGCCATTCAAATGCTTGTAAATCCGAGTGAAAGTATATGGTTTCGGCAACTTTAAGTATGAATCGTCGTTAATAACAACTTGGATCAATTTATAACTTATCTAAATGGAATATAGAAATATTTTGATATTGAAAACTATTTGATTAACGTTTTATCGTTTCTATAATATTTAATTGTTTTCAAATCTTGAATATAACTTTTTTTACTTATTTACCTATACTTTTTTACTTATATACATATATAACTTTACTTTGAATTATTTTCTTATTGTTGTTAATTATTAGAAGTTTAATGAATCATTCATTATTTCTAATTTTTAAAGCTAAATTTAAATGTATGTATTGTTTCGATTGAATCTAAATTTTGCTGTTCAAATTAAAATAGTGCTTCCGCTCACATTTTTTAAAATATCTCTATATTCCTAATAAGGCAGCGGTTTGAGCAGTTACATTTGTAACAGTTGATTTAGTTATGCAAGGTTTATGATGGCGAAGGCAGCTTATACAATTTGTAGATGTTTTACGAAATATAATAAATATGGGAATTTTTCGGAAGATCCAAGTATAATGTATAGCAGTAAAATATAAGCAAAATGGTTTCAGAGCTTAAAATTAGATCGTCTCACCGCAACATCAAATATTTGGCGGCTGTGGCTAATAAAGAAAATTTGCTCTAATGTAGAAAATATCTCGAATTTTGACCAGTTGCGCTAAAGCAATGTATTTAATATGTGTGCCAAGAAGGCGTTACCGTCTTGAAACATTGTAAATATTTTTATGATACCATTTTATATATAAATAAATAAATATTGTTTTTACCATCATTTTGCTCTTTGAAAAAAGTAGGTATTTAAAATGTTTAATATATTATTACCTTGTATGTAATTTAAGATGTAATACTTTTGTGTTATTTTATCTATAACCGTTTTAAACATGTGATTAAATTAGAAACATTCCGTCCTGTATAATCGAAGTACTTAATAGTTTAGTCATTAATACCTTATACACATCTCTGTACCTAAGTATTTATTTACAAATATTATACTTTAAAGAAAAAAAGTCTTTTATTACATATAGTATAAATATTTAAAAGATAAAACTGAGTAAATACTACATTTTATGGAATATTAATTAATAATTAGGGTATGTCGAAGTTCGGCGGTGAACTATGAATAGATAAAAATTTCTTCATAACAACCAATAATGCAATGTCATAAATATTCTTTAACATAGTTACCTTAACTCCTTGAAGAACATGTATCCTTTTGTACAGACATGTCACATATAAATAAAATATGTATACAAAAGAAGTAGGAATATATAAGTATTTATGAAAATAAAGTTTTTCAGGCAGTACTTAAAATTTATTAAAAAAAATATATTCTAATAACAATAACACAAAATAATGCTGTTTGTTACAATGAAATGTATCACAGATGAAAATGTTACGTAAGTATATAAAATATTACTTGGAATTTTATAAAAATATGGAAATTACATGTTACATCATATGTTAACATTAACATTATATGTTACATCCTTTTAATACTTCCTCCCATCCAAAAACAATCGAAACCTAATCTAAAAAAATAGAAGTTCCTAAAGATGTAACTTTAAACAGAGCATATAATAAGGGTGTTTAGTGATTATATTTCTAAAGGATATAAAATTATTGAATATCACCGACTCCTATCACCTTCTAATAAATAAATAATGACAGTATTTAATTTTATTCTTCATTTATTTTACAAAGTGGAAATCTTAAAGAATGTAAAATGGGCAAAAGATTTTTTAAATAATATGTAATCTGACCGTTTTCTTTTCGATAGTAGCTTATTTAATAATATCAGCCAGAATTTCGAGTTAGATTTCTAAAGTAAAATGTTGGAAACACGATTATTATAAATGATTAAAAAATACTATGTGAGAATTTTTTTAACATTAAAAGTATAGCAGTTACAAATAAATAAAATTGAGCAAACGTGAATAAATATATTTGTTTGACCTTGTATGCGATTGATTAAAAATTGCATACAAATTTCCATTTTAATTCAAGTCTTTACATAATTTTTTGGGTGATCCCTTTACGGTATCTCCTGAAGGAAAGATACCAAAAAACGAGTTTCTTTGTTCTTTAACCTGCGATTCCTTTTCGATGCTCATAATTAATTCCCTATTGCGTTTTAGGCTTCTTTCACTTAAATCATCCATAAGGTCAATAGATGAAGCAAGCGATTCGAGAGATGTAACAGTAGAGTGCCCTTGCAAATCGTTACGCTTAGAAAGGTCTAGGAACATTTTTTGTTCAGGTTCGTAATCATTGTGCGACGTAGATGAACTTGCAGAAGTGGGAAGTACTTCCATTGCAGCCAATTTCATCAACTCCCGCTGCGAGTCCCGGGCCTCCACCAAGAATATGCTCTCCTGTTAGCGGCCACAATAACAACTCAAAGAAAGCCTCGTATATGCATTATATGTAAAACTAGCAATATGATAAATTTATAAAATAGCATTCGAGGAAAGTCAATAAAAAATGGTTGAACGTGAGTACTATAAAGATTTAAGCGTTATCTCTAATATAATACAATATATACCTTCAGTTCTTTAGTGGTGTACTGATCGAGCTTGTCGTAAATTACAGCATGCAAGCCCATCTCCTTAAGTTTTTTAATGGTATTTCTATCGTTATTATCGTCACCCCAACAAAAGATGACAAGTCCGGCATCGGTGGCAAGTTTTACCTGAAATTGTTTGTTACGATGACTGTTCCAAATCAAACAAATTAATAATTGTGTGAACTGATATAAATATGATTTTTTTATTTTAAAAGAATTTTAAAAAGTCAATAAATATTAAATTAACACTGCCTCACCTGGCTTGGATCTCTAAGTAAATCTTCTGTATGAACCACAATACCTAAAATATCTGAGCTTATAGCATTTTGAACAGCCGCAGGGACGGTTAAGCATCGGGGATCTCTGTATGGCTGATATTTGTTTGTAATACCCTATAATAGCAACATTAACATTTGGTATTAAATTTATATTATACTCTTAATACATCTTCATAATCTGTAATACTACAAATCGTCACAGCCTACCCTTAGTCCACTACTGAACATAGGAGGCTTCTCCCAACGGCTTGCCGCAAAGCACAATGCTGAGCCAACAGCATACATCGATTTTTCGCAAAATTGTATAGGTATTCGCTCTATCTAGTGTGGGGAGGGGGTTTCGTCCTACACTGGCAACCGTTGATAGACTATTGAGAGATCAATGAGCATAATTCTCAAGTCCCTCGCGATTCTACAATGACGCCATTGTAGAATCGAATAGAAGGTGGATCATGTACTCGCCATTGATGTTAATACCGTAACCTTTTCCGTCCAATCCGTAGCTTGAAAGCATCTTTTAGTGCAGTGGTGAGCGGTTAGTTTGACATCTGCTTATCTAACACCATTCTGTAATTGGATAAGTTTCGTACTCGGATAGACATCGTAGCCTTGTAGTACAAACACTTCAGCACCTCAATGTATCGACAGACGATTTGGCACCGCTAAAGGGTCTGAAATATCGCCCAAACGTCAACGAAAGGCACAGAGGCAGATTATACTCCTGAAGCTTTTGTATTATTTGCCGAATAGCGTATGTAGTCTATGGTATAATATATATTATAGCCTTTTTAGAAACCAGCTTATTCGGGAGGATGGAATTCAAGTCTAGAAGCGAGCCGATTAGAAATGCCTCTCGTAAACAAAATATAGTTGCGGCTCAGGAGTCCATCCTGTCATGGGTCTATAATTCTTCAAGAAGGCATTATCGCCTTTCTTGAAGAACAGGACCACCACAGTTCTGCTCCAAGCCTCCTGCGTAACACCGTCACGAAAGACGGATTTAAATAGCTTTGGGAGAACTTGAAGCATCGGTTCTCCACCCGATTTCAATAGATCTGCTGGTATTCCGTCCTCACTTTGCCGTTTTTAAGTTGATCGAGAACTATCCTAATCTCGCTTCGACTAACATCCGGATAGTGTCAAGCATTGAACTTCGGTTACTCACACTTGCATGTGGTTTAAATGATGATGTATACATGTGCGTTCATAGAACCTCTAAATCACACTCAAAATCTCTTCTTGAACTTAGATGGCTGTCTGATAGAGAGATCTCTGGCAAAAACTTTAGAGTCTTGCTTCTGCTGTAACACTTCTTCAATATGAGTCGTATTGGAGTTTTGTAAGTCTCGCCGCAAAAATTTGCAGATTGGTCCAATAAGCTACCTATTCACTGACTTGTTATTGAAAACTGTAGTCTCATTACACGCCTTGCTTCCGTGAAATCAATAGTTTGATCGCAGAGTTTTCGGGTTCTATGCGTACGACTGTTCTTGCAATACTTTTCTCCTGCCGCGTGGACAGTTTACACGAGCTTAGCATTAATATCGTTCACTGTATCGCAATTCTCCAAGCATTGGAAGCGATGTTCACTCTTGTGATCACAGAGACATCACTGAACAGTTGTCATTATATCGTCATGATGAGGTCAATCATGTTCTGGAAGGCTCCACAAGAAATGGACCTTTTTGAAGAAAGAGTTACTCATAAAGAGTCTCTACTTCTCCATAAAGTCAGACAGCCGTTGCCCTCTTGGGTTTCGTTGCCCTATCCCAAAATCCCTACTCCCAGCTCATACATTTCCTCCACCTCATCGGTGCGTGTCGACGTTGGTGCGTAAGCCTGTATGACTTTCAGCGAATAGGGTTTCGTTATTCTGAGAATAAGACGCAACCCTCGGCGACACACTCTCGATATTGACGATGTTGTTGACGAGAGACTGATGATAAACTCGACACCTCCATGGGACAGATGGGCCTCCTCCCGTTGGTAGAACAAGTTATCGAATACAAGGATTACCCAGTCATTCCCCTTCGCCTTCAGATAATCCTATGATATCCCAGCGTAAGTTGTTCACCTCTTCATCCATGATCGTGATCTACTCGGTAGTAGATAGGTAGTTCATGCAGTGTACGTTTTTTTTTAATAGAATAGGTGACAAACGAGCAAGCAGCTCATCTGATGATAAGTAATTACCGACGCCCATGAACATCCGCAAGAGGAGTTGCAGATGCGCTGCCGGCCTTTAGGAATGTCATGAAAAAAAGAGGCATGAAAAGTCATGAAGTCCCTAAGTCGTATTGGTTCGGAAATAGCACAAAGAGCATAGTGGTGAAATGCCAACCACCGAGACAATGACGATGAATGATCAGCGACTGGAACTAACCCGAACAATACCTCAGAACACTCCCAATGGTAAATACGATAAAAAATGCATAGAAATGTGAGAACTCTTCGCTATGCTAGTAAATCAAGCCGATCGGATAGTACCTCATAATCAACGATTCAAGCCGCTCTTCGTTGAATACGGTCAAATGGAAGGAACTGGTACTGGGGTACCCCGGTCCAGAGTTTTCCATGTGTGCCCAAACTTGCGCTTTGTAAAGTTGCAGACAGTAGGCCGACACATGAACAACTATCTTGGTGACCACGGAACTGAACGTGATGGTGTCAACGCCAAGGATTTCGATACTAGCTAAAGTAGCAAAGTTTTCAAAATTAGAAGGTGCGACAAAGGGTTTCTCTTTAGCGGTAAACGTGCAAACTTGTACATTTGCAAGGTTAATTTTCATTTCGACGTTTTCCCCAGAAATATTTGCGAGTGTATAACGTATCCCCTGTGCTGGCGTCCACATAGCATAAATGTTAGTAATTTGTAACATGTCAATGATATCCAGAAGAAACAAGGTAGGAGATAGCACGAAGCCTTGGCAGGTCCAGTCTCCGTTGGTGGTAGCCGAATCCCAGCCGGAGATTCGTAGCACCCCCTGCACTGTCGTGAATCCTACCAAAAGCAGGAATAGCAGGGCGGCCGGAGACTGGGACCGTACTTTTATCGCTCTGCTCATGGGGAGTATTTTTGCCATAGTTGAGTAGAAAATAGAGCGGGTTGGCAACCGGACTTACAAGAAAGAATCTTGTACCTCCGTCGCTGCTGCCTGTCTTCGGCCGTGAGTATTTGCAGATGGCAAATTGATATGGATATTCCACAATATGTGGGGGTCACTTCGTGTTTATGGCAAATCCTATAGTCATCTCTTACGAATTTATAACAAAATTAAGATTATAACTTTACCAAATAAAGTTAGCAGTCAAAAAAACTTTTTTGTTAAAATCATATAAATATACATATATTATATATACATATATTATATTAGTTATACAGAGCTATTGGTGGTGGTAGGGATAGGGGAGGTGACTATTTACTATATGATAATTTAAACCCCCGTATGCTTTATCTAAAAGTGAACCATTTTTGAGTTGTCATGTTTTTTAGCTTTTTTCAAAATAAGTTCAAAATCTAGCCAGGCAAAAGCCAGTTTGCTTCCTGCATTGGCTTAGGTACGCATTAAACCTGCAAGATATTCAAACACCGATTTTAAGTATTCGAAATACGAATTTCCGCCTGCTGCCTTTGTGATCATTTTTTTTTCAGTTTCGAAATAAGTTTTCCTAGTTGTTTGTTGAGGCATTGTTGGAGAGCTAAGAAAACGGTTATGTTTTTAAAATAGTGCCAAGTTTTATAACTTTTTTTTGTTTTAAGGCATTTTAGTGGAACAAAATCTCAAAAAAATATTGAAATAATATCGTTTTTCGTCTCGCATTTTTAAATTTGGACCGATAATTATTGTTTTAATATTGATAAATAACCAGTGTTTAATTGTTTTTTATAAATTAGAAGAAAAAATTAGAAAAATTTAGTAGATACTTTTTTTTAATAAATTTTTGATATTGCATTGACATATTTTAAAAAAGCTAACTAAAAAACATGATAACTCAAAAATGGTTCACTTTTGCATAATGCATATGGGGGTTAAAATTATCACAAATAGTCACCCCCTATCACCTCCTAACGGGACCTAACTATAATATACTAACTAGTTCAAATTTAAGTAGAGTTATATTAATCACTTAATTACATAAATAAAGCTTTATGAGAAATGATAACTTACAATAGTTAGAAACATAACTGGATATTTATTCTGTTTGTTACGGACCATGGTGCAAATATCAGGATTGAAACACGAAAATACAATTCGCCGTTCTCCTGCATGTTTTAAAACGACTTCCAGAACCTGAAGTGTTGTTATTGATATTAGAACATGAAAAATATATTAGGTTAATTTTTTTTATATAATATTATAGTTGACAAATGAGGACAGTTCACTTGACGATACAAATACTAAATACGATTGCAGTGATGACTGCACCCCATGACATCTACATAAATCCTCAAGATTCAAGATGCATGTGCATTGATATCCCTGAGGATTGAGATGGAATTTGTCATTACTTGTATTTGGGCCTGCAGATCCCTTACCCACACCATATAGAGAGCAGAGTAGTTGACCCATTCATGTTGTAAAACTCTAACTGCAGCAAGGCTCTTCCACTTGACTCTTCTTTTATCAAAAAAATACCTTGTCTACATAAACATTCATGTCAAATGGATTATTTAATTCAAATGTGCCATCATCAAGTTCCATTGTCCACTTCAGTTCAATATTAAATCCAACATGTGAGTCTATGCTCTTAAGAGTATCTTCTAATGTGGGGAAGGGCTGATGTTCTTCTAAGTCCTCATCGAAAAACAAAATCTCATGGTTGCGACCTTCAACTAAGTGATAAACCTACAAAGGAAAAAAGAGGTTTTTATAAGTCATGTAATTTACAAACAAATATAATATACATATGAAACTTATGATCTAAAGAGGTAAGCAGAAATTAGATTTTCATATTTTAAATAATAAGACCTTTATATCCCTTTCATAGACATAAAAATCTATGAAATCTTGTGAGCTATAGGCATTGCCTTAAATATGTCACCTGATTGGTCTATATATGTCAAGGTTGCCCTTACCAATTCTGCCACAGGATGACATATAACAATATTTGTTCTACCAAGAATACAGAATATTATACCTTAAGCTTCTGCAGATGCTCCAAAGTTAAGTCCTTCACAGGCAATTCTAGCATCTCTGTAAAGTCAACTTCCTTTTTTCTTTTCATTGAAATACATACATGAAAATCATGATATATGACTGGAATCATATCTTTACTTAGCTGAACATCAAATTCCAACAAGTCTGCACCACTAGCTGCAGCTTTTTTTAGGGAAGCTATTGTATTTTCACGTATAGCATTTCCTCTGAAAATTGTTTAATTAGAGAACAATTAAGACAAAGTTCAATCACACCTATTGACAATAATCAAGTGCCATCACTTGGCACTACAGGTATATATTCATTTTAAAATTAACCCCTTTCAGTCAAGACACCTCTGAGTTTTCTGCAGTGGTCATAGGGCACATGTGAAATGACAAGGCAGATCATGTTAAAACACACTGTCTATTTAATGTGTATTGCCTTTTCAGTTCATAAATGCCAACAGAGCATTAAATTAAATATTTTTTTTGATGTTTGAACTTTTTTGTCCAAAATATGATAATGAGTAAAGAAAATATTGTAAATTTCAATACTGACAGTTCTGAAAGTGATTTAAGTTCTAGTAATGAGGACTAGCAGTAACACTTCTTTATTCCTTAAGAAAAGTTATTGGTTGTATTCAATATTCAAGAAGAAAATAATACAAAAACAGAAGTTGAAATGAAGACATATGAAAAGGAGAATACGAAACCACAAATAGTAATGTATTATAATAAATTCATGAGTGAAATGGCCCAGGTAGATCAAATGTGATCTATGTATTGTTTTCTTATGAAAATCATTAAAATGGTGGTGGATGGTTTTTTTCTGAGGAATCGAAGTTTCCTAATACAACACTAAGCCAATGTCGCATAAGATTTTGAAAAATAGTTGTTATTAGTTGGTGATTTTTGTGAAGGTGTATCTCCATGATATTGAAAGTCTTCAATATCAGACAATGAAGAGAGATTGAATAGGAAAGTAGATATCTTGCAATCTGATAGAACAGGAAAACATAATACCTGCTTAGTGTGGTCTAATTATAAGTTGCCTGGAGGATGGAAAACAACTTTTTTTTTTAAACTCTTCACATGCTCTTGAAAATACGCAGATTGTAATCAGAGAGAAAGTGCTTCGTTCGGGATTGAGGGATGTTCACAACAAAAGGATGAAACCCAGCAATGCATTGTGAAGCCCGATGGTGGAAGTATTCTTTTGTAAAATGTGCAAGAGAAAACTATTCCTTTGTGTTGGAAATTATTTCAAAATATACCATACATAAATATTTTTTTTCATATTTATTAATAACAACTACAGCTTTCACCACAGAATGAAGGACGCAAAAAGTTACTGATAACAGTTAATAAATAAATAAAAGAAGTTTTTATTATAATAACAAAAATTATTACTTACTCTTTAGTTTTAAAACTTGCACCTAAACCCCTGTGTCCAACTTCTAAACCTGTCCAAGTTGGATCCCAGTGCTTAGCATAAGACACTTCCAAATCACAAATGTTATCTTTTAAAGGATAAACAATTAAATATTCAAGATTTACAGTGCCAAGTGGTCTATGTTTAACATTGCAAGTAACAGGTAACTCTAGAACACCTTCAGATGGTTTGAACATATTTGGTAGAACATATGTATAACCAACATGATAAGGAGGGTCATCCATAGCAGCTCGGCTACTATATGAATAAAAATCAATTAGATAAGCTAACTTCTTATGATTTGGAGCATAGATATTTACCAAAAGGACATCATTCAATTTATATTCTCTGCCAAATTGTTCCTGAGGTTGTAGCTGACACATCTCATGGTCATTATCAAGAGTAGATACTTCTATGTTTACACCTAACAAATTTTCTACATCCATAATATCAGTACTTTGTGAGTCCTCATGATGGCTTTCACTTCCAAAGGACAAGTTAACTGGTGTCACTTTTATATGCATGATTCTATTGGAGAGACGACTCTTTAATTTTAAGGGGTTGTTGATAAATTTAAATTGCACTAAAGTCTGAGCTGTGAGCCATCCTCTATTAATCCTTTGTATCCCATCAAATTCGCCAAATATGTCAGTGGCTGGATGTTGAAAGTTTTCTTTAATAACTCTTGGATGTATATTTGTCTCCCAACGGCGAATAATAATATCTTTGGTATCTTCATTGACTAGACATATGGCGTATCGATAAAATACGTCACAAGTATTTGGTATAGTTAACTCTTTGCGCCATAGATTAGTATGCTCTTGCAGTTCGAGAGGAACAATTTTCTTATAGTCCCATTCTCCAAGTTCCAAAGTGCTTCCTGATATAAACACTTTTTCTTTTAGGTAAATATTTGGAACCGACACTGTGAACTCCCATTTTTGGGACATAATACTACTTTCTTGGTTTTCTTTTTGAGCTGACATTGTTCTAGGAACTTTAACTTTATTTTTTTTGTTTCTTTTTTTGTCTAAGAAAAACCAGCGTTGCATAACCAAAAATATAAGTGTAAAGTGAAAAAAAATGAGATCACAATGACAAAAGTAATAATTATTTGTCAAAAATGACGAAACCGTCCAGACCAGATATTACAACCATTGTGTTCTGCTTTGAATACAGTCACAAAAAAATAATGAACGCATATTGAACCACAGCTTCAACCAGTTAAGTTCAAAAAACACGTAATACATAATATATTTACGAAAAAAATAAAAAAAAACGTCAGACGTTTAAAATAGTTTTTTTTGTGTATGTGGTGTATTGTATTGGGTGTCGGCCTTATTGGCCTCTACATTTTCACCGACAGACTCACAGATAGGGCCCGCGAGTAGGCAGTATATTTTATTAATATATTTAATATATATATATAAATATATATATATATATATATATATATATATGTATATATAATAAATAAAATACCTTGTATCTCTAAATAATTTGTTAACTGTTCGCAAACTAATTCTTCAAGTACTTTAGATAGGCACGGTGAAATACTAATTGGTCTAAGATCTTTAACACCTACCCGGTTGCTATTTTTGGGAGCGGTCGAACTAGAGCTATTTTCCATAAATAAGGAAATTGCGACGTACCAAATGAGCTATTTACTAACGCTGTAATTATACCTAAGGTATCTGGACAAGTTAGAAGGAGTATATTAAGTGTTATTTTGTCATAACCTTCAGCATTCGCGTTCAGGTTTCTTATAACTTTTGCAACTGCATCGACGCTAACCGGCTTCAGACTGAACGTACCTTTACCATATTTACTGAACTCAAAATATGTTAAATGTGACAGATTTTGTGCTACCCAGTACATCTAAAAAATGTCTATTAATTAGGTCAGCGTCAGCAAAAGAGAGGGGTATCTCGCACTGTATTTTAAACGGTAGCACTAAACTCTTTACATTCAAATATAGATTAGATAAAAAAACTTCCCTCTTTTTGTGTGTGGGTCCCACATGGTGGTGAAGTCAGCTTTAGCCCTATCCTCAATGTCGTGTTTGGAAACGTTGCACTGTAGAAATTAACAACTCTCCAACAAAAGCGATCAGTGACTTGTAGATCTCCAACCATACCACTACAGATACATATACAGACGATACCACTTTGTTTGGCACCAGTACCCAGCACATGGAAGAACTTCTTGGCAAAATGGATCGCGTTAGCCTTGAGTTCGGACTTAAGATAAACTGCAATAAAACAAAAACGATCATTGTCGACCGCATGAATAAAAATTAATTACGAACAACAGTGGATGTATCGACGAAGTGAAAAGGCGTACGGCAATTTCTAGGACTGAAATGGAGAAGTTGAGGAAAATATGGAGGAATCGATACATAAATCCGGCTATTTCAGGCACTTGTATTCCCACTACTTTGGTACGCCGCAGAAACTTAGACCCTGTGGGAAGTAGAGAAGAAGAAGATAGACGCCTTAGAGATGTGGTGCTGGAGGAAAATGCTCGGAGTATCGTGGGCTGAATTCCGTACCAACGAATCTATACTTCGAGAAATAGGCATCAAGCAGCGTTTATCATCTTTGGTACAGTCTCGTATCCTCACCATTTTTGGTCACGTATGCCGCCGTGGAGAGGTGGCTATTGAGCGACTTGTGGTCCAGGGAAAGGTTGAGGGTACCAGGCCACGAGGAAGATCGTCTATAAGGTGGACTGACCAGATAAAAGTGTATGTGACCAGACGGCAGTAAATTGCTCATCATCATTACATGAATGCACGAGGAAGGCGACCATCAGAGAAGAGTGGCGGCGTTTTGTGAAGCTTGCCACCAACACCTGAAGTGATGACCACGACCATTCTGTCAAGAGTGATACCGACAAAGAAGAAGAACAGAAGCGAACTAAAATACTGAGTGCGTTTAAGTAAGCCTAGTGGCCCTCCCCTTCTAAGAAACCTAAATTATGAAATCCAAATAATCGAATAATCATACTTGAATTTCAACCAATCAAACTTACACTTAATACATTTGAAGCATAACGAAATAAATTTATCATGAGTTGCTGCGTCATCAGGACTTCACCGGGTTGAGAAGTGACCGAGCGCTTATGGCGCTCAGTCGAGCTCTCAAGAGCGAGCCTCGGCTTACCCTGTTCCGCGAAGGGGTCTGACACGAGGGTGCCGAGAGGTCCGAACCTCGGCTGGGTCAGTTGCTTCTAACCAAGAATTATCTCCATTAATTCACTATTCATCACTATTATTATTATTGGCTATCTGTACTACTACTTCAGAATGCGTGGGCGCTGGAGAAGAAGTGGCACAAAAATCTCCAGTGACGCTTCTATCGCAGTTGACTGGTGAGGACCGGCCTGTGATATGGCGGTACCGCGAATAACCTTGTATGCGACGCCTTCGCTGTCGGCGGGAGCGGTATGAGTGTGCAATGCATGTGTGTAGTGTTTTATGAAGGGCTGGGACTCTGATGGTCGTGTCGTCGGGGTCGTCGAGGGCATGCCTCCGTCTCCTTCGGACGCGGGTGGATTGGCTGGAAGCTAGCTTCAGTTAGTGAGCTATAGTCGGCAGCTCAAGATCTATGTGTAGATTTTCATTACGCAAGAACCACGGTGCACCGGTGGCCTTGCGCATGAAACGATTTTGTATTACCTGAAGTCGGTGAATGAGACGCGGGGAGGCCTGCGCAAAGACGGGGTTCATTATGGCCGACCCATAGTATGTATAATAGTACGCTTTGTAAAGTGTAATTTTATTACGCAGTGACATTTTGCTATTTGCAAACGACCTAGGGCCAACGTCGCTCCATTCCGTACGCGGTTGATATGTGGAGCGAATGACATGAGCGATACATATAATGTGATGCCTAAGTATTTAACTGTCTTTTTCCAGGGGATTGGACGATCAAATAGCTCTATGGTTGGTAGATGCAGCGTTTTGTTGCGTCGAGAGAAGTACATGGCTGCACTTTTGGTGGGATATACCTCAATCCTCCATTTCCGAAATCATTTCCCTAAGATGTTGGCTACAGTTTGGAGTCGTTTACAGATAGCGTCTGGATTAAATTCAGACGCGTAAAGGCCGGTGTCATCGGCGAAGGGGGCTACATCGCGAATGCGCGGTATGTCGTTGGTGTAGAGTGTGTATAAAATGGAACCTAGGACGGAGCCTTGTGGTACGCCGGCACGAATGTGGTGTCAGGAGTTGGTTCTAGTCTAGTCTAGATTATAGCGCTTATTAATATTTATATTCATATTATATAATTAAACAAATTAATTATCCGCACCTCCTCCACCTCCTAACAACATAAAAACTTTTAAAAAATAAATACACAACTGAAGAAGTGTAGAACCGCAATTTTTAAAATACGGCTCAACAAAGTTGGTCAAGGCAACTAATGCCGGTTTCTTAAGAAAAATCGTAGTTATGAATTACTATGGTTCATTGGGTTTAATATTATTTATTGAAGTAACCACAACACGGATACTAAGAGGTTAAATAATTTACATTTTAAATATTAAAAGTTTAAGATATTAAATATTTCCGGAAACATGAAGTTACGGTAGTTACTGTCCTCAATTCATATAGATCCGTAGGAAAAGAAATATGCAATATGCCTATTGTGTATTTACTTGGCCGTAGAATAGTGTAAAGAGATATAAATATTTTATGAAAAAGGGTTGATAAGCTGACAATCTGTCTATAATATAATATAGTAGCTTTATAAAGCAAATCTATTCTCATTGCTTTGTGCTATTGAACTCGGAATTAGTTTCAGGGATTTCTAGAAATCCACACCATTGTGTGGTTACACTAGTGGATACCTGACAGTGTTAACGTAGCTAGTGTGAGGTGAGCCCCCATACACCCGCGGTTCCCCTTCCGGGAAACGCAACAAACGGAAGGAGGCGGTAACTAACTGGCCTTGGGCAGAGCCCTAGCCAATACCGACTCTCTCGTTGACGTTAAAGTCCAGCACACACCCAAGTTTACAAAATAAGATCTACACTTAGAAACACTAGGGCTCACTTAGGTACTCAGTCTCCCTGTTTATACTTAGTAGGGAAGGAGGATAGGCAACGCGCCCAGGAATCCCACCGGAGGCTTACTCCCCCTAAGTCGTCAAAGAAAAATAATGTCTGAAAACAATCAGCTATCCGAAGGCCTCAGCGAGCTTCAGGCGCAGATCCCCGATGCGTTCAGCCACCTCGCGACGCAGCCTTATTTAGCCTCGGCATGTGAG
This sequence comes from Teinopalpus imperialis, assembly GCA_029286865.1. Classification (NCBI taxonomy): domain Eukaryota; kingdom Metazoa; phylum Arthropoda; class Insecta; order Lepidoptera; family Papilionidae; genus Teinopalpus; species Teinopalpus imperialis. Next base: position 5,457,449 of record JAGSMU010000012.1, read on the forward strand.
GCTTTATCTCGGCCCTTCTGTTGGATCGCTTCGCGACCTTAGAGGTAGGCCCCTAAGGCCACCGCAAAGCTTTCCTCCTGGACCCCCGAACGACCCGCCTCTAGGGCCGAATCAATCAAGCCCATCACGTCCCCGCTCCAAAGCTGCATCTTGGAGAACTACTAACTCAGAATCTAAAATAGAGCTGGACAGACCCTTGTAGCTCGATGACCCCCGCGATAGCAGAAACATTCGGGTGAAACGCTATAAGCAGAATTCATCGGTCTTGGAAAGGACCAATCTACAGGAATATAAAGACATTATCGAAACGCGTTGTACACTGCAGAACGTCACCAGCCCAGTCCCTCCTGTCGCACGCAAGCGTCAGCATCCCGTTGCTTAGCAATAAAATCCTGGTGATCCGCAGTCACGATCCGTTGTTCCACAGCTGACTCCCGTTGCTTCACAGCCAATCTCCGCTGTCTCACAGCAAACCTTAGTTGCCTCATAGCACTTCAAACGCCATCTGCCTATATTTATCCAGGCATAGGACAAATGGTCCTTCGTCGTATCTGCGTTCTCAAACAGGTACAAATTCAATGCAGTCACCACTGCAGTCGGAATTAAGCTCCAGGTGGAGACATCAGTCCACCATTGACGTTTCACGTCAAACGGCAATGTGAGCTCCGCAAAGAATTAAAATAGTTATAAGTGCTTATTCGTTTCAAAAAAATGTGCACTTAATGGACTATTAAAACACAGTGAACTATAAAACAAAGTGAATCAAAAAATAATCAGTGTGTGATCAATGAAAAGACAATTTGGATAAATAAAACTGGCAACGGTTCATTGTGTTGTTATTTTTGTGATTATGAGATTATTAATACATATGGTATAGTACTTTAAGCCACATGTATTTTTAACAAAGGAACTAAAAATTTAATAGAGAAACTGATAAAAAAATTAAAATTGGTATTGTTTTTATTAATGTAAATAAGTGAAATCTAGTGTTCAATATCAAACTAACTTGTTTGTGTTGGTAAAACAGATCGATATTAATTGATAATAAGGAAAAAATAATTGATTGCAACGATTACTACTAATTCAAAGATGGCGCTAGTATGTTCTAAATGTAAAAATAAATTCATAAAAACAAAAGATTTCTTTACTTGTTCATCATGGAAAGAAAAATATCATTTAGAATGCATCATTTTAAATGAAAAAAGGTTAAGATTAAGAGTAAGGAAAAAAAAACTCTTGGAAATGTACATCTTGCATTAAAAACGAAATAATAAATAAAGATTCGAATCTTCAAGGGATACAAATGTACAAAATGCTAATGATTTTACAAAAGAAGATTATTGTGTTATATGTATAGGAGAAGAAGATTTTAACTCCACCGTCAATTAATACAATGTCAATTTATAGAATTCCGTACTGAAATCAAACATAGACATTTTTATTCATAAACTCGAATTGTTGTTACATAGATTCTATTTAAAATATTTAAAAAAAACTGGTTATATGTGGTGTATCTAAATATAAATTTACTCAACAACAATGCGAACACAAAACGATTAAAAGAAATAACAAGAAGGCACAATTTACATATTCACATTACTATGCCAACTGGAAAAAAATATTGTATAGATCATATTATTAGCAATTTATAGAATGCTACTGAGGCCGTAATACCATTACATCTTTCTAGTAATGATATAGCCCAAATATTAACTTATTACTTAACACTAATACCCATTTTTCTAAGATATTGGAGAAGATAATGCATAAAAAAGTTAGCTTGTTTTTGGAAAAGTAAGAGTTCATTGATCCGACCAATATGGGTTTCAAAGAAACAAATTGACTACACTGGCCGCTTACAGTTTGGTTCGCGAAGTATTACACAGTTTAAATAAAAAAATATCTATCAACAATTCTGTTCCTTGATATGACAAAAGCATTTGATTTTGTCTATTATGAACGGCTCCTGTCTAAGCTAGAACAATATGGTATCAGGGGACTAGTATGAATAACTTTTCTCCTAAATACCCTTACAAAAAGATGGAATGCACACCGAACGCAAAAACATCTTTAGATAAAGTAAAAAAATATATTGTTTTTTATATAAAATTATAATACATTACCTTTTTGACAATGATAATTGTGTACGTAATTAACGAATTATATTGTAATGACAAGTATTGGACATATCTGACATTTAATATTTTTTGATGTAATATAAATAATTTGCATGCTATGTGTAGATGATGGCTTTACAAAACAACCATTCAACATAATTTGAAATTTATACCATCATAATGAATACCTTGTATTGCAAATAAATTATATTATTATTACCACCCAACGGTAACCCGCTTCTTGCAAGAGAAGAGTGTATTCTTTCACACCTACACACTTGCAGAAGACCGCCAGCTCCGTGTGGTCATTAGAAACCTCCAGCGGAAAATTCCCGCCGACCTCATAATATGAGCTATTAGCACATAGTCTTCCCGTACTATCCGTTAATCGGATTTATAGCCGCCGAAATAAAAAAAATTAAAAAGGTGATTTTACCCCTGGAGTGCTCCGCAGCTGGCAAACAAGTTTTCAGCCTGAAACCCCACAAAAATGGTCAGTATTGTTTCGGCAAGCCTAAGTGCGTCAAGTGCTTAGGTGACCATGGCACTATTGACTCTCTCAGACTAAAGCCCTCCTGGCCAAATTTGGTCCTCCCGCATGTGTGCCACTTAGCCGTCTATAACGGCGAAGGGCAATGTGACTGCACTAGCCCAGGCGCTTATGCAAGCATGAGGAAAGGATATCCGCCACTATTCAATAATCAACATGTAGTTTCCGCCATTATCAACTTTAAGGCTAAGTAAAATACCGACACGATTTACATACAAATTCGCGATTCATTTCATTTTATTTTATTCATTCAATATTAATTTTTACAAACGCACTGTTACTTGTAACATTAGTACATAACATGTAGTATTTAAATCAAGGGTTCATTGTGTAAATGTTATTTACATAATGTTGTTAATAATGATTCAAAATATTGTAAAATCAACCTTCCAATTTTAATTCAAAATTAATAAAAAATCGCCTGCGTCGAAACAAGACGAGTCGAAGTTTGTAGCCGAAATCACAGCCTTGGGAAATGTAGCCGCCAATTAGGTTCAATAAAAAACCAAAATAAATTAGTATTATGTTTACTTGAACTAATTTTGTATAAAGTTATTATTATTTTTTACAATATTTACATTTCTTAAAAAATATTTACAATAGCAGTCTTTTTTGGACCAGGCCCTTAATTCATTATTTTCTTGACCTATCTTTGTACAAATGTTTATTGCATTTTTTATAAATATAACATCTAGTTATAATCTAATAAGGACAATTTACACCAGGATGCAAAAATGAACAATTATCACCTTGCCGACACGAACCTTTTCTTTGGAAATATATACACATAACTTTTCTACTGCCACGAGCATGCCCTCCACGTCCTCTTGGGGGGCCCTCCCAGCTTCCACCACTTTTACCCCTCCAATGTCCTCCAGCTCCGCCACGACCCCGCATGGCGCCACGGAAGTTAACAGGGCCGGAAAACCCATCTGGGCCTGGAGGTCCCGGCATATTAAAGTCCATGGGAAAGATATTTTGCTGCATATTAAAGCCTTCAGGTGGTACCGGGAATATTGCATTTGGCGCGCCAAACATTCCTGGGCCCATCATCATATTTTCAGGGGGAACCATCATACCTGGAGGCATACTACCCGGAGGTACAGGTCCAGGTGGAAGACCTGTCGGTGGCATTGGACCGGGGATACCGTTTGGCATCATATGAGGTGGTACTCCATTTGGCCACTCTCCAGGAATCATTGGCGCTTCTTGAAACCCTGGTGGCACACCTGGAAACTGTGTACCAGGGAAATTGGAAGGAAATTGAACCATATTAGGTGGAAACATTGATGGTACAGTCATAGTAGTATTTGTTGACGGTGGCGCATTGCCCTTCGGTTCTGGCCATGGCATATTACGAAAATCACTTATGTTATCTTGATTGCCAGTATCATCATCTAATGGTATAACAGATGGTTCTGAGTATATATGAGTTTCAGGCTCAGGTTCGAACGGTGAATCAGGGATCATTGACTTGTGGAAGTAAAGAGGCTGTAATGTACCTTTCTGTCGAATTGCTTGAATATCCTTTTCTTTGCTGCTTTTACCGTAGTCAACTTGAATTTGTCCATCTAAGTCAAGTGGAATAAGTGTTTTCCAAATTGTCTTTTCTTCCATTACGTCATCGTTACTGAGATTCCGTGCTTTCTGAAAAGCTTCTCTTTCGTTTATCCTTTCTAAATATTTCATATCAGTAAATGTTTTTGTAACATTCACACGTTCAGTTTCATCAAGCTCAAAGTATTGTATCTCTTCCAATTCTGCATCTGGTTTCCATTTTATGCTCTTCTTGGGACCTTTTCTTTTATGGTAACATAGAACACCTTTTAGCCCGTTAACCGTTAGAGTATGTGGTTCCGAAATATCCATTTCTTCTAAACTATCCTTGATACCTTCCTTATCATTTTCAGTTTCTTCGTTGTCGTCAGAAATTTTCTCTTGCAACGCTTGTTTATTTTCTTCAGTGTCTAAAGTATCCTGGTAGAATCTTGGTGGCACTGACTTATTTTCACTATTAGAACTGGTAACGGTCGTCGGTGTATGTGGAGGGGACGATTCATTTGTTGCATTTCCATCTCTTGATCCGCTTGTTCGCCGTTTCCTTTTCTTTGGTTCCTTTTTGTTTGTAGCTGAAGCATTGAGTGCATCCATGAACATGTCACTTTCGAGTAACATTATAGCTGTAACAAGAAAAAGTAAAATAAATAATACATTAAAAACAAGAAATACTTGGTAAGAATTAAAATGAAATTGGTAAAGTCTAAAATGTGTTATCACGGGGTTTTTAAATAAAACTTTACGTAAAAATTATTATAATTAATTGCAATGCATGTGCATTTTGCACGTAAACAGATTGTGTTATTATTATGATATATTTTTAGTTTTAAATCTTTCTTTAAAGAGACTATTGTAGTTTCGTTTCGACCACCAATTGTGTATTTTTTCTTCCGGTTGTAAATAAACGTACAGGATAGTTGTAGGAAGAGTTCGGGCAAACATAATTCTCTAGTACTTTCTCGATCTTGATGTGAGAGAAAAGAACATTACTTTCATTTGGCTAGACCAGTACATCAACAATCTGGAAACTGAATTTAGGTCCAAACAGCTCCACTACAGATTGGCGTATTTCGCGTATCTTTGAAATGTTTTAGACATGCAGGTTTTCTTACGATGTTTTCCTTCACCGCACCGGGGATTGAACTCGGTTGGCTCACGTACTTTCAAAACCAACAGTTAGATACAGTTTGGACACCAACAATTCTGCAATCGGGTGTCCTCAATTATCATAGTATTCACGATAAATATGGTTGGGTCTCATATCATAGTTTTTTTCACCGAAGGTTGGCTTTGTTAATTCAAGTTTATCCGAAGAACATTTGTGAGACCACCATTGTAATCGCGAACCGTCGCGCAATCTAGAATATCAATAACTTCGATATTGGTACACCTATATTTCAAATTTAGTTCTTCAAAAATGATCAAGATAATTTATTTACTTCACACTACAATTATAGAAGTGATATAAGGAACTGTTTTATGTATTTCACAGTAGGGCAACAAAGCAACCAGGAACAACTATCGCCCATTAGTTCATAAAGCCATATTGCCCTAAATGTAGCCGAGACATGACACAAATCTTCAACTTTCTTAAAGGCAAATTAATAATGTTTAGACTCCTCCTCCTTAATTTGCAAAAAATAATTAAATATTCAATGGCTTGAAAATAAAATTGTTAATGAAGTTAAATCTAGCATATATTTTTTTTACATTTAGCATAAATTCTCTATAGGATAATGGCCTGCAGGCTTACACCTGATTTTATATTTATTCAGTAATAAATTATAATAATTTGAATTTTGACTGTTACAAGGACGATTTTCGTATTTTTTCTAGAATGAGCTCTACGTTAGAACTAACGGTTAACGTAACGAAGTGTGGTCTCGGATATGCACATATTAAAGTCAAACCGACTACGTAAGTAAAGTGCGTACATTAATATTAATGTAGGAAAATGTTAATTCCTAAAACCTCATGCAAAACGGTTTGTTTACAGGTACAAAGAATACCTAATAAGTAATAAAATTTTTAACTAAATTATAATCTAGAAGATATATGTAATTACTAAAAAATAAAAGCCGCAAAAGAATTTGTACTCCATTTGGTTTGTATACATACGAGATTTATTTCGCGCTCTGCATAGCTAGCTGGATACGGCCCTTTTCTTAAGGCATAAGCTCTCAGCACCACCATCAATAAATATATACATAAGCCTATTTATGTTAATAAGTATTATATGTCTTTTAGATTTTATATCCCAATCGAAACAAAAATATTAATAGCTATTACTAGCTACTTTTTAACCACACATCTAGTTTCTACCGTGTTACGACTGGACAATATAATAAATATTATTAAACCCAGGATCAACCAATATAAATTTAGGAATGGGTCTGCGATATCATGCATTCGACAACGAAGTTAGACAAGAACAATATAATAAAATAAAACGCTACAGTATGACCATGCATAATTTATGTTTGTTCAACCACTTTTTATCAAACTTCAAAATAGTTCTGAAGCAACACTTGAAACTGCCATTATTTTAGCAAAATTAACATGCGAGTAGTGTTAATTATATAGTATAGTTGTTTCGCTTAACATGTGGATTGTCCCATTACAAGCGAAACATTTATTTTAAAAATGTACACGTGTGAAGAGAGCTTTAATAGGAAAAATAAATTAAAATATGCAATTATATCTGATCATGACGATACTTACAGGGGGAAATCATTTTTTTAATCGAATAGAGATAGACGTCTAGTTGAAACAATGAAGAATGTAACGACTGCTATAAATATTAATACGGCGCTTTGAATTCTAACTTCGAACTCGGGACATCTCTTATCAAGTGGAATCAAGGTTATCGATGAATCATCACGAGCAGCAAATACCAATAAGATATATTTTATACGATAATACGATCAATGAATGGCTCGCATTCGAAATTGGGATAGTGACACTTCTACTTGTGTTTGGCAAAGTTAATTACAGCTTCAATCTAAATATTAATAACAATGTAAAACAATAACTTTTTAAGATGTATTCTGTAAATAAAGAAGAGACCAATAATACAATTAAAAAAATTCACATATTTAGAAAAGATTAAAATACAATACGATGCATCATTTAGAGTAGACCTTTTCCGACATAGATATCAATAACAAAGCTGGCCCCCATTTCAGAGTAGCGAACTTTACTATTTTAGACATTGATTCCGAATGAGATTTATTCTTGCCTATATAGCACTAAATAAAATTCAAGTCGAATGTGAAATTAATTAGTTTATTTCATTAATCTGGGGTTTATTTACATCACTACACGGTAACACAATAATTAAAGAAACATGTTTGTCTTTACGAATTCAACGTCATGCTATAACAATAACTGAATACAACAACCTATGTGCAAACTAGTTTTTATTAGTCCCCATTTCGAATCACGCCTTCCCTCCCCAGTCGGTGATTGAAATTCCGTTTCAAATTTATTCCTTCAATCTTCCATCCGAAACTACTAGCAGATATCTTTTACCAATTAAATAAGATAATTATAAAGAATATGACTAGTAGAGTACCATAAGTATGTACACAAATCAAGGTTATCTATAATTTTTACTGTAGCCGTTTGAGCAACATGCGATATCAGCGAGTAATAAGAATTCCCATATCCACAGAACGGAACAATACGTGGGGGCTGAACGGAAAACCTACCGCAAGCAAACAGATTTATTGTCGCTATGACGTTAGGTCGTTAATAAGGAGCGGTTGTATCACTTTCTCCCTATCATCTACAACCAGATATCTCATAAAAAACAAACTAATGGCGCATATTTATTTACGCGGGGTCGCGCATTTCGTATTATGAATTTGATGTTTTAATAACCTGCTTTACTCACTGCGATCAAACAATTACTTAATCACAATAGATATACTTTTTTGAAGCGTTTGTCCAAATCAATAATACGTCACAAAAAATATTTTTGCTTTCATAATAAAAATTAATCTAATTAACACTTTTTTATCACACGCAAGGTTAATTTTATTCATTATATAAAATAGCAAAAACGAAAATATATACAAAAAAAAAATATTTGTCCATAAATAATCTTATGGACAAAAACAATTAAATCAAGTACATAATAATATTTTTAAAAATCATAAATTCAATAAAAAAAAAATTAAACTAAAATTCAGTTTGACAATGGCTACTGAACCACTTCGCTGTTTAAAACATGAAGCAACAGGTATAAAGTCGGATTAATATGAAAATGTACATTGCTTTATATAATAAGAATTTAATAACTTCAATGTGTACATACTGTTGCTTGTCAACTCATTTGCATATTCCTCCTTTGTTTTAGAGATATTCAACATACTATTCGCAACTAGTGTAGTTTTGATTTACTATATATTTTTATTATTGTAATGGAATTGACATCCATTGTTATTCAAAAACTTCATAAAAAAATTATGTGAGCGTTATCATGTTAACTTTTCATCACACTTGCTACTTTCGAGCTGATAGTTGTATAGTATATATACACACTACATATATTTCAAATATAACTAAAAAAACCATGAATAGTACACAACACGACTTGCACGGTGTTTAAGTGTTATGCTAGACGCAATTATATTTAAAAATGATCCGCAAAACACGCTATTATCGCCTAAGAGATGATTAATTACGAGAGGCCCGACACGGAGAAATATAAAAAGTTACAAGGATAAGAATTTCTTGTAAATGTTGGAAAAGAAGTTCAAGGACCGTACATCCACCAACTGGTATTCGCACAAATTGACCAATAGATTCGCGTGAAAAGCAAGAAGCGACGTGGTCATCCGTTATAGATTTGTAAATTACGCGTTAATTATATGGATTACAGGTTCTCTCAACAATATTAATAATTGTATGCTTCTATTAATTATTTAATGCATTATCACGGAAATGAAAATACTTTTAACAATATTACCAAATTCTAGAATTAAAACAATGAAAGCTGCAAGACTAAAACGTCGGTCGCCAGATTTAGCGGTGGTGAGAAACACTAACACAGTTTTCTGGATACTGACACAAAAATTGGAGATATATCCATGTTTGAAATATAGGCCCTACTAACCAGATTTATAAAAATATACGATTGGTTTAAGAATTTAAGCATATTGGAAATGTAAAAAAAAAAAAGTTCAAATAAACTTCTGCGCAGTAAGTCGAAATCCTGCCTATATATTGAGTTTATTATACCACGTATAAATTCTAGTTTTAATAGTTAACAATGTTTTATATCAAGATACTTTAATATTTTTATAAATCTAACAATAATAATTATATAAACAATGCATAGAACTTTTAAAATTTGTTTTTGTTAGAACAGGTTTAACAAGTAACTTAGATTCCATAAAAAGATTACCACCATCGACACCTATTGCACATACGAACAACTATTAATCCTATTATTTGATTTACATTTTACGTTATAATACTATCATCTAATCGCATATTTTGGTTCTATAATAAAAAGTAGACAATCATACCGTTTCAATAAGAGTTACACGCGTACTCACGCTTGTATTTTCTTGCGGGGTAAGCAGAGCCCAACAATTTCTATAAAGCGAGTCAGGATTAGCGACAGATATTACATAGCTAGCATCCCTTGGCATAAATACTGGCTATTTCAACATTGAAAAAGGATCGGGAATTTGTACTATAATAATAGTAGAAAACATAATTATGGAGTAATCTCATTTATAGACATTTTCAACTGCGCCTGATAAAAACATTGTTATTGTTAATTATTTTTCTATATATATATATAATATATATTAAAAATAATATTCCTAGCGTTTAGATTCATCATAACCCTACACTTAATGAAATTAAATTGTAATATGTTCGAATCCACCAAGAAACTTAATTTATTAGTTTGTGATGTTAGTAATATTAATAAGATTGTTAGCATAACTTTTTTTGATATGCGAAATGTTCCCATCATAACTGAATTACTGTAACAATGTTGAGGGCTTTATTCTTTAAGAATTAAAAGCAGTCCAAGTCTTTGGCCACGGCGACGTTCTGTACAAGATTCGTTCATTTGGTACTATTATTAGTCAAGACACTGTGCCAAAGTCACCTTGTCACTTTCCATGTAGGCCTTATGCGAAGTCACAGGATCACTAACACCCCACCGCGGAAACAGACTACCTGTTACACTAAAACGGACTAACCACAACTGATTCAAGGACCCGCGACTCAACGGCCAGGTATTTTAACCTCATTTACGGCCGTCAAAATTTAAGGTATATAAGTAGCTCAAGCCGCCAACTAAATAGTAAGCTTAGGTCGTAATAAAGAAAAATGTTTATATCTTTGGTACTCCTTTAAGACATTCCACTAAAGCAGTTTTAGGGAATCTTAATGTATATCATAATTTCTTAATTTAAGAACTAGTGTCAGACCATTTAATTTTTTTTTATAATCGACCTAAACGTATGGTTAGAAATAACATGCTGTACTCTTGAAATTTAAAATAATGTTTAACAGTGTTCCAATATTTATATATCTAATAACGAAATTTGAAGATTATAGCATATTTTTTCTTGTACTCAATTTGTTGCAAATTTAATTACCCGTTGTAGCATGCATAGTAATGAAACAACCTCAGTGACGAGGTCAATTAGTATAGATGCTCGTATCATGCAATTTTTCTTGTCTGAAGTAGGTACCTACCAAAGACTCGTCACCTGCGAGCTCCTTTATTTTCTTGTAGATATCAGATGTAATAACGCTTATATTATCAATAACACAAGCTCCTAGTGGCACGCAACATGACAATACAACCGATACAGCAATTCGTTTTCCATAATTAATTACAAGTCAACCTTAGGACCGCGAACCACTACTTAATACTATTGTCATCGGCATGCGACCGTGACTACTTTCAATGGAAAGCAAAAGTATTAAACCAGATTCGGGATTATGAAAAAGGAAGCAAGATAACTTAGTTGTTAATAAGAAACAAATGGTCTCTATTTATTTTATACCTTCCGATAACGCTCTCTTCTTCCTTGGTACGTATTTAGAATTGTATAGGAAGCATTTCCTGTAGATTCATGAAGAGACAAACTGGCGCAAATTCCCAAATCAAAGAGTACTAACGTTTTACATAAAAAGGATGATTACTTATAATTGGATGGAATGAATATTCTTTAGTTTAATCATACTGTGTATAATGGACAAGAGAGATATACATGTTATACCACGTTATATGTTGTACAGTTCATATTTAATATAACTTTGTATTTTATATTTTTCGACTGTGTTCCGAGCTTTTTAAAATAAGTTTCTCTTGACAATTTTTAAAATTCGTACTAAATCAATCGCAATGTATTAAATGTAAATTCTAATGTCCTACTGCAACGCTAAATATTATTATTACGCAAATAAACTATTACTTTGGGTATATAAATATATATAATACTAGTTTTGAGGGCGGTATTTTATTGCTTTCAGAATGTTACACTCTAAAAATAAGTCTCGATAATATGTATGTGATAAGTTTTGAACTCAAAAACGTACATGAATATCCATATTATACGAAAGAAAAATGTTTCATAGGAAAATGTCGGTGCCGTCCAGATTCGGTCACCATAAAGCGACGGGACGTTTGTTATAATTAGAATAGACCAAACGGTAAAGGACTGGCGCTTTCACAGAATATACCAATGTCATTTTACGCAATTGTGCCGTGTAGCAAGACACCCAATTATTCATGGATGCAGGCCGCATTCCACCATAACCCGCTATTATATGTATATACATAGAAAAGTATAATGAATGGCAGTGATTACTTAGTACAAAGTTACCTATACGCCAATTTAGCAGTTTTGTCACTACAATAATAATATTTGAATTTGTAAAAAAATTATTAAAGGATTCGTACAAAATGCATTCTACGTAGTACTAAGACAAAGACTAAATGGAATGTTTAATATTTTTGCGTGGGGTACCCAAGCAATCATATTCCTTGGCATCATTCACGTACTTTTTCAGAAACAATGCGCAATAGCTAAATTTTGCATACAATTACGTACATTAAAAAAAAAATCAAGTTTATTTTTGTTGATAGCGTTATACATCTTAAGTGATAGCTGTAGATTAGGTTGTGTAGATTGTTTTCCGAGGTAATACCTACAATTATTGGCTCTTTCCGGGGAGCTTCCGAAAAGGGGGGGTGTTAAAACCATTGGGACGCAAGATGCTAATAAAATGATAACGCCTATTTACTTATGCATTCTCCTCAATAATACTATATTGTAAATTTTTTATATAAATGCGGCATGTGTAATATGTGGACGACTACGCTAGATTATGGCTATATAACCTTTGGATATCATTATTACAATGATATGTTGATTCGATTTTCTTACATTTTGCTTTCTATTTATTATAGCAGTTATTAACTGGAAGATTAGTATAACTTATAATTTATGTAATCCATTCGCCGCCGAACTTAATTCCCTATTTTTTTTGTTTTCATATTACTATTTTTTACTTTTCCAATAATAGTGTGAAAAATCATTGTATTCTGTATATACTATCACATAAGATAATTGCAATTTTATTGTAACTTTTGTCTAGTTTTGTAACATTCAATATAAGTTGATCGACGACTTATTGGGTTTACATATTGATCCAAATGCTTAGATCGCCAGTCTTCTGGAATATCTTTAAGTTAAGAAGTATGTCGTCGTCGTCTGAATATATCTAAATCCAAACTAAACAGATTTTATATCATGTAAAATAAACTTTTATATTGTGATATATTGGTGAAAATGTCTGGTCCAGGTCGTCCACTTAATAAATAACATATTTTACTTTACTAGAAATCAAAAATACATGTAATGTTATTTGAGTCCAATGGCCAGGAATGTCAAATTTTATATTATGCATTATTATTTTTACACACGAAAATTTAATATTGTGTTATTTAGTTATAAAACTATCAATACATAATACAGTTTCCACCCACCAAAAATTGCAACCAGTTTGTCATGAAAGTAAATTAAAATTTATTACATTTACAGTGAAATATATTCACTAAATAATATTTAATTTATGTTATGAGACTGTTATTCAAAAACCTTGCATTCTTAATCTATTGGTTTTTTAAGATTATGGATGGCAGTATAGAATTAAATAAATGTAGGTCTATCATTCTGATATGATCATTACCCAAACATTACGCACTAATTGTGTTTAAGTTCGTCGACTTTGTTGTATCAGTGTTTAATGTGTTACCGAGAGTTCTTTTACTTCGGTTTTCCATTTCATGGATTGTCGATTCTCATCTGCAGTACTCGTTGTCCAGATCTGTTAGGCCGCACTTCTTCGAGATGATCTCGAGATGAGAGTCCCAGTGCGATGCGCAGATGTAACCTCACCTCATCGTGCTGTAGCACGGAGACTGCACAAGACTAGTCTTTGAACAGATTCAGGTCAATATCAGCGAAACATTTTAATGAAAATTGAGCATTTATTTTAAATAAATACTTTACAAAGAACATCAGAATCACTATGAAACCCGTGAATTTATACATTTTAGACTTACCACTGTAAAAATAGCAACCTAAATATACGTATTTTCTTGAAGGCAATGGCCAAAGGGGATGATCATTTCCTGTAAAAATAAAAAATATTACTAATATGTTCAAAGAAGATATATTCAAAAAAAACTTACGCTTGGGTTTGGGTGGAATTAATTTTATAGCTCCAGGCTTTTCAACAATGTCTATTGTTTTTAACTTCTTTTCCGGCGGCGATTCATTATGAACTGGTGATGATCTCTTTGCTACTGGAATTGTGGAAGGTAAGACTGGTGGAGGTTTTTTGTTAAGTAATGTGGCTCGAGATGGCGGTGGTCTCACTTCTTCCTCTAAACCGTGCTTTCTAAACTTGGAATTAAAAGTTTTAACCGTTTTTGGTTTAGGCTCATCAGGCTTTCTGACTTCAATTGAAATTGACGGTTTCTCTTTTTTCACATCACTTAATTTTGGTATTTTTCCTAATTTTTGAATGGAAGTAGTTAAAGTTTTATCTTCAGATTTCTCTATTGGCTTGTCTATGGAAGATTTTGGAGAACCTTTTCCTTTATCATCCCTATCTTTCTCCTTTGACTTTTCTTTTTCTGAGCTATGTTTTGATTTATCATCTTTTGACTTGCTGCTACTAGAGGAACTTGACTTTTTACTACTGCTGCTTGTATTATGTCGTGATTTAGAGCTATGTGACGATGAATGCTTTTCTTTGTCTTTCGATTTGTCCTTATTACTATATTTACTCGAACTACTTTTATTACTACTTTTATGTTTCTCACTTGATGACGAGGATTTACTTGAATGCTTGGATGAACTAGACCTCGGACTACCATTGCTCCTATCACTAGATTTTTCTCTAGATTTTCTCTTATGCTTATCCTTAATTCTATCTTTTTCAGATACCTCATCCGATGCTCTACTATCACTATCATCAACTTGAGATATAATTTGTTTTCCATTTTTTAATGTTATTTTCAACACAGGAAGAGTTTCCATTTCTTTATCAACATCTTTGACCTTATTGTCAACAATTTCTTTTCCTACTTGATTTGGCAGTTGTTCAGACGATTTTTCTACTTTTACTGTATTCTCTTCAATAGGCTCATTCTCTTTTTTATTATCTTTCGTTTCAGAATGTATTTCATTTTTAATTGGTTCATTTTCCGTTTGTGCATCTGATATTATATGCGATATGTCCGATACTAATATAGGTACAACTTGTTCACCTTTCACAGTCTTCAGCCATTGTTCAACGAGTTTCGAAGCTAACGCCCTGATAGCTAAAATACAATTTAATGTTAGTAGCCAAAACAAAGAAAATTTTAACGTAAATTGCTTTATGTTTATCACTATCTTGACTTCAAAGTTGTTTTTGATAAGAACTTACAAAGGAAAACTAGATGTTTTTTTTGAAAATATTGTTTTGAATTACTTTTTTTTTTAAATATTCACATTTAGTGTAATTTAATTCAGAATTAGTTTAATTTTATTAAAAGGGAGAGAACTTTTCTTTTTTATCGGGAAAAAAAATGAATGAATATATAAATAGTATGTTTGTTAGATACTCTTGCCACGAATACTCATCGGTTCGTCACTCCGTTATGTCAGATTTTTAGGTGAAAATAAGATCAGAGGATTATTCGCTTGTATTTATAACTGTTTACATATCTGTCATATTATTGCGCCAGCAGCTACTTTTACATTTTTATAAGATAACAAACAGCACGGCGTAATAAAAAAAATCGTTAAGGGATACGTAGAGCCAGCCCTCTAAGACAAATGCAATGTAACCAATAAATTCTCGTAACTTTCATGTGGTAATGATAACAAGTAAAATAAAAACTTACCATAATGATTCCCATCCTTAGACAATTCCTTCACAAGCTTGGGGCAATTGTTTGTTTTAAGTCTTTCTATGTCAACAGGGCATAACAATAAAAGCTCCAAAAGCTCTCTAACAAGGGGCCAGTTTTTAGCTACAATACTTTCTGTTAGCCACATGTGTACCAATCGCCAACCCCCGGAACCCATAAACAAACCCAATAAGTCAGTTTCTGTACACTTCAAAATTTGTATATATATACATTTAGATACTAGTTTCTTGGAAAATTTGGTCATTAAACTGCAAAGAAACAAAAATCATAAAACACACTTGCTAAAGCATCAATGGAGCTATCACGTAGCACAGGATTTATACCAATGCAGGATAAAATAATTCTTTTTAGATTAATTAACAAACAAAATAAAGATATTATAAAATGTTTTTATAAAATTTACTAAAAAAATCTTACTAAAAAAATATCACTATAAACAATTTTTAATTAGGTACTTGATATGACTACATTTATTCCTTATACATAATCTTCAACAAGTGGATGAGTAATTGAGAAAAATCATACTTAGCAAGTCTATGAACTTCGTCTCTGCTCTTAATTCCACCATTAGGAGAAAGAAGGACGCTAAGACAATTCAGCAATTGCATTGGACATATCCGTGGCTGCAACAAAGATATTAAATAATTTAATACAGTCAAGCATCACGATATACTACAAAATAATAAA
This sequence comes from Teinopalpus imperialis, assembly GCA_029286865.1. Classification (NCBI taxonomy): domain Eukaryota; kingdom Metazoa; phylum Arthropoda; class Insecta; order Lepidoptera; family Papilionidae; genus Teinopalpus; species Teinopalpus imperialis. The sequence continues at coordinate 5,473,827 of JAGSMU010000012.1, forward strand.
TAGGACAGGCGGAAAAAAGTTTTAGAGTATATCCAACCTTTTTATTTTATTTTTTATCTTTATAGTCTTGTTTATAGTTTCTAGATATTGTGCATATGAGATTGAATAAACAAAAAGGTGAGTAATGATTAAAATTTAATTTAAATTATAACATTAAAAGGAAATTACGTCAATATTAAATCTAAATAGCGATTGCTACCAGTTCGTTTTGCCTTCTTTTTCACCTTCAGTCTCATGTTATATGAAAGAACCTCTTATGTTATAAGACCTGTTCATTAATTTAAAAGCATATCAACCACTTTTCGTTCAAATTGATTTAGTAAATTTACTTTATTAAAGTAAAATTTTTGACATAATAGTTTATGTATATACATCAAAACTTTAGTTATGATAAGTATTACCATAGCCTACCATTTCTGTTTTTCTCCATTTTATCTCAAAAATAATAACTCTTTTTGCATGCCGTAAATGTATAATGTGTGTCCATTTGTATAAATAATGGGTAATCTTTAATTTTTATAATTATTTATAGTTTCTTAGCACTTTATAATTATTTAGTATAATTAAAACAATATTTTTATGAAAAGAGTGAAGTGGAATTAATAATTTAGGGAAGTGGTATCCTAACAAACTTGGCGCGTTAGTCTCAAGAAAAAGGTCCCAAATATTGTTTAACCAGCATCAACAATATCAAATAGGGCTAAAGGCTGCAATGTTTTTTCTATAGAATACGATTGTGGATACGAGCAAAAAGCTCATTGGTAAGTGATCAACGCTGTCCATGAACATTCGTAACACCAGAGGTGTCGCAAATGTATTGCCGGTCTTTAAGAAAAATTTAGGTTCTTTTCTTGTCCCTAAGTCGTATCGTTAAAATAACGCCGGTGACACAGAGTAGTTGATTGTATGCCGAAAATTTGGCATAAAGCGCATAGTAGTGCCAACCACCAAGATGATGAGGAGGAAATTTTGAATTTTGTCTTGATGTACGATGTTTATTAATTCAGCGATTGAAATTAATCCGGACGACTCTTCAGAATACTCCTCGTGGTAAATTCGGTAAAAAAAGCAAAAGACATGCAATATCTCTTCACAAAGCCAATGAATCAAGCCGATTGGAAAGTAACTGGTTTTCGACGACTCGATCTGCTGTTCGTTGAATACGGTAAAATAGAAGCATGACTATAGATGAGAATATAATGTAGGGCCAAACTGTCCTTGTAAAGTTGTAAAATACGAAAAAGCGGAACAGTTTCCGCTCTATTGAGCATACCAAGCTTACTCAAGACGGAAATTAATGTCTAATACATGAAATACTAAGCAGACGGGGGGGTGGGTGTTCTCAAAACTAGAAAATTCTTTGTGGCAGTGTAATCAATCTAGCAAACATATCTTGTTTTACATTTGACTCGACTTCAGATATAAGTTTGTTCCGACACTCATTGACGTGTTCCTGAGAAATATTGGCGCGGCCAATGTAAAATGCGTCACCGTCTCTGCTGCCGTCCACATAGCAATTTATGTTATATATTTGCTACATGTCCTTGATATGCAAAAGAAACGAGATAGGACACAGCCATGGGGAAAACCAGCATTCACTGATTTGGAGGGGTAGCATGCACCGGCGACTACGACCTTGAAATCATTATTAACATAATTTGTCCGGAAGCCCATTGAAGGAAGAGGCCTACTCGACTTGTGGATGGCCAGGGAGAGAAATGCTTTGCGCTCGGACTTCTGCAGAAATCGGAAATCTGGCATGGAAAATCCCCCTGGCATAAAGAATTGAGTTGGACAAAAAAGACAGCCTAAGAAATAAGCTTTCTCTTTTGCGACATAGGCCAGCGAGTCGTCTCCTTTGTGCAGGATAGAAAAAAATGCTGACCGAAATTCCTTTGTACAACTTTGGCGCGAGACCTAATGTTTCCGAAGTGAGGCGAACTAGTCTCACGCAAATTCTGACACCGACTTTTTGAAGCAGTTGGAGGCAGTTTCTTTTTTTTTAAAAAAAGATAGATTTTCATACCGGGACGCCGGTGCATCTGGCCCGGTTACACTCCAGCTTATAACGTGATGCTATTTTGTACCACATCGGAGTCTGAATTGACAATAGCATTAGAAACGTCCAACGGAATTAACAGTGAGAAGCAAATCCGCTGACCTATAGTGCCCACGCACGGTGATAACATACAAACTACAACGACCACGTGAGAGGCACTACACTCTTTATCAAACAATGGGGCCAAGAGGGGCATCGACGGAGACTAGATAGTTGTCCGGATGAGGACAGTAGAATGGTCCAACATTGTAAGAGGATCATGATCCTCCACGTCTGGAACCCCCGTAGGCGAAGTAGCCTGTTGCGTCAGAAAAGGACTTCAAGATCAGATTTACGCACGATGAATATACTCTTGAGCAAAAAAATCCGGCTCAAGCGTCATGCGCGCGAGGTTGTGTTTAAAAAATAACGGTATACATAAATACGACCCAAAAAAAAATTATTGCTAATGGATGTCCGATTCATCATCAGTACTCCACTGAGAAATCGGGCCCTCACTAGCGTTCAAGTCCAACAGAAGCTCAGAGAAACGCGAGGAATGGCTGTTAGCAGCTGAACTATCCTAAAGGCGGGTAACACAACTCCATAAAGGCCGACTACTGACCCTAAGTTGACGGCAGCTCGACTACGTTTCGTTTACGTTTACGTGAACTGGACGGACGAATAGTGGAGCTCTGTTCTTATCTCAGAGCAGAATGTGTATCCATGGCAGCGATACACGACACAGAGTCTACAGAAGTTCTGGAGAGTAATTCGTCCAGTGCTGCATAAGTGAAAATGTGACACGGAGAAAGCTAAAACCTTCACCTTTAATCTACTATAATCAAAAAATAAATCTGAGCAACAGATTTTTTAAGAGAATATTTTGACCGCAAGCGTACGGCGTGAGCCGATTTTTGTTGCTCACGAGTGTATATACTGGGTATTAGGAGACCGCTTCTGAAAACGAAGACAGACGATATTACTAATGACACCTTAGATGACGGAAGAAACACCTATCCTGATGTTAAAAAAGTTATATTTGAAATACGCCCGGGCGCGGCGACAGTGCAGCGCTGATACCGCGGAAATTATCAGAGTGCCGTCAACGGCGACCGCGGCCCACCGCAAAAGGGGGCGGTTTGTTTTGGCGGCGTTTTTGTTTAGTATTTTTAGTTTTTTGAGACATTTTCGCCCGTGAGTTCGTTGATCCGAGCATCAGCCGTTCTTTGATTTTGTGTTTCATTGCTGGTTTTTTTAAAGTAAAGTAATGTATTTTTTATAAAACTATCGTTTCATTTAGCTGTACTAACATGATGGAGCGTAAATAATGTTAATAAAACGTTTTAAAAATATTATTTATTCTAATCAGGATCGATTATTTTACCGTCCCATCATCAAAGGTGTCATTAGCACTATCGTCTAATACCCTGTATACCTCTTTACATTTTCATAAGAACTTGAAGTAAAAAAAATCATTTTAAAGATTAATTTGCAATTTAATTATGGAATTCGGAATCTGCTGCATTTGCAATAATATTGGTGGATTTTTCAAAAAATCATAGACATACGTGCAATAACACGCAACTACATTATTCAGTTTACATTTACATAAATAAAGCAATTTTTTTAAAGCTATTGACTTCAATATTGTAATTGTACAAAACTATGACGGAACTTCAAATAGAAGTCTTTGCGCTTATGTTTTTTTTTATTACATTGAGTAGTTACAACAAATTGCAGTGTAGCTCTACACCACTGAATAAGAGAAACCAGACACCTTTTTCTGGAGACAAAGCATACAAGTTACAAATCTTCAGGACAATACATCTGCGCATAAAGATTGTGTTATGTGTCTTCGCTCCAAGGTATCACAATCACATAAACTGTATGCATATGTCAACCACGCAATACATTTAGCAGTGTAAGAGCCTCGTTGCAACTTGTTTCTGGCTGCAACATGAATGGATTGGTTTGACTGGGGAACAGCCACACCCTCACGGAATACCAGTGTAGAATCACATCACAACACTGCTGTACTTTGGATGGTAAGTGTAGAGATTCTGACACCTAACTCAAGGTACCAGAGGTATTCAATCTCAGACTTCAGGGGTGACAAAGCATGTGCATCTTGAACCTTTGTTGAGGATGGATGTCATGGTCCACATCCATCAACCATAAGGTGAACTGTGTGCCTGTTTGTTAAGCTAGTTTGTTAAACTTAGGTGCACATTTCCTTTCTTTGCCAAATCAAAAATAGGCACATTTTTCCAAATTTACCAAAGTGCACCATATGCTTATCTACCTCCACTTTTGCTAACGCTAAAGATCTTTGTTGGCAACTACGAGCACCGATGCAAAATTGTTCTAAGACAACAGATTTTGCATCACCGATCATCAGACTTGATCATTGAATTGATGTAAATGGTATTTAAAATTCACTACTTTGTCGATAATACTTGATGCGAGAGAAAATTTCAGAAGTGTATGAATGGTTTCTACTTCCTCCGACTGGTTCATTCATCTGGTAAAATGACTAGTATAGCTCATCATTGGTTTTTCAAATCAACTACACCAACAAAATCGGAATTGGGACCTATTGATTGGATATATCAGAGCAAATTCTACAAAAGTTGCTTTACCAGAATATTAAATTCGCAGCCATCCTTCATTTAGTGATGACACTCCAGCTATTTTGAAAGTCAAAAGATAGGGACATATATAATGCTTATAAATAAATTTTGAATAATACTTCAACTCAGAATAAAAATGAGCCGTATACAACAAGAATAAAATTAGAACTCTGGCTGTGTAAACAATGAAAGATTACTTCACATATACCTTTTACCGTTTTTATATTCTACAATGAATTACAATTATATCTATATCAGTAATAAAAGTGCCACAAAATAGTACTAAAGTAAATTATTCTAATATTAGAATCAAAACAAAACAAAAACTGGTACTTTCTCAGTACCTTGCTGCTTAAAATATAGATCGTTACTGAAGTAAAGGAGTCAATAAAATTATAGATGAATTTTTTATTAATGTACAATATAGAAGATGCCTATGTTTTATATTTCAAAATATCTGGGCCATTAGTGTAATAACTATATTTTAATTAAAAAATAAACAAAACTTTGTATAAAAGTTGATAGGTTTTATTTTTCCACTAGGTATTTGGCATCTGGGCTGATATACTGGATAATTGCAAAATACTAGATAGCTTTTTGAGTACCATTTTAAATTTCCATCAATACAATCAATTTCTGTTCCATAGCTTTTCTTATTTTTGATATCTTTCATTGGAGACTTTATGATGGTTTATAATTTGTAGGAAAAAAATAATATTATGTACAGTTTCAAAGTTATTATAGTTTATACAATATTATTTTTTTTAGTTGTTATTATTGAAATATTGACTATAATCTCACAAGTTAAAATTTACCTTACTTGCAATAATTAACAGACACCTAAGCAACATATAGGTTAGGTTAGGTTGATAGGAAGGTCAAAATATTTCTTGATCTGTATCCACACTTGACTTTTACAACATCTACAGAATGAGATGTGAAGATTTTTAAGATCCCAATCAAATTTGCTAATATCTATATTGATTAGTTTGGGCTATTTTGATTTAACAATTCATTTAAAGAAAATGAGTGAGAGAGCTTATTATTAAAACAATGGTAGACCCATATTGCAGCTTGTTTCTAATGGGCATGAATGAATTAGGACCAGGCCCATATAGAATACCAGCATTACACTGCTGTGATTTGTCTAGTGAGTGTAAGGCTAAAGTTTTATTGCTGCTGATGAGGCATCTTAGGACTCAATGGGTGACAACCTCATTTGCATCATGCTTCCTTATTGAGGATGAATGTTGGTGTCATGGAATCACCATCTAGTGAACTGTATGCTTCTTGTAACTGTATTCAATGTATAATTTGAGACAAAGAGTCCTAATCAAATATGTAATATTTTCTAATTTAATTGTGTCAGTTTCATTTATAGCTAATATATGATTTATTTATGTATTGAAATGGGTTAATTGTGGCCGCCTTAAAATTACTCCTAACTAATCATAAAAAATTGCAGTTGACTAGGAATAGGAGATGATGATGATGAATTACAAAACAGATACATTACTGTTCTATCTTTATTATTGTTCACCAATCTCCAAGTTAATAGATAAAATTATTAATCATAGGTTTAGGGTCGATCAGCTCCAACCATGTACCATGCCTTTTAGTTGTTTTTGCATCAGCAGTAACAAAAAGAAAGACTCATGGGATGGGTCAGTAAAGTAATGTCATGGGATGGGTCAATAAAGTAATGTCCAAAGCATTATACTATATACAATAAAGGAGAATATTTGCTGTCATTTTTATATGTTCATACAATCATTACACTGCAAAATTTAAGGGGTAACTTTAGTACATTAGTATGGTAACATAAATATGATTTTGAAATCTGATGAAAGAATGTATCCCAAAATGTTTTTTATAATACAAAAATATGTAACTTGGCTTGCCTAAAATTGCACAAAGAGAGAGCTATGGTGGTTGAGTGGAGATGACTAATATAGCAAATGATGATTTTCAAAATATTCAAAAAAAATTGAAATGGAAATGTTGGAAGGTTGAATTTAATATTATAAATAAATGAGTAAAGAAAAGAGAAGTTTTACCTATTTAAATAATTTTAAGAAAATCATAATATTTATAATCTCTTCCAGCAGTGTACTAGTCATGATCAGTGTTAATGATAAAGGTTCACAATGTTGTCATAATTGATTGAACTTGTTCATTTCGTACATTTCTATGTTGAAAAGTGACTACCGTAGATGTGTGGACATCTATGTGATCCAAATGTTGACCACAACCCATTTCTGGTCCTAGGTATTATTAAACATATGCATAAGATTCTTTGACAAAAAATTTAAACCAACTGCTATGATTGATACTAAATTTATAGACTATGCCCAAACAACACCTTGAGGGAGTAGACATGCCCAGCAGTGGGATTTATAAATATAGGCCTATTACCTTACTTTTATATATTATCATCTCAGCCAATCTACTACTGTACTGGAAATACATGACACTAGTCACTGTAAGAGCTAAACATATGCTTCCCCTAAACTAGCATAAAGGTATTACTCTGAGAGCATTCTTGTAATTCTACATTCTAATTGAGCTTAAAAAGTAGTCCCAAATGTGACAGAGCATGATCAGGCTTTTGTCAAATTAAGTAAATTGGTCTCCACGGTTAACATTAAAAATACATTTAGGAAAGTAACATTTTGATATCAATTCCAATTAACAATTTGATTGGTACTGGTAGTGGCACCAGGGAATATTCTAAGCTATCTTGGAGGTACTAAAAAAATTTAGAAGTTAAAAAATGTATTTAAAACAAATTTCATTTTTTATTTATAGTGTATCACAATTTTCGAATTTGGGTGTTTTTTCCGTGGCCTTGTACCTGAATTATTAAAAATGAGTAAACGCTACAATCCATCCCTTTTAAAATTATGTGTATATTCATAACAACGAAAATATTAGGTAATTATAGGAAAAGATTTGATTAACACAGAAGTATTTTCAATAGCAAGACACATACCCATATAAGTTAGGTCATCCTACGTTTCACGAAAAACAAATTCAATAGAAAAAAACCATAATACAACTAATGGCATATAATAAGGTGTAAAAGTAGCATGGCGGCAGCTGCAAATCTACAATAAAGATAATTGCATTTTTTAAGAGTTTAATGTAATATTGAAAAGATATTACGGCCGCCATGTGCCAACTACTTACATTTCTCAGGATTGCACTTAATGTACAAAAATCGTTGCTAACAATAGATAAACTTCACTTCGATCACTCCAGAAAAAGTATACACTACTACATAATCAGTAAAATGTGAAAGTGAACGTTCCGTCTCCTGCCAAAGATGGCGGTGGGTAAGCGCCATTGCAGAATGGACGCATATAATATGGTTAAATTAGTAATATCCCATTTAATTATCGAAATGGATTTAGTTTAAATCATATATTAAAGATAAAACAATTACATACAAATAATTTTGTAGTAATGATGATAAAATTATCATCACAGAAATATCCCATAATTGGTACATTGGTATATGGGCATAAAGAATATTTTTCTGTTATGGTAAAATACAATTTTTTTGATTTAAAATATCATACTTCATCTTACTCAAGGCTCAGATATCTTGTAATTTTAAGTACGCACAAGTAATATTAATGTATATTTAAAAGTAATTAAATATCAATACAAAACTTACCATGATTATGTTAGTTCTGCTCTTTTTATCATGGACAATGATGACGTGTAGCAGTCATGCGCCACGCTCTAATTTCGCAGTACAAAATGGCGACGCATTTTTAAAGGTTTGTGTATTCCTTTAATTTGGGTATACACGATGCGAAACCACATATTGTATGTTTTCAGTTCATTGGTAAATAATCCTTCACAAATTAGTAATGTCTTATCACAAAGAGTGATTATTGCTTTCCAAAGAAAAGTATTGTAACCTATCGTAATAACTACATAACCGTTGCGGTCAGTTACAGCATAAATTATTTTAAATATGACTTAAATGGATTTAATATACACGTATTATCAAGTTTAATGTATTCCAGGCCAAGGACAGTAATGGCGTTCGATCTGTCCTAAAGCAATCCGATCCGGGTAACACAACCTACAAACGAGAAGATTTAAAATTGAGTGAGCAAAGTTGAGCTGAATTTAGGGATAGAGCGTTAAATGAGATTACGTAAAGAATGAGTGAAGGGAAATAGACAATAGTTGTTAGGTTGGTAACAATTTTTAAATGTTTACTTCTCTCTGAGAATATTGAATATATATCCAGCTCTAAGAAATAAAATTATATTTTATATACCTATAATTCTATTATTTGATCAAATTTCCCGTAAATAGATTGAGGGCATATTCGAATATATTAATAAAAATGAAATATCGGCAAGGATAGCTCAAAATATTTTTAGAGGCAGAAAGTACCTGGTGATTTTATTTTAATATAATGAAATAATAGGTGATAGAATGAAACCAAGTATCTAGTATACCCGATGACGAACCACCGGCTGAAGTAATCAATACAGTTTAGGTCAAATTGAAATTTAAAATAATGAATGTTTAAATTACCTAAAAAATGTGTATTAATAAAACTGGTAGCGCCAAATTCTTGAATCAAGTAAAATGTGAGTTGCGACTACGACTGCTACTAGATATCAATATTTTTCGTAAAAAATGGAGTATTAGTAGGTGTGTAATCAGAATAAAGGTTAAACAAAAAGATCTAAGTGTGTAAAAGAGGGTTTCTTTAAAAATTATCGTATTATGTCACAAAAATAAAAATAAACCCTTAGAAGTCCATAACAGAATAAATAAATAATTGTTTTTTATTGTACCTGATTTGGGAATGTAATGTTTATCTGTGCCAAGAAGGTATAAATTATAATTATTTTTATTATTATGGGTATATTTATTTCTATCTCCTGGTTGGTCAATAAAATAAATAAGTAAATACAATAAAAATATAATAAAACGATCATATACAATACAATATAATACATTTTTATAGACTAACCATTTAGTATAATTATTATTACATTCATGTGTATTAGCCTTTTCGAAGCTATTATTATTTATTTTTTTATAGTTATTAGCCTGTTAAAAGTATCAGCTGGGGAAAACGCTCGCGATTTTTGTTGGCACTTAGAGCTTGTAAGGTTTGAAATTTCTTAACATACTCGTCTGTCGGTGCTTGATCGAAATGGTGGTATCCTTTCAATTTTGGCGCATCACTCGGATCTATGATTTGCTGTTTTTGTTTCTGACGTGAGAGGTATAGCTTCATTTTCAGTGACACAATCTTAAATGGCATGGCAAGAAATTGAAGGCATTGACGATATCCAGGCTTGTCACCAACAGCATACTATCCCGGGACACAGCTCCGACAGTGCCCCTATGGGCTCCATTAGACCATCGTCTACGCCCCCAGTCCTTGAAGAACCAGAAAATCGATGAGGAGGAGCTGGCGTAGCTAATTGCGGGGACAATTTTTTTCAGGATTCTCCTTGCGGAGAGCCCTCAATTTCGCCATTAGGTTTTTTGCAGAATATGTTGGTCTATCACCTCGTCAAATTGTACCTTATTGTTATTTTGCATTATCAGCTCCTCCCTTCCAGGTAGACTCTTCTTGACCCTAGTGAGTGATCAAGAATTTCCTCCTCTGTTTCGGCCACAGTGGCATTCTCCACCCCTTTCATGGAGGTGGCAGAGACCGCCTGAAAATTGGCAGCTACTGCCGTTGTACTGGGAGGATTGTACCTTCGTTTATTTTTCGTGCCGCGTACCATCGATGTATCCAAGCCCTTCGGCACTGGAGACCTTAGGATTAGGATTATTTTTTTAAGACTGTCTTTCTCACAACTCCATAACGTATACGTATTGAGCCCCCGGTTTCAATTGAGCTTACGGGTTGTCTGGGGTTGGCTTTCACCGAAGAGTGTGTGCTCCGAACCCAGCCAGTTTTGGTCTGCGCCGGTTTCCCGATGATATATGTGTGTCTGTGTGTGTTATTTATTCCCGGGAGATTTGCTACATCACAAGACTACGACCACCTTACGTCCCCCAAAGTCGGCAGAAAAGAACGTTTTATAAGCCTCAGTAATATCCTATACACAGGGGGACTGCTGTGCAAACATCATTCCTCAAGGATCGTAGCTTCTTCATCTCTGTCCAGGGGTGTTTTTCATCGTACCTGTATGCGTTGTGTATGTAAACGATATCCCAACTCTGTCAGTTTGCCTCTCAGAGTGGGCAATCTTCAGTATATATCGAAAGTAATTATGTTGGTCATATCTTCGCTTGTTCCACTGTGCTTTTTTAAATAACTTATCTAGTCACATTGGACATCGGCTTGTTGGTCATTAGACATCGCTACCAATCCCAAGATACATTCAAATACTCACCTATTCGTATCATACACAGCACATTCTTTTACACTTATACTATACGCGTTTATAATGCTTACAGTTGATGTTATCTAGTAAAAACCTGAAGATAACACAGTGATCGACCAGGAGGACATCATCATTAACTTTATTGTTTATCGTAATAGAACAGTGAGGACCACTATCATTGCCACCAAAAAAAATATTCAGTGTCATTTTCTGTTAAGAAACGTCACAAGTTCAATAGCGGCATGTACAGAATTATTTTCAATTAAATTACCAATATTCGTCAAAATTACTTAACACAATATGTGGGGCGACTCTTTGCTGATTGTATTTATATCAATATGCACAGCCTTTCTCGGAGAAGGTATTGATTAGCAATATTTTACAAAAATCACAAGTTTCATGTTGAGAATAATTACATTTTCTGGATAACCTTTACTGCTTCAGGTTTGACTTGGGTACTGGTGTACAGAACAGAAAAATACCAGAAACTTAAAGTAGAAGTTGAACGGCAAAGCAAAAAATGTGAGTGCTTATAATTCATGGAGATACTATTATTTTTCTTATTTTATCATTCACAATTGGTGCCACAGTAATTGGTGTACGTCAAAATTTTAGTAGTCATTTAATTTTTTAAATAAAGTAAAAAATTATGACTACTAAAATGCAGATTTGTATTTGATAAACCTGTCATGCAATAACTTATTCCCATGCTTGTCACCATCTGGTGAACAGGCACTAACTTTACCTGATGGTAAATGGCTACTACAGCCATAAGCACATAATGGGTAATAAAAATGGTTTATCTTATTTTATATACAAATTCAAGATATTTTTGAATTCAGTTTATATTATAATATATTTTTGCCATTTTGTAGGTAGGGTTACTATACTAAACATAATCCCATTGCTGTAAAGATATTGGGACTTCTGATCAAAAAACTGCAACAAGTAGTTTTGACAGTCCTTGATGTTAACTTAACACTACCAAAAGATTTCTGAAGATACCAAAACAGGTGAAAATCTGGGAGTGCAAGGTCAGGGCTTTATGGTGGATGCATCAACACTTCCTAACCAAGCTCTCTCAATATTTCCTGTTTGGCTAAATATGTGTGTGGTCTGGCATTATCATGATGAAAATCCACACCCTTTCTGTTCATCAATTCTGGATGTTTTTTCTATATTTCTTGCTTATATATAATCATAATTTGATTTATAGTGGAGAAGCGTAAAGAAGCGCATGGGGACTCACTAGATAAACAACACAAAAAGAAAATTGAAAGAGAGGAAGAAAGGTTAAAGAATAATAATAGAGATCTTTCCTTGGTAAAAATGAAGTCAATGTTTGCAATTGGATTTGCTTTCACAGCACTTTTAAGTATGTTTAACAGCATGTAAGTAAATATTCTTGTTATTTTGTTATTTATTGTTTCAATTTATTATAGTAGTAATAAATTGATATATAAATTTACATATAATTTGGCAATGTAATCATTTTTACAATTCTGAACAAAACAGACATTATTAAAGCAACAAGGTTACTTCAAAGTTACTTGAAAATATTGTCATGGAGACTGCTTGAAGGAGAAGTGACTCATTTTTTAATTTTCCGTCACTTACAGGGGGTTTCAGGAGGCTGAAACATGTATTCAGGCTGAAACATGTATTCAGGCTGTTTCGGGACACTAAGAATTATTTGGCACTCTTTCCTGACAACCCATTTTCAGGCCATTTGAGGCGTAGTTATACCCCACCTGTCTCCAGAACATTCCATTATATGTGTGAAAGAAAGAAACAAGAATATTTGATCATGTCTCTGGAATATTCCAGAACAGGTGTGAGTAGGATGGCTATATCCGGGATAGGGAGACAATTGTATTGAACATGTTTCCAGAATATTCCAGAAACGTGTGAGCAGGACAGCTACACACTTTAAAGAAAGAGATGGTCATGTTTGACTATGATCTGGAATGTTTTTGAATATGCATATAACGGACGGCTGTATGCTTGGATGGAAATAGCCATATTTTACTGCAACATTACTAAACTTTATAGAGCAATATATATTGGAGATAATTAAAAGCGACTAGTACGAGAATTTCTGAAGGGTTTTTAAATTGAATAGTGTTACAAGTGATTCCTTTTAGCTCAATAAAATTATTATTAGGTTAATTTCTATCCAACAAACCCTTGTAACAAATATCTTTATTAAAGATTCAACAATAACAAAATAAATACATTTGGCTTATTTTATACAACACACATTTTTTTTTTCTTTCCTGACAATATTATTTAATAACATTTTTGATGATTCCAGATTTGATGGCAGAGTAGTAGCCAAATTACCATTTTATCCTATTTCTTGGATACAAGGATTAAGTCACAGAAATCTTCCTGGAGATAACTACACAGATTGTTCTTTTATCTTTTTGTACATTCTCTGTACAATGAGTATAAGGTAATTTTAAAATTTCAACTGACAATAAAATGTCCAAATATGTTTTTTTATATTAAATAAAATTATTACCTTGCAGGCAAAATATTCAAAAATTACTAGGATTTGCCCCATCAAGAGCTGCATCTAAACAAGGTGGTGCACTCTTTGCAGCACCACCAGCTCAATTTAAATAAATAATTTTTGTTATTTTACTTTTATTTAAGAATAAATTAAAATGTAGTGTGAATTTAATTTAAATATTTTTCTTATAATTAATTGAATTAATCTAATTTAATTAGTCATCCACAAGTGGAAATGTTTATAATCATGTTCTATACATTAGAAAATAATACAATAGTAAACTGGTTAAATTTTAATGTTTATAATATTATTTCTACTCTTATTTTAATACACATTAAATTCAACTAATGGTGCATCTACAAGAAATCTATCAAATCCAAGTCTTGTTAGGTCTATACTACTGTAATATCCATCAATTATTGATTCTGCAACTGCTCTTCCTACACCAGGTGCATGTTGACAACCTACAAAAAGAATCATTATATTATTGGGAATTATGTTCATATTTTATTTCTTCTTTAGTGAATATATTTGTTTCAAAATGTTTATAAGTAAGCTGGATTATTGTAATTAATATTTAAATTTTCGACTCATCAATTTATAAATAACTGTTTTGTTTAGTTGCAAATATACCTAATCTTATTGTATAAAATAAATCTGAGGTACAGATTTTTTACGAGAACACTGACCGCAAGAATATGGCGTGAGTTGATTTTTTTTGCTCACAAGTGTATATAAGTTAACAACCTAGGTTATTTAGTAATGACTCATCATCTTATTACGGTTACGACTAATTGGGCGATTCAGGGATAGCATAAGTATTACCTGTTTTCTTGTTGCGTTTACTATCAATTGATCTGTATAACAACCAATATCACGAATACCAACTAAAATTTCCGCAATTTGGTGAACTGCTCTATGATAAAGTAGCTCATTAAGAAAGAAAACAAACATTAAGGAATTTTTGAAGAGATGTCATTAGTTCTTCAGGATTCTAGGCCCTCATTTGCAATAGTGAAAAGTGGGCTCACTTATTGAAATAAAGACAATTAACCTGTTAAATCGAACGTTACACGAGATTATCAATCAAATTAGTATAAGCCGACAGAATTAAATTGTGACAAACAGGAGAGTTACAAATTAGCAAGGAATACATTGGAGAAATTTGAGATGAAAAAAATTGCACCATTGATTAACATTAACAGGAGATGAAACAGATTTTGTCAGTATAAACCACAGTCCAATCAGGAATCAATGCAATGAACAAAAAAAAGTCAGGTTTTTAATTTCTAAAAAAAGGATGGTAATATAAATCATTAAAAAACCCTACTCTATAATCAATAGAATTTAGTTAGACCAATGTTTTTGTTATCAGAGAGCTTGGTTTTCTATATTCAATAAGTTGGGGTCCAATTTCTTGTTGATTATAGGGTCTTTTATTGTAGAGTTATCAAGTTTAAAAATCTATAATAATACTTGGCTTAGGGCTATGGCAGCCTGACCCTTTCAAAGATAAGCTATATATAGTTTTGTAGTTGAATACCTCTATATTATTCCCACAATTAAGACGAATCTAATAATACCTAATATGTTAAATCCCGTCAAGCTGTTTAGGACGTACATACACTCTAAAAATATTACCCTTCTAATAGGAAAAAGACCATAAAAGCAGTTCAAAGTTTCTACTTTGAACTGCTTTAGGTGTGTAAGGTAATGGCGACCATTTTGTAGGGTAGGAATTTTATTGATTGATTATCTGCCTAACAATGGCCAAAACTACGCAAATTTATTTTCTCATGAGTGAGGTAGTTAAACAGAATTCGACCGTGAATTTGACGTTTTTACCAAAGGACTTTTTGACGACGAAAACAATGAAGATAGGACGCCATTTTCAAGACCGAACCAATGAATATTTGTGAAACAGTTTTAAAGCTTTGTTTACATACACACTGTGAAAAATGATGTCAATCGAGTGTTTCATTGAGTACTTTAGATCCACACTTATTAGCCGCCCTTTGTGGGTATACTCATAAACCAGAATACTATTAATTTTGTTAATTCTCTTTAGATAATAAATGAAAAGGTAAATTACCCAATTCTCCAAAGCCAGCTGCTATAATCAAATTTGTATGATACGGATGAGGACCCACAATACCACTGTCATCATAGGTATTACAATCTTGGACTTCTGTTTTCAGTTTACTAATCTAATAAAAAACATGTAAATACCTCATTAGTAAAAACTAAGTTTGCATGACATTTTGAAGAAATCTTGAAAAAAAGATGATTACGAGGGAGCGTTTTTAAGTTCCTGGAATGAGGGAAAAATAGTGAATATAAAAAACCAAGATCATTTTTCCTTTTCAATTCACCTCAAAAACGATTACATTTTACCAACAACCGTCATAAAAAAAATGATTTGTCCTTGTCTGAAAAATACGCCAAAATTACGTCCTTTACTTCTTCATCGCTGGTAAATTTCTTCCCACGTCGAGTTGTTTTTAAATTTTTGGGAACAATAATCGCTGGGAGCCAGGTCTGGCCTATAAGGTGATTTAAAATATCGAAGTCTACCTTATGCAGGGCAGCCAGCGCAACTTAGCTTTCGTTAGTTTTTCCCTACTTTTTCTGTAATTGCTTCCTTTAACTGCTCCAGAATTTATGTGTTGTATTATCTGGTTATAGAAACACCTTTATCTCAGTAATCAATTAATAGGATACCTTTTGATTGCCGTGAATTGCCGATTCACATTAAAAAGAGTGGTGGTGTAACTTTTGATGCCACTGTATTGAATCTTGCTTAGACTGGTTCATTATAATGAACCTAAGTTTCATCTCCAGTAAAAATTGACCCAATACACTATCCTTGTTTTCATTACAAAGGTCCATAATCGCCGGGCAACAGTCATGGCGCTGTTGTTTTTGCAAGCATTCTCAGTATGATCATCAAGAATTTTAAAAATTGTCATATCAGATACTCCAACCATTTCTCCAAGTTTCTTCTTCAACCGAGCATGTTTCAATATAAAATTTTCGACTTTAAGAATTTCTCCAGTGGCCGAGGGTCGTCTTCAAGTAATTGTGCCACTTGTAAACCATCGTTTTTCTCGGGAAAGAGTCACACATCTTTTCTATTTTGGTTTGAACAGACTTGCTTACTGCGCGATACACGTTTTTTCCATATTTCATTCCTCCCGATTGAGTCGGCTTGGTCGACGATAGTTCAAAGACTAATAACACAATTATAATAAAACTTCCTATTTATGCTGATTATGAGTTGCGGAACATGTTACAAACTAAAAGAGATATTTCATCCCCTTCCAAAACAAGTTAATGGATAACTTTGCATTAAAAACTAAAGTTTAACAATAAAATTATGTTACCTGTTGTTCTTTGAAATTTGGATATCTATTCAATATTGATGGTCTTATTATATCTGCATAGTACTGGTCGGTCAATAATTCCTTTGCATTATTGCTAGATAGGGGTGTGAATCCACATAAAAAGTTATTGTCCACTCCATTTCGTCTTAACCACAACCCACTGGTATCCATTATAGAAGGTGTATTGATACTAGCCTTCATATTATCATCTTCAATACTGTATATATTGTATTCCCTATTAAAAAAGCAGTTATTTATTATTTATAATTATTATATTAATATATATTAATATATATATATATATATATATATATATATATATATATATATATATTTATATACGAGTTTACCTTCGTTCAACAGGTAGAGGTATTTTTAAGAGACCATCTCCAAGACCTATGTGTGCTAGTTTTGCAATTTCATTTGAACTATCGCCTGCTGCTAAAACGCAGGCGGCAAATTGAATTGCATATTCTTCATTATCACTTGTTCTATATTGGACTTTATTAATTTTTTTAAATCCTCCTGGAGTTACACCTTCCATTAGAACATCTCGCTGGTGTTCCATCTCAAATCCAATTACTTCAGCATTAACAAAATTTACTCCAAGGTTCTTACATTTCATAATCAGTCCCTTTAACAATGCCCATGGACTAAAAACACCTTCTGATTCAGTGCTTATGCATCCTGTAAAGTACAATTAATACTTGTTAGTATTTGTTCCTTTTTCCAAAATAAAGATATAAAAAAATGCATAGAATCTTCATAAAAATTCTATTGTGGACTAGCCCTGCATAAACAGTCAATACATGCAAGGATTTTATTCTGGTATTCTGTAATAAATGTAATATGGTCTATCCTCTTAGTTCCCAAAGTGGTCCAGGTGGACCCCCATAGTTATTAATGTTTCATTTTAATTATATTATGACTGTTATCATATCACATTGTAATATGATACACAGTAATAGTGTAATAATTACATATTTAAATAAATACAATACAAAAAGTATTTTTATTTTTACCACTCCGAATGGGGGGTTTTCTTAATGAAATAAGTTAGAATTGATTGGTTCCTTGTGCTGTGAGGTATCAAAAAAGTTGGATGGAATCACTACTTTGTTAGACCAACTTTACTTTTTTGACATCCACTCACAGCACAATCAATTAATTAACTAACCAATCAATTCTAACTTATTTCATTAAGAAAACCCCCGATTCGGAGTTTTTCTTCCCATCGAGAGTTCTACTTTTTTTCGAAAAGTATTAATTCGTGATTGGAACTCAGCCACAACGCAAATTACCATAGTAAGATCCAATCTTCACTTTTTTTGTCGAATTTTGGGAATACATTAAAAATGTAGTTGCTGGGGGTCGAACGGAACCAGCTAAATTTTGAAAGTGGTCTATGAGAAAAAAAGTCTAAATTTACACATAGATATCTTATATAAAGAGCAATGTAGATAATGTGCAGTTATAGAGATACTGATAACAAAGAATTCTATCTCAGTCTTCAGTGGTAAAAATACATGTGCATCTCGTCTCTTTGTTATGGATGAATTTAATAATTAATACGCCACAATCCTTAGTAAATAAACACATAAGGGCCATTTAGGACAGAAAATTGTAAGAAGCATGTACAGTAAACTTACGAGCTGATTTATTCATGCCTACAATGTTCTTCCTGAAAAAGCTTGACATGATACAATACATTTGTAAGAACTAAAATTACAAATATTTTCAACACAGCTTTTATCTATAATGTTAAAATATTGGAAGTAGGACGAGTGCATATATATCTTACACAAACCTTTAACTCAACTTTATAACTTCTCAATCCTTAATGATCATATTTTGAAATAAATCCTAAGAGTAACCAGTTATTATCATTTATTATATTATTATATATTATAATGAATCCTTTTTAACGTAGCAAAAGTAAATGAGTTGATAAAATCCTCTTTTGCCATAAACTTTGTATTAAGAAGGCCAGTGATGTGAATTAATAGTTTACCTTTCACTTATGAAAACTTTACTCATGAAAATGATTAAAACAATGGGAAACAGAGCTCATAAAAAGTGTAGTTAATTTATTATAATTGAAAATAACCTTTTTCACTAACATTTTTTTTGTTGCTATTAAAATCAATATCAATACTTTCCCATCCTCAAATCATAATTGAATACCAGTGCCCTAGAGAGTACAAAAATGAATTGAAGAATGATCATGTTATAAATGTCACAACAAAAACAGACCAGGGTGTATCATTTGTAAAATTGAAGCTTTCTCTCTGACTTTAACATAGATTTTATATAAACAGGGAAAATTAGACCTTAGCACAAGAATTATTGCAGATTTTATAAGTTGTGGAATGAGATAGAGAATTCATTTTTAAGTAGAAAATAATAAATCAGAGCCATCAGAAATGAGGCAATCCAGCACAATCGCCAGGAAAGACAATGCACATGCATCTTGAATCTTTGTTGAGGATGACTGTAGGTGTCATGGTCAATAGGTGTAATATTAGTTTTATCAATAATGTTTTGGAATTTGTATTTATTTGTAGATATTTATGTTGAATTTGTAGCTTAGGACTGAGAACAAGCTTTTGTGTATAGTTTGGAGGTAAGACAAGTACTAATTATGATATCAATACACCTCAAGGTAATTATAATTATAATTAATGAACATATATATAATTTTGTACATGTATGTAATCATGTATTATTAGGTAATTTCATAAAAAAATATAATATGCTAATTTCATATGTAAGGACCTAAAATTACACATTTCACATACTATATTGTTACACTTAAATTGAAAGTTAAACATAAAAAGATTTACCTAATTTTACATCGGCTACATTGATCCATGGATATTTCTCTTGAATGTCAGATGTTGTTAACAATTCATTTCTAATGCCAAATTCTTTTTGTAAAGCTACATTTTGTTCCAAGCGTTCAGCATATTTATCACTAGCCAGTATTAAATGACCATTTGGAAAATATTGGATATTTATATTGCTATTTAAATTTGCTTTTATATTTCTTAAGAAGTCAACCGAGTATTGGGCTAAATTAATATTTTCTGGTAATGAAAAGTGTTGTGTTAAGGCCCCAAGTGATATATTATTCTGAATTTCTGCATACTGAAAGAATCAAATCACAATTAGTATAATATGTACCAATTGAATTGGATTCATATAGCTAAAAGAGGTTAAAACTTACTGACAGATCTTTTTCTAAAATGACTACAGATAGACCCGTTCCAGCTCTGGTCTTCAACCAATATCCGACTGACGCTCCAATGAAGCCCCCACCAATTATAACGACATCTGCGTGTTCGGGATAAATAATTTTATCTGTTACACTATTAGATATCATATCCCATGTCCTAATGACCGGATTCTTAATGTTAGTGCTATAAAAACGAGACGTAGAAATAACATTATTCTGCACAGTGCTCTGTGCAGAATAAAAACTGCAAAAAGCTTTTGATAATAATACTTTACGAATGCAAATATTAAACATTTTCATTAAAATTCCAAATCAAATCAATTCCAAAAATTTACATGGATAAACCAACTCATTTCATCTTGAGACAAAATGTCATCAACTCGTAATATGACAATATCAGCTGTTTTTATATATATATATATATATATATGGCAACTATCGTTGTGATAATTCTACCAAGAAAGAGGGAAAAAGTCTGGTCAGAAAGAGGCCCGTATATGAAATTATTCGGTAACAAAAGCAACCAGCGGAATAAGACGAAATTAAAATTAATCGGATTAAAAAAGCAGCCATTTCGTTGGAAATAAACTCTGCGTCTTAAATCTAAGGGAAATTCGACTAAAAAGTACGCTATTGCACTGGTTAGAAAATCCTTGTAGGCTTCTCCTGATAGCCGGTTAGATAAAAAATAATGGCGCACTAATTTTTATATTTCATATTTGCCTGAGAACCGTGAATATGGGTGTTGCTTGCCCTCAGATGAGTAGTTTCGGCGATTGAATATTCCACTCCTTTTTTATTTATTTAACTAACAAGTTTGTCATAAATTCACAACGTGCCAGGGCTGATGAGAAAATATTATAAAGATAAAAAAGTGATTAGGTCTTTCCACTGACCATGGTTTCAAATTGGGTCGTAGATCCGGACCGAAGAAGTAGATTATTCCACGTTAGCATTAAACTTTTTTTTGGTAATCGCTAATAAACGGAAGTTGGATAAACGTTCGGTTGGTGGATAGTGTAACACACCCTTAATTCCATCAAACGGACCGCCTGTCAACCGAAATCTGCAGAAAGCGGATAGGCAGAGCGCCAAACGAGTCGGTGCTACTGTCGGCGTCATTTCGCCTAAATGTAAATACAGAGACGAACTTCACCTTCTTGAAATAGAAATGTTTAATTTAATTCATATTTTATTTTTCAAACTTGATTTTATTTAAATTGAGGTAGACTTGTGTGTTACCTTAATTACCAAGATACTTTGACTTACTGAGATATTAGAACAAAACGTCCCAGTAATCAACGTCAATCATTGATGGTCCCAACTTTAAAATAAGTTTGCTCCCCATTTCTTGAATAAAGACAGAAGGGAATAGATTAGACAGAGAAGGGTAGACTAACAGCTACTAGGTCACTGCTCTGACGTTTTTTTAAATATTATTAAGGCGAAGCCCCATTTGTTATGTCAATGTAATCATATATATATATATAAATATATATATGTATTTACTTGGGCCTGCAGTGATTACGTTTAGAATTTTCAGGCTCTGGTTCCAGCTGACCTCTCTCACGTGCATAATACTGATATAAATCTGAGACGTGGTAATTACTACCTTTGTAAGTGTAGGACAGTGGGAAATTAGGTAGGTAGGTAATGGGTTTTACCTTCTTGAATACCCGATACGGACCATCTCTCTTAAGTACGAACTTCCGACTGACACCTTTTGATTATATATATTTAGTAAGGCCAAATTGACAACTCTAAAAAACTGGGCGGGCTTAATTAACGAGACAGTATTTCATGTCAACCCACTGTTCGGCCTTACATACTGTTAAATAATGTTGAATACTGTTCTCCGGGGCACCCCGGTACCGGCTACTTCCGTTTGACCGCATTCATCGGAGAGCGGCCCGAATTGTTGATGACCAGGTATGTGCATTTACTGGTGTTGCCAAGAGATGTTGCACCCCTTTGAATTTACCATGGGAATAAGCTGTCACCAGCGCTATTTCCGAACCGATATAACTTAGGGACCGTCAAGAAAAGAGACTACACCTTTCTTCGGCAACGCATTTACGACTCCTTTGGTGTTGCTGATGTTCATGGCCTGATCCGGCCCGCGAGACATTTTGAAAAAACCCAATTAAAAATTTTACATTAGGTACTTATACTCACGGGAGTGACAGTGAGGCGGCAAACATCAAAGGATTTGATATTTGCCGCCTCACTCTCTGATAAACGCGGCTTGCTCGATCAAATTCTTTGAGGATTGCCGCCTCACGGGCGACACATCAAGAGATTTATTGCTTCACAATTATTCTAAACTAGTTGATTCCAGATTAATCCTTCATTTTGCCTATATTGGATGGCCCGAACGTCAGTTCAGTTCTATATGCTACCGAGGTGATAACTTGGACAAGCGATATCCTAGCGAACTGCTCGAGCCGTCAACTTGCTTTGTGTGCATCTCGAGTGGTTACTTACTATAGTTTGTTATTAAGTTTATTGAACGAAAAGTAAACAAAAATGATGTCTGGTAGAAAGAAACGAAAAGTAGATACAGAGAGTCGCCTGTTTCAAGAAAAATGGACTGAAGAATTCTTTTTTATCTTGTACAATGGTAAGCCTATTTTTTTGCTGTGTAATGAATCCGTTTCAGTAATGAAAGAATTCAATATAAAGACGCATTACTCAACTAAGCATGCAACGCTGCATTCACTGACAGGACAATTAAGAACAGACAAAATCCAGAAGCTTACCGCAAATTTAGGAAAACGGCAACAAATGTTTCATAAACAAAGAACACAACTTGATAATGTTGTGAAAGCTAGTTTTATAGTTAGCTCAAAATTGGCAAAGGCATTAAAACCATTTGCCGAAGGAGAATTTATCAAGGAGTGTATGTTAGAAGTTTGCGGTATTTTGTGTCCTGAAAAGAAAAATAGTTTGTCAATACGAAATGTTATTCGACGTATAGAAATGATAGCTAATGATGTAAAAACAACATTGACTGACCTCACTGACTGTATGGCTGGTTTTGAATCATTTTCCATAGCATTAGACGAGAGCACCAATTTGTCTAACACAGCTCAAATGGCTATATTTATTCAAGTTGTTTATAAGGAGTTCACTGTTACTGAGGAATTGCTTGCTTTACAGCCGCTAAAAGGAACCACTACAGAAGGGGATATTTTTATTGAAGTTCAAAAGGTATTCACAAGTTTTGGCTTGCCATGGTCAAAATTAATTAGAGTATGCACTGATGGTGCACCTTCTATGGTCGGCTTAGGTAAAGGTTTCATAGGAATTTTGAATGAAAAAGCAACAGAATTAAACGTGAAAAAAGATTATTTGATAGTCCTTCATTGCATTATCCACCAACAGAACTTGTGTTCTAAGTCCATTCGACTCCAGAATGTTATGAATGTGGTAGTAAAAACCATCAACTTTATTCGATCCGAGGGCTTATCCATCGTCAGTTCTAGGCCTTTTTGGATGAAATATCCGCTGAATATAACGACGTAACATATTAATGTGAAGTCAGATGGCTGAGCAAAAGAAAAATGTTGAAACGGTTTTACGAGCTTAGAAATGAGATAGCAGACTTTATGAAAATAAAAGATAAACCACTAACTGAATTAAGTGACCCAAAATGGATATGTGACTTAGCATTTCTGGATTTAAATTTGAAACTTCAAAATCAAGGACAGTTAGTAAATGATTTGTCAGCCATTTGAAAGCGTTTCAGATCAAACTACGCTTGTGGGCGTCACAGATACTGTCTGGTAACAGTTACCATTTCAACACGCTCTCTGCGTATGAAAATATTGCTTATGCTCAATATGCTGAAGAAGTCAAGTTACTGTCGGAAAAAAATTCGAACAGATAGCGACTAAACATGGAAGACTGTTTGAGTTTATTTGCTACTCCTACAAAATGTAATGTACAAAATGCTCCAATATACTTACAAATGGAGTTGGTCGAGATTCAAGAAAACTCATTCCTAAAATCCAAATTTGAAGACGTAGAGTTGTGCAGTTTCTATAAATAAAAAAAAATATTAAAAAATACCTAGAAAAATACAATTTTCCGCAGCTTAGAAAATTCGCAAGAAGATTGATTTGTGCGTTTGGCAGTATTTATAAATGCGAACAGTTCTTTTCATTGATGAAAGTTAATAAATTAACACATCGTACAAGACTGACTGACGATAATTTGGAAAATTCTTAACGTCTTTGTATCAGTGGAATTAATCCAAATATCGATGCATTAGTTTCCCAAATTCAAGCAAGTGTCTCATTGATTTCGGTGTATTTAACTTTCGTAATTTGTAACAATTGCAAATTTAACGATTTATTTATAATGTACCATTTTTTTTAATTTCATTTTGTTATTTTAATAAATTGAACTATAATAACATTGTCGTATTATTTAATGTCTAATATCTATCGCAAAAAATATTATAACTACTTTAAAATGCACTAAGAACTTTTAAACGCGGCCCTCGAACGTATTTGCACGCTAAAGTTTGTCCCTCAACATGCAAAGGTTGCCCACACCTGGTATAGTACGTATTTGATTGATTACATGGCCAGAGAGTATTATGATGGCATTTAATATTTAAACTTAAGTAGTTCCTGCTGTGAGTAAATAGTAGTAAAATATATTAGTAAATATCGCAAAGATAATTGGAAAATATTAAAATAAATATCAGATAAATATAAAAGCTTTATTAAATAGAAAAGCACTTGATTTATGTATAAATCTAACCTAAAAATAATAATAGTAAATGGTTGTTAAAGCTATAATCGTTTTTAAATGTACAATAAATAAGTTTGTTTAAGAAAATAATAAAAAATGGATTCAAAATATGCGGTTGTTGGTAATACAAACAAACAAAAGAAAAAAAATAATATAAAAGTTAAACAAATAAGATTGTGTGTGGAAAAATCATCTAAAATAAATGGACACCACGTTGCTACACAACATATTCCTGACCAATGTGATAACAAAGGCGCATTCGTAGAAGATTTACAAGAAACAAGAAAATTGTTACCTGTGTACATTGTCAGAACTAGGTAAATTATTATAGTCTCAAATTGAGGATCTGTTATTTTAATGCTGAAAGACCATTTTTATATATTATTAGTTTTCGAAAATATCTACTGTATTCGAAAGAAGGCCACTGAGGGAAAAGAAAATATTTTGATAATAATTAAAGTTAAAGGGGTATTGGCATTGCTTGGGTTAATGCATGCATAGGACTTGGAAAAAATCTGTCTGTAATTTTACTGACGACTGTAACTTTTCATCAGTGCAATGGACTGAGGGAGGGCCCAAGAGCAATGTGTTTACACAGTATAATGATTGTAATAAAATTATGTTAAAAAATATTTAGTATGTAACAAACAACTTTTTAAAGGTGCTGCACTCAATGTATGAGTATGCAGTGTGTGCAGTATAATAGATACAAAGTTTTTTTTTTATTATTACATTGAGAATAACAAATGAGCATACAGTTCACCTGGCAAGTGATGCCTGCAGCCCATGACATTTACATTCACCCTTGACAAGGAATCATAATGCAGATGCATTGTCACCGTTGAGGACTGAGATGCAATGCCTTGTCACCAGTAATAAAAGTCTTCAGATACCTACACTCACCAGATGAAATACTGCAGCATTATGTTGCTATTTCACATTGGTATTTTTTGAGGGTGTGGTCCTAGGTCCCCCAGGTCAAGTTGGCTGGTTCATTCTGTAGCTAGAAACTGCAGCCTAGCTCTATGCAGTGCATATTGTAAATAGCTGAAAAAGTATCTACATTAAATTTTTTCTTTGTATTTATTATACATACTATAATGTTCTTGTTTTCTAATTTAAAGTGTAATTACATATCTTTACCATTTAATTATAATTCATAGATTATTGGAAGAAATAAAAAAGAATGATACTATGATACTCATTGGTGAAACTGGTAGTGGAAAAACTACACAAGTACCTCAAATGATACATGAACTACGTCTAGAAGGATCAGGTGCAATTGCAGTAACACAGCCACGAAGAGTTGCTGCTATCACTTTAGCTTTACATGTTGCAGCTGAAATGAACACTGAAATAGGTTCAACTGTTGGGTATTTACTATATGTTTTAAATATATTAAACACAATTATTAGATATATGACAATATATTTATATAAGTGTTATTTTAGGTATTGTGTCAGATTTGAAGATGTGACCAGTCTAAGGACTAGAATAAAGTATTTGACTGATGGCATGTTGTTAAGAGAAGCAGTGGCTGATCCATTACTAAAAAGGTATTCATTTATAATATTGGATGAAGCACATGAGCGTACTGTAAATACAGATGTGTTATTTGGAATCGTTAAATTAGCTCAAAAGGAGAGAAATGACAAGAAACTACTACCTTTGAAGGTATAAAATTTACATACAAATAAATAATATTGTAATGTTTTTATATCTATCTACCATCTCTTTGTAGGTAATAATAATGTCAGCAACAATGGATGTGGACTTATTCAGGAAATATTATGATGATTGCCCTGTTATTTATTTGGAAGGCAGAACACACCCAGTTACAATATATCATACTAAAATGAAACAAGATGATTATCAGTATGCAGCAGTTTGCACAATATTTCAACTTCATGCCTCCACTCCAGCCAAGTAATTATAGCCAATTTAATAATTTTTTGCTTAAAAATATTCTGTAATAAGATTATACTAAGATGTAATTTACTTGATATTTTTCCAGTCATGATTTTCTTGTATTTCTGACTGGTCAGGAAGAGATAGAAACTGTTATGAGTAACATCAAATTAGTTGCAAAAGTAAGTTTTTGTTTTTATTAGTAATACTTTATCTTTGTACAATCTTTGTCAAAAAGCATGTTTAATTCACAAAATAAGGCACTTCCAGACATTATTTATATAGTATATTAATAATATTTAATTAAAAGTTATCACTTTTGTTGTGTCAATGAAAGAATTCATCCTCCTATTTTATACCACTCCTGCTATTAGAGGTGTCTTCTTTAGGAAACAAAACTATTTTGTGGTTTCCAACTGATAGTGAAGGAGCATAATCGGAAAACTTGTAAAATCCATAAATTAAACACAATATCCACAAATTTTACTCAATGTAGTGCATAATAAAATATGTATAATATCTATATGTAACTAAAGGGAAAACAATTATACTTTACTACATACTTTTTAAAAGATAAAGATTATATTAATTTTTAAATTAATTTCAGGAATCTTTGGGTCCCCCAATACAAGTTTGTCCCTTATATGCTGGCCTTCCTGCTGTAAAACAATTGCAGGTATGGAAGAAAACACCACCAGGAATGAGGAAAATTGTATTGGCAACTAATATTGCAGAGGCATCTGTTACAATCCCACAAATCAAATGCGTCATCGATACTGGTGTTGTTAAAGAAAGGTATATAATCTGATAATTTATATTTTCATGGGCAGAAAAAAAAAGTAATGATGCTATAATGGTATAGACATATATATGCAAAAAAATATGATGGTTAGTGTGGGCCATCATAGCACTACATCCTAACACTTTAGCACTGCGGCGTGGCTCTACCATGTAAAATACTTTATAGTGAAATAGATTTTGTGAAAATGTTTTTCAGTTTGGAATTAGTAAAATAAAGGCTCGGGTATACAAATGTAAGGCTTATTTTAGGCATCTTTTATGTAAAGTATGAGGAATTTGTTATGTTATTACAGAACGTGGTGCACGTCCACGGGTGCGGAACGTCTGCGAGTGCGCGCGTGCTCGCAAGCGGCTGCGTGGCAGCGTGCGGGTCGGGCCGGACGCACATCGCGCGGCGCTGCCTATAGGTTATACACCGCCCACGATTTCGCCGGCAGGCATCCGCATAACACGCCCGAGATTGTAAGGTATGAATACATTTGCTTTTTTTTAGAGATTTTGATTTTGGTAAATAAGTGTAAAACACACCATAGTCATATTGTTAATTGTTTCGTACGGTTAGAATCTTCTTGAACTATAATTTGTCTGTATTGCAAAAGACATTTTCATTTAAAAATGTACGTATTCGTTTAAACTTGGTCTTACTACAGAATAACATTAATAGAATGACTATAAATTCTATTGTGATTCTAGTGGATCACTTGCTAATTTAGCATTGTAAACCGTTTCCGTTAACAACCTAAGGGTTGAAAGAAAAACCTATTAATCACTAAGCCGTTGGTTTGAATACAAACATTTATCCACTGTCAAAATATTATTAAATAATATAAATAAAAATAAAATATATTTCTACTTGGATTGGTAAAATAAGGTGTTGTTAAGTAAGCTCATCTTTGTTTCACGTATATTTCGATACCCTTTTTTTGTGTGGTTTTGTACAAGCTAAAATTAAAATTTACTTATTTAATTGCTGATGGTAATTTGATTTTAGGTGTCCACTTGCAGCAACTATATTGTTGCTAATCGCAACGGGGTTGGATCCTATTAATTTTCCACTACTTGATCGGCCTCCCGCAGACTCAATTGAAGCATCTTTACTATTGCTGAAAGAGTTAGGTAATATTTTCACTTGCAATAATTATATTATTAGATGAATGTTGTTTACGATTAGACAAAATAATTTTCACGCACGCATTCAATTGCATTATTTTCCAGGTGCTATTGACAACGAAATAAACCCAAAATTGACGGTCCTCGGTAAAAAAATGACAGCTTTCCCAATTGATCCGAAATATTCTAAGATTCTTTTGTGCGCTCCTGAATACGATTGTCTAGAGGAGGTAGGGTATTAAAAACTGATAACGTTATACTATATATGGGTCAAAATAAAAGTAAGTTACGTTTTCATGTACGTTACTTTTATTTTCAATAACAAAAGTAACTTAAGCGTCTTGACATGCTGTAAACACAGTTAGTGTCTATCAATATTCAATATTATAAATCAATATTTAGATGTTTTATTTATTCACTAGTTCCCCTATATTTTTACAGAATTTTTCGCCTTAACCAAATATTCCCTATATTTGCTTTTAGTTTTTCGGGGTCATTGAGTATTAGATGCTCCTAATATATTTTATACCTTTCGCAAAGTGACTTTTATTATGATAAAACTACAATATTGAAGTGATGAAACAGTTGTTGTGTTAATGTTTATTTTGTTTTCTGTCAATATCTGCTTTGGTATTTATTGCCTTGCTGTGTGGGGAAGAGTAAGTATATCACATATCATTACTCTTGTACGTGTTCAGAGAGATGTTTTCAAGTCGCGGCGTTACCCTTTACAGCTTTGCCGTGAGTGTCAGGTATTTATATGTAAGGTTTCTGTTTCTATACATTAAAAATTCTTTAACTTTATAAACTATTAGAAGTTGCTTAGGCAAAGGTTGTACAGTAAAATGCTCCTCTATATATTAATAACAACATTTGCAAAAAAAGAAAATGAATTCTTAAATACTTTTACTTAAAATGAGGTTGCTGTTTTGTGTGAAATTAAATCATTTACATTGAAATCATTGGGAATGGTCTTAAAATTACTGTGCAACAGAATTATTAATTATAAGCAAAGCATAAATACTACACTACTTGCACCTAAGTATGTACACACACATACCGCCTTTTCTTTTAGAATAGGTGACAAACAAGCAAGCAGCTCAGCTCCCTCTGCAACAGGTATCCCCTCTGCAGTAGCCTTTCAAACAATTCGGCCTGTGCCTAATTAGTACCTTCTGATTGAGGTTTCTTGTGGTAAAGTACATATGTGTACGTTCATCTGATTTACGCGAGGGTTCTTGCTGTAAAGTATATATGTGTACGTACATCTGATTTACGCGAGGCTTCTTGTGGTAAAGTACATATGTGTACGTTCATCTGATTTACGCGAGGCTTCTTGTTGTAAAGTACATATGTGTACGTTCGTTCGGTTTACCACTGACGGCTCCGTCAGACACGCACACTGCCACAACAGGCTCAGTAAAATTAATGCGTGATCGCGAATGTCAAGATCTATATCTACCTATTTAGGAATTACTTGTATACTCTCCAGTGTACAAGATACTGCGTTGCTACTCAAAGTGAATAAATTGCACAGACGCCAGTCAATTCGTTTTTATGGAATGTTTATCTTATCATTTATTCGGATTGCTTTCTTTAACCACTTACTATTGTTTACACCGCCTTTGTATTCGGGAGCGATAATGACGGAACCACTTGTCGTACTTAATATTAAATCTAAGGAGGTTTTACATCATGAATGGAACCCCTATTTTGATAACGTCAATCTAACAAAGTTCCATATAAGGAACTAGAATAAGTAGAAAAATATACTTGTGATGAAATGTTCAATTACTTTAATTTTGGCCCATACATTTACATTAATTTTAAACCTAGTTGAATGTTAAATACAATTTACATACATTTAAATGTGACTGCTATGTAAATTGAAATATTAGTTAGTTTCGGAAACTTGGAAATTAATAGTAGTAGTAATTAGAAGATTGTATATTAATTTTAATTTTATCAATTCGATGTGTTACAGGCGTTAAGTTTGGTAGCAGTTTTATCAAGCGAAAATGTTTTCCATATGCCTATTCAAAAGAGAGAAGAAGCATTGAAAGTGAAACAAAAATTTGTATCGCCATTCGGAGATCATGTTACCCTTTTAAATGTTTATAAAGCTTTTTGTAAAGCTCCACTGAAAAAGGTGCGTAAATTTTTTTTTGCAAAAAATTTTTATTAAGCTCCATTAGGATTCTCCATGCAATTTTCGTGCAGCTAAAATGTACTTTGTAATTACTCAGACTAACAATTTCTTTTGAAAATGATTCTCAACGTCATAAATAATGTTACTTTTATATTTTTTATTACAGCAATGGTGCAAGGAAAATTACCTCAATCACAAGAATTTGTCCTATGCTTATGAGATCAGGCAGCAACTACAATCTGTTTGTCAGAGATTAAATATGTCAGTTACTAGCTGTGGAACTGCAATAGATCAGGTAAATTGAAAATATAAATGTATATACACTGCCGGCCAAAAGTTTAAGGACCACCTTACTTAAAGTAGGAAAATAAAGTAAAACCCCAATAAAATATTAAATGTTTAATTACACTGTTTTTATCATCTAATAGAACATTGATTGAGAAACAATATACTTTAAAAGCGTAAAGAAATATTAATAGTACATGCAAAAAAAGGCTATAATTATACATAATTTTATGACTTTTTTTCACAAGTCTCCGGCATACGGGCATTCCAAGTTTCGCATAAAGCATTCCACATTTCTTCTCGCGAGGATGGGGCACGATTACGGACGTTCCTATCAAGGTCTTCCCACAAAAGTTCATTGGGATTGGAAAGAGATCCGGGCTCTGAAGAGGCCAAACCATATACCCCACCCCTTGTGCCTCTTTCTCTTAAATATCCTCTACATAATTTTGAGGTATGCTTTGGATCATTATCTTGTTGGAAAATGAATCCATCTCCAATTAATCGCATTAATGGCATTTTGTTCTAAAATGTCTTTGTTCTGTTTTTTTTTTCAAAATTTCTTCAATTTTAATCAAATCGCCAGTTCCTTGGCTAGAGAAGCAACCTCAGACCATAATTGAGCCACCACCATGCTTGATTATTGGGACTACACAACCTGACATCATCTTTTCTTAGGCACTGCGCCGAACGTAAATTCTACGTTTTGAACCGAATAGTTCAAACATGGATTCATCGGTCCAAAGCACTTTTTTAAAATCCTCTTCAGTCCAATTCCGATGGGCAAGAGCCCACTGAGTCGTTTTTTCTTGTTTTGTGGCCTTAGCAGAGGTTTTCTCTAAGACTACCACCGGACTCTACCGCAGCGTTTGTCGGTGTTTGAAAACAATAGATGTTTATTGTCCAATAACATGAAAGTAAACAAAAGAATGACTTCTTTAAATATTCGCTACTAACAATAGGATATGCAGATGTGCATTTCTTTTATTTATACTATGGGATTTTATTACAATTGATGGATAATTATGTTGTTTATGTGCGGTCTTAAACTTTTGGCCGGCAGGGTATCTCTAATATATCATTTTTTAAGAAAGTAATTATAACAAATAAGCATGCAAGTCACTTGATGTAATGCAGCCCATAAAAACCAACACGATCAACAAAGATTCAATATGCATTGCCACCATTGAACAGGCAACTGTTGACAGTGAGGTTGATAGAAGGACTAAAGAACCACGTCGTGATTCGATTCGAAGTTGAGTCTATAAACAAAAACTGATAACAAAAACCGATCATCATCAATAAGGCAATTAAATCTCTACCGGACTCCATTGTACCTTCTGGTGTTAATCTACAACGCGGCCATGTCAAAAGGCACCTTCCCGTATACCTTGAACGAAGCCGAAGTCATAGGGATTCTCACGTCCTCTAAACATCCAACCCACTCCATAGCTTATCGGCCTATAAGTCTTCTCCAAGTCGTGGGTAAGGTGTACGAAAAGCTCATTCTTGTTCACCTTAGGGACCTTATGGAGTTCAGAGGGATGCAAACCATCCATGAGCAGTTTAGACTCACCCACCCAGTAGAAACCATCAGGTGCACCGCATCATAGAGCACATCGAAACTAAACTCATCCAGAGTTAACATACCGGAGCGCTATTCTTCGATGTGGCAAAAGAGTACGATAAGGTGTGGCACAACGGACTCATATTCAAACTTTATAAGCTCGGTATGCCAGATCGACTTGTACTAATCATACGAGACTTTCTAAGTAATCGACCTTTCGATACCGCGTCGAGGAACGCGTTCCAAAGCTCACGTTGTTTGAGCCGGAGTTCCACAAGGCTCCGTTTTAGGTCCCGTCCACTCTATATACTCGACACCAACGACATATCACGCCCCTGCGTGTACAGCTAGCCCGTTTTGCCAATCACACCGGTTTCTGAATCTACACCAGACACTATATGTAAGCGTCTCCAATCCGCAGCCAATAAGTTAGGAAACGGAAATAATAATATAATAATATTCATCTGTCTGTACATCAACCGCATACGAAATAGGGCAGCCTTTGTTCTCGGTCGTTTGCACGCATTAATAAATAAAAATTGCAAAATGTTGCTACGTCATAAAACTACACTGTACAAAGCATATATTCGACCCATAATGACATAAGCAAGTTTTGTCTTTGTGCATGCTTCCCCGCGTCTCATTCACCGACTTCAGGTAATCCAAAATCACTTCATGCGGCAACGCCACTGGTGTTCCGTGTTTCCTCCGTAATGAAAATCTCCGTTTAGATTTTCCGCCGCTATTTGGACTCCGCTGTTACACACATAAACCCTCTAATCGTGAGTACAATCCCATCGGGAACCATTACTGTACTCGCGTCCGAAGGAGACCAAGGCACGTCCTCGGCAACCCCGACGTCGTGACCACCAGGGCCCAAGCCCTCTACAAAGCATTTATGGGAGCCCTTGCTGCTTATCCATATATAAAGGTCTCGGGTTTCAATCCGGTGAAAATGTAAAAGCCGGCCATCAGCCAGAAGTAAAAAAAATCATTGATTTAGAAAATAGAAGACCGTATGTCTTCTATTTTCTATACTCCATCTTCATTCTATGCCATATAAATCACAAAAACTTTTTACTGCTATTTTACACTAGTATTCGCAAGGGCGTGGTCACTTGGTTGAGCCGATCCATTCATGCTGCAGCTAGGAAATGACTGTAGCATTGCTCTACCATAGTTAAAATTATTTATATATTAGTTTAGTGTAGGAAATACGTGAATTGTAGCTAACAATATTTCTGTATTGTTTCAGTTGCTGAAATGTTTACTAAGTGGTTTGTTTACGAACTGCGCGTGGGCACGAACTGGGGGTGCCGGGGCTGGTATCGCTGGAGGGGGGAAATACGTCACCGCGTCAGGCGCGGCTGCTTCAATACACCCAGCCAGTGTGTTCTTCTCCATACGTCCGCCACACCCAGCTTTACTGTATACAGAACTGTTACACACTCGCCGTTCTTACTTAGTGACGGTGTCGGCGATACAAGCGCAGTGGCTACATCAAGTTGCACCGGACTACGCGCGACGTTGTCGTGCCAATCGGTGACGGCAGCTTTAAAGTTAGTTGAGACGAAAATGACACAGTTTGCGTTATTTATCTATAATACTAGTAGTGTACCGTTATTCTGGTCTATCATTATGTTTTCGGTCATTTGTATTTATACTACACTAGGGCAAGTCTTTCCAGTTAATATTTTTTTTTCGATGTTATATGCGAAATTGTCTAAAAATACAAATATTTTGAATTCTTCATGCTTTTGTTTTCATCACTTGGTTTTGGTTTCATAAAGTAACTGATAATCTTATTTAACCGAAGATATTATTTCTAGCCTTCGGAGATGACATGATTATCGATATGGTACGATACCTTATCTATGATGGGAGGTTGTTGTTCTATGAGGTCACGTACCGTGTAAACTATATGCTTATTTGCTTCTCTTATTTGTGTATAAAGTTATGTATTGGTGTTTAAATTGTGTAACTATTTTTAACAATCAACTAGTTTATTTCAAAGTATATGGAGCATTTTAATCACGACCATAGTACAAATGACAGTGAGCGCAGCCTAATCGTTCAAATGTTATATATTTTTGTTAAGTAACAGAAGTTATAATCATTGTGGTTTACTTGTGACTTCAAGTGATCTGTTGATTATTAATGTTAGATTGTGTAGAATTTTTGAAAATCATTCATGAGTATGGCTGATCTGAACTTTTGTTTTATATTTTAACGTTTTGTTTTACTAACAATTATTAATTATATATTCTTGTGTCAAGAGATTACGGGATTTATATAATTAATTATATAGATAATAAATAAAATTTGCTATAAAATTGGAAAAATAATTTTGTTTTATTTTCACATTAAAATTCTTTAATGTGAAAATAAAAATAGTTTTGATGACAGTTATCCAATTTTCAATACCTTATTTTACCTGTTTTTATACAAGAGGATAATATATAGTACTAGCAAACGAATATCATTGGTATTCGCGTATTTTTTTATATTTTTAGCATTCCGTACATCGATGTAAAAATAATGGAAGCCTAATATAATCACTTTCGTCTGCCCGTTCATCATTTCTACCACAGCTAATTTTTCCGTATCTTCTGAACTAAAAAAAATGTTGTAGAATAAAGTTGAAATTTGGTGCATATATAGATAGATGATCCAATCACGGCCGTTTAGTGTTTAATAATCACGTCCACAAGAAATTCGGCGAATATGTCGATAGTGAAAAATCTAAATATTAGATTCAATATTTATAACATAAGAGATCTAAGATCTATAATATTTTTATTTAAGTTCATTATATTTAAAGTAGTTTATCTTATATTTATCTTATATTTATTGCCATTATTATGTTACCCTGTTGTACTTACGAGTTCAGTCGGACAATCTCTCCGTGAGGCACGAAACACGCTCGATTTTTCACTTTAGGGAAATACCAGTCCCTATCATACAGTAGTCGTCGCCGTAGGAGACGGTTTCAAAAAAAAAAGCCCCGCATGGATGTCGGAACAGGATAGACCGCAATTACTCAACACTCCAATTGATATTAATCCTGAGCAGGCCGTCTTGGTGTATGTTTTTATGTTTTTAGTATTCTGACGAATAAAAAACGGAAGCCTAATAGGATCACTTTCCTCTGCCCGTCTTAGTGTAAGGTTGGCTTTCTTCAAACGTCTTGTGACTGGACTGTTTATTGGCTCGCGGCTAATCCTTGAACTCATCGCAGCTCCTGTTGCATACCAACTCTGCTTAGGTTTTTATTATATTTATATTACTTTTATTATAATATTATTATATATATTATATTTACTATATATATATTTTTATTCCGCAATGTAGTTGAGACGATTAACCAATCGACCTTTGGTTTCCAAGTAAAGGCCCCAGTCTCTTGAAACCTATATAGACTCGGGGGTAATATGACGGCCGATTTCTCGCTGACTAAGGCCCTGTTGTAACAAAGCAGCAGCTTGAGCGACTTCTTCTGATATTATATTCATAGTTCATTACAAAACAATGGTTTTAATTTGTGGAGATGTATTCAGATCAACTTCAGATAAGCGAATAATCGGTACCAGGGGTTTTAGACGGTTGTCACGTGCTATCCGGGTACTAAACATACGAACGACTAGACGACTGGAGGGTGAATCTATTTAATTGCTCGCGAACTACTATCGGTAATCTAATTTATTACAACTGATATTTCAGAACTTGAGGTTGTGGTTCACAACATTTCTGTCAAGATTTAGCATTATAGATAACCATCTCGGAATAGCAGGTTTATTAATTTTGATCTGATAGATATGTTTGCATTGGTAAGAAATAATACAAATAAAGAGAAGAAATATCTTAGCAGTCGCCAGTGGCGTATGACATAAATATGTTTCCAATTGTTACCACCAACTTAATCCAAAAAATGTACGATGAAAAGTGAAATCTTATTTATAAATTGATTAATAACTTGAATGCTACATCATGTTCATCGTCGTCATTATTTCAGCCTACACTAGTCGACTGCTGAATATATAGGCCTCCCTATAGGCCACATAGACTGACATTTGAGTTCTTAAGAAATTAATATTCATATTTGTCTGTTTAAATATAACAATATTTTTATATAGGTATCTTTAATTTGGGGTTTTACAAATTAATCAGACGTTCTAAGTAATGTTATGTAAGTATTATCAAATAACTCTTTATTTTTTTATCTACTATGGTATAAGCTACTTTATTACTGCTAGTAAAACTTAAACTTTAATGCATAATAATTTTAAAAATATCAATAAAATTCTGATATTTTTTTAACACATAGTCTGTAAGCCTCGTAACATAATGATGTTTATTATATATATATATATATTTTATAACTAACTTTATTGTATATGTTATGCAGGTTAAATTCATATTTGGGTCAGTACTTATTTACTTTAACTTGCAAATTAAAATGACAATTGTATACTAACTGAAATAAATTTCGATTTCTTTAAACACAATGAAACTAATTAAAATTTTTAACCTCAATAAGATTTTTGTATTTTATAAGTTAAATAATATTATACGGACAAAATCTCTCAATGTACTATATACCATACTCTATAACGTGTAAGGTATAACAATATACAATGTATTAATAAAAGTTTGTATTTCTTTTGTAACTAATAATCAAAAATACTAATTATAAATTAAATTATACACACAATATCTATATTGAGAAAACAAACGAAAACGTATTTTCTTTTAACATTATTGTAATGGTATTGGGTATGGACCTCTAGAAAGTTGATGGTCACTCTTTGGTGGTCTAGTGTTGATGTGATTCATCATAGTTTTTCACCAAACGGCATGAGCATTACTGCAGATGTGTAATGTGAAGAACTGAAGACAATGATGGAGAAGCTCGCACATCTGCAACCAGCTTTGGTCAATCGGTCGTCCCCGCTGCTCCTACACGACAACGTGCGACCCTATACTGCACAACAGACAGTCTCCAGTCCAGTATAAACACACAGACAATCCAGTATAAACTTCGGTTCTTATTGCTTTATTTTGAATACAGCCATTTAATATTTCTTCTTGATTCCAAATAATATTAGATAAAGTTGATAAAACATTACAGTAATCAAGTTATAATTCTTTAGTAAACTTAAGTTTATTTAAGTATATACAACAATTAGTAATTATATGAGTGGAAGAATATTTAAATTTAAAAATAAAATTTTTGATGTCTTTACTTCCTGCTTATTTCGGTATAAAAGTTGGTCGTAAAATTTGGGAAAATACCAAACTTTTTTTTGTGGATCCATGATTCCACCATGTTAGTGGATCTACACACGTCTATTAAATATTCGTCGATGATTTCATCTTTGCAATTCTCTATAGAAATTTCTATACAATTCTCTTCAGAATATTCTATAATACGGTATAGATTATAATTCACTTTGGAATCCATCAGCAATTTCATGGAATCTCTTAAGGATACAAATTATCTGTTAGACGAGTTAGCTAGGTAACAGTTCTAGAGGTTTCAATCACAAGATTAGTCATTCTTGCACACTTAGAATTTGAACTAGAAGCTTATTCATCATTTCCAATTGACCCTAAAATAGTTTCCGCAACTGGTTCTACAGTTGAATAAAATTTAGAAAAAATTTACTTCGTATCGGTCAATGAAGGAAGCTGTAGCAAACAATATGACATTTTCCACATGAGAAAATCTGCGATTTAATTCTTGTTTTAGAACGAGATCGTATTCCTAATGCCTTAGTCACATCAAATTCATTAGTTACCTTTACCAAGGGGACTAATAATAGAATTGTTGAAGATACTGAAATAGTGTCTGCACTAAGTTCTTTTGTAATTGCTTCAAAAGATTTAAGTAAAATAATGAGTGATATATGTAGGATATTAGAAATATATATTTTGTACTTCCCATATATTTATCCATTGCTTAGTGGACAATCCTCAAAATCTGTAAAAATAAAATAACTAGAGCATTCAAAACATGAGATTTAAGGTACGCAATCCACTTTCTGTGTTATAATAAATTTCGAGGCTTTGATAAAAATAGTACAAGAGAAATAAAGATAAAATGTGTAAAAATGGTATCAAACTTCGTCTTACAAATTCATTACTTTATTAATGATTTGTTTTAATAGAAAACTTATACTTTACTACCGCAATAACTATAAATATTAATCGACTTTATTTTTGCAAGCTGTTTAGAAATTTGTAAATAACTTTATTTTTTAGATTTAGGCTAGATTATTTCATTATTACTGTTTTGTTTCATTTTTCGACGGGCTTCGTCGCGTGCAATCGTCATCGTAGCGGAAACCCCGGTTGACGCAGCGCTGCTAATTCTAAAATTTAGCCATGTAACGTTACCAACGGAATGGTTTCTTCGATGATACAGTCTGCCCACTCGGCAATTAAAGTAAGCTATCTAGCTAGCTTTATAAACTAGCAATATTACAAATTTTTACATTCAATTTTAACAAACTTTCATTGCTGTTACGTGTGTGAGATACCACGCGCCACTATTTACTAAATATCTATAATAATTCAGGTTGTATTTTTGTTTCATTCCATTGACTTAAATTGTTATTAAATTAGTCTGACTTACACTTTCTACCTCAGAATACAGAATGATTTGGAAAATACTGGAGAGCTCATAAATCATAATTCCTATTTATTTGATTCCTATTTATAGTATTTTTCTTTCGTTGTTTTCACGCCAGCAGCGTGGGTGTCAAAGAATTACGAACGTGACATTCACGTGCTAGATATAGTGCGTCAGTTGGATACTAATTAATTTTATTATATATATTTTTACAGAAAAAAATAAAACATCAATTTTAATAGCCTGGGATTAAAAGTTGTTTGCTTAAATGTTTCCGTTAGAAATACAAGAAAAGCATTAAATAATAATACACAGAAATACAATCACGGGCTAGTGGAAGAATACGATGGCGAAATGCCTTACTTTCGCCATCGTATCATTAATAATATAATGATGAATACAAAATGGGATGGGATGGGAAAAATAGAACGCCACTTATATTTAATAGGAAATATAAGATTCACTTTCCCAATTGGTAAGATACTGAAACCACTTAGTTCACACTTGGTTAACCGATGGCTCTAAGATTCGATCTGGAATCTGGAAAAGGAGCAAGAGTGCGTGCTATAAAAGTTGGTTTTTCAGGAGCCGCAATCACAGTTTATTACTCGCAGTAAAACAATTTAGGCGCTATTTCAGCAACTGGCAACATATATCTCAATACAACTGTGCACACTTAGCAATTCGAGCTGCGAGTTCCGGTGATCGACAACAGTTTTCAATTGCTGCTATCGATGACTAAGTTAGTTAATTGCCGCAACTTCTGCGAATAATTTGTCATTTTTGACGCCGATGCGGTTTGTCATTGGCGACTTAATAAAACTTGAACAAGAACTGCTTCTTTGATATCCATCATCACACTGTACGTAGATTGAACAGTTCAGCTATCAAAATTGCTGTTCAGATTGCCATAAAATTGCGACAGTCGTAATCTGGGCTAATTGGTAAGTGTAGCAAGAGGCAACTTTTAAAAAGTTGATAGTTGTCTCTACTAAAGTTTCTCCATGTGCAAAGTACCTTATATTTTAATAGAATGAGCCAGCAGTCTTCTCCCACACTTTCTTATTTTATGTCGAGCAAACAACTGAATGACATTCACGATATAACGTCTTTTATACTCGTAATGATTTAAGCATTATTCGTAGAAATTTAACGATAGTATTCGACACATCATAATAAGAAATATTGATTAATTATTGACAATTACCGATTATCAACATTTCATTAAATTATTACTCGGTACCACGAAATTGGACAGGCGAGAGGCGTTATAACTTTTGCTGTTTGGGAACTAATGTAAATCGAGAAAAAAATGAGGAATCTCCCTAATTAACAAGATCCTAACAGTTAAATAATTAAATAATAAATTAAGCAGGACCGGAAGTGAAACAGTATAGAAAATTACAACCATCACCTAAGCCTAGGCAAATATGGAACAGTTTTTAAGCAGAAATCAAAACATTAATTGCGTGCTTACTGAAGATACTTGATAGAAACAAAAAAAAATCTATCTATATTCTCAGGGACAATCTGGGCATTTAAAGACCTACTCCTATGAAGTCAAATCTAGGGCTTAACTGCATTCGGATTCGAAACAAGCTGAGACACCACAATAAAATACAACAAATATGCCAAGTAGGAGTTAAAAGAAATAAAATGGTTGATGAACAGCAAACCGTGTTTAGAACTATATTCTCAGGACATACAGATTTGTCAAGAATATTCCAGAGAACAGTACAGGGTACGCGGTCGAGGGCCTTTTCTCTTCGACAAGACAAATATAGAGGTCTCTGTTTTGTTAAAGAATGATTGTTTTATTTATGTTCATAGATGTAAGGTGACACTAGATAGTCTTATAACACAATTCAATTTATGGTTTAAAGGCAATTAGCAGTAATTAGGCTGGTCTTCGGGGACGGTAGTTCAGGAACTTTGATAGCAGGAGTAGCCGTGGTTTGGTTGAAGCTAAGAGGAATTCACAAACTGCCATCCTATAGCGGCACGAACACTTCGGGGGAAAAGAATTCTTTAATACTATACTTTCACAATATTTTCAAGCAATGAATTTAAAAAATAACTTGCTTTTTAATTGTTTATAGGATCTTAATGACTACATATTTAATTATGACCATTAAACAAATTGTTTTTGTTAACACAGCTTTTTTTGTATGAATTACGCTAATTTTGTACTGTTATGTACTCTCCGAAAAGTAAACTGCGAATATTTTAAGAAACAATATTGTGTGTGTAATAATGTGAGATGTATACATAGGATACTGCCAAATTACGGAGCCAGGTGCATTTTTAAATTTATCATTATTTCAATTATTAATTAACTTAACGCTTATTTATTTCCAAAAAATTGTAAGTGTGTTATGTATACGTTATTTTATAATATGATAATATTAGGTAAAATTGTAAATGTTGAAGTTTTATTTATTATAAGTAGGAAATAGGCTTTTAAAGAACAAATAATAAATGTATTTGTCAACATTTGCCACATAGCTTTTGAGGGAAAATGCACAGGGTATCACCAGTTATGATTAGGATTATTTTCAATGTCCTCGGAAGGCGTTACATTTGACTCTCAAACTATAAGGATGTCAGGAACAGTTTCTCTTTTGGAACCATGTGCGTTTCGTAGGAGACCCCAGTTGAGATCCCAATGCACGGGGAACCCAATTTTCGCCAGGGGTTTTAGTGGGTACAAATCTCACATATCCTTGCCTTCCTCCCAGGTATCTTCTGAAGATGGCGCCCCCGACACCAAAAAAAAACCTGGCTACTAGTTAGGTTAGGCATTATCAGATATTTCCTGTATTTAGTAGATAGAAAAAAGTCTTTAAACTTCATTGAGTCTCTTTTTCAACAACTTCTCGTTTTCTCTCTTTTATATTATTTTATAGTAAGAACTGTGAATAGCATTAACTATACAATTAGAGTTAACAACTAACTACCTCACCCAATCTAACTAATATATACCCGCCAAACTGGGACTTCTTCCTTAAAACTATAAAAAAGATTTATGTGGCTACAAACTTAGGATGCATTTATTACGCCTATTTTGGCCTCCCCGCGTCACATTCACCAACTTCAGGTAATACAAAATCGTTTCATGCGCAAGGCCACCGGTGCGCTGTGGTTCTTGCGTAACGAAAATCTACACAGAGATCTTGAGCTGCCGACCATAGCTCAGTACCTGAAGCAGGCTTCTCGCCTATATTTCGACTCTGCCGTCACACACCGAAACCCTTTGATTGTAAGTGCCACCACTAACAATCCCACCGCGAATCACAGATTTACCCGCGTCCGTAGGAGACCGAGGCACGCCCTCGACGACCCTGACGACGCAACCACCAGGGCCCAAGCCCTTCATAAAACACAACACACATACATTGCACTCTCATATCGCCCCCGCCGACGGCGAGTGCGTCGCAAATAAAGTTATTCGCGATACCGCCATGTCCCTGGCCGGTTCTCTCCAGTCCATACAGATAGAAGCGTTGCTGGAGTTTCTTGCGCCACTTCTTCTCCAGCGCCCACGCATTCTGAAGTGGTGGTGGAACAGATAGTTAATAATAATAGTGATATTAATTAAGATAATCCTCTGTCAGAAGCAACTGACCGAGCCGAGGTTCAGACCTCTCGGGTACCCTTGAGTCAGACGCTCTCGCGAAACAGGGTAACGGTCCAAGCCGAGGCTCCCTCTCGGGAGCCCTTGCGCTGGTTACCCATATATAGAGGTCTCGACTGAGAGCCATAAGCGCTCGGTCACCTCTCAACCCGGTGAAACTGTAAAAGCCCTGGGGCTAACAGCAGCCATCAGCCCGAAAAAAAAAAAAAGCACCTATTTTTGATTTGATTCGATAAAACGACGATATGAGTTGTGCATCGTTAATAAATTAAGACTGGCTCTTATATATCTTGTGTAAAGCTATTAGAACAATGCTAATTGTTAATAACTGAAATAATAACGCCCAGACTCTCAGTCCTTCTCTCTGATCTCCTTTTTTCGCATTCTCGCCTTTATATAATTTGTTATTAATTATAATAAGCCTAGAATCTGTCACTTATCATTATATTATAAATCATTATCTGTATATTAGAATGTCTAGAAATCATTGATGGTATCTATTTTGGTATCTTTGTATTGACATAACGAAAATATAAAGTACTTATTTAAAGGTTTTAAAATATTTACTGCCACTCAATAAACTGAATTATAAATATAAAGTAAAATCGAAGCATATCACATGTTGCAAACGGTGTTCACCAGCAGTTTGACATAGATCTACGCAAGTATTCTAGGTTCCTTTCCTTTTTCAGCCTCATACTACCACTTTTATGTAGCTTGCTTACAATTGATAAATGACTGATCTGAATTTGGACCAAACCAGAAATTATTTTCTTGGGAATGTTTTAATCATAAGTTGATCGTTTTCTTTGCCAGTGAGCATAGTCTACCTAGCAGTAAAAGCTTCCTTCAATCCAATACACAATAATTCATCCATTTTCAACAGAAGAGTTCCCCAGGGTAGGGCCACGCTGCGGTTTGTATCTAGGTGTGGCATGAATGCGTTGGCTCGATCGGGCAACGACTTCACCCTCGAAGAATAGCAGCGTAATACTGCTGTATTTCATCCTAAGGAACCGAAGACAATGGTATGTGTATCTCAAGCTCTACCAATTTAAAGTTATTTTAAATTTGATTCATAAGCAAGATTAGTTTACTTGAAATAAATACATAACATAGTTCTTATAGTGTTTTATTTTTAATTTAATTAATTATAAATTTATTTAGTATTACTATGAAGTTAGTATTAAAATATATTATCTTGTAGTTATAATAGAAATAACGTTAATGTAAACTAACCGCGT
The DNA here is from genome assembly GCA_029286865.1 of Teinopalpus imperialis. NCBI lineage: Eukaryota > Metazoa > Arthropoda > Insecta > Lepidoptera > Papilionidae > Teinopalpus > Teinopalpus imperialis. The sequence continues at coordinate 5,518,104 of JAGSMU010000012.1, forward strand.
AAAATTATGTAAATATAAACAATTGAAGTTTTACAAACTTTAAATTGCTTGCCTAACGGACAAGGGAAAAGCAGTTGAATGGCACTTAAAGAACTAGCTGCTATTAATCGAAAGTTATAACTAACCGAGTGTGTATAAGTGCCTGAAGATAGTTTAGTTTCCTGTATTCGCCTCGCTAATAATTCAGTATACGGTTTTTCAAATAAAATTATTTAAACATCACATCATATACACAAATACTTGGAATAACTTCATACGATTTTTTTGAGTTTTCTATTTTATTAAAACAATTTGGTTTATTATTTGCTATCAGTTAGTGCTTGAGGAATGTGAGAAAAAAGATTCTAACCGAAGTTTTAGTGAGACCAATTTTGGAGTTTTCCTTGTGCGCAAATCTATCTGATGAATATATTTGATATTTCAAAATTAAGAGTGACAAATCAGTACCGTTCATCTGATGGTAATTGATAACTGCAGCGAATAAACTTTTTTTTAATTTTATCTTATTAGGCTGTGTGGGGTTGTTAAACTTCGAATAATTTAACTACCTCGCTTTATTAGCTGTTATTTAAAAAGTGACATTAAATAGTTATATTGTTTATCTTGCTTAGCAATTTTTTTATTATTTGAAAGGGCGAACCGGTAAACGTACTGTATAACACCCTCAAACTTAGTACAGCGACGTTTATCTCTGAGTGGAGCTCGATGGGAATAGCCGAGAATTCGGCTTGGTTACGTGCGGTTCTTGATGATGATGACGATGATCCTCGGGGGCCAAACCATCATCATCATGTTTTGGTTTTAATTTTTTCTTCTCTCTACATACACAAAAAAAATGTCTCCGAAAGCTAATCCAGGGCCGTGATAGTGATAAATGTGCACTTTAAGAAGGTAAGAAAATTTATTAAATAATAAGGGTTCTTGAAAATATTGTTTTTTCTTAAAGATATGTATGTGTGTATAATTACATTATTAGATAGCTCCAAAAACGTTTTGTAATGCAACTTTTTGAGCTTATTAATAGTAATAAAAAAATATAAAGTAATGAGAATAAGTCAACATTGTCTTTTTTAAGTTCTGAGAGCTTTTAATTATAACTGGTCATCTTCGAGCACCTGATATGAGTAATTTGAATATTTTGCGGTACATAAAAAGAAATATAGAAAAAGATTCACCATGATTTAGTATATTTTACATTAGGATTTACAATCCTAAAGCTCTTTCAGCTTTTGAGCTTTGCGGTTCATAGAACTACTATTAACAATTCCATTGTGTAATGTCCGTTTGAGACTCGATTCGAAAATTTTCTTGCTCATTGTTTTACGCTTGTCCAGTTTTCTTGCGCCTGCCTTTATACCTGCCTTTGCTTTATCTAACCATCTTAAAAGGGTTGGTGATGAAGATAAATCACATTCTGCTGGTTTTATTTATTATAAGATTAGATTATAACCCTTCGATTAAATAAATAATAACGGAATATATTATGAAGATCTGCACGGTTTTGACCAAGCACGACAAGGCGGTTTGCAAAAAAACCTGGGATATGAAAAAATGTGATCTTATTTGTGATCCCTGTGGCCATGAATACCTGTCCATGTCACACATTACCAATATAAGGATAAAGATGAAGATACGTACCTACCACTGCGGACCAAGATGAAATGCTTACTTTTCACTCATTGTGTTACCAGTTCCACTCGCTGCCGATACGAAGCATATCATCATTGAGTTTTCTTTTACACTGGTGTTTCGTAAGAGCGTGTTTTTTCTTCGGTGGAACTGATCCGTATTAGTTTAATTAAATTATCATATTAATTTAAAATAGGTAAACGAGTACAATAATATAAATGGCAATTGCAACCAAATCCCTTTAGACAACGCTGTGCATGGTAGTTACGATAATTTAAGTGGTATCTAAAATAAAAATAATGAAAAATAATTCAACAATATAATTTAAATCTGTACCGTGCAGCACAGTGTTCGACGTGCAATCTGAGGGTAAGTTGAGCTGAGATTGGCTGTAAGAAAAATTAGTTTCAACTCGTTACAGACAAAACTATGTATTTTTTTAGCAGGAAAACACGTAATTTTTTCACTAACATTACCAGGGAAAAAGCTACAGAACGTTTATCTAAAATAAACTAAAGTTTTATGAATATATTTCAGAATTATTCAATTATTCAAGAATTATAATCGGTAACGTTTTATTTGAACATACAATTGAGATATAAAATGAGAATAAAGTCTAATTGAGTTTGTGGGAACTACTTTCTCATAGCAAAGAGAATATGCAGCAAATTCAACACCCAGAGCAAAACTTTTGAATACTATTAAAAACTTGAAATTTACAGTTAGATTTGATTATGTGGTTGACCTATAAAGAAGTGCGGATGCATTTTTACACAACCCTATAAATAATATTTTATAATAAAATTTAAAGTAAATAATTAAAGTATGTAAAATGTATTTTACAAAGCTTAATGTAAGCCTAGATGTAAGCACTAATGTAAGTAAAGAATATATTCTAAATATTCTCATAATAACTAAGCTTATACGGGTATAGTACCGATGCACATTATAAATCACAACAAATCTCTATCACACGTCAGTCAGTATAAATGGGATTTTGGCACCCGCAATTCTTATCATTCACCAAGATGTGTCCTTTATGATATTGTTCTTGATTAAGAATTATATGTCCGTTAAGGTCAATGGAAAATATTTCTAGAATTGGAGGTTGTCTATTTATGAACTGATACTTCAGACCCCCATATATAAATTAGTTAAAATATCCTACCTCTAGTTGTTTTCTATTGATACAAAATACTTGACATCATTTTCTCATTAAAATTTAACAAAATATATAGACCTAAAATTTAGTAAATATCCAATTACCTAAAAATACTTAAGCAGGTAATAATTTTTTGAAAAAAAACATGATAACCGTATAAGTGTGTTCCACAATGCAGCAAAAAAAACATATAATGTACAACACATAAAATGTATGTGTAACGAATAGAAATGATGACAAGATAAACTTATTGTGTATTTAACAGGTTAAAAAATAAATTTTAAAGTTATTATATATTTATATATATATATATTTTAAAATAGTTAAAACCTAAACGTTATAGAAAAAAAATAAATGAAAATGGAATATTTTATATAAATTTTTATAAGATTTAAAGTTATGCCATGCTTTAAGATTTCTAATTGGAGGAGGCAAATTGTTCCAATACTTTGTAACATTTTTCCTAAAATGATCTCTTAAAGCAACCGTTTTAAAAGGTAGGAGAACTAAAATAAGTCTAGAGTTTCTAATGTCACGAGTAGTAAAATCCCTAAGCCACATTAGTTTGTTGTTTGAGTAAGACGGTTGTTCGGAATTTACTAAATAAAAAAGAAGTGTAGCCAAATGTAATTTACGACGAGGATTCATTTTTATAATGTTTGCATCATTTAAGCAGATCACATAATTAAAGACACCTTCTATTTAGCTACATACAAATTTATTAATAGTAAAATAAGTGAATAATTCTAATTTATTTATTTATTTCAACTTTATTGGTCACACCTTACAAAAAGGAAAACAGAGGGCGGACTTAATGCCGTAAGGCATTCTCTAACAGTCAGCCGTGGCGTCAACGTGGCGTGGTGGGGCATTGTGGTAGGTGTAGTGCCTACATAATATATAAGAGAAAAGAAAATATCTTGAAAAATTAAATTTAAAATATATACACATACACATATATATACATACATACACACACATGCATGTATAAACAAATATATATAAATTAGCTTATTTGATGCTGGTCCAGAGACGTGTAGCCTAAAGGAGTTGCCAACAAAATCGGTGACGTGACGAGAAGTTCTAATCATTAGATTCGGAGAGGAGCTCTCTGTTGTGAGGTGTGTTTAAAAAATAAATTATTTACAGTATTTGGTGCTGGAGGGTCGAGAGGTATATCAAAAAGAACAATAAGAAGGCTATTATGTGTATATATAAATATATATATATATATATATATATATATATATATATATATATATATATATATATATATATATATATATATATATTATGAAGAATGTCTCGTAAGGTACCACTTTTAAAGAAAGGAAATACTAAAGCTAGATTAGAGTTTTCAAAAAAATATTAACATTGGACTGAACGTGAGTGGAATAAAGTGCTATTTTCGAATGAAACAAAAATGAATACGATTAATTCAGACGGTATACAATATGTGTACCGTCTACCGAATAAAGTTATGGATCCAAAGTATACGAAGAAAAATAATTAATCAATATTCGAGAATAATATCGGAAACTTTGGCTTATGCGGAGAAAGCCGGAATGATGCGTCGATTTCACAGTGGTGGATTACCAACCATCGAGATGATGAGGACGAAATTTTTGATTCTGGCATGATGTTTAAATTCAGCGGCTGTAATTAATCCGAATAACTCCTCAGAACACCCCCATTGGTAAATCGGTAAGAAATACAGAGATGCAACATCTTTTCGCAATGCCATTGAATTAAGCCGATCGAAAAGTACCTGATCAAAAATCAAAAAGTAAATTATCAACGATTCAAGCCACTCTATTCTGGATGCGGTAAAATGGAAGGAGCTGGTACTGTGATGCCTTGGCTCAGAGATGAGCACAGTAATTCACGTGAGGACAAATTTGCGCTATGTAGAGTTGCTCACAGTGGGCCGACATGAAATGGTGTCTTGTCCTATTAAATACTCCCAGGTTTTAGAGGCTAATTTGGCTTTGTCGATTGGAAAATTTAAGTGACCAAGGAACTGATCATCGTTCGATATGGATTTCATGGAACCCAAGGATTCCGATACCAGCTGAAGTAGCAAAGGGTGTGTTTTCAAAAGTAGGAGATGCAAAAACATTCAAGGGAACACAAAGGGATTCTTTTTAGCGGTAAACGCGCAAATCGGTGTCTTCGTAGGGTTCAATTGGACTAGATTTTTTTGGCCCCAATCTTTGAGACTTTGAGATTTTTGACTCAAAAACTTAGACAAGTTTTTTCGGGTACTAATCGACGTTTCGCCGAGAAGTATTGGTGCGGCCAGTCTATAATGCATCCCCTGTGCTGTTGTTCGCATAGCTATTTTTAATTTGCAACATATCATTGATATCCAGAAGAAACAAGGTAGGAGATAGCACACAGCCTTGGCGAAAACCAGCATTCACTGATTTGGAGTCGGAGCATGCACCATCGGCTAAGATCTTGATGTCTGAGAAAACTGGAGACCCACTTGCATTAATTATCAGGAACCCTTCTTATGGGGCTGGTGGCAAGCTTTGGCAGAATTGCTTTGTGCCAAATCCAATCGAAGGCCTTCGCTAAATCCAAACTAATCGCCAAAGCTTCTCCCTTGGTCTCGACTGCCTGCGCGCATCGATGAGTAAAGTAGACCAGAGAATCAGAGAAGGTGGACCGGACTGGCGCTCATTAATCACCTGTTGTTCCTCTAGGTGCCTTATGAGCTGGGAGTTTGCAATGGATTCCATTATTTTCGAGAATAAGGGGGTAACAGCACGGCCTATAGTTGGGCGGATCTAGCTATCATCTTTTTTAAGGATCGAATGCACTAAAGCTGTCTTCCTGCAGTTCGGGACAACGCCTGAAGAATAGGAGATCAGGCCCACTCAATTTGTGTATATCCAGAGATGAAAGTGCTTAGCGCATTGACGTCTGCAAAAATCAACTTAAAAATAATAATAAAATTGTGAAATTTTTTTAAAAATTAAAACCGTCGAAGTCATTGTCACATGAAGATCTTCCTAATGTCAGCGTTGACTTTTTATGGTGATTAGGCCAATGTTCAAATTTGATACACTTATAATGGGATAGGGTCCAGGATAGTAATCACGTGGCATACATTCTTACTTTTTTCAATCGGTTGTTAGTGGCCAGGAGAACAAACGCGGGGACGTTCAGGACGTTAAGTTCAAGACAATATATGGGGCACCTCATAAATTTCAAATGTGTTGTCTATTTCTATACAGTTTTTGAACTTTCCTACAATGTTATTTTATTTTATATATTTTTATGCAATTATAATATATATTTATGCAATGAATCAAATAGAGGAAAACCACGAATAAGTGGCACTAATGCTACACAAATAGTGTATGTATACTAAGCCACTGTGCAGTTCTCGATATATATATGAATAGTCGATGAAATTTTAGGGTTTAGTGTGTTCGATACCGTGTAGTCCTTATATAGGCTATAGACCTTGATGCAGGTATGTTTAATATATTTATATAGGTATGTATAATAGACCTTGTTACAGGACGACTGCGCTAATATGAAGAAAATGGCGTAACTGTAGTGCTAACTGATATTACCTCATTGTCTCGTGAGATTATTGAATCATCAATTAATTCCGTATTATGCCAAACACTTTCTATCATAAACATTCAGATCAAAATGCTCTGCACAGGCCTGGATACTCATGAAACAGTCTGAACAATTAAAACTAAGAGAAGTAAAAATGAACAACGCTTTTTTACTTCTCTTATTACACACTTTTAGTTGCCACAGGCTCGGGTTTCCTCAAGTTCCTCCTTACTCCTTTTCCTTTCCTCCGTCTTACTGCGTTTCTTTCAACATGAACATAGATTATTTGGGATAATATAACTTGCTTGAAGGGTTCAGATATTACCATTTCGGAATTCCTCGCCAAAACTAGACACCATGTTTTACATTAGCATGATAACATATACCTCTTTTCGGAGTCTCGCAGTGGGCCCGTAACACAGCGGGAAAGTAACCGACCGCGTGATAGCGCGGATACATTATGCATCTTAATTTATTTTAATTTGCAACATACATTGATATCCAGAAGAAACAAGGTAGGAGATAGCACACAGCCTTGGCGAAAACCAGCATTCACTGATTTGGAGTCGGAGCATGCACCATCGGTAAAGATCTTGATGTCTGAGTAAACTGGAGACCCACTTGCATTAATTATCAGGAACCCTTCTTATGGGGCTGGTGGCAAGCTTTGGCAGAATTGCTTTGTGCCAAATCCAATCGAAGGCCTTCGCTAAATCCAAACTAATCGCCAAAGCTTCTCCCTTGGTCTCGACTGCCTGCGCGCATCGATGAGTAAAGTAGACCAGAGAATCAGAGAAGGTGGACCGGACTGGCGCTCATTAATCACCTGTTGTTCCTCTAGGTGCCTTATGAGCTGGGAGTTTGCAATGGATTCCATTATCTTCGAGAATAAGGGGGTAACAGCAGGGCCTATAGTTGGGCGGATCTAGCTATCATCTTTTTTAAGGATCGAATGTACTAAAGCTGTCTTCCTGCAGTTCGGGACAACGCCTAAAGAGTAGGAGATCAAGCCCACTCAATTTGTGTATATCCAGAGATGAAAGTGCTTAGCGCATTGACGTCTGCAAAAATCAACTTTTAAAAATAATATTAAAATTGTGAATTTTTTTTAAAAATTAAAACCGTCGAAGTCGTTGTCACATGAAGATCTTCCTAATGTCAGCGTTGACTTTTTATGGTGATTAGGCCAATGTTCAAATTTGATACACCTATAATGGGATAGGGTCCAGGATAGTTATCACGTGGCATACATTCTTACTTTTTTTTTAATCGGTTGTTAGTGGCCAGGAGAACAAACGCGGGGACGTTCAGGACGTTAAGTTCAAGACAATATATGGGGCACCTCATAAATTACAAATGTGTTGTCTATTTCTATACAGTTTTTGAACTTTCCTACAATGTTATTTTATTTTATATATTTTTATGCAATTATAATATATATTTATGCAATGAATCAAATAGAGGAAAACCACGAATAAGTGGCACTAATGCTACACAAATAGTGTATGTATACTAAGCCACTGTGCAGTTCTCGATATATATATGAATAGTCGATGAAATTTTAGGGTTTAGTGTGTTCGATACCGTATAGTCCTTATATAGGCTATAGACCTTGATGCAGGTATGTTTAATATATTTATATAGGTATGTATAATATACCTTGTTACAGGACGACTGCGCTAATATGAAGAAATGGCGTAACTGTAGTGCTAACTGATATTGCCTCATTGTCTCGTGAGATTATTGAATCATCCGTATCCGCATCAATCATTAATTCCGTATTATGCCAAACACTTTCTATCATAAACATTCAGATCAAAATGCTCTGCACAGGCCTGGATACTCATGAAACAGTCTGAACAATTAAAACTAAGAGAAGTAAATATGAACAACGCTTTTTTACTTCTCTTATTACACTCTTTTAGTTGCCACAGACTCGGGTTTCCTCAAGTTCCTCCTTACTCCTTTTCCTTTCCTCCGTCTTACTGCGTTTCTTTCAACATGAACATAGGTTATTTGGGATAATATAACTTGCTTGAAGGGTTCAGATATTACCATTTCGGAATTCCTCGGCAAAACTAGACACCGTATTTACATTAGCATGATAACATATATCTCTTTTCGGAGTCTCGCAGCGGGCCCGTAACACAGCGGGAAAGTAACCGACCGCGTGATAGCGCGGATACATTATGCATCTTAATTTATTTTTAATTTCCTGCATATATCCTGCTCAGTTGACGACATGTTGTAATAACTAGACATAATACCGGTAACGAAATCGAAGATCACGTAAGAAGTTAACTATTTTTTGCTCATAACATATTTATATTAGCGTGATATATCTATTAATCGTGATAGAAATCATGGAATACGAGTCATCACCGTATTTAATTAAATGGAATACATAGTTAAGTAATGATAAAATTTATTGAAGCGTTTAATTATTTCGTTCAGTTTATATACCATTGCAAATAAACGTGCAATTTATTGAAAAACAGGGCTTTATAAAGTATTCAAAGTTCAATTCGCTTCAAATAAATACAGTATCTTTTGCACATATTTAAATCTTTTGACAAAAAGTCTTAATACATTTTATTGTTTGACAGGTTAATTCGTATATCAATTTAATATGTATTGCACTATACGGGCGTACTCCGAGGTATTTTTTGTTTGACCCGTCTTTCAAGAAAATGTATGTTTATTCCGTAGCACCAAACCTACTGAATGGAGTATTGATATTGAAGATTTGAGAAATATGTTTTTTATTTGTATTTAATAAGTGTATTTCAGTTTATAACCAATATTTAGTTAACAATAACGGTTAAAAGGTTTAGCTTGATTCTTGAAAGTAATATTTTCCATTTTTAGAATGTTTTTTTTTGGTATTTAGTTCGAATTTCAAAATTGGTTTCACTATTTACTTTAACCTTAGAAACAAAATTTTATAAATACCAATTATTGAATGAAGAATTTAATGTGTGTAACAAATAAGTGAATAGTGAGTATATACATTTGTTTCAAAACAAGTTGTTAGAGTAAAACCGATCTAAACAAGGGGTATGGAACTATTTGAAGTGATTTGAAGATTGAAGTGACTGAACTTCTTTGGGCGCGATAATCCTTTAAAATAATATTAAAATTGTGAATTTTTTAAAAATTAAAACCGTCGAAGTCGTTGTCACATGAAGATCTTCCTAATGTCAGCGTTGACTTTTTATGGTGATTAGGCCAATGTTCAAATTTGATACACCTATAATGGGATAGGGTCCAGGATAGTTATCACGTGGCATACATTCTTACTTTTTTTAATCGGTTGTTAGTGGCCAGGAGAACAAACGCGGGGACGTTCAGGACGTTAAGTTCAAGACAATATATGGGGCACCTCATAAATTTCAAATGTGTTGTCTATTTCTATACAGTTTTTGAACTTTCCTACAATGTTATTTTATTTTATATATTTTTATGCAATTATAATATATATTTTATTGTTTGACAGGTTAATTCGTATATCAATTTAATATGTATTGCACTATACGGGCGTACTCCGAGGTATTTTTGTTTGACCCGTCTTTCAAGAAAATGTATGTTTATTCCGTAGCACCAAACCTACTGGATGGAGTATTGATATTGAGATTTGAGAAATATGTTTTTTATTTGTATTTAATAAGTGTATTTCAGTTTATAACCAATATTTAGTTAACAATAACGGTTAAAAGGTTTAGCTTGATTCTTGAAAGTAATATTTTCCATTTTAGAATGTTTTTTTGGTATTTAGTTCGAATTTCAAAATTGGTTTCACTATTTACTTTAACCTTAGAAACAAAATTTTATAAATACGAATTATTGAATAAAGAATTTAATGTGTGTAACAAATAAGTGAATAGTGAGTATATACATTTGTTTCAAAACAAGTTGTTAGAGTAAACCCGATCTAAACAAAGGGGTATGGAACTATTTGAAGTGATTTGAAGATTTGAAATATGTTTTTATTTGTATTTAATAAGTGTATTTCAGTTTATAACCAATATTTAGTTAACAATAACGGTTAAAAGGTTTAGCTTGATTCTTGAAAGTAATATTTTCCATTTTTAGAATGTTTTTTTTTTGGTATTTAGTTCGAATTTCAAAATTGGTTTCACTATTTACTTTAACCTTAGAAACAAAATTTTATAAATACGAATTATTGAATAAAGAATTTAATGTGTGTAACAAATAAGTGAATAGTGAGTATATACATTTGTTTCAAAACAAGTTGTTAGAGTAAACCCGATCTAAACAAGGGGTATGGAACTATTTGAAGTGATTTGAAGATTGAAGTGACTGAACTTCTTTGGGCGCGATAATCCTTTAAAAATAAACATTTCTGACGTTAAAAGGGCGGAAAATAGGCCAGAAAATAGCAAAAAGCGTGAACTATGCTACGAGTATATTGCAAGGTTTTCTTCTTTCCTCTTTTTCTCTTTCTCCCTGCCGTTTTACCTCTACTTATTTTAACTATATATGTACAAGCGTGTACTATGTTGTAAGCCCTCGTATTTTTTTATACGTGGGGCAAAAAGGGCTGAAAGTTTCTGGATGACCACTTCCAGAAACTTTCAGTATGCCTCACGTTTAAAAATTACAAAAGCAATTACGGAATTCGAAAATGGAACTCTCTGGAATCATGTTACTTTTTAATATGCGAGAGTGTCATTTGTTTTTCATTGTGGCGTCCTTAGGAAAATTATGTGTCGCTATTTCAATAATAATAATAAACTTTATTAGACGCTAACATTTGTAAATAAGTTACTTTATAAATTATTTATAATATAAGAGTCACAAACATAGATGTGAGAATGAGTTTAACTCGTGAAAATTTTAGCTCATTGATTTTCTAACATTTTTGTTGTGGCTTAATTCAACAAGAGATTTCAATTGGCATTTGGTGATGAAGCTCCATGACGCAGCTCTGTGTATTCGCGGTTCGGAGAATTTAGACGTGGACGTGATCATCTCCATGACGATTTACTTGGAGGTTGGTCGACGACTGGGAATACAGAATCCAATATATATACCCTACTGATTGAAACTGACAAAAAACGTACTGTTTTATTGAGCAGAGTGCAAAACATTTTGAATGTGCATCTGGAGGTTCGGAAACTTTGCACACACATGCGATATGCATGATTAACAGAAGACCAAAAACGACGATAAAAAGTTTAAAGGAGGACAGTCATTGGCTGTTTATAATATGACTGTTTGGAATATTTATAATATGATAATGACAGGTGATGAAATCAAGAATAGGTCGTTTCGTCGTCGTCGTCGTCGTTTGTTGATTTGCCGAAAGTTAAGAAAAGTCGTAGCACCGGCAAGAAAATGGTTTCCTTTTTTTTCGGCAAATGATGATATTACATTACAATGTCGCTTGAGAACCAAAAGACTGTGACACGATACCAATAAGATAAAGAATACGTATTTGTAGGCCTCAAATATGGAACTGTTGACGTATCCTCCATACAGCCCAGATCTTGCACGTTGCCAGACTTTTTCTCTCCGGAAATTAAAGATAAACTTTACGATTTTATAGACGAAAGTTTACGATTTACAAGCCCAGAAGACTGCGGCGAATGCGTTCCACGAAGCCATTGAAGAGGTCCCTATTAACGACTGAATCTGCTGTTTTACACAATGTTTCCAACGAATGCGAAAATATGTAAAGAGTGAAAGAATATAGTTCGAAAAACCATAAGTATCATAAATATAATATCTGGTCCTGTATTAGAATCCAGAAACATTCAGTATGACCTAACTAGCAATCTCTTTACGACATTTACTAGAAATCTCGACATTACTTTGAATAAAGTGACTAAAACATAAAAGATTTTTTTCCTGGTTATTCTTTTCTGCAAACACTTTTTTTTTTTTTCGGGCTGAAGGCCACTGTTAGCCCGAGGACTTTTACAGTTTCACCGGGTTGAGAGGTGACCGAGCGCTAATGGCACTCAGTCGAGACCTCTATATATAGGTAACCAGCACAAGGGCTCCCGAGAAGGAGCCTCGGCTTGGACCGTTACCTTGTTTCGCGAGAGTGTCTGACTCGAGGGTGCCCGAGAGGGCCGAACCTCGGCTCGGTCAGTTGCTTCTGACAGAGGATTCTTTAAATTCGCTATGATTATTAGCTATCTGTACCACCACTTCGGAATGCGGGGGCGCTGGAGAAGAAGTGGCGCAAGAAACTCCAGCGACGCTTCTATCTATATGGACTGGAGAGAACCGACCAGTGACATGGTGGTATCGCGAATATCCTTGTTTGCGACGCCCTCGCCGTCGGCGGGGGCGATGTGAGGGTGCAATGTACGTGCGTTGTGTTTTATGAAGGGCTTGGGCCCTGGTAGTCACGTCGTCGGGGTCATCGAGAGCGTGCCTCGGTCTCCTTCGGACGCGGGTGACTCTGTGATTCGCGATGGGATTGTAAGTGGCGGCACTTACAATCAAGGGGTTAGAGTGTGTGACGGCAGAGTCGAAATATCGGCGGGAAGCCTGCTTCAGGTACTGAGCTATGGTCGGCAGCTCAAGATCTATGTGTAGATTTTCATTACGCAAGAACCACGGTGCACCGGTGGCCTTGCGCATGAAACGATTTTGTATTACCTGAAGTCGGTGAATGTGACGCGGGAAGCATGCGCAAAGACGGGGCTTGCGTATGTCATTATGGGTCGGATGCACGCTTTGTATAGTGTAATTTTATTACGCAGGGACATTTTGCTATTTTATTGAGTAACGGGTGCAACCGACCTAGGACGAACGCTGCTCGATTCCGTACGCGGTTGACATGCGGACCGAAGGTGAGTCTTTCATCTAAAGTAACGCCTAAGTATTTGACTGTCTGTTCCCAGGGGATTGGACGATCAAATAACTCTATAGTTGGGAGATGCGGCGTTTTGTTGCGCCGAGAGAAGTACATGGCTGCACTTTTGGTAGGGTTAACCTCGATCCTCCATTTCCGAAACCATTTCCCTAAGGTGTTGGCTGCAGATTGGAGGCGTCTACAAATAGCGTCTGGTTTGAACCCAGACACATAGAGGCCGGTGTCATCGGCGAAAAGGGCTAGCTCTACACCGCGAGTGCGCGGTATGTCGTTGGTGTAGAGTGTGTACAAAATAGGACCTAGGACGGAGCCTTGTGGTACTCCGGCACAAATAGGGTGAACCTCGGGCGCGTTCCCTCGACGCGGTAACGAAAGGTTCGATTTCGGAGAAAGTCTCGTATGATAAGTACGAGTCGATCTGGCACACCGAGCTCATATAGTTTGTATATGAGCCCGTTGTGCCAGACCTTGTCGAAAGCTTTCGCCACGTCGAGGAAAAGTGCCCCAGTTTGGTAGCCCTGAAGAAATTTACTGAGGATGTGCTCCGTGATGCGGTGCACTTGATGTGCATGAGTGTTGTGTGCGAAACCCGAACAGCTCATTGATTGGTAGCCCTCAGGACAGCATGAAGTCCTTAAGGCGTGAGAGGATGGGCCTTTCATTTACCTTAACCAAGGCTTTTAGTAGGCTTATAGGCCGATAGGCTGATGGATCGGTTGGATGTTTTGAGGGCTTGAGAATCCCTATGACGTCGGCTTCCTTCCAGGCGTTCGGGAAGGTGCCTTTGGATATAGCCGCGTTGTAGATTATAACCAGCAGGTATAAAATGGACATGGGTAGGAGTTTCATCATCTTGTTGGTAATGCCGTCGGGGCCGGAGCCTTGCGTGGTCGCAGGTTTTTAATTATGGATTCAACTTCGGTGCATGTGACTTGGGTAACGGAATCGCGAGGTGGTTCCTTACTCCTCCGATCGACCTCGCTCTCAACCATTGCAAGGTGAGCGGCGTCGATCGGTAGTGTGCTCGGTGAGCATTGAGCTCCAGATTGTCAGCCAGACATTCGGCTTTCTCTTCGTCTAAGAAGGCGGGTGGTTTATTAGGACGCGCTAAGGAGGCATTGTTTGGGCGTTGCCCCTTTTAGGGATTTGGGAAGTCGCCAGAAGGCGAGGTGGGAATGTTCGATATTGGAGAGGTGATTATCCCACCGATCGTTCCTGTACTGGGCTATGCGTGACCGGACTTCACGCTGAAGGGTACGTAGCACCAGCCGGTTACTTTCAGTGGGATATAAGTCGTGGGCACGAGTCGCCGCATTCTTGCGCCTCATTAGGTCCTTTATGTCGCTTGGCAGGGTCCATCGGTGGTCTTCCACCGAGGAACCCGCCTCGAACAATCCTCGACGACTGTCTGGATGTGCCTAGTGAGGGCATGAACTGCGAGGTTCGTGTCGTGGACTGAAGATATGTTCCTAGGAATAGCATCTAGGTGTGGTGATGTGGCTTCCTTCAGGTCGTTCCTGAGTCGGTGCCAGTCTACTATGGTTTTGGTGGAGGGTGAGGTTGGGGCGGAGGGCCCTAACCGAAGAAGAACGGGGCGATGATCGGAAGCGAGCTCGTGGATTACGTCTATCCCTTGGAAGGCGAGGTTGATGTTCTTACAGATGGCAATATCAAGCACATCCGGTGCGTGACCCAATATATATGGAAAATGGGTAGGCGTAGTAGGCGCTACGACGTCGAAGTCGAGTGCGTCGCTTAGCGAGTCTAAAGCCAACCCCCGGGGGTTGATTTTAATTGCATTCCACCGAGTGTGCTTGCTATTGAAATCTCCTGCCAAAATGACTGAATTTCCAAGGGAAAGGAGTGCCACGAAGTCGCTTCGTAATACTTGTGCATCACGTCTGCAAGACACTTTTTTTTTTTTTTTTTCTTTATGGTTTTTTATAGAGAGTTTAGTCATAGAGTGACTATGTCACCCCCGTAGAAAATAATACTAAAGTACTACAACTAAAACTAAATAGTACTAAAATTAAAGAAGTTTATTTTTATAAGTTTAGTACTAAAATTTAATTTCCAAAAATTGGTGCTTCAAATAATTTAATTCCAAAACAAAAAAAAATTGTTGGTTTTTCATTATTTTTCTTACTAGAAAATGTTGGAAATTTATTTCAATGAACTGAATCATAAATTTCAAGCAAGTATACTAAATTTATTAAATGATTCTCACTATCAGTTTCATTTGATTTGCACAGTGCTACAAAATTTTACACCTGCTTTGTAATACATGGAAAATCTAAATTTGCCAGAAAAAAAATAGCAGATGTTTTACGTTTTTACATCAAGAGAGATTGACATTTTGTCTTATCTCTACATTGTGTATCAGTACTTGCAAAGCGAAAAAAAAAAAAGCTGGGGCCGGAATGATATCGAACGGAGGCAAGTCTATAATGGACTATTAATTTCTATTATCAAAGTCACCACTCATAATTATATAAAGCACAGCAAAGTTAATATGTTATATTGCACCGTTTCACGTTCTGTCCCATGTTCTTACATTCGTCTGTCAAGCAAGTCATCAATGCATACAGTGCAACGGTATTATAACAAAAAAGACCATTAATAAGAAGACTGGGTTGGTTTTTAATTTCAATTTGGATAAGTTAAAAAAAGTACTAATCATTAAAAAAAAAAGTGTAAACATAAATGAAATAAACAAAACAAAGATAAAAAATATAGACGATAGGGTAAATGCGAATGGGAAAATGATTACGAGGGACAACTGTTACTCGGTCATATGTCTTTCTGTCACATTGTCTCGATTAATAGCTGGTAACGTTAGCACAAAAACAGCGCAGTGCAACATAATTCTTTAATTTGTAGTTACTTATTGTGTCATAAGAATAAGCCTTATGAATAATAACTTAATATACGAAAGATATGGTACGTAAATTGATGCAATATTGACAGTTTTATAATAGAGTTCGGTATCTCCATAACTATTTATACATAGGTTTGTTTGTAAAAATATAAATTCAACAGATTCTGATTTATAAAATCATAAACACATTAAGGTAAAATTGAAATATTCATTTTTTTATAAATTGACATTCCTTCTTTAAACACCGTCCACCTTCAAGTACTACAATTAAACTTTGTACAGTAAACTTATTATTTATTGTAAAGTTACTACTTTTAATTATACATATATATTTATATAATATGTTGCGCAAGTTTCGCCTCATAAATCTGGAGATCTGTCTTATAAGCTGCCTATACACTGAAATCTTACTTGAAGCCTGCATTGGGTTTCACGCTTTACTTTCATGAGGTTAAGAGTGTGATCGGAGACTGGGTTCTAGTTTTGTGGCGAATCTTGCAATACATTACTCTTACATCATCACTCACGGATAGTTTCAACGAGCTTAACGTTTATAAATATTGTACTCACTGTGTATACACATCACTGTATTTTATCATGATTAATAATGTGTTTTTAATCATTGGCAAGAATTCCGAAAGACGGACGATGAACGGAGCGTGCACTTCGTCGAGGCCTTTCGAGTCTGAATTAAAGGATCAATGTGCCGCTTACCATACGATGATTACTGCTTTATCACCCTTATGGGTTAACCCAAAGAAAGGCATCACCAAAGGCGTCATAAATTTTTAACTTTGCTTAGGGAAATCTAATTGTCATAATTGTCACGCCTGACAAGCGGCCTCGCATCGGCAATCAGCAATCGCAATTACCGGCACCTTGCCTATACGACGCTGCTGGCCGTTGTCGTGCTAAGTATTTGATATTCCGTCATATGGTGTGGTGGTCTCTAGATATTTGTGGCATATCCTATAGTTCCTGTTACGAAACCAGCAGTACGAACTGGGACGGGTTATAGTTACAAAGACAGCACAATGCATCATAATTATAGTAAATTTGTATTAAATCTTAGAATAAAAATGATTAACATATGCATGAACTATTATTAATTCATAAGAGAAGCTCTAAATAGAAATGAGCAATGTATAGTTTTTAATTGTATAGTTTTATGAATCTTGTTCTATGTGTTATTTATTTGATATGTTTTTGTAATATTATAAAAATTGTGTAAAACTTGTATTTATGTGTAATGTAATTTAAGCAAACATATTTAGATGTAGAAAGGGTTTGGCGTAGTTTGTCTGTGTCGGTTTTGCTATTACGGCACATTTGTTGCCAAATTAACTTTCGGATATATTTTCGGTGAAAAAGTGTACTATAGAGATTTGTTTCCCCGTTTCTTACTGCCTTTTATTATACATAGGTTTTCAAATATGTTAGGAAACTAGGTAGCGTACTAATAGTAACCTGTATTTAATTATGTTAATATAAACTTATGTTATTTAATTTAATTAATGTCTTTTCAAATTATTCCATACTTAAAAGTAGTGCATACTGCGCACGACTTACATACATGCAGGTTAATGTTTAGACAGGGTATTATTTATCAATAATAATTTATTATTTGATAGAACCAAAATAAATTATTAACATTTAAATAAATAAAAGATGTCAAATGATATATTCGAATTGCTGTGAGGTTGTCTTTCGGCAGCTACTAGATGCTTTATATCAAAATAATATGGTCGTGGGAATTCGAGTGCTTATTCTCCTACCAAACGCGGGGACCAGAGCTCCCAGTGCGATGCTTACGATGTTTCTGTTAGTGCAAACTAAAGTAAACGTTGCAGCTTCTTTTTAGCTGAAGCATGTATGTGGCGACTCGACCGGGAGAGGAATATGTCCTCTCAGAGTACGAGTGTGAAATAGCAGCATAACGATGCCGTGCCAAGGCCTTATCACAGGTTTATTTATTACATTGAGAGTATCAAACGAGCACACAGTACATGGCAAGTGATTCCTGGCGCCCATTACATTGACATTCATTCAAAGAATCAAAATGCAAATGCGTTGTCACCATTGAGGATGGTGTTCGAATGCCCCTTCACCAGTAATAAAGGTCTCCGGATACCTATACACACGAAACGAAACAAAACACAGAATTATGATATTTCACGTGGGTATTCCGTGTGGGCGTGATCCTACCCCGGTCGAGCTGACCCATTAATTCTGTAGCTAGAATAAACTGTAGTGTAGCTCTACCACTAACGGGGCATTCCATTTCAGTCCTCAGGGGTGATAGATATTCGAGTGGATGTTATGGGCCACCATCATCACGTACCATTAAGTGAACTGTGGGCGCGTTTGACACCCCTAATATTATACAAAAAATCAATGGCATCTACGAGTATAACATATAGCTTCTTTTATTAAGTTAGTTGTATTAATCGATAATGTATATGTAGTGCATTTGAGGTTATAATAAATTATAGTTTGTATAAATGAAGTCTATCTTTTTGTGACTATAATAATCTAGTAAACATATAACAACAGTATAGTATTAAACAGGTAAATATAGGTAGCAGCTATAAAGAGGCTCTAAATTTTTTCACTGCCCATGCCAACAATTCTTTCTCGATAGTGGGGTATTGTAGTTCGTCTTTATTTAGCCATTGCCATTGTTCACATTCTAGAAAAAGAACTAGGAGTGGTTTTCAGTCCCATAGGCAACCGATTAGAAAGCTGTATATTTTCGATTATCGGGTTCCAGATCTACATTGAAGTAACTTTGATTTAAATCTAAATGTGAGAAATAAATGCTACCATATAATGAATCTAATATTTCTGTGATAAAAGGGATATTAACGTCTGTGGTACAATTGTTAAGTTGGCAGCAGTCCACTACTAATGGCTATTTAGTGTTGACTTTTTCGGTAATAGAAGAATGGGACTAGATCACTCACTCTTGCACGGCTCAATAATTCCTTATCTCAACATGTCATCCAATTGCCTTTTTATCTCACCTTTTTGAGAATGTGGAA
This sequence comes from Teinopalpus imperialis, assembly GCA_029286865.1. Taxonomy (NCBI): domain Eukaryota; kingdom Metazoa; phylum Arthropoda; class Insecta; order Lepidoptera; family Papilionidae; genus Teinopalpus; species Teinopalpus imperialis. Next base: position 5,537,243 of record JAGSMU010000012.1, read on the forward strand.
GCCTGTAAGGCTTTATATACGACTGCTCTACATTAGGTTTAAGAGTTATCGTATGTTTATAAATATTGGTATTTGCGGCAAATAAAAAAGAGGCACAGTAATTTAGTACATCAATTTTCGATCAAAACTTGTTCTCTATTTTTATTCAAATAATTCAACTTTAAATTTGAAAACAGCTTTCTAATCCTTTCTGTGTTTTCACTTGTTTCGTTAAATGTAGTACATATTTCGTAATCACCCGATTTATGAAATGAGCTTGAGTTTATCTTTAACTAAGTCACTCAGTTGTCTTCAACAATTGAATACGTATTATACCGTTGCATGGTTTCACTAAAGTACTAGCCATGAAAATCCCTTCTTGAATCTCGCTCGCACACACCACACATTGCTATTCCATATTTGTCGCAACATAATGTGTAGACTCATATCTTAAAAGATCAAAAATCAACAATCTAAATCTACAACTGAACTCATTCCATGAAAATAAGGTATTGTTATTCCAATCCAATATTGATATCTAGTATTGCCTTATAAGGCAAAGAATGAAAAAGATTGAAGTTATGAGTAATACTATGATCAACCGCGAACTGTAAGAAAACATGCGATTGCTTGTACTTTCATTTCCACTACAATCTGACAACAATCTCCTCGTAATAGATCGGAATATTCTGGTCGTGGACATATTTATATTTTACCGCCGAGTTAGTTACGCCGGTATCAACTAACCATGTAACTAATGTGAATGTAAAAAGTTTTTTGTATTTTATGAACAAATTCAAGATACTTTTTGTCATTGTCATTTATTTACATTTGATCATAATATATATGTCCTATTATAGGTTGTGATATAATCCCATAATAATAATAATAATAATATTATATTGTCTATATTTGTTTCTTTATATGTTTATAGTTTTTTATTTATTTATTTTATTGTCCAACTAGGCGGAGATGGATGTTATATATGCTATATGGTGGAAGCATTATCACTTCTACCCAAGCTCTCTCAATATTTGCTGAGCTTCATTAGGTTTCTTTCAGTAAGCTCGTGTGGCATCCAATATAGTTCAGAGTAGATCATCCATATAGTATAGAGCTTCAAACATTTTCAAATGTGTTCAACCCCTAGCTCTTAAGCTATGTCGTAACTACTAATATACTGTTGTATATTAGTATGTTGTATATCTTGCTTCACTTTTTCAAAATTAACTTTATCTGTAACAAGGCGACCAGAGCGAGCTTCACCTTTGGCATCAAAATTCCAGGACTGAAAATGCTTGAATCGATTTTGGGTTTCTCTTATTGACACAGCGGTAAGTCGATCGATCGATCGATCCTTTAACGTCATTAAATAGCTATCTATTAGCTAACTAACACTTGAGAAATATCAACTTTTCTTTTCATTAATGGCACCTTCATTTCTACTAAATATTTTTTTATCGACTTTATCTTTTAATCGGCTCTAATATCTGATCTGCTATAATTCATTTTACTTTTTGAATATTACTTCTCCCTAACAATTAACGTTTTAAACCTAATTACGCAATACCTTTAGCATATCATCAGTCGTCTTACACGGAGTCCCCAGTACAGTTATCGATAACGCGCAACTAAACAAAACTCAACTACAGTTCACATTTGTACCGTTTTTCATACTCCGCTTTTTGGCTTTAGGGCACGATGAAAAATCGATTAAAGTGTTCTCTTGTATCTCTACATGGATCCACTATTAATAGCATTTGTTTTACCAATGCATAACTGCGGTAATGCATATTGCCCCAACAAGGCATAAAAGCAAAATGTTTAGAACATTGGTGGAATTACATTTGGCTGGACAACTTTCACATTTTCCCTTTTCCCTCCGATTGCATTCTTTGCTAATACGTAATAACCTACCTATACACAATACCTCTCCCTTCATTTGGGACGAGCCCATTGTTACTTAATTACAACGTTGGATCAATTTAAAATCTGTATACGTCATCACCATAAATAAAAACGCCAACAAGTGAATTATTAAGGCCTTCTTTAATTGTTCCTCGATATGCGCTAAAACTACGGCATTATCTATCACGACCACTATATTAAAACTTTATACGGGCGTATTCACTATTGCGCACGACGAAAGAACTAGGTCTCGAATACGACTACTTTATTCATTATAGATTACACATTATAAAGGCACATTCACCCAGACAATATATTTAAGTGATAGTTTACTCACATTACAATACAAATCCTACCATACAGAGCAATTGACGTCCATAAAAAAAACAATTGCCTTATTCTTTATAATAATTTAAATGAAATGTCTTTAAATTAGAACAGAATGATTAAATTGAATATCCTCCTAATAATGAACTTTATTTACTATACAAGTGTTGTATAAAATTATGGGAGTCGATTAAAGCTGCTCAAATCGCAACTCTTATTTTGTCCAATAATTTAAACTATTTCTACGTCTATATCGAATAACACTCTATTCTATTTAACAAACTGAACCTTTATTTTCTTTAAGCGTTTTGCGTATTTTATTACAAAGCGCTTTTGTTAGATTTTGTTGAAAGATATTTTAAGTTTGCATAAATCTCTGTTTTAATGTTATACACAACAAAGTACTATTTCAGTACTAAAATTAAAGAAGTTTATTTTTATAAGTTTAGTACTAAAATTTAATTTCCATAAATTGGTACTTCAAATAATTTAATTCCAAAACAAAAACAAAATTATTGGTTTTTCATTATTTTTCTCACTAGAAAATGTTGGAAATTTATTTCAAAGTAAGCTAAATTTATTACACGATTCTCACTACCAGTTACATTTGATTTGCACAGTGCTACAAAATTTTATATAACCTTCTTTGTAATACATGGAAAATCTAAATATGTCAGAAAAAAAATAGCAGAAGTTTTACGTTTATACATCGAGAGAGATTGACATTTTGTCTTATCTCTACATTGTATTTAGAAAGGGTTTTGGTTTCTACATTACTATGTAAAATTTAATCGTAGACGACATTCTTGTAACGGTTTTTTATACTTTTTTAATGAGTTCTATTAGTCCTTTTTAAAATCCAAGTTTGTGTTTAGTACGAATCAGACCTAATGTATGTTGGTCGGTGATTAAAATTTTACTAATGAGATAGTTTTTGGACATTTAGGTACAAAAATCACTCATTAATATCTTTGGCTGGGGCGACAAGCACCTGATAAAATCATGACTAATCTATGATTATCAAAGGTTAGGAAACAATGGGATAATAAAATGTGAGTATTTAATTATGGACTGAACGAGGAGGGTATATTAGTTGAGGTTCCTTAAAAGTAACAGTAAGTCAGTAAAGTCAATGCTCTATTATTATAATATCCCTGGTTTTTTCGTATACTTTCTGCCTTTTAATGAAAGAGCGTTCGAAAGAGAGTAAATAGTAAATATGGTACATACTTCTCAATACATACTGTACATACGAGTATAACCCAAAATGAATCGGCTCAAATAGTTTTACGGCTTCGAATAAATTTAACAATTTATTGATTTAACTGGATAAACCATCATAATTTGTTCATGTTAAAATTCTGTGCAATATCATGAAACTTATTACCGCTACAGAATTTTTTTTTTACGCTCGCTCGTGAAATACGAAATACAAAGCAGAACAGGCAATGATTCAGGTTTTTTTCAAACTTAAATATTTAATTTCTTTTGAGCTCCGTAGTTGCTTAGATGTATAGGTACAAATACATAATAAATATGTTTATGTGGATTATAATATAGTAACGAAATAGTATGCTCATGACAGACTAAGAGGATCATAATAATTAAGCACACAATACAATACATATAACTATATATCTGATCTATACAATAGTTTTATATTAGAAAATACTATAAGGATCGAATGACATTTTTAAAATTTAATCATGTGACGTCATCCTTGACACTTATATATATCTTTGGAAATGGTCCATTTTGCTCGTTGGCCCTGGTAGCGATAGGTCGTGTTAAAGTGTGCGATACATTTTGAGGTTATAATTGTAATTAACGATTGATTGTCTGTTCCTCCTATTTGTTGTTAGTTTAGTTTAGTAAGTTTCGTTAAAATAATTAATGTTTGTGTTTGATCAAATAATAAAGTCCTTAGCCATCTTGTTATTCTTTTTTTCAAACAAAATTCGTTCATAGTTGCTAAAATACTATAATGGATTGAATATCCAATTTTACTTCCTAATCCGATATTTTAAAACCATATTTATAAAATTATGATGCGATCCTGGTCGATTTCATCCTTGATATCATCTCGTTATTATCAGTCTATTATAACACTTTCAATATACGAGGTATAAATATATAATTTATTTATCCGTGATGGCGTGCTTGGCTACACTTAAATTATTGTAGCTAGATCTACTTTTTTTTATTACATTTAGAGTAACAAACAAGTACACAGTTCACTTGATCGCAAGCGATTCTTGCGGCCCATGACATCTACATTCATCCTTGACAAGGAATCATAATGCAGATGTGTTGTCACCCTTGAGGATTGAGATGGAATGCCTCGTCAACATTAATAAAGGTCCGGATCCCTACACTCACCAGATGAAAAAGTAGGATTATGCTGCTATTCTGTGAGGGCGTGATCCTACTCCGGTCGAGTTGACCCATTCATTCTGCAGCTAGAGGTAAACTGCAGTGTAGCTCTACCACTGTATAATAGAATGATGTATTACTGGTTGACGCTCACCGTATAAGGTGGTGGTATTTGCATGGAGTCTTGTGATTGATTATTTGAATGCATTTATACCCTTGAGGGTAAGATGGAATTCTGTTACAGTGGGATATTCAGTTTTGATTTATATAACCGTGCCTTGAAAAGCAAGAAGTTTAATAGCATGATCGTGCAACAGGGAAAATTTTTGATATTAATTTGAATGTGTATTATAAAACAAAAGTAACCACTGTTTACAGGCTAAATATATTAAAGAAAATTATACCAAAAGAGGCAAATTATGTTTCTGAAAACTTTGTAATGAATCAAACTGACTCATAGGCTCTACAACTGACGTTAACGGAATTATGGCCACGTTTGTTTGCTCAGATTTATTTATGACTTTGTTTATGGTCCGTGAAGTATGTTCTTTGTTTTTCTAGATAATTTTATAATTGGTATAAATCCATTATTGAATATATAAATAGATCATTTAAATTACTAATTTTAAATTTATTTTTAAGAAGATTATTAATACTTTAGTAAATAAGACGATGATTTTTTTTTCGTGCTGTTTGCCGCTCTTAGCCCGAGGGCTTTAACAGTTGTGCCCGGTTGAGAGCGCTTGTGGTGCTCAGTCGAGATCTCTATTAGTGGGTAACCAAACTAAACCTGTTCCGCGAGAGCGTCTGAATCGAGGGTGCCCGAGAGCCATTGCCGTTGCTAGTGACGTTTTAATGGTAGACACGGGCACCGATAAGATCCTTTACTCTTGTCTACCGTTCGCACACTGGTGACCCAGAGACTAATCGGTTGTTTGAACATCTAAGTGAGGCCACTGATCGCTTCGGTATCCTTCTGCCCAGCTAAACCTTCTGGGGGACTTCAATGCCTGCCATGAGGATTGGTTTTTCCCATACCAGAAGACCGACCATGCTGGGAGAGGCGTGGAACTTGTCCCTAACACATAAACTCTCTCAGCTGCTAATGCAAGCCACTAGGGTGCCGGATGTGGATGGCCACACAGCCAATTGCCTGGACTTTCTGTTGACCTCTGATACGTTGTCGAAGTCTCCTCACCATTGGGTACTTCTGATCACTGTCTGGTGAAATCTGAATCGTCCCATTCTCCCCCGGATATCGATGTCCGTGGTGTCCGGCGAATGTGGCGTTACAAGTTAGAAGATTGGGATGAGATGCGGCACTTCTTTGCATCTTTACCATGGCGCCAGGTATGCTTTTCTGCCAAAGACCCGTCGAGATGAGAGAAGTCCGTCATGCAAGAATGCCACCAATTCCTATAAATGGAATTACAGAAACCTCGCCTTGATCGCATCAAACATATTAGTACAAAACTTTCTGCTCAGCCAACTGGTAGAAGAGCGTTTTGGTCTCTTGCCAAAACGATTGAGGCAGTCTTCTGTCGGTCCTCACTGCCCCCACTGGTTAAGTCTGACGGCTCTCTGGCCCATACGGCAAAAGAGAAAGCAGACCTCTTTGCATATCTCTTTGCCCAAAGCTCGTGTCTGGACCCCGGCGATAGTATATATAAAGAGGTACTCAAGAGGCTGCGCTGTCTAGACATGAGCAAAGCTAATGGGACTGTCGGTATTCCAGCGACAGTTCTCAAGTCTTGTGCTCCCGAATTGTCTCCTGTTTTAACACGCCTGTACCGTCTCTCCTTAAAGACCGGAATTGTGCCTAAGTCTTGGAAGTTTGCGAATATGCAACCCGTGCTCAAGAAAGGTAGCCGTGCCGATCCTGTTAATTATCGACCAATTTCGATTACCTCTATTATTTGTAAGATGATGAAGTGTATATTGAATGCACGCCTTCTGGCATGCACAGTACGGGTTTCATCGAAACCGGTCAACTGGCGATCTTCAAGTGCACGCCACTCATCTCTTTGGTGTGGCTCTCGAGAACAACGGTGAAGCATCGGACTTCACGACGCACTGCTGTATTTTATCCTTTTGTTGTGAACATCCCTCAAATCAGAAGGAAGCGCTTTGCTTCGTCTTTCATTATTCGTACAGCAAAGGACTGGAATAATTTGCCCGCGTTTGTCTTTCCCTCCGATTGCAATGTGAGTGTTTTCATGAGTAGATTGAATAGGCATTTACTGAGCTAGTGCGCCTTACCATCCAGGACTGCATTTCCAATTAACATCAGGGATCGTGGTCAAGCACTTGCTCAAATAGTTTAGTTTAAAAAAAAGAGGGCCGAACCTCAGCTCGGTCAGTTGCTTCTAACTAAGAATTATCTCCATTAATATCATTATTATTATTACTGGCTATTTGTACCACCACTTCGGAATGCGTGGGTGCTGGAGAAGAAGTGACGTAAGAAACTCCAGCGACGCTTCTATCTGTATAGATAGAAGAGAACCGGCCTGTAACATGGCGGTATTGCGAATAACCTTATTTGCGACGCCCTCGCCGTCTCTATGAGGGTAGATGTACGTGTGTAGTATTTTATGAAGGGCTTAGGCCCTGGTGGTCGCGTCGTCGGGGTCGAGATTTTTAAGTTACCTTAATTATTTGATTTATTTTATTTAAATCATTTTTTTTTTCCTTTATCATTGCTTCATAGGATTTTTTGATTAATTTTAATTAAAAAAATAGAATAATATTAATTTATTTTGAGGCGCATACGTGTATAAACAAGACAGCATTATTAAAAAACATTTTTATTATATTTTATCATAACCATAAAGTATCTTGTTTTCCAGTAGGTTTTTGTAAAAAAGTAACTTGCATACTTTCTAAAATTTTAGTTATGTTTAGAAGATTTATCTTCGGCTTACGTAAGTATGACCATATCTCCTTTTATCGCTCTACGCTTAAACGGCTTCCTATCCGTCAAAGGCGTAGCTCAATTTTAAATAATTCTAATTCACCATCTTATCTTAAGAATTCTTTTCATAATTATTCCGTTCAGATCAAAGTACCCCGTTCTTTCGTCTCGATCTCGACGTCGTGTGTCACAGTACAACACTGGTTTCTTTAATTCTTCTTTTATTTTTTAGGTTGCACAGGTCTGGAACGCCCTCTTTGATGACATTAAAAAAAAGACTGATTTATTTGCTATTTATTTATATTATCTAATTTTATTATATATTTACTGTCTATATAACATCATATTTATGTATTTATATCCGCGCCAATATTTCTCGAGAAAAGTGCCGGCACAAACTCGTGTCTGAGTGAGTCTTCCCATTTTTTACCGAATTAACCAGGGGGAGTGTTCTGATGAGTTGTTCGGATTAATTCCAGCTGCTGAGTTTAAACATCGTACATCCTGACAGAATTCAACTGAAATTCATCCTCATCATCCCGACGGTTGGCAATCCACCACAGTGCGCTTCACGCGATTTTTCCTGCCATGCACAACTACTCTGTGGAATCAGCTCTCGCCAGTGGTGTTTCCGAACCGATACGACTTAAGGACCTTCAAGAAAAGAGCCTACACCTTCCTTAAATGCCAACAACGCATTTGCGTTTCCTCTGAAGTTGCGGATGTTCATGGGCGGCGGTGATCACTTACTATCAGATGGGCTGCTTGCTCGATTGCCAACTATTCCTTAAAAAGAAATATTATGTAATTTGTGAAATTTGTAATTTGTATATTGTTTCATATATCATATTCATTATTATGTATATAAAGTATATTATATATATTTATTGTTAATATTTAGGATTATTTTGATATTGACACCTATTGTCAAAGTTTCTCCATCTTGGTCGACTTGGTCATCAAGGTTGACTGGTAGAGAATGTCAAACGGAATTAAGTCCTCCCATTATTTCCCCCGAGGAATTACGACCCAAGATAAAATAAATAATATTGCCTGTTGATAGATAGTATAGAGATAGGCTTTATACATATAAAATAACATAAATTAAATCACTTCCTTAACTAACGATAAAACCAACGTAGGAAATACACACATAACACATATAAAAATGTAGTTGCGAGTGCATTAACGAAGCCATTAAAGTTTTGGTAACTGCAGCGACTTGCCTAACCGTCAAGGGAAAAGCAGTTGATTACTGACCGCACATACCAACCGCTGTTAACTGCTAGTTATTACTAGTCAACTGCGTGGAAATAAATGGGAATGGAATGGTTGAATAACTGTTTATTTTATAAAGGTTTTTTTTTTATATTTACATTATATCTATTGGCTTATAGATTTCTACGAAATTTTCTGCATTAGTATTAAATTTGATGTGTGTTAGAATCTTAATAAAAATGTTATGTCAATATGCAATAGCTAGAAACCGTCAAAGTACAGGTCACGAAAGTGATATGTCGAGAATTGTAACTTATGTGCGATGAATCAAATTTATTACCTTTACCTAGAATCTACAGGTGGTATAAGTGTTGGAAAGAAAATAAGGAGTAACACTGATTTATGAAAATGTTCGTAACATAATTTGTTTTATTACTAATATATATTTAAAAAGTATACACATATAATATATATCTTCTTAATAATATATTACCCTGCCGGCCAAAAGTTTAAGACCGCACATAAACAACATAATTATCCATCAATTGTAATAAAATCCTAACAAGTCTAACATCGCTGCACGTAAGATGCAGCGAATGTTAGACTTGCTTCACGAATGCTTCTTTCCAGACTTGCTTGCTCGATAAGTGTCGCATGAAGACGAACGTCGCCAAGACATGCGCCCTTGTCACCAAAAGGTCCCAGAACTATCCCCCGCTCCAGCAGCGAGGTCAGAACGAGAAGTGGAAAACTTCGGTTAAATACCTAGGATGCCAGGTCGATCTCTCCTTACGCATGGTCCTCTAGGTCGACAACGTTGTTCGACAGGCTAAAGTCGCGAGAGCGAAACTCTATCCGATCCTGGCATCCAAGTGGCCCACCGCACCAAGTTAGGGATCTACAAGGCATACGTCCGCTCGCGACTGACATATGCGGCTCCCGCCTGGTATGCGAAGGCATCTAAGTCATCATGCAAGCGCAAACAGGCGCAGCAAAATTTACCTCTGTGAACGATAGTGGGAGCTGGACGCTACGTCAGAAATGACGTCATTGCATCCAATCTTAAAGTCGAGTATATTGCTGAATTTGTGGTCCAACTGACGCGGTGATTTTTTGATCGCACAGACAACGGACCACACCCATATCTACATATTATAGCGCCTTTAAATGCCCGTCCACCGGACGGCAGACTACTCCCGCGAGAGCTTCTGTCTAGCGTAGCATCATTGAAGAACATCATCAATGGATGTAAGTATGCTCTAACGTAAGTACATATACACGCACACACCTTACTCTCGAGCGGTAGATATAGGACCAAGGGTGTCGTTACCCCCTTGAGTAAATGCCCGGGTAAAGGGGACAGCCCCGAGCAACCCCCCGTTAGGTAGGTTGTGGATGCTTCCACACTCACACCAATAGTTCTCGACTAGGTTTACACTTAACTATTATTTTTTTTTTAATTAAAGAGAAATTGCGTGCGAATATGCGTTGCATATTCGAGGATCATCACTGGAAGGATCATGATTTTCACTCGTGGTGCGGTTGGCGTCAAAACTTTGATGAGTGGTGTCACGTACGCTTGTGCTCACGTCTGTTATTCCGACGTTTCTCCTCCACAACTCCACTCCTTTTGTTCCTCTCTCGGTGTTACAGGCATCTTTCTATCTCACTTCTGACACCAAAATAATACGAGCTGTAGGGTTAGCTGGATAGGAAAGAGCCTTTAAAAAGCCTTCGGAAAATAACTCACTAGTCGCTTTTAATTCTCTCCAACGCTTATCGCTTCGTATCTCAATCGAAACTCCATCAACTTAACTGTACGATATAGTATTTTTCTGCAAAGTGCAATATAAAATATTATAATTCTGTATTTTAAGTTAAAGAAAAACTCAATGGTAACTGATAGAATATACATCGATCTGAGATTAAGTGAAGAAAAAAGAGTATTCGATTTAGTGAAAAAAGTATGGACTCAGGGCCAAGTTGGTGTTATCAAGGCATTTCGTTTCAGTCCTTAATGGTGCCGGAGTGGTCAATGACTAACGTATGGTACAGAGTTGGAAAAATGTTATTAAAAAATTTTATATCATAAGGTTTGTTTTCTTATTCTTCACTTACTTCAACACAATATAATAAATAAGTTGTTTATTGTGTATACAACTAAACAAGTAAACTAAAGTTACTTGATCTATTTCTACAACTATTTCAAACAATGTTGTCTGCTCATTAACAAAGTTTATCTTTGTTTTCTTTAGAGTATTTTGTAACAGAGCTTAAAACGTGACATTTTGCTGTAATGATAATTTAATTTTGTATACATTATTATTTCATTGGTATATAATATATACCTACATATTTACAATGAGCTATTTTAGTATTAAAATTTAAAAATTTCCATAAATTCATTCCATAAATTACTGGGATGTTAATAATGGATTTTTACAATTTGGATCTTTACAATTGAAAAAAAAAATAGCACTAGTTACTACATTAAAAACGATACAATGAATTGAATTTAATAGTAAATACATAGTAAAATGCAAGCGGACTACATTTTACAAATGATGTTAACCTCCAGTTGGACTCTGATTTATGAAGGGGTTCTTGGTGTCTTAACTTTCCTCTTTCAGCATAATGCTATGATATTTATGAACCCTGTTTACAATTGATAAATGGATGGACTGAATGTTTATTTTTGATAACATGGACTATGAGAATATTTTCCGGATACATGAACCAATCGATACGCCTATCTCAAAATATTAAAGCAAAATTTTATTTATTAAATATTTATTAATTCTTATATTAACGAAGATTAAATATTTCATAATATAGAACTGATAATAAAGCATATAATAGATTAGTTTGTTTAAAATATTTTGATAACCTATTTCGCAGCGGGTTTCATTTAAAAAATTGGATAGGAATTTATTTTTATCTTTAATAATAATAACAAAATCTTTACTGTTTAAATAGAATTCAAATATACTCTTATCATGTATGTGATAGCTCTGATTTTATTATGCAAATGAATTAAACTTATAAATGGCAATAAAAATTGAATAAAGAAGCATAAAATGTTCGCAGAGGTAAAGTGGTTGTATGGCACTTACTGACGCTGGTCACCCATTACTAGCCGAAACCTGTTATAAATTAAGTACATAGCTTTTATTTCATTGTATATTGCTACAGGCAACACCATATTTCTTTAAAATTGTTCTATGCTTCTTTAAAGTTTTCATTGCTTGTTTTCATCATAAAGTCTTAGATAGCAATTCAAAAAGAAACTGAGTGTAAAATACTGAGAGTAAAATATTATAAATTTTATAATATTTTATCACTCAGTGAATATGATGGCGTTTGAAGTTTAGGTCTTGGTCGTTAAGTTCATATTCTACTAGCTATTAATTTTTGTTGTTCGAATGATTCCATTGCTCACTAAAATATTGAATGACAAGATAAACTTAACGAGTATTAGGTAAATGATTATTACAGAATAAAATAAATAAAATATCGTGTAATAAATTTTACATCAAGCTGACTGCCTGTATAGTTTATGCAATTGATGACAAAATGTCACGAACAGTCGGCAGATAAATCATTGCACTTAATAAATGGGAATAGTAAACGTTCAAATGCGTGCGAATGCGTGTTTGTTTTTGTTACTAAAGGTACATGATGAAAGCGCCCAAGACTACCACTCTCAACAAAGTCTGAGGATGCACTCGAGTTATCACATCTAAACACTGCAATGGAATTCCTTGTTGCTTGTAATTGGGTCCTCGTATACCCACACTCGCCTCACGAAACTTAGCTGCATATGCTATTTCATGTTCTTATTCTGTGAGGGTCTGGTCCTTCCCGGTCGAGCCGATTCATTCATGTTGCTGTTAGTAACCAACTGCAGCGTGGCTCTATCACTGTTAAGACAAAACCACATAACACATACAACTGACGATAAGTTTAACATATTGTTTTACACATTTACTGAATATTAATTAAAAACAAGATCTTGATTCCAAAACTTCTAATTTATTGGAGTTTGAAAACAATTTTTATAATTACGGTAATAAATAACAAATCGTATTGACTTGAGTTTAAAGTAGAAAATTATACATACCCTGCCGGCCAAAAGTTTAAGACCGCATATAAACAACATTCGACATTCAACAATTATCCATCAATTGTAATAAAATCCCATAGGATAAATAAAAGAAATGCACATCTGCATATTCTATTGTTAGTATTGAATATTTAAAGAAGTCATTCTTTTGTTTACTTTCAAGTTATTGGACAATAAACGTCGTTTTCAAACACCGACAAACGCTCAAGAGTCGTAATAATATTTTTATAATGTCCTCATTACTAATAACGTATTGGTCAATAATTAGGATTATTTAGCTCCTGAAAATACGTGTTTCTGACTTATTATTACCCGGGTTTACTTGAATTTGTTCACAAACAATCTCAATTAGTCTAAACTTGTGGTTTCTATAGTGAAGACGTCATAAAATGGGAAAAGCTCGAGAAATTAGCCGTGAAGTGCGTTCTGCCTTCGTTGTTTTACATAATGAAGGCAAATCCGAACGTGAGATTGCTTCACAACTGAAGTTATCGAAGACTTGTGTTCATGGCACAATAACTGGATACAGGGAGACAGGCAGTTTTCAAGATCGTCCACGCTCGGGAAGGCCGACGTCTAGTGAAGATAATTTCATTGTTGTTACCAGCAAGCGAAATAGACGCTTAACAGCACCAGAAATCCGCATTGAAGTAAACAAAACCCGAGTTCATCATTGACTACAGTAAAACGGCGACTGAGAGATGCGAAGTTGTATGGTCGCGTTGCCGTTCGAAAACCTATGCTAAGGCCGCAAAACAAGAAAAAACGAATTCAGTGGGCTCTGCCCATCGAGATTGGACTGAAGGAGATTTTGAAAAAGTACTTTGGACCGATGAATCGAAGTTTGAACTATTCGCTACAAAACGTAGAATTTACGTTCAACCAAGTGCCCAAGAAAAGATGATGTCAAATTGTGTAGTCCCACCAATCAAGCATGGTGGTGGTTCAATTATGGTCTGGGGTTGCTTCTCTACCCAAGGAATTTTGAAAAAGGAACAGTACAAAAACATTTTAGTAAAAAATGATGATTCTTCCGGATAGCGATTAATTGGAAATGGATTCATTTTCCAACAAGATAATGATCCTTAGCATAGCTCAAAAAAAAAATTATGTAGAGGACTTTTAGAAGAGAAAGAGGCACAATGGGTGTTAAAAAACATGGTTTGACCTCCTCAGAACCCGGATCTCAATCCCTTTGAACTTTTGTGTGAAGAGCTTGATAGGAACGTCCGTAATCGTGGCTCATTCTCGCGAGAAGAAATGTGGAATGCTTTATGCGAAATTTGGAACAAGACACCATTAACAAATTGATTGCCCGTATGCCGAGACTTGTGAAAAAAGTCAAAAAAATTAAAGGAGGATTTTTTGATGAAAAATCAGTTTAGCTAACTATAGGCTTTTTTTGCATGGACTGTTAATATTTCTTTACGCTTTTAAAGTATATTGTTTGTCAACCAATGTTCTATTACATGATTAAACATGTTAATTAAATATTTAACATTTTATTGGAGTTTTACTTTATTTTCCTACTTTAATTAATGTGGTCTTAAACTTTTGGCCTGTAGTGTATGTTTAATATGTATTTGTTTTAACTTGGATCTCGTTTAAAATATGTACGCTTTATATATTTAATTGTGTAATATTTATAACAATTTTTTTTACTGTCTTTATAGTTTGTAAATTTATCGTTTTTTAAGTTATAAGTTCAGGTGGATCTATAAGAGCTGTTCGAGGAGAGCAGTATTATGTTAGAACGGTGCTTCCTGAGCACAGCATAGTAGGCATATCACATAAGGTGAATAACCGTGAGTATCGCGTGTTCCTTACATAGAAGTAGTAATAAAAAAGCTTATGTAAATTAAAGGTCATAGATTGTAAAATGTCATTCGACGCTCAGCAGTCGCCGAGAACGGTCGCCAGGCTCCCCGCCACGATCGTCCCGAGCTACCTGCCCCCGAGCGAGCCACCTGCGCACCCATTGTTCCGAGAACAATAAACCGAGCAATTTTTATTGCGGGTGCTATTGTAATCGGAAATTAGTTTCCGAGAAAGATTATTGCAAAGCCACCTGGGTGGTTACACTAGTGGATACCTTGCGGTGTTAACTTAGCTAGTGTAGGGCTAGCCCCGTACGCCCGTGGTTCCCCTTCTGGGAAACGCGAAACCGGAAGGAGTCGACGCAAAACTTGGCCTTGGGTAGTGCCTAGCCAAGGTTGACCAACCCGCTGGACTTATAATAGTCCACGCGTAGTTTTAGTTAGCTCTAAGCACACACCCAAGTGCACAATAAGACTGGCACTTGGACGCACTAGGGCTACACAACTAGGCACACATCCTCCTGCCTATACCCGGCAGGGAGGAGTAAACTATTCACCCCGGCATCCCACCGGTGGCCACACTTCCACAAATAAAGTAGGAAAAATAAAAGTGAACAGAGTGCACAATGGAGGACTCTTCCTCAGAGTCGTTGCTGCACTTCATCAGCATACTAAAAATAAATACCCCGATGTCTTCCAGGACATAATCAAAGAAAGACCGCTCCCGGATAGACCCTTCTCAAGGGCCTCCTCCATATCCTGCACTTCATCCGCAGTCTCCGAAATGGAGCTGGATAACGCAGCGTCCACTGAGTATCCCCAAGCCGAAGACACCAGCGATTTCACGCTGGTTGAAAAAAAAAAGGAAAAAGCGGGCTTTACCCGCCCCGACGCCGCCTCCTAAGGCGAAAAACGGGAAATGAAGGCCCCTCTCCCCAGCCATCTACGTCGGCCCTGCCCAGGGCCCCTCACAACTGCCCACAGCAAGCCCCGCCGCTCCTGAGTGCGCCCTAGCTGGCTCAAAAACCTTCGGCTGTCTCACAGCCATCGAAACGCCCGCCGCCTGTCTTCATTCAGGCACAAGACAAGTGGCCGATTGTCGCATCGGCCCTATCCAATCGCTACAAATATCAAGCGATCCCCACCGCTGTAGGTATTAAACTGCAGCTAGAAACCACGGACGACCATAGAGCGGTAACTCGCTTCTTGCAAGACAAAGGTGTTTTCTTTCACACCTACACCTTGGCAGAAGAGCGCCAACTCAGGGTAGTAATTAAAACCTCCCGCGGGAAATCCCAGCTGATCTGATCAAAGAGGACCTTCAGGCCCAGAATCTCCCAGTCCTGTCTGTGCATAGGATGTACAGTGGCCATAATAAAAGCCATTCAACATGGTGATTGTGGCCCTCGAAGATCCGAGGCCGGGAAGCAGGTATTTAACCTGAAAACCTGCTGCCACCTCTCTGGGCTGACTATAGAGCGCCCACATAAAAACGGCCCACCAGGCCAGTGTCACAATTGCCAATTATATGGCCACTCAGCACGCAATTGCTTCGGCAAACCCAGATGCGTCAAGTGCCTGGGTGACCATGGCACCACCGAATGTCCGAGACCCAAGGACAAGGCCCTTCTGGCCACTTTCGGTCCCCCCGCATGTGTCCTATGCAACACAGAGGGACACACAGCCAATTACCTTGGCTGCCCAAAAGCCCCCAAGCCGAAACGTCCGGCACTAAAAATCGCGCCCAAGGTCGCTCCTGTCCGACCTCTACGCCCCACATGGCATACGCCGATCGGCGTAGCGACCGTTGCTCAACCGGTTGAGCAGCCTCCTCCATCAGCCGGACGGCCGGTTATCGAAAGCGACCTCGACTTAGTGTGTCGCTTCGCCGCCGTCTTCAACGGCGCCGACGTCTCAGCCCTAGCAAAAGCCTTAAGGGATTCTAATGGCAAGCCCGAAGTCAGGATTGCCGCCACAATGCGCTACCAACATGTAGTGTCAGCCATCGTCAACTTTCAAGCATAGAGGGACTTTACAACGGCAGAGTAAAACCGCGTTCCCTTAACGTCGCATTTTTTAACGCGAACGGTATTAACAATCAACGCGACGAAATCTTCAATTTCGTTCGCGATCACCAAGTCGACGTGCTCCTAGTGCAGGAGACATTCCTCAAACCGCACACTCGCAATCCCAACATTGCGAATTATAACATCATTAGGAATGATAGAACTTCTGCCGCTAATGGCGGAACTCTCATTACTACAAAAGTCCTTGCACTGCGTGCCCGTCGACACGCCAACCCTCACTTTCCTAGAAGCCTCAGTCTGTCAGCTAGCCATGACCGGCCATGCCCCATCACAATCGCGTCCGTCTACCTGCCTTGCAGACGTGATGCACAAGTATTACGAAGCGACTTCGTGGCACTCCTTTCCTTGGAAATTCAGTCATTTTGGCAGGAGATTTCAATAGCAAGCACACTCGGTGGAATGCAATTAAAATCAACCCCGGGGTTGGCTTTAGACTCGCTAAGCGACGCACTCGACTTCGACGTCGTAGCGCCTACTACGCCTACCCATTTTCCATATATATTGGGTCACGCACCGGATGTGCTTGATATTGCCATCTGTAAGAACATCAACCTCGCCTTCCAAGGGATAGACGTAATCCACGAGCTCGCTTCCGATCATGACCCCGTTCTTCTTCGGTTAGGGCCCTCCGCCCCAACCTCACCCTCCACCAAAACCATAGTAGACTGGCACCGACTCAGGAACGACCTGAAGGAAGCCACATCACCACACCTAGATGCTATTCCTAGGAACATATCTTCAGTCCACGACACGAACCTCGCAGTTCATGCCCTCACTAGGCACATCCAGACAGTCGTCGAGGATTGTTCGAGGCGGGTTCCCTCGGTGGAAGACCACCGATGGACCCTGCCAAGCGAATAAAGGACCTAATGAGGCGCAAGAATGCGGCGACTCGTGCCCACGACTTATATCCCACTGAAAGTAACCGGCTGGTGCTACGTACCCTTCAGCGTGAAGTCCGGTCACGCATAGCCCAGTACAGGAACGATCGGTGGGATAATCACCTCTCAATATCGAACCTTCCCACCTCGCCTTCTGGCGACTTCCCAAATCCTAAAGGGGCAACGCCCAAACAATGCCTCCCTTAGCGCGTCCTAATAAACCACCCGCCTTCTTAGACGAAGAGAAAGCCGAATGTCTGGCTGACAATCTGGAGCTCAATGCTCACCGAGCACACTACCGATCGACGCCGCTCACCTTGCAATGGTTGAGAGCGAGGTCGATCGGAGGAGTAAGGAACCACCTCGCGATTCCGTTACCCAAGTCACATGCACCGAAGTTGAGTCCATAATTAAAACCTGCGACCACGCAAGGCTCCCGGCCCCGACGGCATCACCAACAAGGTGATGAAACTCCTACCATGTCCATTTTACACCTACTGGTAATAATCTACAACGCGGCCATATCCAAAGGCACCTTCCCGAACACCTGGAAGGAAGCCGACGTCATAGGGATTCTCAAGCCCTCAAAACATCCAACCGATCCATCAGCCTATCGACCCATCAGCCTACTCAAAGTCTTGGGTAAGGTATATGAAAGGCTCATCCTCGCCCGCCTCAAGGACTTCATGCTGTCCCGAGGGCTACCAATCAATGAGCAGTTCGGGTTTCGCACCCAACACTCATGCACACATCAAGTGCACCGCATCACGGAGCACATCCTCAGTAAATTTCTTCAGGGCTACCAAACTGGGGCACTTTTCCTCGACGTGGCGAAAGCTTTCGACAAGGTCTGGCACAACGGGCTCATATATAAACTATATGAGCTCGGTGTGCCAGATCGGCTCGTACTTATCATACGAGACTTTCTCCGAAATCGAACCTTTCGTTACCGCGTCGAGGGAACGCGCTCCGAGTTCACCCTATTTGTGCCGGAGTACTACAAGGCTCCGTCCTAGGTCTATTTTGTACACACTCTACACCAACGACATACCGCGCACTCGCGGTGTAGAGCTAGCCCTTTTCGCCGATGACACCGGCCTCTATGTGTCTGGGTTCAAACCAGACGCTATTTGTAGACGCCTCAATCTGCAGCCAACACCTTAGGAAATGGTTTCGGAAATGGAGGATCGAGGTTAACCCTACCATAAGTGCAGCCATGTACTTCTCTCGGCGCAACAAAACGCCGCATCTCCCAACTATAGAGTTATTTGATCGTCAATCCCTGGGAACAGACAGTCAAATGCTTAGGCGTTACTTTAGATGAAAGACTCACCTTCGGTCCGCATGTCAACCGCGTACGGAATCGAGCAGCGTTCGTCCTAGGTCGTTTGCACCCGTTACTCAATAAAAATAGCAAAATGTCCTGCGTAATAAAATTACACTATACAAAGCGTGCATCCGACCCATAATGACATACGCAAGCCCGTCTTTGCGCATGCTTCCCCGCGTCACATTCACCGACTTCAGGTAATACAAAATCGTTTCATGCGCAAGGTGCACCGTGGTTCTTGCGTAATGAAAATCTACACATAGATCTTGAGCTGCCGACCATAGCTCAGTACCTGGAAGCAGGCTTCCGCCGATATTTCGACTCTGCCGTCACACCTCTAACCCCTTGATTGTAAGTGCCGCCACTTACAATCCCATCGCGAATCACAGAGTCACCCGCGTCCGAAGGAGACCGAGGCACGCTCTCGATGACCCCGACGACGTGACTACCAGGGCCCAAGCCCTTCATAAAACACAACACACGTACATTGCACCCTCATCGCCCCGCCGACGGCGGGGCGTCACAAATAAGGATATTCGCGATACCGCCATGTCACTGGTCGGTTCTCTCCAGTCCATACAGATAGAAGCGTCGCTGGAGTTTCTTGCGCCAATTCTTCTCCAGCGCCCACGCATTCCGAAGTGGTGGTACAGATAGCTAATAATAATAGCGAATTTAAAGAATCCTCTGTCAGAAGCAACTGACCGAGCCGAGGTTCAGCCCTCTAGGGCACCCTCGAGTCAGACGCTCTTGCGAAACAAGGTAACGGTCCAAGCTGAGGCTCCCTCTCGAGAGCCCTTGTGCTGGTTACCTGTATATAGAGGTCTCGACTGAGTGCCATTAGCGCTCGGTCACCTCTCAACCGGTGAAACTGTAAAGCCCTCGGGCTAACAGTGGCCTTCAGCCCGAAAAAAAAAAAAAAAGATTAGAAAGATTATAGATAATTGTGTGGAATGTATTCTTATTTCGCATAAGAAAGGAAAGAAAGAGGGATAATTTATATCTGATAAAGAGATGTTCCGCTCGACGTATCACATTGATCACTCCTGGTCCGTTGATACTCAACTCCATAAAAATATAAGAACATTCTTACTGTTGTGGATGGATTCACCAAATTCACCTGGATCTATCCTACGAAAACATTGTCTACAGAAGAGACGTTAGATAAATTAAGAATCCAACAGCAAACATTTGGCTCACCACAAAGATTATTTCAGATCGTAACGCCGCATTTACATCGACAGATTTTCAAGAGTACTGTAAAGAGGAAGGTATTACTCATTACACTATTACTACTGGACAGCCACGGGGAAATGGCCAGGTCGAAAGAATCCACCAAGTAATCATAAGCGTTTTAAGTAAGCTTAGTGCTGATGATCCGACGAAATGGTATAGACGAGTTTCAGGAGTCCAACGCTGTTGAATAGCACATACCAGAGAAGTATTGGTATGACGCCTTTGAACTTCTTTTGGGACAAAGATGAGAGACAAAAATGATGATATTATGAAGCTGATAGAAGAAGAAAATACAGACTTACAGTGAGAAACGGAATGAACTTAGAACGAAAAGCTAAAGAATCTATCAAGAAGATACAAGAGGAGAATGTCAAAGTTACAATAAAAAGAGGAAAGAGGCTATAGATTACGAAGTAGGTGACTTGGTTGCTATCAAGCGAACTCAATTCGCCCAGGGAAGTGTTATACCCAAAATTCTTGGGGCCCATGAAATAGGCTAAGAAACACCATGACCGGTACGCTGTAAGAAACTCGGTGAAGGTCCATTCAACACTACCAGCTCAGCTGACTTCATGAAGCCTTGGGTCGTGGATGAAGATAGTTCATCTGGGTCAGATGAATGACCAGGATAGCCGTGTGGGAAGTGTTATTTTTAGTTTGTAATTCTTTAGTTTGTTTTTCTTTTTTCCCCTACGTTTATTGTCTGTGTATTGCAGTGGCAACATTAGAGGAAAAAGTCAGTTGGTAAAGAGATCAAGACGTGTACGAAGTTGTTAAAGAAATAATAAAGATATAAGAAGTGTTCCTCCCGCCTTTACTTTATAAACGATCCCACATATATTGTTAATATTTAGGATTATTTTGATATTGACATCTATTGCCAAAGTTTCTCCATCTTGGTCGACTTGGTCATCAAGGTTGACTGGTAGAGAATGTCAAACGGAATTAAGTCCTCCCATTATTTCTCCCGAGGAATTACGACCCAAGATAAAATAAATAATATTGCCTGTTGATAGATTATAGATAGGCTTTATACATATAAAATAACATAAATTAAATCACTTCCTTAACTAACGAGCGTAAAAACCAACGTAGGAAATACACACATAACACATAAAAATGTAGTTGCGAGTGCATTAACGAAGCCATTAAAGTTTTGGTAACTGCAGCGACTTGCCTAACCGTCAAGGGAAAAGCAGTTGATTACTGACCGCACATACCAACCGCTGTTAACTGCTAGTTATTACTACTCAACTGCGTGGAATTAAATGGGAATGGAATGGTTGAATAACTGTTTATTTTATAAAGGTTTTTTTTTAATATTTACATTATATCTATTGGCTTATAGATTTCTACGAAATTTTCTGCATTAGTATTAAATTTGATGTGTATTAGAATCTTAATAAAAATGTTATGTCAATATGCAATAGCTAGAAACCGTCAAAGTACAGGTCACAAAAGTGATATGTCAAGAATTGTAACTTATGTGCGATGAATCAAATTTATTACCTTTACCTAGAATCTACAGGTGGTATAAGTGTTGGAAGGAAAATAAGGAGTAACACTGATTTATGAAAATGTTCGTAACATAATTTGTTTGATTACTAATATATATTTAAAAAGTATACATATAATATATATCTTCTTAATAATATATTACCCTGTCGGCCAAAAGTTTAAGACCGCACATAAACAACATAATTAACCATCAATTATAATAAAATCCTAACAAGTCTAACATCGCTGCACGTAAGATGCAGCGAATGTTAGACTTGATTCTCGAATGCTTCTTTCCCGACTTGCTTGCTCGATAAGGGGCGCATGAAGATGAACGTTGCCAAGACATGCGCCCTTGTCACCAAAAGGTCCCAGAACTATCCCCCGCTCCAGCTGCGAGGTCAGAACGAGAAGTGGAAAACTTCGGTTTAATACCTAGGATGCCAGGTCGATCGCTCCTTACGCATGGTCCTCTAGGTCGACAACGTTGTTCGACAGGCTAAAGTCGCGAGAGCGAAACTCTATCCGATCCTGGCATCCAAGTGGCCCACCGCACCACGTTAGGGATCTACAAGGCATACGTCCGCTCGCGACTGACATATGCGGCTCCCGCCTGGTATGCGATGGCATCTAAGTCATCATGCAAGCGCAAACAGGCGCAGCAAAATTTACCTCTGTGAACGATAGTGGGAGCTGGACGCTACGTCAGAAATGACGTCATTGCAACCAATCTTAAAGTCGAGTCTATTGTTGAATTTGTGATCCAACTGACGCGGCGATTTTTTGATCGCACAGACAACGGACCACACCCATATCTACATATTATAGCGCCTTTAAATGCCCGTCCATCGGACGGCAGACTACTCCCGCTAGAGCTTCTGTCTACCGTAGCATCATTGAAGAACATCATCAATGGATGTAAGTATGCACTATCGTAATACATATACACGCACACATCTTACTCTCGAGCGGTAGACATAGGACCAAGGGGGTCGTTACCCCCTTGAGTAAATGCCCGGGTAAAGGGGACAGCCCCAAGCCCCGTCTCCTGCAACTCCCCGTTAGGTAGGTTGTAGATGCTTCCACACTCACACCAATAGTTCTCGACTAGGTTTACACTTAACTATTTTTTTTAATTAAAGAGAAATTGCGTGCGAATATGCGTTGCACAACTCCACTCCTTTTGTTCCTCCCTCCTGTTACAGGCATCTTTCTATCTCACTTCTAACACCAAAATAATACGAGCTGTAGGGTTAGCTGAATAGGAAAGAGCCTTTAAAAAGCCTTCGGAAAATAACTCACTAGTAGCTTTTAATTCTCTCCAACGCTTATCGCTTCGTATCTCAATCGAAACTCCATCAACTTAACTGTACGATATAGTATTTTTCTGCAAGGTGCAATATAAAATATTATAATTCTGTATTTTAAGTTAAAGAAAAACACAATGGTAACTGATAGAATATACATCGATCTGAGATTAAGTGAAGAAAAAAGAGTATTCGATTTAGTGAAAAAAGTATAGGGACTCAGGGCCTAGTTGGTGTTATCAAGGCATTTCGTTTCAGCGTTTGTACAGCGTTGGAAAAATGTTATTAAACAATTTTATATCATAAGGTTTGTTTTCTTATTCATCACTTACTTCAACACAATATAATAAATAAGTTGTTCATTGTGTATACAACTAAACAAGTAAACTAAAGTTACTTGATCTATTTCTACAACTATTTCAAACAATGTTGTCTGCTCATTAACAAAGTTTATCTTTGTTTTCTTTAGAGTATTTTGTAACAGAGCTTAAAACGTGACATTTTGCTGTAATGATAATTTAATTTTGTTTACATTAATATTTCATTGGTATATAATATATACCTACATATTTACAATGAGCTATTTTAGTATTAAAATTTGAAAATTTCCATAAATTCATTCCATAAATTACTGGGATATTAATAATGGATTTTATATTATTTTCTCCATCTTTACAATTGAAAAAAAATAGCACTAGTTACTACATTAAAAACGATACAATGAATTGAATTTAATAGTAAATACATAGTAAAATGCAAGCGGACTACATTTTACAAATGATGTTAACCTCCAGTTGGACTCTGATTTATGAAGGGGTTCTTGGTGTCTTAACTTTCCTCTTTCAGCATAATGCTATTATATTTATGAACCCTGTTTACAATTGATAAATGGATGGACTGAATGTTTATTTTTGATAACATGGACTATGAGAATATTTTCAAGTTATTGGACAATAAACATCTATCGTTTTCAAACACCGACAAACGCTCAAGAGTCGTAATAATATTTTTATAATGTCCTCATTACTAATAACGTATTGGTCAATAATTAGGATTATTTAGCTCCTGAAAATACGTGTTTCTGACTTATACCCGGGTTTACTTGAATTTGTTCACAAACAATCTCAATTAGTCTAAACTTGTGGTTTCTATAGTGAAGACGTCATAAAATGGGAAAAGCTCGAGAAATTAGCCGTGAAGTGCGTTCTGCCTTCGTTGTTTTACATAATGAAGACAAATCCGAACGTGAGATTGCTTCACAACTGAAGTTATCGAAAACTTGTGTTCATGGCACAATAACTGGATACAGGGAGACAGGCAGTTTTCAAGATCATCCACGCTCGGGAAGGCCGACGTCTAGTGAAGATAATTTCATTGTTGTTACCAGCAAGCGAAATAGACGCTTAACAGCACCAGAAATCCGCATTGAAGCAAACATCATTGACTACAGTAAAACGGCGACTGAGAGATGCGAAGTTGTATGGTCGCGTTGCCGTTCGAAAACCTATGCTAAGGCTGCAAAACAAGAAAAAACGAATTCAATGGGCTCTGCCCATCGAGATTGGACTGAAGGAGATTTTAAAAAAGTACTTTGGACCGATGAATCGAAGTTTGAACTATTCGCTACAAAACGTAGAATTTACGTTCAACCAAGTGCCCAAGAAAAGATGATGTCAAATTGTGTAGTCCCAACAATCAAGCATGGTGGTGGTTCAATTATGGTCTGGGGTTGCTTCTCTACCCAAGGAATTTTGAAAAAGGAACAGTACAAAAACATTTTAGTAAAAAATGCTGATTCTTCCGGATAGCGATTAATTGGAAATGGATTCATTTTCCAACAAGATAATGATCCTTAGCATAGCTCAAAAAAAAAATTATGCAGAGGATATTTAGAAGAGAAAGAGGCACAATGGGTGTTAAAAAACATGGTTTGACCTCTTCAGAACCCGGATCTCAATCCCTTTGAACTTTTGTGTGAAGAGCTTGATAGGAACGTCCGTAATCGTGGCTCATTCTCGCGAGAAGAAATGTGGAATGCTTTATGCGAAATTTGGAACAAGACACCATTAACAAATTGATTGCCCGTGTGCCGAGACTTGTGAAAAAAGTCAAAAAAATTAAAGGAGGATTTTTTGATGAAAAATCAGTTTAGCTAACTATAGCCTTTTTTTGCATGGACTGTTAATATTTATTTACGCTTTTAAAGTATATTGTTTGTCAACCAATGTTCTATTACATGATTAAACATGTTAATTAAACATTTAACATTTTATTGGAGTTTTACTTTATTTTCCTACTTTAATTAATGTGGTCTTAAACTTTTGGCTTGTAGTGTATGTTTAATATGTATTTGTTTTAACTTGGATCTCGTTTAAAATATGTACGCTTTATATATTTAATTGTGTAATATTTATAACATTTTTTTTTATTGTCTTTCTAGTTTGTAAATTTATCGTTTTTTAAGTTATAAGTTCAGGTGGATCTATAAGAGCTGTTCGAGGAGAGCAGTATTATGTTAGAACGGTGCTTCCTGAGCACAGCATAGTAGGCATATCACATAAGGTGAATAACCGTGAGTATCGCGTGTTCCTTACATAGAAGTAGTAATAAAAAAGCTTATGTAAATTAAAGGTCATAGATTGTAAATTATTTTTAATCTCGGTTCAAACATGAGAAATATAAAAATACTCCATAAAGTGCCTTAAAGGACGCGGTGCGTCCATACGACACCAAACGTTCTGCCTATATAACAGGAACGACTATTTTTAAAAAATTGAGGAGTTTCGTGAAGAGACAGTGAAGCATAGAACAGAAATAACTTAGCAAGTGTTCCATTTATACTTCCGGTGACCTTATTTACACCGGTGGCTCATCATACACCGAATAGACTTGGAAAATGGCAGTCTTTTGCCAATTGGAAAATGTTTGTCCACAGAGGTGTACACATGTGCCCAGCCAGCTAAGGCAGTGACTGAACTTTAGAAGACAAAACTGTGACAGCACTACTAAACCCATCAAGCTAGGAGCTAATCATCTATATTAACGCGAATATTACATTAAATAAAACTAATTGTATGGATTTTGTCGCGTTTATTTTAACTTTTTATATCTCGACGTTTTGAGTTTGAATTTCATGGTTGTATTGTTTGAAGTTCTGAACGTTCTGATGTCATGCTATAGCTTACCTGAATTACCGTCAGCTTTTAATTATTTATTTTTATTACGCAGAAGAAGCTCACAGTATCTTGAAGTCATCCAGTGGTATGTGTGATTTGCGATTTAACTTCTTATTAATCTCAGGATCTCGAGCCAAGTTTTTCATTTTAATAGCCACGTAAATCATAGTTGGTAGGAATCGCTGTTCTTCTATGCAACAATTCGTGGTTTGTAGAATCTGGTGGGGCCGATCTAAGGTGTGGCCGCAACTGTGGTTCATTCGGTCACTGACGGAGTTATTGCTTTTTTATTTCTCCCACCACATATTGATCTTCAGTTAGGCAGCATTCAGTTAAATAATAAGATGGTCCACAAAACTTTGAAAAGAAAGAAGTTTTAAAAAATGTTTACCTCGATGGCTACTTTCTAAGCATGTTCTTAATTCATGATAATTAAAATCTGGATCTTCAGATATTATTGTAACACCATAGAAGACATTAGGAATAAACATTAATATATTAAATAATTTTAATAAACATGAAGCTAAACATAGAAATTAAAATCTAATCTCAACGTATGGGATAATGTCCAAAACTTACTTTTCCTCATGAACTACGAAGCGCACTAAGAACCAATTTTCAGAATAATGTATTTCAGAATAAACGGAAATTATCCAAAAAGCGCATTACATAGATTACCTCAAATAACCCATCACCTCAAATGCCAGAATTTCCTGACGATCTCGCAAAATGGAATGGCCTTTTATTTCAAAACTTTCGTGTCTAATATGTGCGTAAATATGTCTGTAATAAAGTAATCTGTAATAGATCTATCTCGAAGTATTGTCCAGTATAAAACTATATTATTTGTTGGGAATGCTGAAAGAAAGTCCGGTCTAATATTCATTGCTGATTATTACACCGGAATTATGAGTTCAAATGAGGATCTAGTATATAAATATCAGGGTGATCAGATGCAATATTTAAAACGAAATTATTAACTAATTCAGCAACCGTCATCGGTCGATGAAATAGATTTAAATATGCAAGTTTGTGAAGTGACTATGTATTAATACATTACACATTAAAACGTTTATGGTGCTATACGTTAAACGTCTATCGTATATCTATACTTTTATTGTAAATGCTTCGGTTATTACAGATCATCCCGAATATATGCAGATTAATGAAGATTAACGTCAGGACGAAAACTTTTGGTGTTCCAAAGATTTCGCATACGTATTTCACCACAACTTCTAATGATGTACTCCACGAGGTTCTTGTAAACTGTAATAAATCACATGACTACATTTACGATTTTTGCGAGTTTCTAAATCTTTCGCACAATGGACGTATAGATTTGTTAAAGTGCATTGTTTATGCATAAAATTAAATCTGCTTAATCAAAATGGACATAAGACTCAACTCTAAACAACTTTGCTCATGGGGATCGCACAAACATTCGCTAATTCTTTAAAAAAAATGTGTTAAGAAAATATCACATTCCCGTTACCTTTACGACGAACTAATGCCGATGCCAGCATCAACTATGCGATCGCGCACTCTAATGACGGTACTTGCGCTCTGTAGTCAATAATGTGTCCAGTGGCTTGTTTATTGTCTGATAACAATAACAATAATCCATGTCTGATTTCAAAACCGAAAATTATGACATATTAGGAATTGAATAAGCAAATGTTAAAGACCGCTATAATAATCTGGTAATTTGTCCATTTAAAAGTAACTATTATATTATGAACCATAGAACGATTGTTAAAAGATTTGGCGACCATTCGAATTTTCCGAAGTGTAAGGTGCACCTTAACTTTATTGTTGGAATCCATCCTTTACAATTTGTACTATATCGATAGTTTCAAATTAAACCTAATTACTGGTAATTTACCAATTGTATCCGTCGATAGGTTATCACTAGCTTATTTGAAAATATTTACCGCTAGCCAATGCAGGATTATTTAAATCGTATGAGTTGCTATTGCCGGGCAAGGTTTCCGGCACCAATCCTCTGCGATTTTCACTGTAGTATATACAGTAATGGGTGACGCTCAGATCAGCGACGAAATAAACACTAACTTGTTGATTTATCCCACTCATATTTTTCAACCGGATTGTCTCAGCATATCTGTATGATTACTTACTGAAGTTAATCGAAACAGTCGAAGTTAGAAAGACTCTAAGTTTAAACATCGTACACCATGACAGAATTAAAGTTGTTTCCTCATCATCTTGACTAATTCATGTTTCATGCAAAAGGCCATCCACCACTATGCGTGTATGCGAACTTTTCTGTTACATACAACTACTCTGTGGAATTGTTAGTCTTATTTATTTTGATTACATTTCCGCAGCTACATATGTTGCATAGCTACTGTCTGACCATGGTGTGAATTATATTTAGTATGGTTCATATAATGTTAGGATCGTCAAGTAAGCGTTGTATTAATTTCAACAATTTATTATGATATTTGACTCAAAAGCCTGTGAAAAATTGTTGAAACATCAATCCGTTATAGAAATATTGTTTTTATGGAGCAGAATAAATATAATTTATTCTAAATAACTAACAAGTAGGCTTTTTTATTTATAATACTATTTTTGACTTAATTAATGGTATAAATACATAAAACTTTTGATGTTGGTTTAAATGGTATTTTGCTATCGGGACACATAAACATTCTATGATAAATATATTGATATTTAAATATAACGTCATTACATGAATAACTTAACTATAAATATGTATTTTTTAGAATTTAGTACATTAGATATAAATTTCATATGAAAATCTAGCAATTGTAAAAAATATAAACAGTTTTGGACCGACGCCGTCGCTGGAAATTAAAAAAATAGA
This sequence comes from Teinopalpus imperialis, assembly GCA_029286865.1. Lineage (NCBI taxonomy): Eukaryota > Metazoa > Arthropoda > Insecta > Lepidoptera > Papilionidae > Teinopalpus > Teinopalpus imperialis. The sequence continues at coordinate 5,566,264 of JAGSMU010000012.1, forward strand.
AGATGTAATTTATAAAAACTAACTAAAAAACTAACATATATACCGACATACGTTAAATAGAACTTATCAGTTAAAACTGAATGTATGTGACTGCCCCTTTTTCGACTCTAGAGTAAAATAAAACAAGTCTTTGAAAAATATATTTTGCTAGAAACTGGAAGCAAGCCAGTAAAATACTTCACATTTCACTTTTATGAAAATTATTGCTATTTCAGAAAACTGTCATGTAGCCTTGCAATAATTCTAAACGTTTTTCGGTTCCATACGGCCAATGATCAACGGAACCCTTAAAGGATCACTCTTATGTATTTCTGTCCGTCTGTCACAAGAAGAAAAAATTACATGTTTACTGGGACCTCATAATTTACTCCTAAAATCGAGAGAAGTTCGAGGAGAAAATACTCCAAATATAGTACCTATATAAATCTACATAACCCAATCACGTACCTAGGTAATTCCGATTTTGGGAGTAAAGTAGATAGTAAAGAGTAGAGTAGGGGTCCAAGTAGAAACTTCTATTTTTTATCTTAGTGCATCATGTGATATATAAAACGAAGACCTTTGTTTTGAAAAATACATTCACACAACCACGTAATTTGTACCATCATTTTTCAAGGACGATACCGGAAAGGAATATCGCTTACACTTGCACATTGTGCATTTTTATTTATAATAATTTATGAAAGTTGTTCGAGTTTGTTTTGTCTTCAAAATATGTAGACTTAATACTAATTTATTGTTGTTACTAATTTTCTTACGTTTATGAATTGCTACAGCACAACGTCCCATCAGTGCCCAAAGAAACCCAAAATTTCGCACTCGCGTAGCTTCGCGTTGTCTATTACTTACTTACACTCGCTACTTATTTGTTTCTTTTATTTTATTTTTATATTTTCACACTTGGGCGTGTTTTATGAGATTGTTTTTAAAGAAATAAAGATTTCTCTTTACGCTCTGGTTTCGTCAAGACAGAGTATACATTTATTATGCCTAAATTGTTATAAAAATTCAAATTTTCTCTATTATGTTATATTTATTTAAAACTCCGATAACTGTAATAGAAGATGTATGTATGTAAATCAATAAATGTTTTTTAAATATTTTAATTGAAATACTTTTTCTGATCGTCTTTACTGCCTGTTATAATTTCGTGGCATTCATGTTGAAAATTAGGTTCTGAAGGGAGTAATGGCACCGCTAATATAAATAATTATAATATTAAACACACCTAAAGTTAAATTATTACAATATACATACAGTATAATAGTTACACCAGCATTTGAAGAAAATGAGTACAAGCTAATTATAACTATAAGAAAATTATAAACTAATATATCCACTAATAAACATATTTTATAGCGTAACTGTCATAACAATATCATATTAAATAATACCACAAATATATTTTATTGCTCTAGGTACAAATGTGAACTGTTTTAAGTGTAAAGTTGAAAGAACTTGGCTTTTTGACAGATTATCTCCATTTTTAATCAACAAAGCTTTTACAACAACTGAGTGACTTTAAGGAATCATAAGTAGTCTATAAATTAAATAGATGTATTAATTAGAAGCTGGAGTTGCTGGATGCAAATCAGTTAAAATATGTCGTATACCATTGTATCTTTTGGTGTGAATATATGAAGCATACCGATGACTGGTGGTACCAGCGGATCACAAGTAATCGTGCCTGCGGTTTTTCGCAATCTTAATATAAAAAAAAAACATATTTTAAACCACCTTGAATCGAAAAATAGCACAGATAAATATTCACAAGCGAAACTTGAAACGCACAAATCAAATCATATTATATCATAACACATGGGGAATAAGTAATATGTACATAAATTATATTGCAATTAAAAAAAAATTCAGCATTCAATTTTGAAATGCATATGTTAGCATATTTATATGCGCAATGGCGACCGATTCACCGTCAACTCGCTTATTATTTTTCACTCTAAACGTTACATTACACTATGGAGCGGGCCGTTAAAGAAAACAGAATTGCAGTGATTGCTTTCTATATAGTATCGTCAGAATTTTTGTATGCGCATCAATGGGCTGGGTATCAGTTGCATTCTCTCGAAGACCATAAGAGATCGGAAAATTATTTTAAAAATATTTCGATATTTTATACAATAAACTTTTCTTTTTATTTCGTGCAAGATACAAAGGACATCTCGCCCGGGTGTACTTGTGTTCATATTACGTCTTGATGGTTTCACAAAATTGTGCAGTCTACTAAAAATAAGTGCGTTTTGTAAAACACTCTAGAGGCTTAAAAGAACTTATATATTAAGACTTATTGAACATATAAGATTTTCCTTGGAATTAAACAGAATTACATTAAAAAATGTTTTATCCTTATTATATATGTATAGGTTATATTCGGGAGTTCTTTATATTTAATTTATATTTTTATTTATGTTTAATATAAATTCAGTGATTAACTAGCTTAGTTAGGTTTTAGCGGTGAGGTCTAGAAATAGTATATTTGTAGTATAGTTGTAGAAACTATGTGCCTGCACCGCAGCCGGACTTCAGTTTTTTTTCAATGTGTTTTATTTGCGAATTTACGGTTTTTATATAATATTGGTTATGACTGAGTACGAAGTACACCATAAGTAAGTGATTCCTTTAGCCCATCATGTTCGTACAAAGTAAGTTAACAATGCAGATGCGTCCTTTTGACTTAGATGACATGTCTCGTCAACTCGAAAGAACTAAACATAAGATATCTGGTCTCTTTATTTCATTAGAGGAAGCACAGCAGCGTTAATCTGCTATGAGAAGCTAGTGTTTTGGCGTGTTATTGATTGAGCCGATGTGTATGCATAATAGAAGATATCCAAAAAGATCCATGGATCAATGTTTAAAAACAGGATACGGAAGTTTGAGACAACTGGTTCAATTTTACTGGGCGTGCCTTGGTTTACTTCGGACGCGGATGAATCTATGATTCGCGATGGGATTGTAAGTGGCGGCACTTTAAATCAGTTTATTTTTATTTCTGACGGTAGGTCATTTGTCATTTATTTAAATTTAAATTTAATAATCTATATCTATAATCTAATCTAATTTATATATATCCGAAAGGTCAAAAATAATTTCATTACACAGATCGGGCTATAATGTTAGTTAAATTTCGAAAGAATTAAATATATGTGTTACCATAAAAATTTGGAATACACAAGAAGGCGAAGAAGGCAATGTCCAAAATAACAGACGAAGTGGTCGACGTCCTAAAGTAACAAGCAAGAAAACGGTTTTACACCTACGGTCCATTTTGCAGAACAAGTTGACTTCAATGCTGAAACTATGCGCCGCCATCACAGGACGAGGTTGCACTGCAGGCATTACGCTAAAAAAGTTTATTTGACTAATGCGCACAACGCAGTTCGGTTGAATTTTGCTAGGGAGTTCTTAAATTTTGATTGGTCAATCACAATATTTACAGACGAAAGTACTATGGTTGGGAGGATGGTGATGAACAAAATAACGTGTTGATTTCTGTTGTCGTCCTCAGGAAGTCCCACATATCCCCAATGTCCTATAGGAGCAAAATTGCCGTTAACTATCTAATAAAATTATGTTGGTGATGAAGATCATGATGTGCCTATCATTGAGTCTGGTAGAATTAGTGCAAACGTTTGGAGCTGGATGTCGGCTGGAGGAATCTGTGTGCATTGCGGATTAACTCTAAAAGCAACAGCTCTGAATAGTCATGTTGCCGACCGTCTGAAACTGTTAACCAGAAAATGAGTTTTCCCAATTTTACTATTTGCAAGACAACTGTCGAATACTTAGGGTTCCAAAGACATCAATACATTCATCTTATACCGTGTCCTTCAAAATCCAATGATTTAAATCCAATTGAAATCTTTGGGGACTCATGGTGCAACGATGGAATCACTGCAATGAGAAAACCTATAACAAAATAGTATTTGTATCAATTTGTATAATTTATTTTAAATTGTAAATATTACCTATAATTCATTTTTAATTGAACTCTGTTATTATTGTTTTTAATTATAGGACTCTAATAATAAAAAATATGAAAAAATAGAACAAGACGCAACCACAAATATTTCTTACAGTATTGTGGATTACACGGTGGTGTGGACTTAATCAATAACTATGCACAAAATGAGATAACAGCTCTAAGTTCAAATATATTATAATGAAGTGGTGACAGGAGGGAGATCACGTTATTATTTTAAGCGAAAATAGACCTTGTAGTTTTGTGATGTGCAAAGGAAATTCAACCTGAGTGGTAAAGCTATTTCGTTGTACAATACATTTGATTCTGCGACTTTTATACTCGTATTTAGGGCAAATACTGTTAAGAATAAAGTATTGCAAATAATTGTCAGCATCAAAAAAATATATATATTTATTGATAATACTGGAGGTACTCGAAAATTATATATTAAAACTTTTACAAGCCATTCCATCTCTGCATAAAGGAGACGACACGCTGGCCCATGATGCGTAGGAGAAAACTGATATGTTTAACTCTATTTTTGCGTCCAACTGGACTCTTGACGACAAAGTGAATTCATCGCTGCACATCTTGCAGAGTGAGTGCTCAATGTTCTTTCCGATTTCTGTAGAAGTCAAAAGAGCAAAGCACTTCTCATCCCTGGACATCCACAAGTCGAATCCCTTCGATTGTCCTGAGAAAGTGTTATCCATAGTTGGCACCGGTACTTACGCGTCTTTTTCGATAGTCTTTCTCTTTAGACATTGTCCTGAACTGCTATAATACAACTTTGGTGAACCCGATCCCTAAAAAAGGTGATTGTTAACATCCGTCTAACTACAGGCCTATTGCCATATCCCATTTTTCTCGAAAATAATGGAATTGTATACTATCAGCTCATGAGGTACCTAGAGGAACACTAGGTGATCAGTACGGTTTCCATCGGGGTAGCTCAGCGCTGCAGGCAATCGAGACCAAGGGTAGACCTCTGTGGTAAGTCTGGATGTAACGAAGGCCTTCGATCGGGTTTGGGTTTTTTTCGAAGCTTCCTTCCTATTAGCTTTCCGACAACATATGCGTTTATTCGCCATATCAGTGACATGTTGCAAATTAATAACATTTATTACTATGCGGAAGACAGCACAGCGTATACGTTATACACGGGCTGCGCCAATATTTCTCGCAAAATCGTCAATGATTGCCAGAACTTGTGTCTGAGGTCGAGATTTTGTTAAACAATTCACTCAGATTGGAGCCATCAAAATCTAGTGCTATTTAATCTAATAAAAAGTTTGCGCGTTCACCGCTAAAAAGAACACTTTGTCGCGTTTCCTAATTTTGAAAACAATCACCTTGTTATTTCAGCTAGTATTGAAATTCTTGGAATTGACATATCAAGCGACGTTCAGTTTCGCGGTCACTTGGAAGATAAAGCCAAATTGGCTTCTAAAACACTTGGCGTGCTTTATAGATCAAGATAGTGTCTGCCCACTGTGTGGATCTTTACAAAGTGCAAGTAACGTCTCACATGGAATACGGTTCTCATTTCAGGGCCGGGGCACCCCAGTACCAACTCCTTTCATTAGACCGCATTCAAGGGTGGCTCGAATCGTTGATGATCAGGTATTTTCCGATCGGCTTGATTCAATGGCATTACGAAGAGATGTGGCATCTTAATGAATTTTTTAGCCATTTTACATTTTACGAGTATTCTGAGGAGTTGATCGGATTAATTGCAGCCACTGAGTTTAAACATCGAACATCGAATTCAAGATTTTCTCGTCATCATTTTCATGATTGTCAATCCAGGACTGTGCGCTTTTCGCAAAGTTTTCTACCATGCATAAGCACTCTGTGGAAACAGCTGTCTGCTTACTTAGGAAATAGCTTACATCTTTCTTAAAGGCCGGCAGCGCGTCTACGACTCCCATGCTGTTGTGGATATTCATGATCAGCGGTGATCAGGTCAGCCTCAGGTGAGCTACTTACTCTTTTGTTACCCATTCTATAAAAGAAAGATAAAAACCTGGTCTAACTATTGCTATCGTAAGACAAACTAACTTTAGCGAAGGATAATTTGTGTTTCTGTGAAGAAATTTCGCATTATATTCTTTTCTTATTACAAAACTACAATATACCGTAATATTGCTAGTACACGTACTCGATATATATGATATTATAGTCTTTAATATGGTATAATTATATGGCAGTATACTCGATACGATAGTAGACATCAGTGCTCCAGAAAAAAATCTATAATAATCTCATTAATTATTTATTTATTTGTCCACTATAACCCGATAAAAAATCTGGTTACTGTAGGACCCTCTGTGTTAAATCCTAATCAACTATTGTTGCTTTAGAAAGTGATACTTTCTTCATCTTACCTTGTTTTAGTAATTTCTTGTTACTTTTTATCTATAGTTTTACCCTGAAAATTTCCAACATTTATTAAACACAAAGAAAGAGTAATGTCGGATAAGAATACACGCATATGTACAAAACGGTTTCGCTAAGTGTTATTAAGTTCGTGAAATCTACTTTCCCGTTGCAAAGAGATTATGCCCGTATTTTCAACGTTCAAAGCAAAACATTTGAACACTATTAAGAACTTGAAATTTGAGTTGCATTTGTTTCTACTTTGTCTCATAAACAAGCGCAGATACGTATTTATACAGCCGTATCTCGAATTAGACTTAAAAAATATCATATTATTTGAAAAGCTAAATAAGATTTTTAAAAAAAACCTTTATATATAGTATGTTGTATAGTTTTTGACGTTATTACTGTGTGTATTGATTTTTCTAAGTCTTAATATTTTGGTATTTGTTAGTCATCTAAAATTTTTAAGGAAAAAATCCTTTTTGGCTATTTTTGTTAATGAGATTGTTAGTTATTTATTGTTATTTGGTAAATATCAAGTCACTTAAATATATCTATGTATATAATATTAATATATGGTATATAAGAATATATTTTTGATTTATGTGAGATATCTAAAGCTTTCAGGTTTTAAATATAGAAATAATGCAAGGAAATTGTTCAGTTTCCTATATGTGGAAGAACCGTAAAATTCTAGGTTGTTTTAGATAAACTAGAATTTTATACTGGTACTATTTATTAGAATGGTGGTCTCTTAATGGGTGAATATGATTTTAATACATTACGAGACTTCAGGGAACTGTTAAGTGGTTATAAGCAAAAAAATTTTTAAGATTTTTTAGAATTTAAATATTTAATTATAAAAATATTTATGAATCTTTACCAAGATTTTTTAAAATGTGATAATGAAAATATTCATGAAAAATTGTATTTTCTTTTGTAAATTAATGAAACTTCTTTGACATGCTATTTTCTCTCTAAAGCCAACTACTGCTTGGGAATGGCAAAAAGTATCTTCAACTAACTTTTCCATTAACGGAAAGAATAACGATCTATCAGGCGATAATAAACGGGCAGCGAAAAACTTCTTTACTCCCAAGATTCCCATTTGCTTTATTCATCTACATGCATACGTAATACGAGTTTAAAAACGATATATAATTTTTTTTAAGGCCTATGTGTTCTTTTCGATGATTAAATATACTTTAACGCAATCAAACACTTGACATTTTGACGGCCCTTAAGTGCGTCATCGAAACGAAAATAACGGCATGCTTATTTATTATATTATTATATTAGGTCCTTACATATGAAATTAGCGTATTATATGGAAAAAGTAAAAAAATATTTTTTTACGTAATTATATATTTAAACAATCGAAGTGTGTACCATTATTATGTATGCATTTTCGCCGTTTTGTAGGTAGTTCATTGATTCCATTGCTAATATATTTTTAATTTGTTTTTCGAATCAATTTTAAGAATATTTTATTATTATTCATTTTAATCTGTTGACTTTTTAATATTATTTCTGAAAAAAATTTGGGAGTGAGAATTAATAAAATCTTCGAAAGCCTTGAAGAAGATTGGTTTGCCTTATCGGAATTGAATTTTTTTACTTGCAAAAAATTGTCCAAATTCCGAAAAAAGTGCTGATCTGTTGGAGCAAGGTCCGGGGAGTATGGTGGGTACCCGAGACATTCCAATCGCAGCTCCTTTAATTTAGCGACCATCTGTCGTGAAGTATGGGGTCTAGCGTGTTCATGGAGCAGCAGTGGACTGGAGCAATTGACTAGTCTCGGTTGTTTAACGGCTAGCTTTTCCATCATGGTTTGCAATTGTCGACAGTACAGATTTGCTGTAATTATCTGGTCAGATCTTAGGAAGCTGTAGTGTATGGATAGCACCAGCACTGGTCCACCAAAGACTCACCGGTACCTTTTTCTGAGTCAACTTTAGTTTAGGACAGGATTTTGCTGGTTCTCTTCGGTTTAATTTTTCGTACAGTATCCATTTTTCATTACAAGTAACGATACGATTCAAAATTCCCTCGTTATTTTGACGGTTGAGTAATGTAACGCAGCACTCAATGCGTGTTTGTGTGTGTGCCTTACTCAATTCATGCGGTACCCATTTCTCGAGCTTTTTAGCTTTTCCAATTTGTTTCAAATTAATTAAAATTATTTTGTCACTCACACCGTAGCCTGCAGCTGCTGAATCTGACGTGGTTTACAATGGATCCGCTTCCACAATCACCTTTAATTCTTCATTGTCAACTTGAGTGTCCCGCCGTCCACGGGGTTTGTTTTGGAGGTCAAAATCTCCAGAATGAAAACGTTGGAACCAAAAACATTCCATGCTTTCTTTTACAGTAGCTTCCCCATACACATCATTAATCCTTCGAGCTGTTTCTGCAGTGTTGGTTCCACGGTGGAACTCATATTCATCATGTCGAAATTGAAACATTGTTGTGTGATTGTCTGTTGGAAACATGTTTCCAAAAGAAATCGAATATTAACAAAAAATATATTATTGCTTTTAAGGAAAATTCTATAGTGTAAAAAACTTATTTGCGGTTCGATCTTGACTAAATAATGTTAGAAACAAAAACATTTGCTTTTGATAATCTTTGTGAAAAAGACCAAAATAACAATTTTTGCCAGTATTTTTAATGATTTGTACGCCTGTCTTATATGGGATATAAGATATGGTATATCCATATTTCTCGCGCAGCCTATTATATAAGCGGTATATAATAATGTTTGTGTGAAATGTGAATAGATCTCACTCTACTCGACATAAAAAAGAAATGACAAATTTGGTTGCCGCAGACAATAAGGAAATTGTTAATCGTAAAAAGAATCCAATTGAAATCCATTTTTTGAATACAATGGTGATTTGAAACTTTGAAAAAAAAATACATGCAAAGAAAGATTGAATTTAACACATATATTTGATATGACTTTAAATGCCTTCATAACAACTATACAAATAAATACGTTAGAATCCTTAACTTCTTATATAACATTGTCGTTTGAGCAAACGATAATAATGGTAATCTAGTTTATGGGACGTAATATTCAGGTAATTGACGCTCAACTTTAACATAATAAATCGCTGATAGCCACTTGACTAGACAATTTTACTATATTTTGGGCTTAATCTATCAGACATGGATCGACGTGTAATAATGGATCACTTTTAATATGCCCTGGCTTATAAATACTAATCAAATTGGTACATACTTAGTTGTTTTACCAATCAATTCAATGCCATTTCGGCTCGCTTTTTTATCAGAATTATATTATTAATATAAAATAGAATTCGATATGATTTACCAGTTCGATTGACTGCACTCTACAGTGCATGTTGATTTTAAATAGTATGCTCTAATATTTTTTGTTTATCCATGGCGAAGTTGTATAAAGTTTATAATAAATGAAGCTTAAATGTTGACTCTTATTACAAAAAGTAATCATGTTAATATATTTCTAAAAGTGTTTTATATTTTAGAAATTAATTTTATTGAATTTTTTTTTAATAAATGTTAGGTTTAATATTTTATTAATATTATGCCACCGATGGCAAATCAAAGACTTTTTTGGCAGGTTTATTCACTAATTTCTATATATTATTCTTTGTATTAATAAATTTTGATACTTTATATTTGACTTTGTAAAAAGGATTAGTATTTGCAAAAAATAAATAGGCAGTTGTATAGTTATATATTTGCTAGTTTTTTAAACATAGTTTTATGAAATGTATATTTTATTTTCATCTTATTAAAAAGGTTTAAGAGAAATGATTTCTCTCAAATTCTTTGTCTGCTTTAGTGAGGTACATATTAATTTAATTTTCCTCACCACTCCGCTCAATGGATCACCAAATGAGCTATTACGTAGTAATAGATTTTAATGACAATTTTCTCGACACTACTTAATTTTATATTTTGTGATATTTCGGAAAATCAAATTTAGAGTTACTTCACATTTGATTAATTAGGCTATTCTGTGTATGCTTTACTTAAGTTACATTACATATCTGTTGGTCTTTAATAAACAAATAAACAATTAAATGAGGGATATTTTTAATTGAATACAAAGCAAACACCAATCTATTAACACTATGATCGCTTAAAATTGTAAAGAAACTATTCAGTCGTCGTAATGTATTCATCAGCAACGCATAAATTCTTAAGAAGAAATATTTCTGTATAACCTGTAGACCAGGATCGACAGTAACATATGGTTTAGTGATTAATGTGCATTGTGATTGCCCTTCTACGATCCATAGGCGTTCCCACAAAGATGTCATCAACTAATGTTAATGATATATTTGTGGGAACAACTGAACGAGAGCTACGGAATAAACAAAGAATTGTGCGAATCGGCCCATACATTTCAGCAGAAATAAATTGTTTAATGTAGTGATGGTTAAGGTATTTTTTTTCAAATTATCTCCTATTCTAGCGAACACATGCGAAAATCCTCCTGGGTATGCCGAAGATAAAGCTCATATAACTCCTGCGGTAGCTTGTCTCATTCCTTACTGGCAGCTGCTCTGATTTCTGACGGATCTGGGGGCCACTTGCTGGCGATTCCAAACAGGTCACATAAGAGTATCCGATGCGTACTGATCAGGTTTAAGTCATGCCAGCCGGACGGCTAATCTAATCATTAGGTGTTGTACTCTCGGAGTGCGGTGTACACTCGTTGAGCTCGATGTACAGGCGCATTATCATCGACAAACATAAATCGTATAAGTAATTTGTTTTAAATGGTCTGACAATTTTGTCGATAATGACCGTTCTGTACAAATTGCTAATCGTCTCGGTATATAATGTATATAATCAAGTGACAACGACACTGATTTGCCACTTTGCTGTTCCAGTGACAGTTCTTTATCTTCCCGGGTCTCCAGGGTTTCTCCAGACATAGACACGTTAATTATCTAGGTGAGTACTGATCAGGGTTTCCTCAACGAAAAGGCAATTTTCCCACATGTCTTCGTCCACTGCTTCTTCACTTTGACGTGCCTCGCCCATTGTAATCGACGTTGTTATCTTTGCCGTATGTTAAGTGGTGCTCTCCATGACCTCGTTGCTCGTAGTCCAATCTGGTGTATTTTGAATGCTAATTTCACGTCCCATTGCGGCTTTCATTTGTGATCTGATTTTAGTGGCGTTGACACATTGATTGACAAACAATATACTTTAAAGAAATATTAACAGTCCATGCAAAAAAGGCTATAGTTAGCTAAACTGATTTTTCATCAAAAAATCCTCCTTTATATTTATGACTTTTTTCACAAATTTCGACATACGGGCAATCAATTTGTTAATAGTATTTTGTGATATATTTTTTCCAAATTTCGCATAAAGCATTCCACATTTCTTCTCGCGAGGATGTACGCCACGATTACGGACGTTCCTATCAAGCTCTTCCCACAAAAGTTCAATGGGATTGAGATCCGGGTTCTGAGGAGGCCAAACCATGTTTTTAACACCTCTTGTGCTTCTTTCTCGTCTAAATATCGTCTACATAATTTAGAGCTATGCTTTGGATCATTATCTTGTTGGAAAATGAATCCAACTCCAATTAATCGCAACTCGGAAGAATCGGCATTTTGTTCTAAAATGTTTTTGTACTGTTTCTTTTTCAAAATTCCTTCAATTTTCATCAAATCGCTAGTTCCTTGGCTAAAGAAGCAACCCTAGACCATAATTGAGCCACCACCTGGCTTGATTGTTGGGACTTCACAATCTGACACCATCTTTTCTTGGGTACTGCGTCGAACATAAATTCTACGTTTTGAACCGAATAGTTCAAACTTGGATTCATAGGTCCAAAGCACTTTTTTAAAATCTTCTTCAGTCCAATCTTGATGGGCAAAAGGCCACTGCATCCGTTTTTTCTTGTTTTGCGGCCCCAATAGAGGTTTTCGAACGGCAACGCGACCACCTTCGCATCGCTCAGGCGCCGTTTTACTGTAGTCAATGATAAAGGTTTAACTTGGGTTTTGTTTATTTCAACGTGGATATCTGTTGCTATTAAGCGTCTATTTCGCTTGCTTGTAACAACAATGAAATTATCTTTACTAGACGTGGTAGCTCCCGAGCGTGGACGATCTTGAAAACTGCCTGTCTCCCTGTATCGAGTTATTGTGTCATGAACACTAGTCTTCGATAACTTCAGTTGTGAAGCAATCTCACGTTCAGATTTGCATTGTGTAAAACTACTATGGCAGAACGCACTTTACTGCAATTTTTTCTCGAGCTTTTCTCATTTATGACGTCTTCACTGTAGAAACCACAAGTTTAGACAAATTGAGATTGTTTGTGAACAATCAAATAAATTGTGTTTACTTAGGGTAAACTCGGGTAATAATCAATCAAAAACACGTGTTTTTGACTAAGGAGCTAAATAATCCTTATTATTGACCAATACGTAACAACAGAAAAGTAATTAGTATTGAGGACATTATAAAATATTATTACGACTCTAACACCTGGCTCTACTACCACCTAGCAGCGTTTGCCGGTGTTTGAAAACAATAGATGTTTATTGTCCAATAACTTGAAAGTAAATAAAAGAATGACTTAATATTCTATACTAACAATACAATATGCAGATGTGAATTTCTTTTATTTATCCTATGGGATTTTATTATAATTGATGGATAATTATGTTGTTTATATACGGTATTAAACTTTTGGCCGGCATGGTATATATAAATAAACTTAATTTCTTTTATTTTGAATTTTTAAAATATGTTAGAAATTAAAAATAAAAAGTAAGTTACATTAATTGCCTGAGTAGCGTCGTGCTTCACAAGCCATAGACTATTTTAAATATGAAATATATTTTTTACTTTTCTTTTAGGTTTATTAAAAAAAAAACAAATTAAAGTTGTTTTATTTAAATTAAGGGTTTACTGGGTATTCATTACACAGTATTTATTTGATTGTACATTCTCTTAAAAATAATAAAGTTTTTGTCTGTAAAGATGGGTTTCCTAGAAATTACAGGAATTACTTTTCATAAAAGTGAGGAATTTAAAATGTTATTCTTTAGTTAATGGATGTTTTATTGTTAGTTAATAATAGTTAAGGGTAATAATTAACCTTGATGTATTTAACTTTTAATTTCTTTTTAAATTTTAGAAGATTTATAGTCGATTTGAAGATGTATTAAATAACAAGAATAATTACGGATATGACCATAAATTATATTAATGCTGGTATCAGGTATTAAAATAATATATTACATTTTTGTGAAGCAACATCTGTTGCATTGCTTATATAACATGCTTACAAGTCACGGCCCATCAGTTTGGTTAACTATTATATTTTTAGCAGTGGCATCTATAGTGGAGGCAATAAAAGTTTTTGTAAATCGCCGTGCAATATTTTGTTGGATTAATTAAAGCACTGTAAAGTTTTTAGTGTAAGTTACGACACCTTCCTACAATTCTATTTAAATACTCTCATGGGCAGTTTTTAAGAATTTATTTTGCGTCTTATAATCGATGCTACTATTTTTTTTTATTTCAGTTTTAAGTCTTGAAAGTATTCCAAAAAATCTTCTTTACAGAATGAAACATGTTGGCGAAACGTTTTATCTAAGTGCTACTGTTAGCGTTCTTGAATTATTCATGTCGTCAATTGACAACGAACCAGATTTTTATATGATGTTTTAGTATCGATTAAGTATTCTTTTATATTTTTTGCAAAGTAGACAAAGATAATAATTGTTAGGTAAGTGTGAGTCTTTTAAGTCTAAGTAATTGACAGACATTATATATGTTGTTGTTGATGTTGATGTTTTAATACATATTGACAATAATTAATTATAACGTCAAATATATATATATAATTATAACGACTAATGACTAGTTCACTAGTGAAGTAGTTATCTAAATTTTTTGTGTTATGTAAATTTTCTGAAGCAAAATAATACAATATTAACGAATGGCCAAGGAGACAATGAAGGTAGGATAATTATTGTCCAAAATTGGAAACTAATAATAGTACGTCAAAGAAATATATTAATTTATGCTTAATTTATGTCTTTTTTCTTTTATTCCTTAAACGTGTAGTGTCATTATAATTTCTTTCCTATTGTTTTATGATTATGTGAAAATAATAAAAAGTTTGCATAATGCTAACGGCATATTATGTAACACATCTCACGCAGTATCTCGCACGATCTTTTGGTCATATGGTTACACTCTGATGGATGTCGTATAACGAGAAGATTGCAATTAAAAATTACCAAATTACCTTTTTTGCTCTTATGAAAAGGAATCATCAAAACTTTTATGAGCGTACACAATCTAGCAATGATTTGAAAATACTCTTCTGATGGAAAGGGCACTAGTCACTAAAATCAACAAGATGCCATTTATTTTTATGCCATTTAGTTGCACGGTCTTATACCGGAAATCATAAATATATTTTAAACGGTACCCTAAAATATATTTCTGGTTATTATAAGATTACACCATCTGCGAAGGGTATATAATAATAAAGTTTATTGACACCAAGAACATATTTTGTTAATGATTATAACTTTATAAACTAATTAGTGTAATGTAGAAGTAAAATGTAGTTGTGATTACGATTATATTAGTTATTGGTATATTATAAAAACCTGTCTTGCAGGGATCTGAGCTTTCCGTAATATCCAACACTTAGTACATAAGCATAAAATAAAGGTATCCAATCTAGAGCATATTAAAAATTAAAGAAAATGAAGATTAAAGATTGTAAGTATTGTGAAAGTGAGTTTAAGAGTATGAGTTTGTGTCTGTACGGTTGTGAGTGAAGGTTTTCGTTCATATTATACTACTTTAGTGTCTCTAGTAAATCTACAGTTTGCTGATAACCCACTTGTAGTAAGCACGAGTACACTTCTTTTGCACTGCAGGAGTTTAAGGGGCAATTTTCAATGAGTTGGTGATAATAATTTCATACATTAACAAAAAAGTAGAAACCTTTTCACATGATTACTCTGAGTCTTTTCTCTCTCTAACAAAATATTAGTTCTTTTAGAAGCATTAGTTGATTGAGTAACAATTATATAAACAAAAGGAATAAGTAAGGATTGGCATAAGCAAAAGTAAACTGTGTTATATTTGCCGTAGTGCCATAGACATTCGAACTAACACACAGGCATTCACTCACCATGCTCTTTCCTCTTTGCAAGTTCAATAAGAACGGAGAAAGGTTCAAATTTATTATTAATATTATTATTATTTTTTTGAGTTCGGCACACAAAACATACAAGCAGCATACCCAGACCTGAAATCTAATAATTTGCAATACACTAATTTCATTTCTCGTTTGGGAATTGAACCCAATACCCAGCAACAAGGTACTTTGTCTACTGCATCAGGCGGTTGACTTTCTATATATGTACATCGAACAAAAGGGAAGGCGAAAACGTGATAATAAACTTTTACGTTGGTCGTAAAAAAGATACAAACGAATATACTTTACCCTTATTATTTTAATTTAAAAAGATGTCCCTGTTTTACTAATAACATAATAAAAATAAAAATGTTTTCTCCGCATTGTAATAACTATTAACTTATTTTTATTGTAATTACTGCTGTAATTAATTATGAATTACTCCGAATAAATATGACATAATATTTTAATTATTATAATGTTTTAGTTGTGGTTGTTAGCCCTGAAAGAGAAATTATCAATACTTTTCACAGGTGTCCTGTTAGAATAGACTAAGAGGTAATTAAACCAACTATTATATGTAACGAGTATGCAAATCAACGTGCCAATCGATATATAACTATGGCAAATAGTGACTGGAAAGAATTCCGAACATAGGTATCACTTCCGATCAGGTGAAGTGTAAATTTGTTTCTCACGCATCCCTGTGTGATAAATGTCAGATCACACCTTCAAATACCGCCGATTACCGTTTCAATCCGGTCCTTATCCAGCTTAAAAAAGCGGCCTATAGAAGCCTAAGAAAAACAGTAACATCTTTCGATTAGTGAAGAAAATTGAAGACCCAATAAGTTTTTTTTAATATTGTTACTAAAACCTATAATAACCATCAATTTAAGACACATTTTACAGTATGAATGTATTGAAAATCTTTTGGAACGAGTTTAATAAAGATACTAGTAGCAGCATTTATTTTTCAAAATATTTTTTATTTATTTTAATTTTATTTAAGTGACTAAAACATAGGTCATACTTAGTAATTAAGTCATCAACTATAAAAATAAAGTTAATTTTTATTTTTATAGTTGATGGGTGTCTAGGGTTTCAAGGATCACTTATCTTGAAATGTGGTAATTTGTCACTATCGACTACGAAATCTATGTTTTAAAAAACATAAATTTTGATAGGTTGGAAAATGATGAAATTAGTTAATTGCCCATTAATCACAACAATATATAGTAGCAACAATTTTGATTTTAAATTGTGAAAAGCTCTAAGTTCTATGTCCTTTCGTGTTCGTCTTTTCATGAACTAATTGTTTATACCATAGTGGTAGCTGTTATAAATTTCAGTTCGCTAGCCAACCTAACATGTAAGTTAAACTTAATCTAACTAACATTGGTAATAGTTGATAATGATGGTTAATGGCGGTAATAACAGTCATCATGAATGTTAATAGGGTTTCACCGTAAATGAATATTAATCGACTCATCGATCGTCAACATGTAATATTATTTTAATACAAAAAAGGTCGGATAATTTTTTTTTCGTACTTTATAATAAAAGGTAGTAGTGAAATCTCTTTGGTTGTACTGTTTGTATCTGGCTGGTTTTGATAGCATTAAATAAATTACGTTTTAAAAACAGAAAAATTGTTATTCTACGTCCAAAATAAGTGAATTTGATATTTATTTGATATTATTTTGAAGTTTTATTACAAAAAAGGGAAAAATGCAACGTTAATGCGGACGTTTATGGACGCAGTGTCAGTAAGAGTAGTACAAAATCGATCCAAAAATTCACGTAGGACAGTAACATAGCTTACCAATTGAAGATTTACTGTGCGATGTCATAAATATAAATGCTGAGATATGATATTATATGTTACAGGTTACAATTATATCACAATTAATCCTTAATTAGTTTCATGAATGTGCACCAAAAATCATATTTATTGTCTTATACTACGAATATAGTTGTTAAGTTCTTGTATTTTACCGGGTGAGTGCATCATCCATCTTACTCCTAAGCGGTGACTATGCAGTTGCAACACTAAAAATGAAAACATAAGGATCTTAACTCCATTGCAACGCCTACGGAATAACATTATATTAATTGTAACAAGATTGGTTACATGGATGCGGTAACTGCTACGAATAGTGTATTGCTCTATATTTTATATACCCAAGTATTATAACACTTCACAGCATATTTATAAAAACCTCCTACTTATTTTATATTAATAATTTATTTATTTTGTTTATATATTTAAGCATCATATACAGTACGTATAAAGGCGGAATTAATTGCCTTAATATGTAATGTTTGCGGTATGTGGTAAGCAGATAATAATTTAGATAGAAACCAAAGCTCAATTTATAAAAGTATCTTCTCTAAAGTGATTACATTACATAGTAGGTATAGATTCAATTTGTTCTCAAATTCTGCAATATACGAGTATTTGAAATTATAGTACCATAAAATAGACTAAAAAAAAACGATTTCTTTAATGGTCCTTCATTTTTTTTGTTTTTCTTCAGCGTGGTAAGTTGCGAATATTATACCCTAATGTCCAAATGTGACAAACCCTTTTTATTCATCTTAATATTGTCCCATTTTCCATATGGAAAACTATGACATCTAAAGGTTAATAAAATATAAAATATTTGTCTATTTTTAAAAACAATGATATAACATAAATCGACTTAAGTTATTTCTTCTATTTACTGTACCGCTGAAGACTTTCTGATCGATTTTGACCACGTTGATATCATCTGGTTATTACCAGTTGATTAATGATAAAGGTGATGATGAAAATATTAAATCATATGAAAAAACAGAGAAAGAAGAAAAAAACAATAAATTTGTAGTGCAAGATTCTCGTTTCTATAAAGTTAGTGATATCCCAAAAGTAACATTTCCCGTATATTACAGGTTTTCCCATCTTAAACCCAAGGTCTCTTTTACATTTACTATTCTTAAAAATATATATTTTTGAGTTAAAATTAAGTAAATTGACATCATATATCCTATATCACCTATATAGATCTTACTGCTGATCAAAGGCACTTTTAAGAAAATATAACTGAAATAAATAATTTTGAATTTGTGTGGAAATAAATACATTTTATAATAAGTCATTAAATTATATATTAATATAAGTTACGTAATATTAGATTAAAAAAAGTTTTAAAAACAGAAACCTTACACAAGAGAGCTTACGAAAATAGTCTCCACAAACTCGATTTCAATTCAATCACTTAGCTTAACCATTTAATTCAATAAAAATTGTTTCAGTATTACAATAGTTTGTATATTTGACGTTTATATCGAAAGCGAATTAATATGGTATGTTATTCTTGTCGTTGTTTTTTAGGGTTAGGTATATGTTAATCATGTATTTATCTATATAAATGTATATTATATATTGCTACATATACGTAAATGTATTTATATAATAGAGTATATTTTACTTTTCTTATAGTCTTTTTTTTATAGTTGAGTAAACTGTATTATATATTTATCAAAAAACCCAGTGATAAACAAACAAACAGATTCATATTTTATTTTTTATTTTTGAGTAATGAATGCACCGCACTATTTCACACCACGCCACGTGTTGATTGATACAGAATGCCTAAGCCAGTAACTTTGCCCTTTGAGGAGATTTAGTAAGGTGTGATCAATAAAATTAAATATTTGTTGTTATACAAATAGATAAATTTAATATGTAGTGCAATCATGCTCCAACTAAACAAGCTGGAGCTGGAATGAATGGACTTTATTGGGGAGGGAATTCCATCGCAGAATTGTGGTCCCAGAAAAAAAAATGTAAAATACTATTGGAAAACAAAAACCGAGGTAAAAAGACGAGGGTAACGGGGCATTTAGTTTCACATCATTTCTTGATCCCTAATCAATAGATTCCTGTAAAGGATTAGCTACTTATGTTGAGTTTTGAGTGTTGAGTTCGGATTATTTACTCCACCACGCTACTTGGTTCTACTCAATGTACCGTTGCAAGTTCTGACAGTCTTAACTGTTGTTTGTTGAAAAGAGGTTAAGGTAAACACAAAATAGCAAGTATTGGTTTCACAATAGCAGAAAGTTGTTAAACATGAAAGTAAATTCCAAAGGCCGGAGGTTACGTGATTGATGATGATTATAGCGATAAAATGATCTCAAAATATGTAGGAAGAGATAATGATGTTGTAGAATAAATGTAATGCGATACGAACATTATGTAGGAAAAGTTAAAGCCTCCGCGTTTTCAGATAAACCTTTAATGATTCCAGGTATAAATAGTACTCTTTCCTAATTTATTACAAAACAAATTATAAATAATTATACAATTAGAGTGTGATGCACATTAAAAACACATTAAGCACCATAATGCATATTAATTATCACTAAATAAATTTGCTTTAACCCATTAATTATATCAGAGTTCGTTCTTCAAAACACGTATATTATGATTATATTATGATTATATTATGATTATATTATGATTGTGTATATATGTATATGTACATATAAATTCACACTCATATTACATGATCATGTAACAGTGGTAGAGCTACACTGCAGTTAGTTTCTAACTGCAGAATGAATAGGTCAGCTCGACCGGGATAGGACCACGCCCTCACAGAATACCGGCGTGAAATAGCAGCATAACGCTGCTGAGTTCGTCTGGTGAGCTAATTGATCGAGACCTTTATCACCGGTGACGAGGCATTCCATATCATCGTCAAGGATGACTACGCATCTGCGTTATGATTCCTGTCAGGATGAATGTAGATATCATGGGCCACAGGAATCACTTAATCCGGAAAAGGTGAACTGTGTGCCTGTTTGCAACTCTCAATGTAATAAAAACAATATAACATAAATCGACTTAAGTTATTTCTTCTATTTACTGTACCGCTGAAGACTTTCTGATCGATTTTGACCACGTTGATATCATCTGGTTATTACCAGTTGATTAATGATAAAGGTGATGATGAAAATATTAAATCATATGAAAAAACAGAGAAAGAAGAAAAACAATAAATTTGTAGTGCAAGATTCTCGTTTCTATAAAGTTAGTGATATCCCAAAGTAACATTTCCCGTATATTACAGGTTTTCCCATCTTAAACCCAAGGTCTCTTTTACATTTACTATTCTTAAAATATATATTTTGAGTTAAAATTAAGTAAATTGACATCATATATCCTATATCACCTATATAGATCTTACTGCTGATCAAAGGCACTTTTAAGAAAATATAACTGAAATAAATAATTTTGAATTTGTGTGGAAATAAATACATTTTATAATAAGTCATTAAATTATATATTAATATAAGTTACGTAATATTAGATTAAAAAGTTTTAAAACAGAAACCTTACACAAGAGAGCTTACGAAAATAGTCTCCACAAACTCGATTTCAATTCAATCACTTAGCTTAACCATTTAATTCAATAAAAATTGTTTCAGTATTACAATAGTTTGTATATTTGACGTTTATATCGAAAGCGAATTAATATGGTATGTTATTCTTGTCGTTGTTTTTTAGGGTTAGGTATATGTTAATCATGTATTTATCTATATAAATGTATATTATATATTGCTACATATACGTAAATGTATTTATATAATAGAGTATATTTTACTTTTCTTATAGTCTTTTTTATAGTTGAGTAAACTGTATTATATATTGCTACATATACGTAAATGTATTTATATAATAGAGTATATTTTACTTTTCTTATAGTCTTTTTTATAGTTGAGTAAACTGTATTATATATTTATCAAAAACCCAGTGATAAACAAAACAAAACCGAGGTAAAAGACGAGGGTAACGGGGCATTTAGTTTCACATCATTTCTTGATCCCTAATCAATAGATTCCTGTAAAGGATTAGCTACTTATGTTGAGTTTTGAGTGTTGAGTTCGGATTATTTACTCCACCACGCTACTTGGTTCTACTCAATGTACCGTTGCAAGTTCTGACAGTCTTAACTGTTGTTTGTTGAAAAGAGGTTAAGGTAAACACAAAATAGCAAGTATTGGTTTCACAATAGCAGAAAGTTGTTAAACATGAAAGTAAATTCCAAAGGCCGGAGGTTACGTGATTGATGATGATTATAGCGATAAAATGATCTCAAAATATGTAGGAAGAGATAATGATGTTGTAGAATAAATGTAATGCGATACGAACATTATGTAGGAAAAGTTAAAGCCTCCGCGTTTTCAGATAAACCTTTAATGATTCCAGGTATAAATAGTACTCTTTCCTAATTTATTACAAAACAAATTATAAATAATTATACAATTAGAGTGTGATGCACATTAAAAACACATTAAGCACCATAATGCATATTAATTATCACTAAATAAATTTGCTTTAACCCATTAATTATATCAGAGTTCGTTCTTCAAAACACGTATATTATGATTATATTATGATTGTGTATATATGTATATGTACATATAAATTCACACTCATATTACATGATCATGTAACAGTGGTAGAGCTACACTGCAGTTAGTTTCTAACTGCAGAATGAATAGGTCAGCTCGACCGGGATAGGACCACGCCCTCACAGAATACCGGCGTGAAATAGCAGCATAACGCTGCTGAGTTTCGTCTGGTGAGCTAATTGATCCGGAGACCTTTATCACCGGTGACGAGGCATTCCATATCAGTCGTCAAGGATGACTACGCATCTGCGTTATGATTCCTGTCAAGGATGAATGTAGATATCATGGGCCACAGGAATCACTTAACTGGAAAAGGTGAACTGTGTGCTATAATATATATAATAATATATAATACGTATTACATATAGTGATCAAGCAGGATTAAGTACACACGCATTCGATTCTTTTTTTACCACCACGTGTTAGATATAACGTTGACGTAGCACTCTCACCCACGTGCCCGATTGACTACAATATTTTTGCCTTAACAACAATTATTTATCATTATGAATGAACTATCATTTGTTAATAATGTATGTATTAAATTTGACTTATTTTCCGTTAAAGAGTCTATAAGTCAGTGCTCCTGTAAGATCTAATAAAAATAAATTATTAACCACCACGCTTTAACTACGAATACGATATGAGAGATAAACTGTATCATTTAATGAAAATAGCGCTGCTACTCGTAATTGACAATATTAGAATTAAATAATGATTGTTATGAACTCTATCAAGCTTAGTGACCATGGGGTCAAGTAGAGACAAGGTAAAATTTTGAATAATGTTTACTTTTAGAAAATGGTAAGGACAAAATGATTAAAAGATATTGAAACTTATGAGAGCGTCAGTTATTTTTCAAGAAAAATGCAGCAATATTCATATTTGAACTATTTATGTGTACGTAATACTGAAAGATTCAGGAACTGGCCATTTAGAAGAAAAAAAATAAAAATATCAATTACGGATTTCGAAAATGGAACTCTCTCGGAACATGTTATTTATAAATTGCGAGACTGTCACTTGTTTTTTCATTGTGACGTTCTTTAGAAAATTGTGTCGCTATTACAACGAATTTACGAGTAACGTGAAAATTTCGCTCAATTATTTTTTTGTGGCTGAAGCCAAAAAGAGATTTGCCAAAGACTTCAATTGGCATTTGGTGATGAAGTCCCATGTCGCAGCGTGTACCAGCTATGTACTCATGGTTCGGAGAATTTAGTGGAAGTCATCATCTTCATGACGATGTACGTGAAGGTCAGGTTAGTTGTCAGCAAATTTGAACTGTATAGAACGAGCCAAATGCAAAACATTTTGCATGTGCATCTGAAGGTTTGGAAGCTTTGCGCTCGATGGATACCGCATAATTTAATGGAAAATCAGAAACGAATGTTGAGTGGTGTCGTGATAAATGATAAAAAGTTTAATGGAGGACAGTCCTTGGCTGTCTATATTTTGAGCTTAGAGGTTCACGAATTACAAGCCTAGAAGCGGCTGTCAATACGTTCCACGAACCCATGAACAGGTCTGAAGGCTGCACCACGGCTTTGAGCAATGGTTCCCATGAATCAAAAATGTATATATAGTGAAGACATATACTTCGAAAAATAATAATAATTATAACATCTGGTCTTCTTTAGTTTTTTATATTATTGTTGTGGATGTGTTTATATAGCATTGCATGTATTTTTTTGTGTAACGGTTAGGTTTTGTGTAAGGATAAATTGTGCCGATTCAGAATAAGCAGAGGCTACAAAGAAATTGTAAGCAATTACTACTAGAAGTAAAATTGGATTTCACGTAAGATTTGGTTGCGTTTCGCATGCTTTCAATTGCAAATTAATAAAAATTTGTTGAATTTGATTAGTGGTAATTCCAATATTTTCACGAAAATGAATGCGTCAGAGTGTTTAGCAGCTGAGTCGCGGGACTTACCCTGACGGCCTAAAGTTTAATACCACCTTAATTAAAGTAGGAAAATAAAGTAAAACTCCAATAAAACATTAAATGTTTAAATAACCTGTTTAATCATCTAATAGAACATTGATTGCAAAACAATATACTTTAAAAGCATAAAGAAATATTTACAGTCCATGCAAAAAAAGGCTATAGTTAGCTAAACTGATTTTTCAGCAAAAAATCCTTTACATTTTAAGACGTTTTTTCACAAGTCTTGGCATACGGGCAATCAATTTGTTAATGGTATCTTGTGATATATTGTTCCAAATTTTGCATAAAGCATTCCACATCTCTTGACGCGAGGATTTACGCCACGATTACGGACGTTCCTATCAAGCTCTACCCACAAAAGTTCAATGGGATTGAGATCCGGGCTCTGTGGACGCCAAACCATGTTTTTTAGCACCCCTTGTGCCTATTTCCCTTCTAAATATCCTCTACATAATTTTTAACTATGCTTTTGCATTATCTTGTTGGAAAATGAATCCATCTCCAATTAATCGCAACCCGGAAGAAACGATATTTTGTTCTAAAATGTTTTTGTATTGTCCATTTTTCAAAAATCCTTCAATTTTAATAAAATTGTCAGTTCCTTGACAAGAGAAGCAACCGCCGACCATAATTAAACCACCACCATGCTTGATTGTTGTTCTATTCCCGGGCATACCTATAATTTGCGTAACAGTTTACGGGACTTGTTGAACCTTTCCTGATAGAAATAGGAAACGGAAGACTGATTGTCTGTTTTGTGTGCACAAATATTACAAAACCATCATATATCTTCTGGCGTTAAACAGAAAATATCGTTCCAGTTGAATTAATCCAAAAGAGATTAACAACAGTACGATATTTATGGTAAACATTCAAACCTAGTTAGACATCAGTGTAGTTATTTCATAATATCTCGCTGGAAAACGACTCAAAGAAGTGGAGAACATAATCGACATCAAGTATCAAAAAGAAAATATCAGCTTTCTTATTCTTCATCGTCAAATGGCATACACAAAATAAAAATTTAGGAATTGTGTTATTTTCTATAAAGAAATAGAAGTACATTTCTATTCCAGCGGTATTCGAAAACTTATTTATGAATTAATGTAAGCGCATTATAGGGTAGGCTTAGCTACTTATCATACAATTCCGATTCTCCTCACGTATTCATGTAATGTACTTATGAAAAAGTTTTCATAAACGGACATTACAATAAAGGACATAATTTCTTTCTTACGAACAATATTTTCCGCTTTATACATATACATATATATTAGATATAATAAAATTAATAGGTCTTTATGAAGTCATGGAGTGCACAAATGTTTCATAACACAAGTCACGTTCTGTATGTCCACTACTGGAAATTTTTTGCTTAAGAAAATGATATGTATGCATCTCATAGACACTAGTGTGTCAACATTTGTGGTTGCTTCCGTGGCCTATTATACAATTTCTGAATATGATTAAAATTTTAGATTTGTATTATTTTCAATAAGGTAGCAAGATTTCTTTTACTTGAACTACTTTGCGTTTCGAATTAAGGAAAAATTAAAAAATTGTTCTTCATCCCAATAATAATTACTTCTTTCACATTACAAAAGCCTTTAAAATTTCATTCCATAATCATAGCATCTGATACTCTTACAAAGATTCGTTATGCATAAAAAAACTTGGCATTGGGATCTTGGCACTCGCAATATCATTTTTAAACTTTACGCACAGTCCATCCTTGTAACTTCTATTTACGTTGCCTTCGTTGTAGTATTTTACCAATGTTTATTAGCAGTTTTTTAGAGTTCATCATCGAAACTACCTTTACGTAGCTTTTATTATTATTTTACAGTAAAAGTATATCTTTATAAAAGTTTTTGTTTTTTTTTCACAAATATATCAAGTGTATTTGGTTTATAAAAACATCGCAAATCTAGCCCAATAGGTTATTTCTTTTAAACCTGTTTTATAGAAATAGGTAGGTCTGTTGTACTTCCATCTACCCTTAGTTCAAGAAAACGACTAAAGTAGAATACCTCTTTACTAGTTAGTAGGTCTTCAGTTTCTCTCTGCTGACATTTCACTATCTTTTGATGGCGCGGTCTTTTCCCGCTTGAGCCGACCTATGCTTCTCAGATAGTTATCAGTCCTTTGCGAAGAAATTTGTTAAAAAAAATGTTAAAATAGAGAGAAAAAATATCCGCAAAATCATCTGCGATTCAGTACAAACTAGCTATGCTGAACGGAACATAATACTTCAATGTTATCGTAGAAATGAAAGTTGCCTTAATTTTATTATTTTACAAAATAAACACGTTCGCATATTTTATCACCCTGCTTAGGGTTTTAACTACATACTTTATGTTCAAAACAATGAGGTAACTAGACGCAACCCTCATTAATGTCTATAAAATACCATAACGATGATGTATGATAGGCATTTCTTATAATATAAGAGAGAAAATACTTAATTTTATTAAAGTACACACAAATTAATTTATTATTTCTTAGATTTTTTATTATTTCTCACAGATTTGATTTTTATATGTACCAATGAACTGGTTTCAGAGGCTAAATTGATGTAATAAACTTATTCTTAAAATCATCGATTATCAAATTAAAGTTGACAATAAGTACAGATTTCTTCGGTTTAAGGAAAAGCGACAAATTCGGAGAATTTCTATCTATCTTTGCGAAAATTCTTACGATTTGCAAAATGCGAAAAATGAACGTTATAGGGATATACTATTACGACTCGATTATTCTAGATATAAGCGGAAAACTGTATATATAAATTAATTTATACATTAGAAGTAATATAATTCACAACATTAGCACAATCACACATACCATGCCGGCCAAAAGTTTAAAACCGCACATAAACAACATAATTATCGATCAATTGTAATAAAATCCCATAGGATAAATAAAAGAAATACACATCTGCATATTCTTTTGTTAGTATCGAATATTTAAAGAAGTCTTTTGTTTACTTTCAAGTTATTGGAAAATAAACATCTATTGTTTTCCAACACCGACAAACGCTACGCTAGAGCCAGGAGGTAGAGTCGTTATAATATTTTTATAATGTCCTCATTACTAAATACTTTGCTTTCGTTACATATTGGTCAATAATTAGGATTATTTAGCTCCTGAAAACACGTGTTCTGACTTATTATTAACCGAGTTTTACTTGGGTTTTTTCACAAACAATCTCAATTAGTCTAAACTTTTGGTTTTACAGTGAAGACGTCATAAAATGGGAACTGCTCGAGAAATTAGCTGTGAAGTGCGTTCTGCCATCGTTGTTTTACATAATGAAGGCAAATCCGAACGTGAGATTGCTTCACAACTGAAGTCATCGAAGACTGGTGTCATTGCACAATAACTCGATACAGGGAGACTACCAGTTTTCAATTTTGTTCACGCTCGGGAAGGTCGAGAGCTACCACGTCTAGTGAAGATATTTTATTGTTGTTACCAGAAAGCGAAAAAGACTCTTCACAACAACAGAAATCCGCGTTGAAGTAAACAAAACCTGAGCTAAACCTTTATCATTGACTACAGTAAAACGGCGACTGAGAGATGCGAACTTGTATGGTCGCGTTGCCGTTCGAAAACTTCTACTAATGCCGCAAAACAAGAAAAAACGGATGCAGTGGGCTCTTGACCATCGAGATTGGACTGAAGAAGATTTAAAAAAAGTGTTTTGGACCGATGAATCCAAGTTTGAACTATTCAGTTCAAAATGTAGAAATTATGTTCGACGCAGTGCCCAAGAAAAGACGATGTCAGATTGTGTAGTTACAACAATCAAGCATGGTGG
This sequence comes from Teinopalpus imperialis, assembly GCA_029286865.1. Taxonomy (NCBI): domain Eukaryota; kingdom Metazoa; phylum Arthropoda; class Insecta; order Lepidoptera; family Papilionidae; genus Teinopalpus; species Teinopalpus imperialis. The sequence continues at coordinate 5,594,052 of JAGSMU010000012.1, forward strand.
TGGCCAAATTATAGCCCGGGGTTGCTTCTCTGGCCAAGTAACTGGTGATTTGATAGTAATAATGAAAAAGTAGTAAAATTGAAAGAATTTTGAAAAAGGAACAGTACAAAATTTTTAAAACAAAATGCCGTTTCCCATTGAACTTTTGTGGAAAGACCTTGATAGGAACGTCTGTAATCGTGGTCCATCTTCACGAGAAGAAATGTGGAATGCTACATGCGAAATTTGGAACAATATATTCTACAATACTTCTATATACAAGACACAATTTAAAAGTATTATATGAAATAAAATAACCATTAAGGCGTCAGAGCTGAAAAACTATTGCATTTACTAAACATTTTAAATAACATCCATAGTGTAAAAACCCAATTACGCTAAAAAAAACTCTAAATTAATTTATATATTTTTTAATCTCTAACGTTTGGAGTGACGAACTCCGAACCGCTCCTCACCGAGCCTAGCGCACGTCGTGAACGCGATACGTCGTTCCTGCCGTTTCACCGCCTCGAACTCCTCTTCTGGTTCGCCGCCACCACTCTGGCGTAGGATGCGAATCTGGTGATACACCCTCGCGTCCATGTCCGCCAGTATATCTTGACGAGGAAAGTTAGCCAGGATTGTCACTGCCTCGAAAGATACCGTCCGGTATCCTCGTACGACCCGTATGGGAACTCATCGCTGGACGATGTAAATTTTAGTCCTACAGCGTCGGATGGCCAGCCTCTTTGCACATACGGGCGCCCCGTAAGCTTTGCACGACTCCCGAGTAGAGGCGGCGGAATTCCTCATTTGGTCCCCCGAGATTGGGCAGCAGTCTGGGCATAGCACCCGCTTCCCTCTCGATCCGGGTGACTAGGTGCTCGAAATGTTCTTCGAAGCCCCAGCGACTGTCCAGAGTGAGGCCCAGGTACTTAATGTACCGCCCTATTCTGACTTCAGACCCACTTAATCGAACGTACCAGTCAGGTAGTTCCCTGCTGCGCGGCAGCCTGTGGAACCATAGCGTCTTTTGAGGCGCTACCACCAGCCCCAACGACGACTTTGGCGACGACTGTTGCCACCCCAAGCTCGGTGAGCTCCTTGGTCCTCTCGAAGGAGTCCCCGCTGGTGACCACCAACTTGTCGTCCACATAGCAGCCTACTTCGACAGGGAGCGGACGCGCATAACTGCGTCGATGGTCGAACGCTCCCTTCGGAAACCGAAAATACCAGTCTGTAGTAATTACCTAAAGTCCTTCTATCTTCCAGCACGACTATGGCAAAATGACCTCTCCGACCAAAGAACGAAGCAATCATCTTATTTCCTTCACTTCTTCCTTTTTTTACCTTAGATTATCAATCTTCAAAAGGAAATACCCACTGAGTCTTTTGATTTCGGTTTGTAGTAATATATCCAGCTTTCATAACTTGTGACGATGTTAAATACAGTATTCGAATAATTTTTCTAACATTTCGCGACATCAGTCTATGCGAAGGCGTTTCTTATCTTCAGTCAAAGTATGGGGAATCTATTTGGTGCAAAGCTTCCTGACGCCTAAATGTTCGTGTAATATTTTTTATACTTGACCCATACCAATGCCTAAACATGCCCGCATCTGCTAGTAGGTCACTCTCTTATATTCCTCTATAATGCGTCGCACAGCACTGATGTTATCTTCAGATGTCGCTCTTGAAGGATGTCTCTCACGTAAATCATCACTGAGATTGGTACACCCACGCTTAAACTTATTAAACCAATTGTAAACAGTGGCGCGAGATGGAGCTTCACAATTAAATACCAATCGAAGTCTATCATAGCTTCGTTGTTGATTAAGACCACAACGAAAGTCGTAATAAATCATGAAGCGAAAATTTTTTCGCGTTAAATTAATTTTGAGGTGTAACAAGACTTTTGAAATTACAGCTAATTCACCAAAAATAAATGACAAATTAATGCAATATATCACATTACCAAAGAGTTCTATAATCGAAATTTAAAAGAAGTTTTCGTTGCTAATGTTTCTAACTGGTCGGTTCTAAAAACTCTCAGTGCTACCACGTACCAAAACTAAATATAGCCTGTTTGGTGGTCGTGTACCTCAGTTTAGATAACAATCCGAGTCGAAGTCTCGTACCTCCTTATGAGGGGCCCTCGGATCGTATTATCGCCCCCCTCTGTTGTCGTCAACGTTTTTCGTCCACAGGGGTCGGAGTGGAGCAGTGGTGCAGCAGCAGCGTCCGCGCCAGCTTCGCAGCATCGTTGTTGTCTCCCTACTCAACGGGCCTTCCGCTCGCGAGTCTAATTAGATAAAGCTGTAAAGGTCTCTGGACCAACAGCAATACACACAAAAACATTTGTGGTCGTGTAATAAATATTTTTTTTAAACAGCAAAGTAAAACAAATGAAAAACTTTAAATTAAAAAAGCTATGGTAGCATTTATTAAAACTATAAGATTTAAGTAAAACTGTGATACATACCTCTGCTCATGATATGTGCTAAGTCCGTTTTTCTCTCTTCTTTTTTACGTTTATTGTTTGGTACTGTGATTCACGCTATTCCAAATAAATGTTCTTTGTATCGTTTATATTTATACGCTGCATTTTATCTCATATCATCATTTTATTTTATTTATAATTATCATCAAATGTACAAAACACTTGTTTATGTACTCGTATATATTACTATCCTTTATTTTGCGGTTACATCAGTTTTCTACCTGTGCGTTGTCTGGAAGTAATAGCTTTCAAAGCTATAAGAAAGCCTTTCATACGAACTTTAATTTAAACTTTTTCTTTTATTCATGTATAGGTACAACAAAGAATATATTAATCGTTGCATTATAGTTCAAATTAATTTATTAAAACAATATTATATAGTAAAGTGTAAAATGAAAATAAAGCAAGTAACAGAGTAGACGTAGAATTTATTATCGAACCATGTTCTTCTACTTATAACTACTGATTGGCGGTCTTTACGAATTCTTTGAAATGTTTTCCTTATATGCTTTATGTTCGTATTTTATATTTTACTTTATTACACAGTATGTGTTTAATCATCATAAAAATTGCAATTAAAACTTTCCCTTTTATTTATTAGTTATTTTCTCTTACATATACAAAATTAATACAACAATATAATACAATATAAAATATTTCTGTGTGTGAGACTGGTGTCTGCACTAGGTTTGTCTGATTACCCTGTCTGACAGATTACCAGGCCCTGATACACATATATTGTTGTACCTAAAACTTTGCAAGAAGAATAAAAAAATAACAGAAAAATACTAAGAAAAGTGAAAATAAAAAAATGAAAAAATAAAAACGGGAAAATCAAAAATGTCTACAAGTGAGTCTAATTGTGTGAAGTGAGTCCATATATTGAGTGTGTGGGTGAGTGTTATGGATGATGTATGATTAATAAGTGTTTGTTGTTGATATATTTATATATTAAAACCAGCTGTTAGGACTGCGGATTTTTCCAGTAGTTTAATAGTTATTATGCTACATTTATGTATAGGCCATGATTTAGGATAAGGTTTGGAGCAGATTATCAGTAGCATTATAATCCAGTTTTTGTAACCACGCAAACAATTTTAATTTGCACTTGCTTTTCGGAAGAGGGTACAGCGATAGAATTTTATTCTAAAGGTGATTACTAAGAAACTAAATAAATTTATGGGAAAAGCTAGTTCTAAATCGCTGTGATTGGTAAACTGTCTTTTGTGTGTGCCAGAAGAGGTATACCTTAGGAGAGAATGTTTTTTTGTTCGACTATAAGAACGCCAGTGGTTCTGTACTAGTCAGCAGTGAGATGTAAAAATGGAAAAAAGTTACTTACTTTTAAAACAGATCTTTGAGCTCATTCCAGTTGCATCATGTATGACTTGGAGGCACAGAGAGAAGTAGAGCATTTTTATTATTTTTCTAATTCTTGATGTTAGAGTGTTCATATGTAATAAAAAGTTAAAGTCATAATAGATAAATCTATTATGACTCCTAGATATTTTATGATGTCGACCTTTTCAAGTCTCTTGCATGTACAAGTTGCTGTTTTTTTATGAAATAGTTTGCAATTATGGACTATTATTTTATTTAAGTTTTATCGACGTTAATTGATTCGTAAGTTTCGTGCCATGTATCACCACTGAACACAAGAGCTATGATATAGCTAAGTGAAATCAAATAATATTATCATTCCACGCTCTAAGATTAAATTACATAAATCATTTACATATATTAAGAACAGTGTGGTGGCCCAATATACTTACCTGGGGAACTCCATAAGAGACATATAATTCCTCACTCGTCCAATTTTAAATTTTCACTATACGAGCGGCCATTTAGATAGCTATCAATGAAATCTAGTTGTGTTCCCCCTAATACCCATGTGCCTTAATTGTTTTCATAAGACTGGTGCAGACACCGTGTCAAAAGCTTTAGCTAGATCAAGAAAAATAGCCATTACTTTCTTTTTTTCATCTAACTTACGAACTACAACGTCACAAAGTTCATGGATAGGTTCACTTATAGCTACGACTTTTCTAAATCAAAGTTGAGATTTCGTAATTAAGTTTTTATTTTAGTTGTTTATTAATTATTTTTCCAATACTTTGGATAACGTAAAGGTAAAATAGATATGGATCGATAGTTATAGACACAAACTCTGGCGACACTCTTATAGATGGATGTACTACTAATCTCTTGAACTCCTTAGGATACACCAGACATTATTATACATATCTTTGATTATGATAACTAAACCCGGATATTGCACCACTAAATGCTGATTCTTTATTAATGGAACACTATAATTAGATGAAAAGTGTGTCTACATGTCACTTTTACAAACATAATTCCAATTCTAATAATAAAACCATTAAGTCTTCATAAACTTGATATAAATGATTTCTTTATGAAAGGAGAGGTATAAAATGTCAGACAGGGAAGATATTTGCGTCTCGCTTAGAAAAAGCAAAGCTTGTTTCACCGCCTCGAGATCGAACAAGAACGAAGTCACCTGATGTTGCAGAAAACCACGGTTATCCTGAGCGTGGACGCCCAGTGAGGAATTCTTCAGAACTAACGATCCTGGTATCCTCTTGGCATAGAATTATTGAAAATACCACTACCATGTTGTTTTGAGAGGGAGGACAGGGTCAAAATCCGGCTACCTCACGCCGGATGAAATGCATAAGTTATGTGAAGCAGTAGTACTTCCCAGTTGAAGGGGCCTTTTCATGCAACAACAAAAGCTGATGCTCGGCTCTACCACCTTATAATAGGTACCCAATCGCAAGTAAGCACCTATCAATGTTTTATTATAGCCGCAAAAGAAAACACGAGAACAGGGATTTATTCCTTTCCCTATCATTGATATTGCATGCAGTAAAGTAAAGTAAAGAAAAGAAAAGGAAAATGCGATGTAAATGAAAAGTATTATTACGTAAATATCTTTATCTTTTGGTGAACTTATGTAATGATAGTACAGCTGACCGAATAACTATCTCGCTCCGCTTATCGATCATTCTTAGTTTATAGCAAGTGTTCCTATTAGGTGAGAGGTTAAAGCCGTACAGCACACGTATAACAGTATAAAATAGCTTTTTAAATATAATATATTTTGTTTATTAAACACCTTGATTGGTAAATAAGATCTAAGATAGTAAACACGGAGAAGCATGATAAGTTTACTACTATAGAATGTGATAGACTGTTTAAAATAACAGTGCTATTATTTCAATCCTTGGAACAAGTTAAAATTAAAACATTTTTTCTTAAAAAATTACGAAATATTGTTATCTATGATCAACCAATGCTTCTTTAAACGTTAGCGAATTATAGGAAATAATTTATACAATTATGGGTCTTAAATTGCCGTATTCCATCGAGTTTGCCATTCTAATATAAGAGGGTAGTTGACATATTTTATAAGACTGACTTTTAATAACTTAAGTCTCTCGTGATCGTTGCCGAACAGAAAATTAGATGTTAAGTTATTATGTTTAGTCCATGGACGCATGATGAAATTGCAAGATTCTGAACGGCTGTAAGTTCCGGCAGAATCTGTACAATACGTTAAACATAAGAAAATGAATGCTGACTCTGAAGTAATTTGTAACGCACGGCTTCTGTCAGTAATTCTTTCTGCATATATAGGCGCGCTATAACTAATATATTCTATGTATGTCATCGCATAAAGCGTTTTTAGACTTTTAAACGTGAAGCCCATCTTGATATGGATATAGGGTTGATGATGTCATGTTAGTCAAACAACCACGACAGCGATATCTTCTGGTTATTAACAGATGAAATAAACTACACAGGATAATCAATAGTGCCTTATGCATTCGTGCAAACACAGAGGCACTCAGTCGTTCCATTCTCTAGTCCTATGTAATGCATGTACAATAATATTGGAGGAAGGATCAAATGCAGTGTCAAGGACATGAAATATGCATACATCACACCCAGACCCGAAAACCAACAATATATATTTAAATATTGTTCCTCAAGTTTGCTGGTAATCGAAACCAGGACCTGTGACGCATCACCCAGGTACGTAAGCTCTCTCTAAGCCACGCGGCTGTCAATATGACATGCTAGTTATAGAGTATACATTCCTTTTTGACTATCTCCCCGAGTTTCACTCTAGCATTAACCACAGGTAACAGATTGATTGTTTATTTTTGATAGCGAAGTTATTAAATATAATATGCGGTTGAAGCTTAAGGAGTCTGTTCAACGGCAGTTGATACATTTTATTGGGCCCAAAACTGAGAAGATTACGAATACTCCAGTCCGAAATAAGAATTATACACGCATGACCTCAACTTTTGTTATCCGGGGTTACATTGAATTAACTGCGTTAGTGAACAACCGGCAAGGCCCAAATTCTGTCTAAGTCTAGCTCTAGGACCGATCTCGAGCAGTTGTAATATTTAGATTGAAAGAAAAACGAAAATATCTGTCATGAGATAAAGATAGACATTGGATTAGTTTGGATAGACATTTTAAATAATATTATGAGTAATAAGAGTATTATGTAGAATGACTTCAGTAATAATAAAGAGAATTACTACATTTATTTCTACGATAGATATAACCGACTTGTTCGTAATTGCAGAAGGCTATATAGTGAGTTAATACTCTATCGGATTTCTTCATTGCGTATATTAAAATGAAGTATCTAACGGAAAACTCAGTGTATGCTCTGTTTATTGCTCTCTGAATCACTTGTACGCGTGGAGACCGTAATTTGTTAAAAGTTGTAAAGTCTTTCTGAATTTTTATGAAGTGATTATAAATCTCTGCAATTTATTTATATTTTATTCATACGAGTATTTTAAACAAATTTATTACGCTTGAACACTACGGGAAAGTTACCTGTTTTCAATAAATTTTATATTTACATATAATAGAATATTAATGTTAAAATGAACATAAATTATTAAGACTTGGAAAACAGTACACAGAATATCGTATGCAGAATCACTTTAATTAAACGCAACGCGGCTCTTACCGGAAAAACTATAACTGTTTCACAGGTATTAAAAAATGCTGTAATGACTGTTACATTTCAAAGATTTTTTTTAAAAACAAAATTTATATTTTAACGTAACTTATAAATTATCTGATTTTACTAATTCCCTCAGGTCTACATAATAGATTTTTGTTGTGAACGCTATGTAACCTTTTCCTTGAACATTTTTGCTGGAGTATTGCTCCCTACCGAACCATTTGCTCTTTTCCTCTAACATTTTGTTCGCGTTTCTTGTATTTTGCTTAATAGAACCGAGAATGTTTACCCTTGTGTTGTCCCACTTTTACTATTAAGACACTACGTAAGATATTTATTTCCGAAATTTCATACACTAAAAATAAGTATAAGAGTTTAAGTTTAAGTTTAAGAGAAACTTAATGTGTTTTATAATCGATGAATTGTAATTATATTCATAATACTTGAAATTAAAAAAAATCATAGAATTTCGGTCATTAATTGGGTTTGAATGTATAAAAGTTAAGGAAAAGTGCAAATCTATTTATATTTTAATAAAACGTAAGATGTTAATAATTACACGTGTACAATTTATAAGGTCTATTATTAAGTTATTGTAAACTACTATAATAGTGCAGTATTTTATTCAGATTACAATTTGTGAAAGCATATTTCTTCAAGTAGCTGCAATGTATCTTCGTAGTGTGCGATGTATCATTTTAATTTTATGACAAATAGGGTTCACAAGTTACGGTTAGGGCATATTTTATGGGGCTACTCTAATTTCCCTTGTGACAGTTGAGATTAAAAAAAATCCCCTACAATTTTATATATATTATTACTTTAGCATAGTTAAGTTAAAATAATTTTGTTTAAATCGGCTAATATTTATTATTATTAAATAAAACTACATAAATTATATTCAAAAAAATATATACTAAAGAGCAAACAGTCTTAAGATTTTGTCCTTGATAATATTTAAAATTATTTTCCGAACGCATGTAATATAATCGCTTGTTTGCTTTCAGCAGTGATGACAAAACAACATATACTCGAACAATACAACAAAAATAAACATAAATAAAGACAGGAGTACCTCAATGGAAGTCCAGACGGCCGAGTATCAAGGCTGCCTTCTGGATTTGAGCCTGGAGCGAACCGTCACGGAGTTTCAACTGCTTTATATGATTTAAGAGGCTGGTCGGGTACCTACCCCACATGTCGTTCGCTTCATCTTCAGGTCCAATTAATATGTCAATTTATCTGTGTCGACTTTCTGTCACAAATGTTTATTACAGTTTACTGTCAGTTCTGAAGTATCCAAACCGTTTGTGGTCATAATGCCAGCAAAATTTATAATATGAACAGAAGTCAAGTTTCTTGTTAAAGATTCAATATTATAAAATTGAAATTTTGGTTAAAATATTTGTATTCAATATTTTCTTAACTTGTCTTCTTATCTAAATACATATAGGTAATAGGCATTTAAATAACTAAAATATTTGAATTGATAATAATGGATGTACAAGTATATGATATATAAGGAAACGAGTACTTTCTTATGAAGGGATGAGGTACAGAAATAATATAATACTTATGATTCGATTAATCAAGTGTTACCTGCTAAAATTCAGAGTCATAATCGTGACAAATGAACTTTGTGTTCATCTAGATGGTAGTATAGTGGATTTAATTTACTGCCGATCATAAATACTATCATCAACTTCTAGAAATAAAGAAGTCCACGTCTGCATTTCCAGCCCTGGGGGCCTATAAGGATACCTACATTGAATTTTCGATGATACATAGAGAGCCGAAGATTCACAACAAAAAAAACACAAATAAAACTCACGAATTTCCACCTTCACTGCATTAGGTACGCTCTTGCATACATCCGCAGTCTCATTATCGTCAGCCATCTATTTCAAGAGAAGATCACCATCCTACTCCTCTCCAGCCAAAGCAACAGGAATATGATGCGCGCCTTTCTACACGGTTCCTTGGTTAACGTCGGCAAATAGATTCCCTGAGCCTACCAGAGAGCATGGGAGCTAGGAAATCGAACTCCTGGTATTCCTATCGTTCTCAGCTCTCAGTGTATGGTCCCACGGTTGGCTATAATTTGGCTTTCTGCGTGGCTCAGCAACTCAGATTCACGAGTTGAGCGGTTGACTTTACTGACCGCAGCCAGGTTTAAGAATAATAAGAAATACTGTGTTAGTAATAGTAATAATAATATTTATTTCAAAAACTAGTCAATAAAGCTAAGGATAAACACTCTAAAATCATTATTAATATTCACCAGAATATGCAGGGTTTTTCCGGAAAAGAAGATAAAATTTAATTGATATTAAAATATTTTAATATTGAATTTTTTTCTGTTACATGTACATCCTATTGTTACCTTGGATAAATAGTTCTAAACCTCAGAAAGACTATACATTGTGAATAATATTTTTTTATTAAAGAAAATATGTACGGACTGTAAGGAACGGAAAGATATAGTAGATCATTCTATTGAGAGCACCAACGAGTTATCCCTTGTAGAATGTGAATTCAATAATTGTATGTGTGTATCGACCACCATTATGTGATGATGCTTTATTTTAATTTATGCTTGAGGAAGAGCTTAAGCGAATTTGTACTTTTAAAAGAAATGTTATCATTTGCGGAGACTTGAATATTGATATTTTTGTTAAAACATTCACGAGTATGGAATTTGTTTAGTAATACCTATCAAATTAAATCTTTTTAACAGAGTAATTAATTGCAATTCTCTGACTGCGCCACATCTAGTAATTTATATTAGTAGGAATAATCTATATGAATTTTAGGTATTGAATATGTTAAAATGTATCTAAACAATCTTGCCGAACGGCCTGGTCATTAAATGTAAAGACTCGAATAATGAATTATAAAAATAAAATTAAAAAAACTACTTGGGATATTATAAGTTCTGAACCAGTTCCGATATCACTACATTCAAGAGTAAACTTATCAATGCAGACTTAGATGTTGCTAATATCTTTGAAGAATATTTTTCTAATATACCCATGATTTATTAGAAAAATATAGATTATAACTAGAGGATTGAATGTGTTAAAATGTGATACCTTAAAGTTTATTTAAGCGTTGCGTTGCCGAGCAGGGAGTATTTTATTTTGTACTTGTAGCTCCTTACGAAGTAGTGAAAATTTTTAATAAACTAGATTAGTATTTAATTAATTAATACTGGGGATTATAAGACATACCTCAATTAAAATAATAATAACGTTATTGACGTTGGTTGGGTTATTCTTGGCTCAAATCTCAATGCACGTAATAAAACTACTACAAATGCGGATTTATTTTTTATTGAAAATATTTATGATGCTTCGGAGAAATCACAAATTATTGTTGGTATCTTCTGTGAATAATATTTGATTGTGTTGAGCATAATGTTTTATTATAAAAACTTGGGGTTAAAGAGTCTTCATTCAAACTTGTTTCCTTCTACCTTAATAAAATAATTCAGAAAGTTATTATTAACTCAAAAGTCATTAATTTTTTCTTACTCAAATGGGTGTATCTGTAGATATGTATAGGAGGCCGTTGTGAAGCGACGTTGTGCTGTTTGCAAATGACACATCTTTAATTTTTACAATTATTAGAAAGACAAATAGTTGTTACGTTGTAAACAGTGCTCTTTTCGTATTTTAGACTGGTTTAATATAAATAATTTAGTTGAAATATGAAAAAAACTAACAGTGTTTTGTTTTTGTTGCCCAACCTCTGCTCAAAGCTTCAGTGGAGCACCCATTTGTCTGTCCTAGCAGAAAGACTTAGTAGTGCAATTTATACTGCTAAAAAAATCGGAAAACTCACAGGTATCAATACTGCATGACTAGTAAATTAGATTTCTATGCCATTTTAGTAAATTCCTCAGTCTTTTGTCCTATGGAAGTTTGTTATTGGGAACTGATGTTAAAATTACATTAATTTTATGAAAAAAGAGCTTCAATCAGCTTTTTAGTTAGTAGGTAGGTACAAAATTCTTTGGGTATAGCATACTTATATATATTTAATAAAACTCTTCAAGTAATAATCGATTCCCCATTAAATAGATTTAAAATTCTAGTTAGGAAACAGCTAATAAAATATCCTACTCTTTGTCAGAATATTTGTCTAACAAAGAGTAGTAAGATTTTGAGCTCTGGGTTCAACACTGGAAAACTAATGATATATTTGTTAACATTTATTATTTAAAAAAAATTAACTAGTTGAGTTACTTTACGTTTCTTCTCACAAGCAGCTGTTCCGATAGTAGCAGTAGTACAGACTTTGTTTTGTATAAACCAACTTGAATTATTGAAGTTTGATTGATTGATTGATTGATAATTGGATTTAATATCTTCGTTAACTCCACTGCTAAACTCTAGTTACTACTCGTTCACTACTCCAATTAATATAAAACAAACCCAATTATAAAGAAATATTTACCATAGAATACAGGCCTAAAGGTTGTTAACTTTATTGCAAGCTTTATTTTGACTACATTGTTTTAACTAGATCGTTTTACATTCCATCCAATTACCTACATAGTAGCACTAACGCTCTTCCATATTTGTCGTCATTGCTTAACCATCCATCACAACAGCTATTAATTCTACCGACCGAATTATCTCTTAAATAATAGTTTATCGATAAAAACAAACAGAATAAACAAATCAGAAAGAAGCTGATCTGAAAAAAGGAAATAGAAAATCTGTTTCCTTTTTTTAGACCAGTGTGGGAAAATATGTGATGCAAACGATACTGATTATATCGTCGGGAAATGCTAATATAATTACATAATTTCATAAATAGCAAGATCATAAAAAAAGATAATCTGCGTTAACGTTTTACGTAAGGCTACTAAACATTGATGACTTTGTAAAACCTAAATAAACTTTATGTAAGCTCAATTTTAGGAACCAGTTCCAATATTATTTTCAACCGATATTTATAAAACTAATACCTAACTGCTAATAGACTCACGTTGTATTAACTAAGTATGTGTATTCTTCTTCTTATCGTGCCATATCCTAGCGGATGTCAGCGGTAATTATGCGGTAGTCATGTTAATTTTTGGCATTACTTTTGACTGACTTTGCATGATGATTGTCCTTGGGAATTATGTTGGTGCAGTGGGGTTCAACTTCCTTATGTACAGGCGAAATTTGTGTCTATGGTTGCTTGATTGTTATGTTACTATTTTTGACTTGGTTCTGAAACTGATGATGGTTGTGTTTTAATTGGGGCTGGCTCTTTCTGGCTGTTTTAATTATCTATTATACAGATAGGTGTGGGAAAAATTATCCTACCTGGTCCCCATCCACGTCTGTCACCACCCAATTTTTTATTGATTCCAACTGTTTTAACAACTATAACTGTTTTAGATCACAATTTGATAAAATATAAAAACAAAAGAACGTAAGTAATTAAAATAACGTATTCGCATATAAATTTATACTAGGATATTCTAGAAAACTGTCCTAGGCCAAAGCATATCAATAGTAATATATATAATAGCCTATAAACATATTTTTTTTGAAAACCAATAAAATTTATATAATTTTTCTCTAGATATAAAAAAAATATCAAAGGATCTCTTCTGATCACTTATGGGACTCATACAACCCCTTATAACCCCAAGTGTAGTGTAGTGTATATTAAAGTAGTTTTATTTTAATATTTCATTAGTAAAGAGAAAGATGAAGATGAGAAAAAATTGCGAGCATCTTTTTACATTCTCATGGAATTCCAATAATTGTTTATAAAGCGCGCAACATTTGCGAAATCATTTTATTGTTAATGCCACATGTCAATGTGAGACAACTCCATAAAGCAATAATCGAAAAAATTAAATCAGCCCTTTGTTACTCACTCTCATTTTATAATTCAACCATTTTTTTTAAATTGCTAATATATAGTTTTACAAAATACTCTTATTAGAAATTTTGTTAGAATATGAACATCTAAAGTTTGCCGTTTCGACCGTAGACAGATTTGCGTAACGCTAAATTCTCACCTGTATAAAATTCTGAGATTCAAACGAAAAGGTAATTGACGTTGACACATTTCTGGAAGAATGTTCCGAACCTTCGTGGTTGTTTCATCTACCCTTCTCACATGCCACTTTTCGTTATATGACTCGTTTGTTATTATCAAGTATATTTTTTTGTTTCCCTCTTATTCGACCTAAGTTTAGAGGTATTCATTTATTTATAAAAAGTTTGGAATGCGTCTATTGTTTGCCTAGAACCACACCGAGATCTATCGTAACATAGCAATGGCAACAAAAGTAAGTAGACGGAAGTGAATATAGGGAAATATAAATAGTTTTAAAACACACCGATTAGACAAAGAAACATATTTAAACAAGAAAGAAGCATTCAAATTTATAGTAAGGTAATTTTATAATTAAAACTAATATTTAAAATAGAATATATATCTTGTAATAAATAAATTGATATAAGAAGTTATTGAAGCTAATGCCCAATCAAATGTCAATTAAGTCAAATAATCTATAATATGCAATGTTTTACAACATTTTAGACACATTACTCTGGTTATATAATTAAGCGGTGTCTATCTATTTCTGTAAGGAAAAATCCGAGATGAAATTTATGGCTTAAGACACTTTTATTTAGATATTCTGAAATAGGATCTGATAATAAATTTGGACTGAAGAAATTGGCTTATTATTCTTATCTAAAAATCCTACTTCGGATTCGAGGTGCGGTGGTGGTGCAGAGTTTGTAGGCACCGTGGTAACAAATTAGTAGTGTACTATATTCCAATTCTTGCATCCGAGCTGTATCTGGCGTGCAGTTTCCGTAAATCTCACACCTGGTCAGGAACGCCAGTGTAAGGTCTACTGACGTAAACCCATTAGGAAGTGATAACGAATGCTGGGCACCTCTTAACCCCCGTTATGCCTTCTGGCTGCTAACTATAGCGTGCCAATTATTTCGAAAGGCAGGTTTAGCCTCACAGCTACTACCTAGAGCGTCTGCTGGCTGCCCCTTTTTCGTTACACATCAATCAAGTGAAATAGACGACTGACAAACGTAACGTCATTCGCTAATTTTTTGGGCATGAATAGCGAAAAATATTTTCGATATTTTATTTGATTTTGGAGTAATATGGAACGCAAATATAAAAATTACAGTACCGATTTTAATGAGTGCTTTATTAACGTTACATTGATAAAAGGAATGTTCATAGTCATTATCATCAACATCCGTTGCTGCTTACATTTCGATTGCTGTTTGTGCACAACTAAAATCATAAATAATTGTAGTAATACTACTAAAAAACAATAACAACAAAACTTTACAACTAAAATTTTAACTGTCAATAACAAGATCTATTTCATAATAACAATATACAGAATACCCAGACGGATGCAAAACTCGAATATGGATAGGTCGCATTCCACTTGTTGGTTTGGTCGTATAGTACCTAAAATTTGGTGAGATTTAAAGAAAGTACATATTTTTGTCTCCCCATGAGTAACAATTTTCAAGCATTGCTCGATATTTTTGGCTTTACTTCTATCATCACTAAATTTATTCTTAATAACCCTAATTACGTGTATTATTTAGTTATTATTTGCTTTTATAATTTAAATTAAAGTTTAAATGATATAATTTTTTTTTACATTATAAGTATAATATAATTGTAATATTCATATGTTTGTTAAATAAAGATTCGGGACAAATAAAATATGTACATAGTTGGATAAATTATTTCCTATGTCTAATTGTAAACTGTCTTTGGTTGTATAAAATTGAGAGCGGGTATATTATAGAGGAAAGCGGAAGCTCTGCTGAAATTATGTTATAAAATCCGACTGATAATATGCTATTATTGAAAAGTCAACCATTGGTTAGGTTCTGCAATACTTAGCTAATGGTATGTGTTTAAAGCGGGCCATACGCATATATTCTTAACAACGATTTTTTTATTTTATATAGGAAAACCAACAATATAGCTTGATAAACACATTTGTTAAATTAAATTAATTGTTTTTATAATTTATATTATAGGTTAACAGAACATGCACAGGAGTGTTTAATTACATTAACGAAACTAAAATTGTATGTTATAATTATACCAAAGCATCATTTAAATAAATTCAAAATAATATGATAACAAGTTAAAAGTAATGTATTCAAGTCTTTGATCAGAAAACAAATAGAAAAAAGAGTGATTCGTAAGTATGCATATATGCATAACGGTAACAATTTTGTTTACTTTTTTTATAAATAATTACTACGATCCCTTTAAATTGAGTATGCAAACTGCTAACAACGCACAGTTCTATTGGGAGCTGAGAAGTGAGTAGCTCCCGGTTAAAACAATATTTATTCACATCTCCTGGCCAGTTAAATGTTTGTAAACGAACATCGGATATGAGTGGATTTGAGTTGCAGGAAACTATCACGAAATTGTCTAGCAGATTATTATGTACGAATAAAATTTTCACGATTTGAACCTTCGCTATTGTATTCTATCAAGTATAATAATTATATTTAATAATAGTAGTTTAGTCTTTAATTAGCCAATTCTTTTCTTTATCGCTGCATATTAATATTAAAATATTAGTCGTTTTTTTTAAAATCTTTGCGGATAGCCAGGTCTCCTACGGTTGAACTTAACTGTAGAGGTTTTGAAGTGAGGATGTATGAATTAGTTAAAAATAAAATCTCCCAAGCAAAAATATTAATTGAAAATTTGCTCATACTCACTGCATTGACTAGACATGTTCTAGAGCACCGTATTATTTTATTATTTTTTTATGTAGCATGACCGACCTTGCTCTCATTTAATACCAGCGTAATGCTGCTGTATTTTATATGATGTCTGTAATGCTGCATTCAGTCTCAGTCCTCAAAGTATGTGCTTCTTGACTCAATGGCGAAAGATAGATGTTTAGTTGGCCTTGATGTTTATGGACTACACTTATCAATTAACTTCAGTTAAAATATGCGCACATTTATCGTCCTTAGTTTTATAAAAAAAACCTTGTGCTAGTGCGATTTGAAGAATCGGATTGGGCATTAGGTTTGAGCTTTAAAATGATCCTGGAGAAAAAGTAGATATTTATCTTTACATACATAACTCATTTTTATCGTAACGAGGGAGGCAATGTATACCACAGCTCTTATTATGTTAAGTAATCATCGAGACCTATAGACATCCTGATGTCCACGGCCATGCGTTATTTCCCCCATAGACTAGTAGGATTTGCATTCTTACCAATCATTGAGTTCCCTTAAACAAGCGGAATTATGTATATAATACATTAATGATAGTTTTGAGTAGCAGTTACAAAATTGATTCGATTAATTTTTTTATTATGAGTATTTGATAAAACGGAGATTTGCACAATAGACAAAGCAAGATATCTTCATTAATATCAGGATTGAAAAAAAAAGTCACGCAATCGCGGTCCATCTTCTAATATAATCTTCTCCTCTTCCACTCCAGGTATGATGCGCTAGAAACCCGGTGTGCCTCACACCGTGAGTGATACGGCGACCACGCAATAGCACTCGCGCAAAATTGTACCAACACCATTGTCAGTGACACAATCGCAGTTTATCTTCGGGATACGAGACGAAATCTTCTCCTCTTTCACTCCAGGTAGGATGCGCTGGAAACCTGGTGTGCCTCACACCGCCACCCATATTCACTTAACCAATGGACTTCCTAGACTACCAAGAGGCCAAGGGTTCAGGAAAGCTATGACTCGGAAGCGCCGACCTTTCAGGACCCCTGTGTTGGATGTGATCTGTTACTCCATCTTCTATTATATCCGTCGTAGAGGGTAGGGAAAAAGAGGCAGAATAATATCGCTGCCCCTCTGATCCCTATTTTCGCAGTTATACCTAATTCTATGGTCTAATGGTCATCCATTTTTATCTCATATTTTCAACAGTGAAATTAAAAATGAACGTGTTTATAAAATTTATGAATTTAATTGTAATATTAGTACAACAAATCGTTCACTGAATATAATTAACGTATTTCATAGTTAATAATACATTTAGTTAAATTATAAATATTTTTGAAACAATTTTTACTTCAAAATTCTAAACTTGTTGATTTTCAACGGAGTTTTCTATTTATGCTCTAACGGCCTCTCGATATATCTTTTGACTTATGCCGGAACTTTGGCAACCACTGTCTCATGTTATACCTCGTAAACTAAACAATACAGTCTCGGATTTTGCTATACAAGTTACAACGTTGCAATTTATTGCAGTATATATGCACGGATTAAAATATTTATATTTGTAATATTATATTTGATAATAAATGTTTACAAATAATTTTAAAAGAATTAATTAACTAAATTATTATTTTATATTACTTAATTTATTATATATATAATAGTAAATATTTAATTTTTCTATTACCTTTGTTCTATATAATGTATGGGTATGAAATATATAAATGACAATTAGGTTTGTTAAAAATGTACAGTAATTTTAGTTGTTTTTATAAGTGTTTGAAGTTTTTATATATTAAGAACATTTACTTTAATTTTCCTTTTTTAACCTAAAAATCTAGCTTTGTAAGAAATGAGATCAATAGTTTAATTTATTTATCGTTTATCTTTATTATATAAATATATAAAAAACATGCAAAATGGTTTTTCATTTTTTTTTAATAGGTATGCGAAGCGTTTGAATTGAAATTGGATTTGTAGAAACTACTTCCTAGCGGGATTTTCGATTTTTAAAAACATACTATTATTCTCTGCTTGATGCAATCTTTCTGCAATGAATATTTTATGGTTAAATTATTTTAAAAAAATTGCTTTGAAAACATAAAAATATTAAATTGTAACATAAATGCTTATCAGGATTGGTCATCTCGTTTTGGAGCCACCGTCAATCCTTTGAAATGTCAAGCAATGCTCGTAGGTATCCCCAAGATGCTAGCTAAGATTAGCATTACAAATTTATGGCTTGTCTATTATAATCATATTTTAATACCATTAAATAGTTCTGTGAAAAATCTTAGTCCACATATAGACATCACTTTTAAATGGCGAATATAAGTCACAGAAATTAGCCACAAAGTCACTGCCACCTAATAGTCTCTTTATCGTCTAAAGCATTACCTTCCCATGAAAGCAAAGGTCATGCTTGTCCAAACATTAATATTGCCTATCATTGATTATGCAGATGTGTGTTACCCGGACCTCTCTTTTCTTCACTTCTTAACAAGCTGGAGCGCCTGTTGCACAACTGCATTCGATTTATTTTTAGTTTGCGTAAATATGACCATATTTCACAATATCGTTCTCAACTTAAATGCCTTTCAATATAACAAAGGCGTAATTCCAGAATTTTGCTTGTTCTCTTCTCCATTTTAAATGAAACGTCATCACCGTATCTTAAAAATAAATAAAATATTTATATAATATTTTTTTACGAAACTCATGGTGACAAATTAGCCCAGTTTACCTGATGAATGGTAAGTAATGACTCCGGTCCATATCACAAACTTTAATTCTCAACAAAGATTGTACATGCTTTACCATCGACGTTGATTGAAATGGACTGCCTCGTTTCCGACTGTTTTTTGAAGAATTTTGGTTACATACTTACATACATATACATATTTTCACAAAACATCAGCGTTTCAATCACAGCATGCAGCTATTTCATGCTGGTATCTTTGAGACGTAGCCCTTCCCTTGTTGAGTCGATTATCGGGCATAGAATGAGAAGATTTAATTTAAGTTAATGTAACGAGTTATAAAGTTTGTGTTTAAGATTAAATCAAAGTCACAGAATACTGTCTATTCATTCGACATAACATAATTCCATTCTTAAACTTCGGATAATTTACTTTTGTATGAAAAAAAGTAAAGGTAACTATTAAAATATTCTACCTATCATAAATAGGCATTATAAATTAAACAAAATTATACCCAAAGAGGACAGTTACATGTGAGAACTCAATAATAAATCAAAATGACTCTTCGACTCTCAAGCTGACGTTAACTTACCAAATTATGGTCACGCTTGCTTGTTTAGATATATTTACGACCGTGTTTATTCTCCTTGCAGTAAGTTTATTAAAGCTTAAAAAGCCATTTGTAACGTTGTGTAATTTACGTTAACATTATTTCCGAATAAAATAAAAGCCTCCCGTAGAATAAATGAAACAACATTTATAAATGTGCTGAGGACTTAAATAATCCCATTGAAAACTTTGTTATTATTAGATATTTAGGCAGATTTTAAATCAATCAATTTTTACTTTATAAGAAGAAATAGGTTCTTAAGTTTTTAAGAAAAGGTTACATACATTTGGACACAATCCTTCATGACAGTCAAAGCGACATAAATTAAAATAACAGGAACAATGACTTTAAAACAATTATAATTTATAAAATTAGATGAACATGTATTTGGTATAAAGCTACTTTTTTCAAGTTTGAAAAAATATCATCGACAGTGAATACTTTCCTTGCAAAAAATCATGAAAACCTTAACCTTAAATTATAAATAATATTTCCATAATTAAATATGTATATAACTTTCAGGAAGTTTTTTAGGAAGAGTTTACTCACAAATAACTTTAACCAGAAATAGCTTTCAGAAAGTTTTCCTTTAAGAAATTTACAATTTTGATAACATCAAAGTTTCTATCGAAATAAAGTTGAATAGTAAGAAGGTTGTGAGTTTTGACGATTGTTAGGGTAAGGTATTATATTATAGTATGTAATTTTTATATGATTTTTGAATAAAATTAAATTAAATTTGATAATGTTTTTCTTTTATCATAATATTTTTAATCCTCTATTTTTGAAAAACATGCCATCACATTTCAACATGCCGTGGATCGACTGGAAATGAATGCATAAAGTCCGTATTGTATTCTTTTTTGTTAAAACTTAAAGTTTGAATTAATCTATAAATTTATCTATAGATTCTCTTCTATATTGGCCATAGAAGAGAATCTTCTTTTAACCTTTTTTTAAACCCACGCCTTATCTTTCTTTTATTCACTTCCTTTGATTCATATCCTTCACTCTGAAAAAATACTTTCATATTACCTCTTCCCAAAGTGGACAGCCCTGCCTGAATTTTCTCATAATTTTCATTCTGTTTCTTCTTTAACTTTTCTCTCCAATTTTTTGGACACCTATAATAACAATATTACACCTATAAGGACAATATTTCAAACCTTTTAGAATCCTTGGCTATCTCCTTGTAGTAGTTTTAATTATAAAGTATTTATGAACTTGTTATTTTCGGTTAGTAGTATATAAATAATTGATTACACCTAAAATACGAATGGGCAATTATTATTAATTTATGTTTAATTTAATCTTATTTATAGTTTAATAATTAATATAAATATCGACGCAAGGAATGCATTACATATAAGTCAGTAATTAAAATTTACTCAAAATATTACATATTTTTATATATATCTTATCTCCAATCTTATCATATCTTCTAGCCAAGTATTTCATCTTTATAGTAATATAAAATAACGTGCATTTTTCCAATTTTCATGGTGATTTTAGTGTTTTAGGAACCAGTCGTAAATGCGAGTTTCACAAGTTTTCAATGCCGACGAGATGAAGTCAAATAATATAAATTTATCTTTTAAAATAAACCTTATTTTGCTGGTCTCCTTCAAATCCGTTTCCGTCTATCCTGGCTATAAAAGCAGAGTCTGTTTTTTTCTAAGAACAATGCAGAGCGCCATTGATCTTTGTTCTAATTCACGTGATCCTGGGCAAATCGCTTAAATTTTTGTGCTGTAAAATTGAGCTGCGTTTTTGGCTGAGGTGGACAATAGACACTTCAGATAATTTTCCACAATAAACAATAGAGGTGTATACTGGTTGAAGTGCGAATGAAGAATGATAAAAGAAATCAGTATTCTATTTTATATCGGTACACTACTGTACTTTCTGTATACTAATTCTATATTTTCTATAGCCCACAATAAATCATAGTTTATTTTTATGTATAATTAACGTATAAATATTAAATTAAAAAATATAGAATTAACGTTTCTTCGGGGCTACAAAAACTGGGGCACTTTTCCTCGACGTGGCGAAAGCTTTCAACAAGGTCCGGCACAACGGGCTCATAAACAAATTATATGAGCTCGGTGTGCCAGATCTACTCGTACTTATCATACGACATTTTCTCCAAAATCGAACCTTTCGTTACCGCGTCGAGGGGACGTGTTCCAAGGTTCAGCCCATTTGTGGCGGAGTACTACAAGGCTCCGTCCAAGGTCCTACTTTATACACACTCTACACCAACGATATACTGCGCACACGCGGTGTACAGCTAGCCCTTTGCACCGATGACACCGGCCTCTACGTGTCTGGATTCAACCAGACGCTATGTAAACGTCCAATCTGCAGCTAACACCTTAGGGAAATGATTTCGGAAATGGAGGATCGAGGTTAACCCCACCAAAAGTGCAGCCATGTACTTCTCTCGACGCAACAAATCACCGCATCTGCCAACTATAGAGTAATTTGATCATCCAATCCCCTGGGAAAATACAGTCAAATACTTAGGCGTCACATTAGAAAAGATGAAATTACGAAAAACTCACCTTCGGTCCGCATATCAACCGCGTACGGAATCGAGCAGCGTACGTCCTAGGTTTTTTGCACTCGTCAATAAAAATAGCAAAATGTCCATGCGTAATAACATAACACTATACAAAGCGTGAATCCGACCCATAATGATATACGCAAGCCCCGTCTTTGCGCATGCTTCCCCGCGTTACATTCATCGACTCCAGGTAATACAAAAAAGTTTTATGCACAAGGCCACCAGTCCGCTGTTTTTCTTGCATAACGAAAATCTACACATAGATCTTGAGCTGCCGACTATAGCTCAGTACCTGAAGCAAGCTTCCCGCCGATATTTCCACTGCCGTCACACACTCTAACCCCTTGATTGTAAATGCCGCCACTTACAATACCATCGCGAGTCACAGATTCACCCACGTCCGAAGGAGACCGAGGCACGCCCTCGACGACCCTGACGACGCAACCACCAGGGCCTGTCTCCATAAAACACACAACACGTACATCGCACTCTCATACCCCTGCCGAAGGCGATAGCGTTATGAGGGTGCAATGCACTCTGGGCGTCACTGCAGTTTCCTGCGCCACTTCCCCAGCGCTCACGCATTCCAAAGTGGTGGTACAGGTAGTTAATAATAATAGCGATTAATTTAGATAATCCTCTGTCAGAAGCAACTGACCGAGCCGAGGTTTGGCTCTCTCGGCCACCCTCGAGTCAGACGCTCTCGCGAAACAGGGTAGCGGTCCAAGCCGAGGTTCCCTTTCGGGAGCCCTTGTGCTGGTTACCCATATATAAGGGTCTCGACTGAGTGCCATAAGCGCTCGGTCACGTCTCATCCTGGTGAAACTGTAAAGCCCTTAGGCTAACAGCGGCCATCAGCCCGAAAAAAAAAGTGTAGTTTTTAACAATTTTATTAATCTATTCTATCGTATCTATTTCATTTTTAGATTTCTTGGCGCAAAAGATGTTATTCTTGTACGAAGTATTATTACGTAGGAGGGTAGTGAGACAAAGAGAGTTTTAATGCTCAAAGCTCAGAGTAGTGTAGTAGTCATAATGACGCATATCGTTAAGTCTTCAATTAAAATTAAGATTTTGGCAAACTAATCCAAAAAAAAAAACTGTGCACAATACTTTGCACATGACGATACGGTAACACGATGATAGATATTGATATACCAGTATAATTCTTTTAAATTAAGTTGGATTTAGTTATAAATAAAGCTATTTATATTTTATTCCCTTATGTACCCCACACACTGTACTTTATCATAATCGCATGTTAAAGCTTTTTTGTATATTAAAATGAAGTCAAGAAGATATTGAACAAAAAACCAATGGAAACAATATTATAATGTTTTACAATTTGATACTTAAAACTGAAGTTCTGTTCAAAATAATACATTTTCATGACATAATGAAACCGCAAACATACCTTGAAAGTGACAGGAATATGTAATAAACATTTTCGCAGTTTGATGTAGTTGTATCAAACCGTGCTATTAATTCCTTCATATCAATAATCTTTTAACTTATAGGTGTTTTATTAAAAACGAATCACGTATTGAAAATAACATTCATTTTGAAAGAAAATTAACAGCTTATTATGTACGAGGTGCACGTTCACGACGAGGTTTCCTTTCCAGAGATAATATTGGGCCAGATATATTATTTATTGTAAGTTATTGTGTTATTTTTTATTATAATATTTAATTACATATGCGCTTCAAGGAAGACTTCAATACCTAGTACTAATTTTAGTTCTCCAGATTTCGCATTTTTGCCCATAAAGATACGTCAGACTTTTTCTACTTTATAAATTAATTTACATTATTTCTCAATTTTTGTTTCAAATGAATAGTAATCTTTTTAAATAATGAACTTTACTTAAATAATTTTGATTAAAAAAAATTCCTTTGCTTAATTAAAAAGCCTAGAATTAATTAATTATTTATAGGGTCTGAAGAATATTTAAATTATCACATTCGACATAAAATAATGATTCTAGAATTCTAAAACGTCTAAACTTATGTGCAGAAATAATATTCAACTGTTATGTCTTATCTGCTACATTTAACTTTTGTTTCATTTTATTAGATTTCAGATGTATCTTATAGTTAAAATTGGGACAGCACACAGATAAAATCCTGGGTTCTACTATCCAAAATACAAAGAGCACGAAAAAAATGTGAGATGAAAAGGATAAATGGCTCTAGGGAGCAATCCTCGACGGCAAAAATGTTCTGAGTAAAGGTTTCAAAGTGTTGACAATGAAAAATTTTTTATGTATATCTGAGGGAAGTGGTAAAAAAGTAAAAAGTAAATCTGATCGTTGCTTATATACGTTAAAGAAAAGAAATATAATGTTATTGGTATTATGTTAAACTTTTTGTTAATTCATGGATATTACTACATATATCTTTTGTATTTTTGGTAAAATAGAATAAAACTATGTACGAGGGTCATGACAAAAGATTATATATACATATAATAGTCAAGTTACGGGAGCGTCCTACAGACTTTTTAAAAATACGAAACTAAATTTATTTATAAGCTACTGTAATTAAAGTATTGCAATATTCGAAGGCTAACCAGGAATATACAATCCGTTACCTAAAATGTTATTATAAATATATATTATTCTGATTTAACCTGAAAAAAGTGAGATTTATTTTTCCAAATTATTATATTATAAATGTTACTACTAAAAATGTAATTTAGTAGTGATGAGCATAGAAGCCATAAACTTACAATATTGGTCTTCACTTTTTAATTTATAGGAAAGATGTTTTAAATAGTCGATATTGTTTCCGTTAACATGGGTTTCCTTCAATTTCGGTACAGCAGCGATTGGAGTCACTCTAAATTGTACAAATCTTGATTTAATTTGCCTTTTATAAAATTTAATTTTTCCCAAGTATACACTGCAGTCATCATTTATATCTAGGATATATGCTCCCTCAATTGAGAGTATTTTTACATTAGCATTACATTATCACCAGTACATATTTGTGTAAGTAATATTTCTTTTCTCAACAGACTGTACCTTAAGACTTACCAGATCAATCATAATTGGTTTACACAAACTGAGGTTTGAGGTAAAATTCATTAGTTTCTCCGAGCACATACTTTCCGGATACAAAACGATTTCATCTTCCTTGCATAGGGATTTTTTGTCGGCAATCTATGGGCTAAATCATGGGCTAGCTATGGTAAGTACATAAGACCTTCACCATAAGGTAGGGATCAATAAGGAATAAATTTTAAAATGATCATATGTTTTAACATTTGTTAGTGGGATTTCCATAATTAATGTTATTTGTTATCTTTTACAAGCATTTACAGACATGGTTATTATTATTATTTATTGTTTTTTTTTATTTTATTTTTTATTTTATTGGTTATTATTTATTTCTAACATTACAAATATATTTTCTGAGACAGGGTATATTAAGCTTTCAGTTTAAGATATATCATGTAACATTGTTAATAGTTCAGATAGATCAATGACTGCTGGATGTAAAACAGAAACTTTGGTAAGTGATAATGCAGTTTTAATTTCACATAAGGTTATGTACATGGCCCTTAAATTACTTCTAAACATATTAAACATACTTTTCTTTAGTAGCTATGTTTTTTACAATTCTTTCAATGCGTTTCATTTGCTCATGTAAAATTTTACTGTAGAAAACTGAGCATTTCTGAAATTATTTTAATTTTTCTTATTTGTGTGTATTTGGACTAGTTTTAGTTGCGATATTTGGTGATCATAAGACGTTATTACGTCGTCATGGTCTAGATTACCGGTAATAATTTTTATCATAGAACAAAGAGCCACACTTAAATCGTTTTGAAGGAATAAGCTGCGTAAACTTTTCCGTTGTCGTATTTGGTAAGTACTCTTATTACTTATATTTTACGTTGGTAGCTGGAAGGGGCAGGGCCTTCCAGCTGACCCTTCTTTTCGAAACTAACCACAAAACTAAATGAGTATACACTTAAAATAAACGAATACATCAATCCTAAGTCACGTTTCGAGATACACTATCACCCTTGAGGACTAAGATGAAACGCCTCGAATCCGAATCGAATGTCTCCGGATTCCCATATTCACTCTGTGAGGGCGTGGTCTCCAGTTTAGATAACCCGTTCATGCAGCAGCTCGAAACTAGCTGCATCGTGGTTTTAAAAAATGTTTTTACGTTTTTTCACTAAAATTAATTTCAAACAGAAAAAAATCACGTTCTCATCGTGTTTGATTTGCACTATGGCAATATATAATAATAAGGCGATTCAGCACTGGACATATATGACAATGGAATAAGTTTTAGTTTATTCCCTATGTGTAATTATCAGGAATAATAAACCGAATTACTCTTCGCCAGGTCGGGAATGGTCTTCGGCGTTAAATGTATAAAACATTTAATACCAATTTTAACAAGTACATCTTCTAAGAAATAGAAAAGGCCAATTTCAAGCAACAGACTTATCAAGCCTTGCAAATAATTAGGACACGAACTCAATCACTTGTTTTCACCCGCAACTTTTACGTAAAATAAAAGGTAAATCGAATGTAAATAAAATGCCGGATTCATTAATTTTATTTTCACTTCTACTTAATATTATGCAATAAATAGGGATTTTTGCTTTTAAATATATTTTTGATCTTCGGTTTGTTAAAAAACGAAAATAATTACATACTTAGTAACTATTTTAGTTCACACTTTTAGTTAAAAAAAGCTAATAGATAAACTGCCAAAAAAGTAGCTGAAGAGAAATCATGTCTTTCATATTCTTTGCTAGCTAGCTCTTGTGAGGTACATTTTATTCCAATTTTACACACCACTCGGCCCATTGGAACACCAAATGAGCCATTACGTAGATTTTACTGATGCTTTTCTCGACACGACTTAACTTTATTCTATAAGAAAATGTAACATTAGGGAAAAACTAATTTACAGTTAGTTCATGTTAAACATAAGATGTTAAAATATAGGAAATTTTATATTAGTATATTATAGCAATACAAAAAACCATTTAATAAATGACAGCGAGGTATAGTTGGAGAGCTTGATGAGTTAACTACATTGAATTCTCTCAGCTGAGACCAAAACATATTTTTTAATCCTCTATTTTATATATGCTAGGATCCATATTAAGCTGTATATCTCCTGTCTCTCTGTTTTTACTATACCCATTCCCGTCGTTATTACGATAATAAAACTAAGACATATCGATTACTAAGTCAAAGTTCACTTATTTCAGTATGGAAGGTCTTTATATTACCATATTATATATTATGATTCAATTTCAAACTTTATAAGTATAATACGTGAAGTTGATTGCATAATAGGACTTTACCTATGAAATTACCGTTTGGTATGAAATAAGTTAAAGTATTTTTTTTTCAAATTTTTTAATTTCTGTTATTCAAAGTAATCACCCATGTAATCGATGCATCTTTACCAACGCAGTGGTATTTTATTGATGCCTTTCTTGTAAAAATCAGCTGGACGTGAGGCAACAAACTCTTCAAAGGCATTTTGTACTGCGTCTCGGGAATCGAATTTTTTTCCCGCTAAAAAGTTGTCCAAATTTTGTAAAAAGTAATAGTCGGAGGGTGAGTACGATGAATGAGAGAGATCTTCCAATTCAACTCTTGCAGCTTGGAGACTGTTGTGCAGTATAGGAGCAGCGGGGACTACCGATTAACCAAAGCTGGTTGCAGATGTGCGAACTTTTCCATCATTGTTTTCAGTTCTTCACAGTATACATCTGCAGTAATGCTCATGCCATTTGGTAAAAAACTGTGATGAATCACACCTGCATTAGACTACCAAACAGTGACCATCAACTTTCTAGAGGTTATTTTTCGTTTATGGCATTGCTTTGGTGCTGAACCAGGATCTTACCACCTTGCTGAGCGCTTTCGATTGTCGAACTGAATCCACTTTTCAAAGCACGTAAGAATTCGGTTCAAAATTCTTTCATTTCTGTACCTGTTGAGCACCGCGAGGCAGGTCTCATCGCGTACGTTGCGCTGGCGATCGTTAAGTTCGTGGGGCACCCATCTATCAAGCTTTTTTACCTTGCCCATTTATCGCAAATGGACCAATATTGTTTTGATGTTAACATCAAAACAATATTGGTAACAGCTGCTGCTAGCTGTCGGCTGTAGATTGAGTATCATCAGCTTCCACAATCACCATTAATTCATCACTGTTGACCAAAGTGTCCGGACGACCACGAGGTTCAATTTACAAATCAAAATTTCCAGAACGGAATCGGGCAAACCAATAACGGGTTGTACGTTCATTTTTAAAGTTCTCTCCTTAAACGTTGTTGATGTTACGTGCCATTTGTGCCGTGTTGATGCCACAACGGAACTCATATTCCATAATTACACGAATTTTAAAGTATCCATTATGACGAAAAATGTTCAAACGTAATGAAAATACAAAGCTAATGAATAAACAAAAGATTGATTGATAATAAGATAAAAAGAATATCATGTTTTTAAAACAAAATTAATTTGAATTTAGAATTCACAGCCAATTAAAACTTGTTTTTGGTTTAAAGATAAAGACCTAATATTATTTGATACGCGGATGAGTCTTTAGGCAAAAATCCCGCAACTCGTTATATTGAATATATTTCTAAAAAATAAAATGTTATTTATTCGATTAATTTATATTTTTATGTCTCTTTATATATTCTGCTAAATCCAACAAATCCTTATGCATGACTTTGTTTTCGACTAATATTTGTAACTTGATGTTTTGTATGACAAATGGGATGACTGCGGTCCATTATATCCATCCTCATTAAAGATTCAAGATGCACATGCGTTGCCACGATTAAGGGCTTTGGATATCTTCACTCATGGTACGAAATATGGTAGCGCTATGCTGCTATTTCTAGCTTGCATTCTGTGAGTGCGTACCGCGGCTCTGTCACTGTTATTATTGTACTAATATCTTTTTTACAAAGTTTTTAGATACCTTTATATATAATTCATTATTTTTTATATTAATCAAAATCAATATATAATTGAACAAAGATATATTGTATTTTTTTTTATAAATATAGACCCATATTTATTTAGCATTAACTTTATTATGTAACTATTATCCAAATATACGTAAAACAGATTATCTTCCATATTATAATGGCTAATAATATATACCCTTACTAAGATATTATTATTTTATTTTCTATAAGTTGTAGGAAAGTTTGTCTCAGTAATTGAATACACACACATGACGAAACAAATGGGAAAATAATGAGTGAATACAAATATCCTCAGTCATATGTCTTCCTGTCATATTGTCTCGCGTAATAACCGATTTCGTTCCACAAGCGGCGAAATGTATATATGTAAAATGTTTATACGTTTTAATTAAATGTTTAAAGTCTTTGGTGTGAATCACCGTAAGTTGAACGAAAAACGTCTCTAAGAAATTGATAGATTTTTTTTTCATTCAATTTAGATTTGATTTAAGTTAAGTTAAAAGTTTAATTTTCTCAAGTAACATATTCTCCGCTCAACCCTAAAGCTTGCCTGGCAGAGAGTTTTTGTTATGCAAATAAATAATAAATAAATTATTAATCATAGACTCCCTTTTCGTTGAACAAAATATATATTAAAAAACGGATAAATATTAACGGATTATATTGAAATAGAGAGCTGCCCTAAATGATTTTTATACTTCACATTCTTTTTGTGTAACCTGTCAAATATTTTGGCCAAGAAAATTGTACGGGCAAGCACAATATAGGACGACCGCACACTAGATTAAGCGACAAGCTGTACAATTTAGAGGGAATTCAATGGACGCAAGTGGTTAAGAATCGTGAATCATAGCAACATATGACGAAAGCTATGAACTGAAGATAGATCCAGATATTTTCTGTGCCCACGGATACTAAAAATAACTGATTGTATAAATAAATGCGTAGTACCATTTTAAGCACATACGTATAATTATACGTATAATTATTTATTTATATATAAAACGTTCACTTTGTTTATAAGTAAATAATTTTGTAATAAATTTCAAATTTAAATTGTAATAAACATGTTAAAATAAATGTGTTGAAAAAAACTATAAATATGTTGTGTTTGTCTAAGATAACAAATCTGGTATATTGAAATAACATAAAATATATTTTATTAATTCACTCGATATCGACACTTTAATTGAGTTATTGATTAAAGAAAACATTGCGAAGAAATAAAAATCACACTGAAGATATATATGAATCCATCCAATCAGCACTACAGTTGCGTTAGGGCCATGCTCGAATACTTTTTCTAGATAATAGAGTCATGCGTAGCACCGGTACCTGTGTAAAAAAGGCATTGTTATAAGCATTCAATGGTTTTAACAATAATACAAATAAGCCAGATTCAACAGAATTGAATAGAGAACAGATTTTTCATATCACAAATAACACAAGAAAAAAAAAACAAATATTTAAAAAAAATTGTAATCCACAAGGAAGGTCTTATCCTTAAAAACAATAATTTTCAGACATTTGATTAGTATTGAGCAAATAATGATACAGTTACTGCAATAGATAACGACCCGTCAACGTCAGGTGATGTATGCTTTGAAACATTTGATTTATGTACACTCTGTATAGATACGTAGTTCAATTTTACTAATTTCCTGCTTTGATTTATATTTCTCATTTTCCAGACGCGTACAACTGCGACCCTTACTGAATTTTTCCTTAGGGTTTTATATAATATAAACTATCTGGTATGACTTTAAGATTTGGTCCACCGAAACCGTAATTCTAGGTTTAATTTTAATCTCATGTTTCTACCGTAATGATAGGTTACATATTTGTGACGCAGCACCTGTTGCCCGTTTACCTGTATAGCGTACTTACGCTGGATTTTATGAGCCATGAGGTTTTAGCAGTAACATCAACGAAAATACTTTTCTTTTTTATATACTTAAAACTATCTGCAATATTATAGTGACGTTGGTGGGTTTTAATTATAAACACTTGAAGGGAAACTATGTATTATACTTAACAAAAACCTACCATAAAAGTAATGTCAAACATGACAGCTAAGCGGCAAAAGAGTGTTGCCGAATGAATACCACAACTCATCTAATGGTGAGCGGTTACCCCCGCCCATGCACATCCGCAATATCAAAGGACACCCAGATGCGCTTTTAAGAAATGTGAAGCTTTTTTCTTGAAGGCATTCAAAGCATTCAAGTCGGCATCAGCTGATATCACAGAGCATGCCAGGAATAGGCAGAAAATTTTGCATATAAAGCGCCGGAAGGACACTCACAGAATCCAAACGTGTAGCAGCATAACGCACTGAACGCAACTGAATCACAACATGTTTCATTTGGTGCCAATTCTAAAAAAAAAGAATATATTGACGTATTATCGATATTATTTTGAGGCTAACATCGTTAGAACCAGAATATTTGGAAGTTTGAAAAGATTAAAGATTAATAAAGATGGCATTGTTCTTCATGTACCTAACTATGTTTCTAATGTTATAAAAGTGACAAAACAATTGTTCCAAAATATGTTTTTTTTTATATTCTACTGCGGGAAGGAAGGTATCGTTGACGTCTTATAAAAAAAAATATTATAATATAATTTCAAATTTATAATATTATATTGTTTCTTTTAAATTATAATGACGTCGCTACAAAGAAGTTGCAGTTTTAATAGCTTATACATGTACAACCTTAATACTATTATAGCACCTATTTAAATTACACTTTTAGTGATCTCGTCATTTCGAGGTCATATTGATTGATGGGAGGAAAAAAAGGTCAAGTAGAGGCTCAATATTCAAATTAGCCTTTTATGAAAAATGTACCTTTAATCGTTCCAAATACAGGTATCAGGTATTGTGTATCCGTATATACTCTATTCTACGAGCTACGGGAGCTATGTTTCAAAATCAAAATGTTACGCGAATCCGTATTATACGGAACAAAGAATAAGTACAAAAGGGGGGGATATGGTCCAAAAATTTAAAACCTGCTTTATATATTTACATAATTAAGATAAATATTATATTTATCAAATATTAATCAAGCTATAGAAATGCCGTGTTACATGGGAGTTACCTGTACCTGTAAAATTTATATTAAATCCAAAATAACAATCTCAAATATTTTTGGGATAAGTTTCATTGTACTGCAATTACTAGTGAGTAGTAATAATATTAGTATTAATCTAAATAGGTTCTATCAACGGGTAAACGCGTACAGAAGAAAATAATCACATTAATAAATGTATTGTAATATTCTTTAAAACCACTTCAAAATGTTACACACCAACGGACTGCATAATCTAACTTTACATATGGGCGTAAATAATATGTATGAGTCTAAAAAATAAGCTATCCACGTCATATATATTTTTATTTAAAAAATTAAATGAGTGTAATGTTTTCATTTATTCTACAAGATGTTAAACTGATTTTTTTGCCTTAAGGGCTAGTTCTATTTGCAGCATGGAGCTGGTTTCTCTCTCTTGTGTCTTTGACTAGTCCCCATCGGGAAAATTCCACATCTTAAAAGAATACTAACGTGAAAAGCAGAAAACTAAAGATGATGTGTTTCGTATGAAGGATAATATCATGCGTTCAGAAACTATATCGAGAATGGATGTAATTGTGCAGGTTTCTCACCCATACTTTCATAATAAATTTAAGATGACAACAATGATTAAGATTTCATTCCTAAAAGTGATTAATTAGATGTTCACTTCTCATATACGAAGTACAGCAAAGTTGTAAGCAGCACTTTAATTTTCTTTTATTTTGTGAGAACATTATTTTGACCCGGTTGATTTTTACGAATGGTACAAATCAACCGGGTCAAAAAATACGCTCTATAAATACATATTTTTTTAAGTATCTAATTTTAAATAATTTAAAAGTAATATATTGTGGAAGGAAGAGTTTTATAAGCGATTGGCGCCTCTGTAACTACCCTGGTCGCCGACATAATTATTATGGACTATGAGGAGAAAGGCCCTGGCATACTCCTTCAGCAAATCCAAGATTCTGCGAGCGGTATGTAAGGGATACTTTTACAATTTTTCCATCTGACAAAACAATTGTATTTTTAGTTCTTCTTAATTCCATTATTTATAAAATACAATTCAAAACTGAGTTAATACAACATGGAGTTAATTCAAAATGGACTAATAAAGACTCCCAAGGTGTACCTTAAGTAAGACACGGTATGACTTAAGGTGTTATTGGTACAGAAAAATAAGTCATACTAATAGATATTTAAATGTTGGA
This sequence comes from Teinopalpus imperialis, assembly GCA_029286865.1. NCBI lineage: Eukaryota > Metazoa > Arthropoda > Insecta > Lepidoptera > Papilionidae > Teinopalpus > Teinopalpus imperialis. The sequence goes on from JAGSMU010000012.1 coordinate 5,627,450, forward strand.
TCTACGTGGCACCACTATCCAACACGGACAACTACGTGGACTAATATTTATATCAGGGAGCAAGAGTTGGAGTATATAGTAGAAATGGTGTGATGCAACGATGTTTTTCGATAATTTTCACGAAAATTATTTCCTAAAGTATTATGGTAAGAAGATGTTTGCTAAGAACAACAACATGACTGATGTCCAATGCAATTTATAGGTACATGTAAATGCTTAAAACTTACTACCGTGCCGTATATGTCATTTTTGCATGTAATATCGTTGAATGTTGTGTTTTGTACAACAAATTATCAGCATGATGTTTCACTTACAAAAAGCATTATAGAATAATTAGTGCATGATAGTTTCAAAGCCATAAATGATACTTCCTAGAGAAAAACCTCGAGTTAAAAGTTAAAATACTTTATATTCTTTATATATTTACTTATTTCGTGCATATGCAAACAGAAAAGTCACGATATAAGATACCCATGAACTATGTGTCAACATCATTTGTAAATACTAAATATTACCCTGCGATGTACCTTCCTTTTCCAGTCGAGCTTATCCTTTTATGCTGTGACCAAAAACAAGCTTCACCGTGGCTCTACCCCTCTAAAGTGTTTTATTATCTATTTATGATAATAGTATTCCAGAACTATTCATCTTGTTATTATTTATGTAGGTATTAAATTAAGTTAAAGTCGTGACAGGTGAGTTCTTCTGTGTAAGCGCAAACACTTACGGGTATAATTATATAACGTGATATACTGCATATTTATAAAAATATTAATTCATTTTAGTTTAAAAACAGATCAGTTAAAAAAAGTATCTTTCGTATTTGTTGCTCTGGCCTCGGCTGCGAGAAGTACACTTCGCTCCCTCGGCTGGCGCATTTTGATTATTCTCCTCTCCTATCTAGTAGAATTGCTTTGGTATATCGAAGCTGATTCACAGTGACGTTGTACTTAAGTAAAAATAGCATGGCCAAAGACATATATAAACAAAATAACAAACTTATGAGATATAAATGAGCAGTAATATATAATTTCGCAATTTACATACTGAAATTTATTATGATAAATGATTATTGATATGGGTAGACCCTAGTTACTATTATTGAGTATGACGGAATTTATTGTAAACTAATTTTAAATTAAATATATATTATATTATAATTATATTTATATTTGCTGGAGATCTGGAGAGCTTTATTTTTTTATAAATTTTTGAAATTGTTTTTCGTCATTACAATAAGTAAAGACTCCGAGAATGTTAGGTCTTCAGGTAAACATAAGATAAAGATATCTTTAATGTTAGCTATCTATAAAGGTTATGAGAAAGATTTTAAGATGTAACAAAAAATGGTTACAATATTTTTAGAATATTCTAATCAACAGTTTAGCAGATAGACAGAATTTAAACGATTGTATTTAGAGAGGCCTTTCCCTTTAAAAGAAGAAGATAATATATTATATTATGTTATATACATAAATACGATAGTAGTGTATAAGATAGACGGGTTAATCCACTTGACAGATGGTAAAAACGGTCTAATCTTCCTCGGTTGTAAAAAAAATTATCTACATATAGATGCTTACTTCAAGACGGCCTTTCCTGACGGTGGTACAGCCAGCATCCGCTCGACTGCGGCCGGCTTCACTCTTTTACGTAAGCGGGGAAACGTCGGGAATTAAAAAGTTGAAATAAACGCAATAAACTCTGTTTACTTAGTTATATTCAATGTATTGCAAAGTATTCGCGTAATATAAGAAAACTATTTTTATGTTTGCTTTATGCTTCTTCAGAGGTTTTGAAAATCAAAGGTCTTTGTGCCGCAACGGACGTTTAAGAAAGTCATCATTATTTTGTTTTGATTTGCGACAGATGGTGTAAGAATCATCTCAAATATCTTACCACCTATGTATATACGTGTGTAGAACAATTTCAACTACACTTGGTTATACTCATCTCCGGAAAACAAACACTGTGGTGCTAATATCCCTCCACGTAGACCTAGGGCTGGGGTTAGGAAGGGGTTGATGTTTAATATGTCCAAGATTGATCAATTCATAGTTTTCGTGGTGTATAAGATCCCGGGTCACAGTGCCGATGTTGTAAAACCCTAATCAAGACCAGGGATAGAGAGGGACGGAGGGTACAAATCGCAGTACACATAAATAGTATTAAAATTTCCGAATATTATATTGTAAGTCCATAGTTTTATTGGTTAATAAATAAATGATGACATTTCTAAACAATTGAAACCATCATCTAGTATTTAATATAAATCAGTGACAGCAGCAAGGATGACTATCTCAGACAGCAAACCACAATTCTCATGCGAGGCGTTGTGTTTACGACAAATCTCCCAATTAGAAAGACGTATGAGTGCTCGGCGTACACAGTGGAAAGGTACAGGTAACATCATAATTATGTTTTGAACTTTATAAAATTATTTTATTCGTGGCTTCTGTGGGTTTTCTGATTTTAAGTTAATACTTCAATAAGTATCATTGTGAAAAGATTCACACTGTACCCTTACCAAACAGTTGGAAACCTTGCTTAGCCCATCCTTGCGCCATCAAGACGGAGACGGAATGATTTTTACACCTTCTTCAAACAGCGGATTAAACTAAAAAAAAAAAATAGTTTATGGAGTTAATCCACATACTTATTTTTCATCTGATTACTCAAAAAAGAACTACTATAAAAGTATAATTTCACTGCGAAAATTTTAAATATTTTGATATTTTAAACATATACAAAAATGATATAATGGACAATAGTGTAAAAATTTTTTTCATAACTTTTATCAGTTACATTTGTGCAGGATGATATATGTATATGGACAGTTAACGTCAGTACACGAATTGATTTGTGTTTATATTTTAATATTATAAATAAATATGTTTTTCAATAATTTCATTTTAAAGTTTATAATCTGCTTTATATTTTCATTGATAACATATAAAAGTTAGTAAAGTACCTTTGGATATTTATATCTCAATAATAAATTATTCAATGGAAATGAAGACGAGCCGTGTAATTTATATAGATATGTCGGTATACTTATAAGTATTCAGAAGGCATTTTATAACTACGCAATAAAAGCATGAATAGAGGGATGGGTGCGATTCCTGGTTCATTAATATTCATGGATAAATTATTCCTCTTATTGTGTTACAGATAAATGAATTGAGTTCCAAAAAGGAAAATAAACGCAGATATATTAAAATTCCCACAAATTGCGTGTTGCTGTATTAGACTACAATTCAAAAGCGTACTGATGAGCTCAGCGCAAACTTTGTTGGGTTCTGACAAAGAAATATTATGTATTGTTCGCAAGCTACGATATTGCTTCGAATTTCTTACATACAAGGTAAAAAATTATGTCAATTCAATATTCAATTGGATCTAAAGAAAACAATCGCACCATTATTATAAACAGTATACAAAAAAGTGCTCGATTCTTTTTTTTTTAAATGGGTCAGCTCGATCGGGCGAGGACCACGCCTTTACAAAATACTAGCGCGAAATAGCATCATAGTTCCGCTGTATGTGAGGTTAGGACCCGCAGTCGTAAATACAGGTAACGAGGCATTTCGTCTCAATTTTAGGGGGTCTTGAATCTTTATTGAGGATGAGTGTAAGTGTTTATTAATCAAAGTCATCAAATCATATAGGGGGATTTGTTTGTTTGTCACCGTCGGTTTAATAAAAAAATATGTGTATATCTACATACACGACCGCTTTTGCTATACGCCTTCATTTTTCGTTATTTCTGAGACTAGTCAGAAATCGTCATCATTATCATTGCAGCCCACTGCCAAATATAAGACTCTCCTATATATTGCCATAAGACACGATTCTGACTCACCAACAAACGTTTATCGACTTCAAGCTTTTACAGGTACATACACTAACGTTGCCATTACGAAGTTATCACTCGAGAATCTTTTTCCCTCTTTGGTAAGTGAAGTTAAAGTCTAATATCTAGTATTAGTCACAAGAATTTTTTTAACCCCGGGTATTGTATTCTGTTATGTGCGTATAATTACTGTTCAATAATGGCAACTGGTCTCAGAAGATATTTGTGTTAAAATTAGTCAATGAGTAGCATCATAATCCCGTCTTGTGTAAGTTTTTCAATTTGCCAAAGATATTTAATTATTTATATATTTAATTTGACTAAAGTAATTAGTGACAAAAATCATATTTAACATAGATACGTTTTTTTAAGCAAACAAATCTGTAAAGCGTTTCTATCATGAATGATAAATATTAATATTACGTGAATGAACACGAGCTGAAATACTTTTATGCTGAATTTATTTCAAATAGATTTACATACACACGTTGCCTCCAAAATATTTGTGAGATAGAGCATTCGCGAGTGCGGCAGATGAGTTAGCTCGACTGGCATTCCACGCGTCCCCTTTGTGCTCAACTCTTTTGCATTTTTCTACATATTGCTTACAAACATTGCTGGAACGTAAATATTTCTTTGTTCGTCGTCAGGTTTATTATTTGAATTGTTTATTTTGACGTAGCATCTTAGGACAATATAGAAGAGCAAAACGTACCTGGAGTTCTAAAAGAATTTCCTGTTAATCTTTCATTGTTACAAATTGCTACCGTTTTCAATTGTAAGAACGATGCTAACTCAATCCAATCTTCGACCAAAATTCATTGGCGAATTGTTAACATTCATTAGTTCTTTAAAATGCCCTAACATTACTTTAACAAAATATAATTAATAAACTCTGCTGTATCCAAATAGGGATGAACAGATATTTGTAAAAATCCAAAAATTCAGAAATCTTTGGTAAGTTCCAGTGGCATTCTACGCACCTGTACACGACCGGCTAAACCACGAGTCTGTTCTAGCCTAGTCCATCATTGGTTCAGAATGAAGGTTTACTGTACGCGAGTGACTTAAGAAATGAAATATTTTTTTTGCAATTTTAAGTACTGATTTCCTACGAGCTATGCTGCGAAGTAAAACATTGTGAGGAAACCTGTACAGATAAAAATAAATACAAATTACATTGGATTTTCGTGATTTACTCTCCAGAGCTTCTCTCTACCTGTGTCCAGCAGCTAAATATTATTTTTACTATCCTTTTTTATTTTTTTACTTTACTTTTTTGGTTAACGGATTCTATTGATTATAGCGTGGCATCCTGGAACGCGGGTGAATCTTGAGTATCTATCGGTGCTATTGTAAGCGATATGTGGTTGTGGTGTGTGAAGCGGTGCCCGTTGCGTACGGACTGGTTCCCGGCGCCACCGAAAAGTTGGGGTCGTTGAGGACGTGACGTGGTCTACGACTCCTATTCTATGGATTGGGTTCCGGTTTATAGGCCTCTACCACTAGCGGGATGGAATGAGAGAGCGATATCTTGAAGAAGTGCTGCAATAGACTTTGGGAGTGTTGCGTTATAGTGGGAAGTAGTCAGTCAGATTGATATCACTCTATGCTCCGGTTGTTATTCTAGTGAAACGATTTTGTATCGTCTGAAGGGAATTGATACTATAGGGGACTACATGGGTGAAACTCATCACTCATGACTCATGCAGGACGTGTAAAGATGGACTTTATCCTTTAGGGACATTTTGCTTTTTGCGCAGCCATTTAGTCTGTTCCAACCTTTTGATTTTCCTTGTAAAATGAGCGGGCACTTGCAATTGGCACACGCGGATGGCACACGGGCAGCACATTCGCGCCCAGTTTTTTGTTTTTGTTAACGATCTGATGATATCATGTCTATGTCTAGAAGAGAGTATACCGCAGCAGGGTTGTGTACGGTGGTTCTCTCATACCTTATCAAATTTGAGACCTAATAATCTCTATGTCAAATGTGGATCGCGCTGAGTCTATCCAGCTAATGGTAAGGGACTTTAGATGTTTTATATAAAATATTAACGTTTATTCCTTCAGAAAGAAGTTATTGGTGTTACCTTTTATCGTTTGTATTTTGTATTATTAATTGAAAGTCTTATTAACCAGAAACAGTGTTCATACAAATGTAATATGTACACTCGGACATCTCATAGATAGAGGTGTGGCAGGGAAGGTGGTACGGTAAGGGTGCATGGTATCGATAACTCAATGTGTTTGTCATGCAAACAGAGCATTTTATTCGAGAACGTGGAAAATATCGCTTGAGTAGTACTTATACCTGGACACTATTGTATTTTCAGTCGATGCTTGCATACGAGTAGTGTATATTTTCAAATAAAATCAGTTCTCTACTTTATTAGTACTAAGTCTGGTGACAATACAGAATGGAAAAAAGAGCACTAAATTACACATACAACAGGCTATGTTTAAATCTACCTTTGGTAGGAATTTGGTCTATGGTTTTTTGTCGTACGGTATCAATATTGAATTTTGTAACCCCAGCTGACCCCAGCCGACCTATCCGATACATCGTCATGGAGGTGATCATGTCAACATCTAAATTCTCCGAACCACGAATACAAAGAGCTGCAGCATGGGGCGTCATTATCAAATGCCAATTGAAGTCTCTGGCAACTCTTATGTTCACTTGAGCCTCAGTGACAATCATAAAAAATCGTTGAACAAAAATTTTCACTAGTTAAATTCATTGTTATAGCGACACACAATTTTCTAAAGGACGCCACAATAAAAAAAAACAAATGAAAGTCTTGCAAATAAAAAAGTAACATGTTCCGAGAGAGTTTCATTTTGGCTTTTTTATTGTAAGTGACCAGTTCCAGATACACGCATAGCACGTACATATATAGACTAAAGCATATTCTTATTAAATATAAAGTGAAGGAAAATAAATATTATATAGAAATATGGGTAAAGAGAAATTCATAAAAAACTAATAATTTTATTATCTTCAATTCATCACTTTTCTATTGCAGATTTTATTTGAAATGTTCCAACAACCTAAGATGTACTTGCTTTCTTATATTTATTTATGTGAACACTACACATTTTAATAAAATAAAATTTATGAACTTTATTGCGTTTATTTTGAATTTTTTATTTACCTACGTTTCGAGGGCTTAACAGCACTCATGGTCATGGTATAGATATAGCGCATGTGCCGGCCAAGGAGGGGGAGAAGGGCCTAGTTCTGAGGGCAGCGTTAGAGCGATGAAGCCTTGATCTCGAACTATAAGCTTCTCAGATATGGCCCGCAGCAATCAGCAGGTTGGACCAAAAAACAATAAACATATTTTTATTCGGGCTGCGTTAACTGTAAACTTAAACTGTAAAATTAAACCTCCTCCCCCAATTCCCGTGCACTCAATCAATTCAGTGATTTTCAAAGTTGACGCTATAAAATTTGTCACTTGTTAATTTTTAGTTTTATTCAAATTAAGCATTTGTCTTTTTGTAATGAAAGTAATGTTTTTTTTTTAATTAAGTTTGAATAGTGAGTCCACTTTTAAAATCATATATAAATGTATATTATGTATTATATTATATATTTTATTACGAATAAAAACTTATTTACCTCATCGTTAAGGTACTGTAATCATCGTCTAAGTTTTTTTTTCGGGCTGATGGCCGCTTTTAGCCCGAAGGCTTTAACAGTTCACCGGGTTGATAGGTGACCAAGCGCTTACGGCGCTAAATCGAGACCTCTATTAGTGGGTAACCAGCACAAGGGCTCCCAAGAGAGAGCCTCGGCTTGGACCGTTACCCCTCGAGTCAGACGCTTTCGCGGAGAAAGCGTCTCACTCTAGGGTGGCCGAGAGGGCCGAACCTCCGGCCCGGTCAGTTGCTTCTGACTAAGAATTATCTACATCAATATCACTATTATTATTATTGGCTATCTGTACCACTATTTCGGAATGCGTGAAGTGTGGAGAAGAAGTGGCGCAAGAAACTCCAGCGACGCTTCTATCTGTATTGACTGGAGAGAACCGGCCTGTGGCATGGTGATATCTCGAATAACCTTGTTAGCGACGCCCTCGCCATCAGCGGGGGCGGTATGAGGGTGCAATGTACGTGTGTAGTGTTTTATGAAGGGCTTGGGCCCTGGTGGTCACGTCGTTGGAGTCGTCGAGGGCGTGCCTCGGACCCGGGTGAATCTATGATGCGCGATGGGATTGTAAGTGGCGGCACTTACAATCAAGGGGTTTGGGTGTGTGACGGCAGAGTCGAAATATAGGAAGACTGCTTCAGGTACTGAGCTATGGTCGGCAGTTTAATATCTATGTGCAGGTTTTCATTACGCAGGAACCATGGTGCACCGGCAGGCCTTGCGCATGATACGATTTTGTATTACCTGAATTCGGTGAATATGACGCGGGGAGGCATGCGCAAAGCCGGGGCTTGCGTATGTTATTATGGGTCGAATGCACGCTTTGTATAGTGTAATTTTATTACGCAGGGTCATTTTGTTATTTTTATTGAGTAACGGGTGCAGATGACGTAGGGCGAACGCTGCTCGATTCTGTTCGCGGTTGATATGCGGACCGAAGGTAAGTCTTTCATCTAATTTGACGCCTAATTATTTGACTGTCTTTTTCCAGTGGATTGGACGATCAAATAACTCTATAGTAGGGAGATGAGGCGTTTGTTTGGAAGTACATGGCTGCACTTTTGGTGGTGTTAACCTCGATCATCCATTTCCGAAACCATTTCCCTGAGGTGTTGGCTGCATATTGGAGGCGTTTACAAATAGCGTCTGGTTTGAATCCAGACAACTTATTTTCATTCGTCTATTAATACTGCTAAATATTCCAACAAGGGTACGGTGTAATTGTAAAGAAATTTATAATAGAATTGGTATGCATACATGCTTTTATAACTTTAGTCTGATTCATTAATTTTATTTTAATCAACTCATTTACATTATGTATATAATAAGTTTATAATCACAAATTGATTATAATTACAATAACAATAATAGATTTTTGTTATAAATAATTAAAATAACTTTAGCGGGCACAATATAGTAAAAGCAATATTTTCTTATTCTCGAAAAAGAATGGTGTTAGCTTTAGAGGGTCGTTTCATCCCGGTTTATGTACTCTTTAGACAGATGAATGAAACTTTTTGCTGATTCGCTAGAGGTTTTGAGGAAAAGAACTGAAGGGACGTACATCGAGCTTCTGCCAGTCGGCCTCTATTCCACGATGAATATTTTGTGATTTCTACTTTTATAGGACAGCGGGGCTTTTATATTCTTTCATATTTTTGTAAATTTGTTTATTATATCGTCGACACACGTTTGTTTTAAAGTTATTAAAATATTACTGTTAGTCAAATTAAACTCAATTTTAATATATTGACAATAAAGCGTCCCTAAACATATTATTTTCTTTATAAAATTATGTAGCAAACGAGTCGAAATTCACCTACTAGTAATTAATGGTTGCGGCCCATAATAGCTAGGTATATCCATCCTTAACAAAGATTCAGGATGCTCACTGTCACCCCTGAGGATTAATATAGAATTTCTCTTCACATGAAGTCGTATGTAGACACACGATAGCGTTATGCTGCTATATTCAATTGCAATAATTATAATGTTTATATCAATTTCATACATGCTGGCCAATGGGAAATTGATTACATTTATAGTGGTAAAATCTAAATACTACTATACCTCAAAACCAAAACTCCCAAAACTTACCTTTTAACAGTATGAATGATCAATACGTGCACCAAACAAGCTATCAGTCAGTACTGTTCAGGCCACCCTGGTCCTGTTTTGAGGGGGCAAGGGCATTTTTAATATTACAACGCTCTGCGGCCTCATCAGCATAGCGATTGAGGTCATTGAGGGATAAAAATATAAATAATTGTTTTATTTAATACTAAAAGTATTATGCTCTCGTTTATCCTAATCAGCACCTGGAATACGTAGTTTGAAATGTGAACTATACAACCAAACGCTGGACACTTAACCTAACGTAATACGCAATCTTCTTAGTGTAAACTACTAGATTAGAGAACACTTGGTCGAAAATCAAACGTACTAACACACTACACTACTGCATTAATGTGAAAAAGTAAGTGAAAAAAAAATGTTTAGGAGTAAGCAAATAAAGATTAAGGAGAAGATTATAATAAAATCCTTGATCGCTTGTTTAAAGCGAGTAACTTGTCTATGGAGAATTCTTATTGCACAAGTCAGCATCATTTATGGTACATGAGCAAATAAATTAACCATCGATTGTTTTGTCTTCCTTAACAGAAATAAAGAGAACTAGTTATCAGAGCAGATAAATTGATAAGTATTAAGTTTAGACACGTAGAAAGATATGATTTTAGGATAGATTGAGATTTTATCTCTGTTATTGTTGAGATTATCATTTACGACAAATTATCGAAATATATGCTTGTATATAAAAAAAGCAACTATCTCTAAGAGATTTTTAAAATTGGGGAGAACCGAAAAGACACTTTCGGGCTAATGATCTGATTGGCATGTTTGATTGGCGTCAGTCCAAAATCCAAACTCAAAAATTAAAAACTTAAAAATGTAAAGACGAATTTAAAAGTTTACAATACATAATAATTAAGTGGTCGAATCAATGTATATTTATATAAGTTTTATGCGTGTATTATATATATAATATCTATTTATATAACATCATAATATATATAATATCGTACACTTTCGTGCCAATTTTCAGGGTACTACGTATGTAAAAATAACCATTTACCAGTTATATTTTATTCATATTACTATTAGTCCAATCTTTATTTAAAAAAATCCTTATTTCTACATAACTTACTAAATACTCAATATCTTAGTCATGTTTAGATGTTCATCACCCGTGAAGTTCTTACTCCTTGCTTTTTAACGAATTTTTGAACTTCATTTTGGCCTTTGTGGATTTAATATGGGATTTAAAAAATGGTAGAGTAAACTAACAAAATTTTACAAATTTAAAATAAATAAATATGTGTATGTCACCTCATTACAATTGGTATGTAACTACTGAACTAGGTAATATACCTGTTTTTCAAAAAGTCAGTTTCTTTACAATTTATTAATTCAATTTCGTTATTATTATATATTATTAATGTATAAATTAAGTAAAAAAAATTATGATGCCTGCATATTTACGAAACTAAAAGGTGTGTTTTTGTGTTGTTAAGTGATAATTGCATAATTGCAAGTGATGTCTTTTTCCATACTCAAAAAATATTTAAGATGCACATACGTGATTGATCCTGAGGATTGAAATGGAATGCCTCGTTACCTGTGAAGGGCGATATGTTGCTTCACGCCGATACTTTGTGCCCGGTTGAGCCAACCCATTCTAAATGTTGAGCCAAGACTCTACCACTAAAAATTCAAACGCTTATTGTAATAACATTGTAGTTACTAATAGATTCAATTATTGTACAGTGCGTATTGTATGTAATATTTTTTATTTAATATTAATTTACTATAGATACTTAAATATAAGTCTACATGTTATCACTTATAAATGCACTTAATTATTGGCTGTGAAAAGTTATAGGCATAGTAAATGTATGTATGTTTGTATTTTAACCAGAGGTTTGATGTAAAGATTTAAAAAGGAAAACTGAAGAAGACTGAGCATGCCTTAAGAGTTAGCGACGCGACGGATGCGTGTGAGGGCCATTTCTCCCCCCATAGGTGGGATAGTGGTTGGGGCGGGGTGTATCGATCTCGGTGGGGCGCGTGCGCCACGGCTAGGGTGCGAGAGGCGTCGGCGGGCCTTGCTAGCGGAGTCGGTAAAACCCGCGCAGTTCGCAGCTAGCCGCCAGGCAAGCGACTGCTAATGACGTAATCCCTCACAACTCGGATCACCGCATCGTTTGACATTTCAGACGCAGCGCGCGTCAACAGAAGGACAAACTCGTAAAGTAACTACCGGAATTGCTATAGTGCTATGAACTAAGTTTTTCTAATTAACAACGCTTGCATTTTAAGACGTTAATTAATGAAGTGGTTTTAATACGTTCTTTAAAATTATAAAAAATATATAATAGAATTTAAACTAAAGATTTAACATATACATTATTTGTGGAGTGTTTTTGGTTTTGCGTATAAAAATATAAGTGTTTACAAATCCTCGGTGATTTCATATATGACTGAAAAAATTTACCCTTGGAACATTACTCACAAGTTAACGGCTCGTTAATTCTTCGGATAGTGAAACCAAAAGAGATCTTTGCTGCGTCCGCTCAAAGAAGTGATAAAATTTATGACGTACGGTAAGGATCGTGTGGAGACAAGGGTTGGTTGCGTTATCTTTGGGATAGCGGTCCTGTGAGGGAAAGAGTGAGCTTTATCCTTTCTTGAATTTGTAAATTAGACTGTTATTATTTTACAGTTTCTTATCAATTAGCCTTATTCTTTTGTGGATAAAAAAATCAATAATAACCATCGAATATTATTGAAACTAGTTGATTTCGCAGTGCTAGATAACATTTCTGATAGTACATATTTTTTTAATATTTAATATCAGAAACTCGCCGATTATAATATTTGTGAGATGTATAAGTAAACAAAAAATATAAAACTTTTATCCATAATAATATATTTTAGATGCACATACGTGGTTGATACTGAGGATTGAAATGGAATGCCTCGTTACCTGTGACGGGCGATATGTTGCTTCACGCCGATACTCTGTGCCCGGTTGAGCCAACCCATTCTAAATGTTGAGCCAAGACTCTACCACTAAAAATTCAAACGCTTATTGTAATAACATTCTAGTTACTAATAGATTCAATTATTGTACAGTACGTATTGTATGTAATATTTTTTATTTAATATTAATTTACTATAGATACTTAAATATAAGTCTACATGTTATCACTTATAAATGCACTTAATTATTGGCTGTGAAAAGTTATAGGCATAGTAAATGTATGTATGTTTGTATTTTAACCAGAGGTTTGATGTAAAGATTTAAAAAGGAAAACTGAAGAAGACTGAGCATGCCTTAAGAGTTAGCGACGCGACGGATGCGTGTGAGGGCCATTTCTCCCCCATAGGTGGGATAGTGGTTGGGGCGGGGTGTATCGATCTCGGTAGGGCGCGTGCGCCACGGCTAGGGTGCGAGAGGCGTCGGCGGGCCTTGCTAGCGGAGTCGGTAAAACCCGCGCAGTTCGCAGCTAGCCGCCAGGCAAGCGACTGCTAATGACGTAATCCCTCACAACTCGGATCACCGCATCGTTTGACATTTCAGACGCAGCGCGCGTCAACAGAAGGACAAACTCGTAAAGTAACTACCGGAATTGCTATAGTGCTATGAACTAAGTTTTCTAATTAACAACGCTTGCATTTTAAGACGTTAATTAATGAAGTGGTTTTAATACGTTCTTTAAAATTATAAAAAATATATAATAGAATTTAAACTAAAGATTTAACATATACATTATTTGTGGAGTGTTTTTGGTTTTGCGTATAAAAATATAAGTGTTTACAAATCCTCGGTGATTTCATATATGACTGAAAAAATTTACCCTTGGAACATTACTCACAAGTTAACGGCTCGTTAATTCTTCGGATAGTGAAACCAAAAGAGATCTTTGCTGCGTCCGCTCAAAGAAGTGATAAAATTTATGACGTACGGTAAGGATCGTGTGGAGACAAGGGTTGGTTGCGTTATCTTTGGGATAGCGGTCCTGTGAGGGAAAGAGTGAGCTTTATCCTTTCTTGAATTTGTAAATTAGACTGTTATTATTTTACAGTTTCTTATCAATTAGCCTTATTCTTTTGTGGATAAAAAAATCAATAATAACCATCGAATATTATTGAAACTAGTTTATTTCGCAGTGCTAGATAACATTTCTGATAGTACATATTTTTTTAATATTTAATATCAGAAACTCGCCGATTATAATATTTGTGAGATGTATAAGTAAACAAAAAAATATAAAACTTTTATCCATAATAATATATTTTATGTCTGATCAAACCTGTACGTTCTAGGAATTAAAAATAGTTATAGTTATTGCTACCATGGAAAATAAAACTACAATCAGAAAATGAAATATTAATAAATTCGTATACTTTAAAATTATAACACATCTAAAGATTGTAAAAAAATATGTTCGTGTCCTATGTCTGAAAAAAATATTAACTTGTGGCGGGCGTCGAATTGCAAATTCTCCGGGTTTGGCACAATTTTTCACTTTTATTTTGGTATTTTATTATATATTATTCAGTAAAGGATTTTCTTTTGTTTTTCAATTTTGATTTGTACCTTATATCTAGAATACAGGGTTATCTAATTGATATGAACGACTGTGAACAATTGGAATTTATATAAATATTATATGTATGTACGTCAAAGTAAAATGCAACTTTAATATGTATTATACATTATTAATAAATAAAACATAAATAACAGCACTACTTAATCGAATGTTACTACTGTACATTTTAATTCTTCTCAATTAAATAAGATTCTTATATAATAACACAAGTCCGTTCTTCGATTCTCTGAGCCCTTTAGCCGGTTTTACGGTATCCGTGGGAGTCTACGCAGCTGTACTTGCCTTAAAAGTCCTGAAACTACTTACACTGAAGTTTATCTGGACGACAAAGAGATGAGAATATTTTCGCATTATTTTGAGCAATTTCTCATGATCCTTTGGGTTGTATATAAAAACAATTATTTACATAGACTTATTAAAAATATATTAGCCATTACTAACAGGGTTTACAACAATAAGAACATGAATAGGTACCCATTTTTGTTTAGTAAAATACCTATAAAGTATTATATTGAGGTAGTACCATATCATCTATCTCACTCCCACGCACTTTTGTTTAGTTGAGCTTTCACGTTTTTATCCTAATAGAATTAGATAAGGTGCTCCTGGTTTATTTATATCACGGAGATGTTTTTCCGTTTATAAACAGATGACAACAACTGCGCAATGATACATCTTATTATGGTGCCCAAAGTTTTATATTCCTTCCCCATTTTAATATAATTGAGATGAAATAAAATTTGAGTAAGGGTCAGAAGCAGTTTCAAGTACACGGGATATGCGTACAACACACCTAGACACGAACACTAACAATTTGTTATTTCATCAAATGGGAATTCAAGGATCAGTTGGGCACACACACAGTAGCTAGGTACTCTAACTATTACACCACGCAACTGTCAAAGCAGATTGAGTAAGTAAGTGCTATTCAGATTCCACCTTAAGCTTATTAGGTCCCAATTGTGACAGAGAACGAACTATACGCCGTATGTCAGGCAAAGTATTTTAGGAAGTGATTTCGTAAGCGACTATCGTAAACCCTTAGACCATAAATATAACGTCCTATTTAGAGTCCAATTAGCATAGCGATTATCTTACATTATAGTAACATTACCAATTATACCAAAAACACGTGTTTTTGAAATTACAACTTACAATACAGTTCTTATAACATTCGATTAAAAGCTTAATACTGCCTTATATTTTAAATATCTTCTTCAATTTCTTTTCTTGTTCAACAAATGGCCCGGACTTTGATGATGGCAATAAAATTCCACCGTACAATATTCTAATGTAATCATAGATTGAAATCTTACGATTACAGAGGGCGATCTACGATTTCTTAAAAAAACTTCGTACAATGGAAAAAGCAGCCTCAAAGATAAAATATCTCATTACTTTTTACAACTTTCAGAAATAAAAGAGAGAACGCCCAAGGGAGCTTGAAGTTTTCATCAGTAGAAGCGTCGATGTAGGTATACGCATCAAGGCGTTCTTATCTGCAAACGAAACCCAGAACATTACCCCAAAACAAATCGACTCATGAGGCGGTAAATTTAATTTCGTGTGAAAGTCAGTCGTATATTACGATTTCAGTAGCTTTTGCTGTGATATTTATCTTAGGTTATTATTTAAGGGTTAATGTTCTCAATGTGAAGTCAATTTCAATAAAAAAAATTAAAGTGTAAAATATTTATTTTTAATAACAATTTATATACTTCAAATTGTCAGATTTGGCTTATTACAAACATTGTGGGGCTATTAAAATACAATCGAATTTAAGTCGAAATGATCTATTGTAAATGTGTAATGGTGATCATTCAATATTTAACAATTTAACTTTCTTTGAATATCGAGACAATTTATAAAATGTAAAGGCTAAATGGGATTCGGATAAGCTCGTTATTGGTAATAAAGCTTTATCAGTATTCAGGCCACTTGTTTTAGCATTGAATCTTTGCTCATGGGGTTTCGTTCTGTTATTTTATTCAGGCCGTGTAGCGGACTGTAAGAAGGTGTTAAAGAGTGAATTGGCAAAATAAATACTTGAATAGAATTCTAGAATACATGGGTTTATGCGGTGAACATTTGTAGTTAAATGTTGAATAGGTTTGGGAACTTAGCATTGCAGGTAAAGTCAGACACTACTTTGTTTCAGATTTCATGTTTTTCTCATAAAATTTTGAAAACTTTCAATTGTGAAATTGAAATTGAAATTCACACAAAAAAAAATGCTATGCTGATTTATAAAAAAATCATTCAAACCTAAACCTTTATGAGTAAAACTAAATATATACGTATTTTACAGTATTTTTCCTTTTTCACATAACTAATCAGAGATGATTCTATAATCAAAGCATCATAAATAGTTCGGCTACGCATTCGCGACTCCTCTGGTGTTGCAGATGTTCATGGGCGGCGGTAATCACTTACCATAATACTACTTAAATTTTAGTTAAATTTATTTACACAAAATATTATGATTATTATATAGCAACTGCAACACGTAAAAATGCAAACTATATAATTGAATAAATTTCTGAATAGAAAAATATAATATTCAAATGTCATTCTGGTTTCTTTAGGGATTAAAGTCATTAATTTTATATTACGAAAGAAAAAACTGTGGACATTTCTTACTTTAACGTTATGACTCTGAATATTTTGGTCACGTACCAGTACTGTATTTATATTCGTTCTACCGTACGCAAATAACGGGCTAACTTTTTAAATTATACCACAAGTGTACGAGCTAATGCTGAGTCTATTTACTGTACGTTGTGACATGTGTTTTTTTAACATCGACGGGATTATGTACATGTAAATAAACATTATTGTTACATTATGATAACACAGTAAAGTAACATTCTCTTGACGCAGGAGAAAGCCTCCTTTGAGAGAATAATGAGTCATAGACATAATATAACTTATTAAGCTTAGCAGTAAGTCCAAATGCATTTATACACAAGGAAACTTCGGATCAAAATCTGTTATTAAGAATGAAGTAATTCTAAGTAATAACCTACTTTACTTATCTATTTCGTTTTAATGTAATAAATATATCTTATCCTTTAACGAAATTTTAATATCTAAATTCTTCTAATTATTTCCAACAACATATTTTCATTCATAAGCTACGTTTATTAAATGAATCTATCGTCCCAAGTATTATGAGAATGTTGTGAAAGATGGAAAATGAGATAAACAGAACATAGAAGTTTTTATTTTGTAGTGTTTTGAAAACTTGCCTACCAAGCAAATCAGCGATTATTTTTTCAAATTTCATTTATTTATTTCATAGAAAAGGCATGATTCCACAGGCTTATAATTTTAAAATAAAATGATGATATTTGAAGCGAAAAAATAATATTTTGATACTTTAACTTTGTTATTCGTAGTTTGTAATTTCTATTAATGATTCAGCATATATTAAGGTTTTCTTATAAAATAAATATAATATCCCAATTTAATTTCCGTAATGAATATTTAAAAAAGGGTTTTGGCTCTTTACAAATTTTGATGTGGACTTCACCCACGGCCGCGGTTCTATTAAGGGACCAGTAAGGAGGGACGAATACAAATTGCTTCGAAGTATGTAGGTAGTTATAACAGCTCTTTAATTTAGTTCAACAATCGTATGAAAGTTCTTTACGTATTTGGTAAAAAACTTATTTTGTCACTTAATTTATAAAAGCCCTCTTAATTATGATAATTATATATTACATATATTAATTACTTTTTAATGTAGGTTTAAATGAATTAATTTGATAAATTTGAGTTTTACAGTCATTTTAATTGAACAATGAGATGATTCATTGATTCTCTTCACGTTATATGCAAAATAAATAAAAAATGAAAAAGCGTCAAATAATTTAGGTGGTAGAGCCAAGCTTCAGCTTTTGTTGATGCACGAATAGGCCGCCTCGACCGGGGAAGTACCACCGCCTCACAGAATACCGGCGTAAAGTACATGTGTATACACTTCTGCATTTCGTGCCCAACCCTTCCCCCCTCCCTAAACAACATCTTAGCAGTAATATACCATTTCAGAAAATATACCCCAGGAGGGTACCACGACTTTCAGTTTTAGAGAATCCCTCACTGGGCGTCCACGCTCAGGCTAGGCTCGTATTCTTGGGGTTGCAAAATTCCGCTCTGCAGTCATCCTGCCATGGCTAAACGGAGCAAAAAGCCAAGGCAGATCCTGCCATGATTGCCGTGGATTTCTGTAATATCAGGGGACTTCACTCTAACCTTAACGCCGTCTACTACCATCTCGAGATGGTAAAGCCGGCTTTGCTTTTTCTCACCGAGACGCAGATATCTTCTCCGGCTGACACGTCATACCTCTCCTACCGGGGCTACAAATTGGAACACTAGGTCAGAGATGAAATCTATTCTTGACGCCTCGGCAGTCTTGAAAGTAGGTACCTGAGTTGTGGCTAGAAACTGGAGATATTATGGGTCATAATAATATAATTATAAATTGAAAATTACTATGATAACTGTCTCTATTATAATATACTTGTAAATATAATTAACTTTATTAACGTTAAAAGGTCTATTCAGAGTATTATATAAATTTACTTTCACAGAAGCCTTTAACTAGCTTAAATATTTTGTCATGCAAATTCATTTCTTACATAATGTCATGCCTTTAATGGGTTCATTTCAATACAATTAGTAACATCGAAAACGTTAACGTCCTAAGAATAAATTATGAAAGAATTATTATTTTGAGAAAATCGTTATTGTTTTTTTTTAATATCTCGTATGTTTGTATGATTATGATAACTGTTAGTTAGCCAAATAATAAATACAAAAGTTTAATTGTTTTGTTGCACTGGGAACTTAGATGATAATAGAACGTGTGCACAGAATAATAGGCAGCTGACAGAATTGAGCGAAGTTCAGTCTTTATGCAGTAAATACATAATTTTGCATTTTAATCAGAATATAAGTATGTGATATTACTACCGAAATTTTTTTTATTGCGCTCATAAGTTTTAGAAAATTGTTCATGGCGACCCTCATAAATTTTTATGTTACAGATCCCGATAAATCAATGTCATCATTTTTGGTCTTTTTATTTCCTTATTCAATGGACAGAAATTTTCTACTAAATTATTTTTATTTAATACTAGTCAGTAAAAAATGAATATCATCCTGTGAAAGATTGTATCAGAAAAATATAGAATCTTAAGTAGATTTATAAGATTTGTTAACGAACATTTTACTATTCATGACCAAAACGGTTTAAGTAGCTCATTTAATCTGTTAACAACTAATTTAAATTCATACAAACAAATTAAAAGGCAAAATATAAATTACATATGTCTATTAACTTGGGAAATTACAAATAATGTAAACGAAATCAACAGCCATCCAAAGCCTAAAATATGCAAACTAGAAGCGAATTGGTGTTGAAAGGCGTGTATCTCTAATTGAATGGTTTGAGCGGAAATTCTCAAACGAACCTCTCGATGCTGAGCCGGAATAATCGATTGTATATGACTTTTAGTACAGAAAAAGAAGAATTACTTCAAATATTTCTTTACTTTTATTTAAAGTATATAAAATACTCATGTAACGTTATTCATTTTTCAGCTACCATCCTAATAAATAATCTAAGAGTGTATATTATAAGCCAAATTTAAATTATTTTACATATCTTAATTTTAAAGCAAGAAACGTCATTATGCAATATTCAACAAAATTACCTAAGATGTATACCTAGTCCGGCCATAAGTTCTGTTACAAATGAAAACGCATATTTTTTTTAATGAAGTAATGTAATATTATTAAAATTTTTACCTGCATATTTATTAGTCTCAGCAAAAAATAAAAAAATATTCTATTCGAAATGGCCACCTTTGGGCCACCTATACAGGCCCTTAATCTGTTTGGCCACGAATCTATGGATTTACGCACTGTTTCCAAGGGAAATTTCGCCACTGCTTTTTTAAGAGACTCAATTTGTTTTAGAGTAGGCATTGTCCTCTAAAACTGACCATAATTTGAAGTCTAAATGGTTGAGGTATGGGCTAGATGAGGGCCAATCTTCAGCTCTTATAAAGTTCGGAACGTTGGTTTCAAGCCAGGCTTGGGTAGTTCGTGCCTTGTGACCAGGTGCAGAGGCCTGCTGGAAAGTCCAAGGTATATTTTTAAAAAGTGTATTGCTGAGAGGTTTCACGATATGATCCAAGACTGTATCTTGATAAGACACGCCCCACCAAACCATCACTGACGTAGAATGATGACCACGTTGTACCTTTCCGACCACTTGAACAGCTTGTTTCGAACTGTGAGTGTACACTTTATCATTTTGCTTCTTGTAGTTTCTTCATTCGTGAAAATTTTTTCACCGATAAAGAGAATATTTCACCTGCGTATCGCGACAATAGGCGTTTTGATCGATCCACTTTCTTTAATTGTAAAGATTGATTTAGGGCATGTCCTGTATATCGACGATAAGCACCGAGCTTCAGGTCTTGTTTTATAATACGCGACAGAGTCCTAGCGGTAATCTTCATTTCTCGCTATAAGATTTTTTGCTTCCTAATGGGGCTTCGATGAATTCTGTCTTTAACAGCTTTAACGGCCTTTGTAGTACTAACACCACGCGGCCGCCCCGATCTTTTCTGGTCTTCGCCAGAGGAAGTGTTAGTGTTAGTGTTAATAGATTTTTATCTATAAATATAGAATATAATCAAAAAGACAGATAGTGATTGCTGAAAAGCTTTTTGAATGTTTATACGATCTGGAATTTGTTCTATGAAGTGAACATTTTATTTAAATTTTTTTCTTAATATAGAGATATATATTAGACGTTATTCAGACAAGGATGCAGGATTTGTTTTTTGAGCATGATAATAGTAGTCATCGTGGTAAATTTTGAAAATGATAGAAATGACATAGAAATTGAAAAATTAAGGATATGGAAAAGAATTGAAGTGATAATGTCAGTAAGAACTACGAGTATATTACGTCTGATACAGTCACTAGGAAATGGACTATATGCTTTTCTTTATATCACAGTCAGATAGTTGATTAAGTACAAAAGGTAAACTAATTAGGAGTTATAATAGAAGAAAGATATTTTAATGTTTTAGTTTTAGTAGCCCCGTTAAAATTAGACAAAGATGAGAAATGCTGAAAGTTAAAGCTCGTAAATAAATATTAAAATATTTTTTTACGAGATTATTACTCATTATTAGATATTTTTATTTTTATTTTTTAGTTAAACATAGTATATCTAGATTTATACTATCTTAATTAGTCGACTTTGTTAATAAGAACTGTTTCAATTTTGGTGTTTAGCCAAAGCAAAGGATGAATCATTACTTTAACATCAAGAGCTGGAATATATCTTTAATATAAGTTAAATAAGACGCATATATACGAATCTCTTCATCAGCTAATTCAGTTGTTAAGTAGGTGACCAATCAATCCGCAAGGCATGTTTACAAATGTTCAATATGAAGTTCATGCCCCCGAAATTAAAGTAAGTGAACTACTCTCGTCTTTTCGTCTATTTTGTAAGATGTAATTATTGTACGTTAATATGAAGGCTAGATTTTTTAAAAATCAAGTATAAGTATAAAAAACATAATACGTAGGCATAGTTTTAGCCATGACTCAGAAAAGAAAATAGTATTAATATTTTTAGATTAGAATGAGGACAGCATATCCGGGAAGTAGGCTGGAATGCTTGGGGCATTTCATATTTAATGACTGACATTAAAAATTAAGCGAACATCAGAAAATTGGGTTGTGCGAGTTTCAGAAACGGATGAACTGTGTACAGTAGGGTGAACACTTATTTAAGTAAATATTTAAAACACTATAAAATTAAGTAAAACGTATAAAAAAATTAAAGAGAACAGAAAAAGAAAAGTGTGAAATGAAACGTTACACTAGACTAAGTAACAACATTTACGTATAGACTAAAAATCATTACTTTTTAATTTGTGTTAACAACAACACGTTATATAAAGGTTAGACGCTTAATTTTATATCTTTGTAACTTTGTTATTTATTTTATAATCTCATATCTGAATCGGAGTTATATTTTAAAATACAAACAAAACCTGAAAATTATATTTAACAAAGTATAACATAAAATAACAGGACTGACAAGTAAATATCTGTCACGGATCATTAGAAACATAATCAGTTTATCATTTAGAACCATAGTGATGGCGGCGGTACGTTTAGATTTCCCTGTAGCTGTTTTCGCAACTGTTTTTGCTTGGTGGTGCTCAAATTAAGACAGACACAGTGTAACTATTATTATAAACATATAGCTTATTGGTACAGCAGTTGGAATTGCCGATTTTTTTTAGAGAATAGGTAGCAAACAAATAAGCAGTTCACCTGATGGAAGAAATATGTAAGCTATTTTCTTGAAGGTCCCTAGTCCTAAGTCATATCGGTTCGGAAATACCGATGGCGACTGTTGATTCCCAGATTACTGGTGCATGGTAGAAAAATACGCGTAAAGCGCAAGGTGGTGGATTGCCCACCATCGAGATGATGAGGATGAAATTTTGAATACTGTCGTGATGTACGATGTTTAAACTCGGCTGCTGAAATTAATCCCAACAACTCCTCAGAACACTCCTGATGGTAAATTCGGTAAAATGCATAGAGATGCAACATCTCTCCGTAAGACCAGTGAATCAAGCCGATCGGAAAGTACCTGATTATCAACAATACACCCATTATTGAATGCAGTCAAATGTATAGAGCTGGTACTGGGGTGCCCCTGCCTAGCGATGAGAATAATATTCTATGGAGGCTGAACTTCCGTTTTGTTAAGTTGCACGCAGTGGGTCGACAGGGTCTTGTTCTATCGTACACATACACACACACAAATACAAGCATAATTTTTGTACAAGCCTATAACTCGATGTGGTGAGAAAATAAATTATATTAAGATTAAGCACGCCCAGTTTTTTCCCTTACCCTGCAAGTGACCGACCAATATGTCAACGAGATTCCGTTACTAGCTAAGTAGCACGGTTTTCAAAATTAGAAGATGCGACAAAGGGATTTTTTTCTTGCTTGTGTCTTCGTAGGATTAAATTGTATAAGATTTTGTCGGCCCCTATCTAAGACTTTATTTAACAAAATCTCGACCTAAGGCACAAGATTGTTCCGGCACTCATTGATGTTTTTCGGAGAAATATTAGCGCGGTCAGTATATAGCGTATTCCCTGTGATCTCATCCGAAAGCTCTCGTCTGTACATATCACTAACACAGAGACACTCAAGAGGCTGCGCTGTCTAGACGTGAGCAAAGCCAATGGGCCTGACGGTATTCCAGCGATAGTTCTCGAGTCTTGTGCTCCCGAGTTGTCTCCTTTTTTTTTTTTTTTTTTTACATGGGGAAATGCTTACGCATACCCACCCCTGCGGGGGCAAGGGTGGGTTATGTCGGACTCGCACCGACTAAAACCCCATGGTGTTCCTCCATCGTCACGTATGGCGGGGTCACGGGAACGCTTTCGCACACATCCGCGACCCCGCCTGCGCCGGTCGACCAGACGGCCCCTTCTCGGGGGAGGACATCTCCCTCTCCACCCCTCTCAGGCAAGGCGCGCCGGAACACGGACGCGCCTTCCAACTCGGCCTCCTCTGTAGGTGGGAAGCGGACTCCCCCGAGTCCGCCCCCCAGAGGCCATGGGAGCCAGGAAAGCAGTAAGCAAACCCAGCCCCCTGCGGTGGATCTGGTGTTAGGTTCCGCCGCCGACCAATGTTCGGCCGCGGAGGACAGGGAGAGTGGCGGGAACAACCAACACTCCACTGAACCCGCGGCCCCACCACGGCCGCATCAGCGGTGCGACCCCCGCGTGAGTCGCGGAGGATAGGGAGATACACTACCCTCCCTCCGCGACTCCGTCTCGGATACGGAGGATGGGGGCGACGATGCGCGGTACCGGTCTTGACAGTCCCCGCACCGCCACCCCATTCCCCCGACTCCGCCTCGGCTGCGGATGGTGCGTAGGACGGCCTCGCTCCGTCCATCCGCTCCCCGCAGCTCACCGACACGCATCCGGGCGAGCTCAGCTCTAACTCGCCCGGAGCGGCCTCCTCGGGCCGTCCTTAGAGCGCCTTAGGCCGGCCGATTGGGTTCTTCTTAGCTTCACCGTGGTTAACTCCATACCACGGTTACTAAGCCCCCCCGCTACGACAAAGCGAGAACCCTTCGGGGGGGCCCCGAGTTGTCTCCTGTATTAACACGCCTGCACCGTCTCTCCTTAAAGATAGAAATTGTGCCTAAGTCCTGGAAGCTTGCTAATGTGCAACCTGTGCCCAAGAAAGGTAGCCGCGCCGATCCTGTCAATTATCGACCAATTTCGATTACCTCCATTATTTGTAAGATAATGGAGCGTATATTGAATGCACGCATTGTGGCATAGGAAATAATGACATCCTTAGCGACTGACAGTGTACGGGTTTCGTCGAAACCGGTCAACTGGAAATCTTCTAGTGCACGCCTCTCATCTCTATGGTGAGGCTCTCGAGAACAACGGCGAAGCACTAGCTGTCTCACTTGATGTGTCGAAAGCCTTTGACAGGGTCTGGCACGAAAGCCTTATCAGCTAGCTTCCAGCGTATGGCATCTATCCTGGCTTGATCACCTAGACAGCTGACTTCCTAAAGGAGCGGTCTCTGCGATTAGTCATAGATGGCTAGATGATAGATGAGACAATGGCGATAAACGCTGGAGTTCCTCAGGGGTCTGTTCTCTCTGCCAATCTATTTCTGCTGCATATTAATGATCTGCTGAACCCCGGTATCTTTGGGGTATATCAGTAGTACCAAGGATCAAGTTCGGTCCCAAAGAAGAGCTGTGGTAGAGCGAATGAGTCTCACATTACAGGAGGCCATTTAATGCCACCAAAACACAGGCGTGTCTATTTTCAGATAAAAGGAGCCAGTAAACTTTGGCTCCTGCCTTCCAAGATCTACCTATGGAATTCACTTTCGGTTATTGGGAATCGAAATTTCAACGAACCGTAACTATGGACGATCCATCGAGTCCAAGGCGAAGATAGCTGCAATAAAATTTGGGATCCTGGTCAAAGTGCAGCGGTATTTCCCTGCGGGGCAGCTTTTAACGCCCTATAAAGCTCAAGTCCGGTCGTGTATAAAATACTGTTGTCACATTTGGGCAGGCGCCGCTAAATGCCATCTTGCAGCTTTGGACTCGGTGGAAAGGCGGGCTTAGAGGCTAATTGGTGACGCAGCTGAAACCAATCTGCTCAGTCTTGAGCACAGGCGTAAGGTGGCTAGCCTTTCAGTGTTTTACAGAATGCATTTTTGAGAGTGTGCTCAGGAATTACATGATCTAATTCCCCATCCCCGTTCCACCATCGAACTTCACAACGCACTGCTGGATTTCATCCTTTTGTTGTGACCATCCCTCAAACCCGAACGTAGCTTTGCTTCGTCTTTCATTATTCGTACTCGTCGTCGTCGCGTCTGTCAGTCCCTTCGATTACTATATGGGTGTTTTCAAGAGTAGAGTGAATAGTCATTTACTGAGCTAGTGCGCCTTACCATCCAGGACTGCATTTCTACTTAACATCAGGTGGGATCGTGGTCAAGCACTTGCTTAGAAAGTTTAAAAAAAAATATAAAGAGTCTCACCAATTTTGAAAAGTTTTTTTTCAAAAAGACGGATTAGTATCTCGTGACGGCGAATGTAAAGCTTTTTCGCAGGAGCGATCGATCCAAGGCTAGAATCACCTCACAAAGTTAAAACGAGCAGCTAGAAAGAACCGTTGTGTCGCGATTTAGAATACCAGGTTAGAGCAACCAACATCTTGACTAAGATTGAACTTAGTGCTTAACTTTTTAAAAGATGGGTCTTGGGCAGCTGACTCGACTTTTTCCACTCCTTCTGAAAGTTTGTCATCCATATACCATATATTCAATATTTTCTGTAATTTCTGTAAGTACTTTAATAGCAATCTAGAAGTCGAGGTCAGTCCGGCTAGGGAGGACCACGTTTCTTTAATTTTTACACAAGATATCCATCCTAGTCAACAGTAAAGACAACATACCTTGTCCGAATTTTTTAATATCAGAACAATTATGTATTTACATATAAAGGCTACAAATATCATTTGCAATAAATCTTGTGATCTCTGTAGCCTTTTATCACCTTCATTTTATAAAACGATAGATATAATATTGAGTACGTATATAGGATCATGCAATGTATCCTACAGTATTTGTATGTCTAAATATTTATTTTATAGAATATAATTTCTAAAACATTCATTAAGATTAAATGGATTTTTCGTAAATAAATTAAATTATTATATTATATATAGAGTATATTTTAAATATAGTCTACAGTCAGACAAATAAGTTAAATAGAAAACCTTCTTGCGTCATCCTCTGATTTCCATTATACAAGCATTATAATACACACATATCCACGGCTTATTAAAAGTAGATAGAGTCGACTGCGGCTTTTTGAATAGCATTCTTATTCACACGAAGAAGTCAATAAATCGCAACTCCAACGACAGGACCTTGACGTAAAAGAATTTTTCTCTTCAGTTATTACTGAATAAATAATTTTACTTATTAATTATTATTATTTTTTATATTTTCTGTAATCTACAAGTTGTTATTTTGTTTGTTACTAATTGTAACTGAAATACGATTCATGTGTATCTTTTGTCTAGATTTGTAACATAAAAAAAGTCAATGATTGTTTTGTTTCCTTATTTGATCATTGCGAGAAATTGTGATAAACCATTTTCAGTTAATAGTTTATTGCAAAATTACATTAAGGCAATTAAATGAAGTCTTCCATTCTAATAATTTCTATTTTCAACAATAATATTCAATGTTGACAAAATGTTAAGGAAGATGGGATCTTTCGGAACGGAATATTAAAGATAACTTTGAATTCTATCTAGCAGTTTTTCAGTACTTTGGTAAAAATAGACTATAAACAGCACAAATCTTACATCACTTGCATCCGAATGGGCCGCCTAACGACAGATGTCAAGGTTTACTCAGACGATAGTAGGAGGGTGTGTCTAATGACTTTTAGTGATGCCTAATGACATAGAATTTAACAAGTTGCGTTTATTAGAGAGGCACTAAAGTTCCAAAAGGATCGTCTATCCAAAGGATCAACCATAGTGTCGAAATTATTGATTTGTGAAACACGTACAGTTCTTTTACTTTTTACGAAGAAAATATCGAGTAATGTTTAGCAAGGTTTGACTTTGCACTCCTGTAGAATATCAGTTAATATTGGGTCCTCCTATCGGACGTGGGTCTAATATGCTGCACGGATGGTAACTAAGCGGAGATTTTAGGTGGTATAGATTCTTTTCACGGACGTCGCAAGGCGTTGCCATGGAAATTCAATAGATCCTTTTCGGTGATGCCCAAATCGAGATCGAGTCTAATGTAGGGTAGCTTGGACTCAACCTCGACATTTTGGGCCTTTTCGAGCCTAGCGACCTTGGGAAGCCTAATGTGAGCTGTCACCACCTATATTTGTAAATAATGTGGTACATGGTCATACAAAGGGCGCGTATCTCAGTGAACTTGATAAAGAGAACTATCGTATCCTGAAAATGTTGGTGAGATGCCGTTAGAGCGGGAAATTCCATGGGGAGTGTCCTCGTGTGGGCAAAAATACGGGTCGGATCAAGTAAATCCCTACAAGGTGTAAAACTTTGGACCAACATTTGGGCTATAAACAGAAACGAACAAATCAAGTTTTTATTGCATTGTGGGTGTAAATAAAACATTAGTCATAATATTGATAACAGTAGACTCATCACGTTTACCCATCATACTTTCATATTTTTAGGTAACATTTGACAATGAATAGTTTCCAAGTTATTACTGCTATATTTTTACCAACGTTCTAATGTATTAACGATCAAACTGGCAGATATCTGCTGTTTCAGCTAGCGGAAACGTACATATTTATAAATTATAGTATAAGGAATCTCCTAAACTACCTTAACCAACTTTTATTCACCCAAGCCATTCAACTTAAATACTGCGGATTCATTAGAACAAAAAAAATATATAAGGTAATTAAGTATCACCGTCTAGAAAAATTACATTATCAAGAAGTTGATCAACATTGCTTAGTATTTGACTACACGTTTTCAAAACTATGAAGTAAAAATGTTTGATGTTTTACATTGGCTAGATGTCAGCTATTTGTTGAAACTATTTAAACTCTGAAAACTTGCTGCTTTTTACCCACACGGTATTTGTATACTTTTTCCTTTGTTTAGCACGGATAGCCCCCTGAAAAGCCTTGTTAAGCTGTGGTAGGTTCGGTAGGTAGAATCGCTGTTATGCTTGTTTAGTAGATTTGACTATTTCTATTTAATAATAGAGCTAATTACTGGTTATATATTCTCGGTAATGTCAACTGCATAACTATAGATTATGGGTGAAATTATTAGTAGCTTCGGTTATATGGGTAAGATGTAGTCAATAATCAAAATGATTTACTTGTCACCGTGAGATCAGGTCTGAAACTATTAATTTTCCAATTGAGTATATTTATATTTACCTCATGGAATGGTCTTGTTTGGATTCGATCGTTTCAAATCTATTATTTATAAAATAAATTTGCTTTTTATACATATCACTCACTGGTTTTTGATGTCGTTTACAAAATAGCATGGACATTTTTTTCTCTAGTGAAATAACACAATGATTTGACTTTTATGTTTTGATACATTTCAGTCTTTTACCCTGTAGCGGTTCGCAAATACTGTAACATCGGGAATTAAAGAGTTAAATATTAAATAATAAGCAGGATAAAATCTGTAAAATTAATTTTATTCTGTATAGTATTCGTGTTAATATAAGAAATATTTTTCGATTAATATTTTCGATCGCGTACAAATAGCATGATAATAATCGTAGATAACGGTCAGAGAGATGTCATAGAAAGATCTCTTTGTTTGAAAATAAACTATCGTAGCCATATCTACGAGCAACTATTGATTTGAGTGGACGTGGAGAGAGCCATCGTCATTATGCTTTCTGATATATTTTTGTTCATGCTTAGGAATCAAAATAAAAAAGTTTATTGTTCTACGTAGTTTTAATTTATTTCATCTAGAGACTTTCACCATATTAAGAGACACAAAAAATGCATATCAGAGTACCAGAATATATCAGAACTCTCCCTTTAAAACCTCGCGAACTTACACCCCTATGCTAGTTACATCTTTCATCTGAGCATCCTACGCTCAGCCAAGACCTTTGTAAACAGCCCTCGGGCTAACAGCAATTATCATCGTTAAAAAAATGAACCAGACACTACAGTATGTTCTTGGTGAGAAGTAAACACATTAGCATATCATTTTTCTTTCTTATCATACCTATACTATCAAAATGGATGTAGGCTATTTTTAACTTATAAACGGAAAAATAATCTGTTGCTGTGTATATCAGAAAGAGCCTGTGGTTTTTTTTACTTATGTTGCACAAATAACAATCAAAAATTTTATAATTACAGTATTATCTGTATAAACATACCGTAATTTTATTTTACATGTCAACATTTTGTGTGTTCACATTATATTTTTTTTTTGTGTTCACAATTTTAGTTTAGTTCTTAATTTTTCGATTCAGGTGGTTCTTACACCTACTTATCGTTCATGGTTGACGTATTTTTGTTTTAGACCCGCGCTATATCCAAAAGACTGAGGCTTTTGCAAACCGCCAGCTTCAAAAAAAACTATCTCTAAATTCGCCAGATACTTGTGAAAACTCTTAGAGCTACCATTGCAGGTTTTCATTTTAACTGAGTGGTATGAAAGAAAAACTAAATACGTTGTACATAATGTGGTAAACGAAAATTTTATATTAATCTTAAACTATAATATTTAACCATTACTTTTTTATCTCCATCGTCATAGATGACACAAATATTTGACTCTTTATAATTGACAATATATAACAATTTGTGAATAAGAACCCAAAAGACGAACGACACAACCCTAAAAATTCATGATTTAACATTTGTATTTTTCATACGCTTTATAACCATGAGTATCAAAGACATGCATTATACTGTAACTTATTATAGAAGATTTACGTTTTAGAGGAAATCCGTCGATTGTCTCCCTCCATTCCATTAAAAGTTCATATAGCTTGTACTGGACTATCCTTTGTACCTTCACAACACGTTAGCCGTGACATTGATTACTAGAGCTTTCTTGTTTTTGAGCCTCATAACGGTCTGTTGTCTTCCACCATCTCTATTACACGGTTAATTTAGAATAAGAATAGATCACTCCCATCGTTGGTCAGCGAATTCATCTAAATAAATCAGTAACGTAGCTAGACTGAATAACCAACTGTTCTACCATCCGCCAACGGCAAGTTCCCCTGCGCTTCCTACGCGGGTACCAAACAAAGTAATATATTTTAACTACTTGATTTTATGGAATAATATCTGATTTTAAACAGTTTCATTAAAAAGAATTAAATGTGGAATTTAGTTATCATTTTGTCGATGAAATAATATATATAGTAGAAATAACTTAAAAGCTTCAAAGCATTATTTTTGCAATGCTCGTACAGTTATATATATATATATATAAATATATATATAAGTTATATATAATAAAATGAATGATGATAATAAGCTACAGTTCGCGCAGCCACACGAAGCATATTCATATCGATGCGGGTAATGGTAGTGGGTTATTTATATAAATTTCTCACTTGTATTTTACATTTACAGAATATGAAATTGGTCACAGCTATTTCTATGTGTATCAATTTATCTGACTAAAATTACCCATGTACATATATAAAATTTCACATATATCAATATTTATATTATTAAAACCCCTACCACTGGAGTTGCTGTTCCTTTGTACCTCAAATGCTTCTGGAATGGACCCTGACAAACTGTATGTCAAACTGTAGCGAATAATTTCTCTCCTGTATATCATAATATTGTTAAAAAAACTTTAATTGGAATTAATTCCAAGCTCGTGTCGTAACTGTATGCTTCGTAGAATAATTATAACTAACATATTATATTTTTTTCTCTCTGCTATGACTTCATTATCAACCGCTCATTCGAATCTGGGCAATGTCCAAGAGAAATCATTTCGCAAAATATCGAATCCGAAGTTTTTTTAATCATTACTGGATTATATCTACTCCGTGCTATCTATCTAAAGTTTAGGAAAATTGTGTGCATAAGCAATTCGCCGCGTTTAAATATAAATAAACCCTGCTGAGTACTTTTCAGTTCGGGTTTGCGCTGCACACCACTATAGCTTTACTTAAAGTCACTCACGACGTCGGATATATAACAGAAAACAAGAAAGTTACTGTTGAAATATATACAAAACTACATCTGTATTTATTACATAGTTTTACTTAGTTACCGTTCCATTAATAATTTTCTTACAATAAACTCCTAACGGGAATACATAGAATTACCAATAAAACAAAACAAAAAATATTATAATCTTAAAATTTTATTACTTTATTTTTTATTAACTATCCGATCTTAGTTAGAACGTAGTTTTGGATTTTTTTTAAATATCTATATAAACATAAAGTTAAAGACTTGCTTTAGCTAAAAATAATAAAATAATCCAATCAAAACAAAATACTAATTCAGCGTTCAGAAATGTAATAACTTTAATTATATTTTCTCGCTAAATTTGCATTTAATAACGGCTAATTTAATGCGGAACAATAACAAAATCCTTCTTAAGTTCAGGAATTCCTTTTATTATTTTGTAAAACATTTTTGCTTGTCGTTTTGAAACGCTTTTGCTCAGTAAACAGGCAATTAATTATGTATAACGCTAAATTAGAAATCCAAACAAGAAATAAAGTTTAGTACGTAAATTACAAGTACTCTCGTCTCGCCAAAATGGTTAACTTAAACTTATGTAAGTTCATTGTATTCACAGAGACACATAATACAATTGGTGGATTTATGGCATATGACATTCACTGCCCGTCAACCTAGGGATAAAACAATGATGCACGTGTATCATGGAAAAGTAACAATACATACAATAGGTACTGTTTTACTAAATAAACAGTAATAAACAGATTATACATTTATATTGTCTAAACAACGTCTTCCGTTACTAAGTATATAAGTATTGTGTTCTTTTATTCAATCTATTTATTTTCTACGAAAAGAAGAGAGAGAAAGAGGTTTATATACAGGTATATAAAAAAAATCATAAATAAATTGTATGACATTAGACGTTTGTTTAAAATATATATATGAAAACAAAGATTGTTAAATGCACTTTCATTATAGCTATTTGAAAGGCTTTCCCTATTTTTATATTCAGGTACTCAACCTCCGAACCACATACAACTATCATATCTATACCAGCCACTGAATTAATGAGAGACTCCATATTCTGCTAAGGTTAATCGCACGCTGTCTCCTCCAAGTGTTGCCATATTTTGTAATACAACGGATTTAACTCTGGGCTGGAGTAGGCCATCATGCCTGTCAAAGCGTCATGCCTGATGGTGTCTATTCAGCCAGTTTTGCATGCTTGCTGCCTGATTAACTGGCACAGAATCTTGTTGGAATACCCAGTTTCAATTTTCGAAATTTTTTTGAGAGTTTTT
This sequence comes from Teinopalpus imperialis, assembly GCA_029286865.1. Classification (NCBI taxonomy): domain Eukaryota; kingdom Metazoa; phylum Arthropoda; class Insecta; order Lepidoptera; family Papilionidae; genus Teinopalpus; species Teinopalpus imperialis. The sequence goes on from JAGSMU010000012.1 coordinate 5,660,286, forward strand.
TGTAACGTTCTTCAATGTTGAAATAAATTTTTGGCATATTTTTCTCGCATACCGCTAGTACAAAGCCCGGGATCTCTCGAGTCTTCGTTGTAGATATACTATTATATCAGAATATATAATGTACATACGTTTTAAAAGTCAGGGTAAGTAGGTACTTTTCCGGTTCACCTTCGCATTAAAGTCGAAAGTTTTTTTGCGGATTTTTAGATCAGATTGTACGTAATTACGTTCAACTTTCTCGTATAGAATATCATAGCGTAACATCCGTTAGACATTGGTGCATCCGCAACGGCGTTTATTTTAGTTTAAAACTGTATATACCGCATGTAGTTTCATCATTTCAGGGAATGGCTACGAGGACATCATGTCATACCATCACTTGGTTAAATATATTACGTTCTTAAATATAGTCTCTGACCTTTTAAGGACATTGTTATCAAATTTCGTTACACACACGAGAACAAAAAGTAATTTTATCCGCGATATGTAAACACATACAAAACATACTTTACAATGTTTTCTAACAAATCCGTGTAAGATTTACTTCACCAACCTACCTTTAAAATATAAATAAAGTTTTCTTTATTTTAAAAATCGAATTTATGTTTTAAAATCTATTCATAGTTAGATACATCAATTAAAGTACAATATGATGAAAAAAAATATTTAACTTTAGGCCTCACACCGCTATTGAGGCATTAGATTATTGAGGAAGTTTCAGCCTCGCACAGCTGCCTTGTCGAACGGTCTGTCCTCGGCGGTTTTTCCAAACTAGTACGACTTACGGTCCTTCAAGAAGCGAGCCTGTTTCTTTCTTAAAGGCCGCCAATGCAACTGCAGTTCCTCTGGTGTTGCGGTTGTCCATCGGCGTCGATAAGCACCTTGGTGTTCCCGCCACTCGATAGCTCCCTTTTTTCTATAAAAAAAAATATTTATCTTATTATTGTTGATGTTCTGACCAATCACCTAGTCTAGTTATTGATAAACGTTTTAGATTGACACTTAATAATAAATGCAATTTCGAATACTGCCAATCCAAAATAGCACTAAAACTATTAACCTTTCTATATACATATGTATATCATATAATCATAGCAGTATTAGTTTGTGTGTTCACGCGTAAACTTCCAAGGATAAGGCTCAAAGTGGCTTTGCTAAATTAGTTTTATGTGTATTGAAGGCTTACTCTTTCGTCTGGCATTTTATTGCTTTGTCCCAAGGGTATTTTCTATTTGTACAGCAAAATGTTTGATTAAATAGTGCACTATTAATTTATTGATAGCCTAAGCATGTGATATTTTGTTAGTTTTATTTTTCAACTAGCATCTAATCTGATCTTGAATATGCTCGATCTGATGATTTTATGAAGGCTTCTGCAGTATAGATTTAGAAGAGATTGCTCCTAATAATTATTTGTGCATTAGAATTACTGTTTTGTTTTGGTTAATTATAAGTTATCAGATAAACAGTATATACTATATATAGAAGACTTCAATATAATATATAAACTAATAAAAAAATAAATATTAATAAATAGACTATTATAAAACTGATGTTTACTTTGTCTTAGATTATTTATTATTCTAAGAGTCTTCATCATTGACTATTAATAAATAACTTGAACAAAATCACTGAAGCAAATTATAAACACCAAATTGACTTGAATAAAACCAAGAGCAGTTTAGACAGATACATGAGTAGAGTACTGAGCGAGTGGGATAAGAGACGGAAGGTGTTGATATTGGTAGTCGGTATAAAAGGGTACGTTAATGACGTTGACGTTTGTCTAGTTAAGAAAAAGAAATTATATCAAGTAACAATCAGCTAGTACTGCAGTAACAAACTGCTTAGTAATGAATGAAAAGTAATCCTACTTTTCATTCATTACTTAAAATCAAAATTTCAGTTACTCAATCACGTTAACATGGCTAAACTGATTTGAATGAAATTTAAAACACAGGTAATTTATAAATTGAATTAGTAGATAGAATATTTCTAATCCAGTAAATGAGATGGCTTAACGATTCTTATCAATTTATGTTAAAACTAACATCTGCCTGTGACATTAGCGTGGACTCAGAATTGGGACCTTCTTGTGACCTTGGGACCTTGGGAGTTTCCAGTGAAAAAAAATCCTTATTTCAACCTGCCATGCAATAAACCTAGAGGACAGACTCGTAATAAAAGATGGATAAGAATACAATAAACGTGTATTTTCTCTTCGAAATTACATTAATATCAATTTTGACGACCAAAGTCACTAAAGATTAATAAAAAAACAACTCTATAAAAAGTCGAGTCGGATTTAAAATAAAAAATATCAATTAGATTATTGTGCACTTATTTTTGTTTTAAGATTTGCAACAATACCTGACTTGCAGTCCCAGAGATATTTATTATTGATCAATTGTTTTATTAATGTGCTTAAAATGAACGAACACTCCACCTAACACCTACACGTTAACAATTAACTAATATTATCTGAATACAAATACGTAATATACGTAACGATTGGTTTAATGGTTAGAATATCTGGCTGCTGTATCGCTGCTTTTGAATCTGGGTCTGTTTTTATTTGTTGTGTCACTGCACGAAACCTTTACCCATACCCATTAGAGGAAAAAAATAGGTATTTTTTTTATGTGGAAATTTCAATTACTGTTCATCAAACTTCCAGTGTATAGCACATCTTTGTTTGTTTACGTGGTTAAAAGTCTTCTTGGAGGTACGATTACCAGCAGCAAGTAGTTATTAATGGCTCCTCAAGTAAGGGTATGCCGATAAACTTTGGTGTTCTCGACTTGCTGACTCGCGGCGTCTTTGGTTTCGTTTCGTCATCATTTTAAGAAGACTTTTTACTTGACTTCTACTTGACTCTTTTTCACACATTTCTCCTAACCTTAACTTTGGGCAGTTCATTTAGTCTAAGGCTATTAAGGCCTTAAAGACAATTTCTGTCCTTGCTAAGGTGCGATGCATTTTTTTTTTATTTCGATTTAGATTCGGCCATTAGCCAAAATACATAAATACGAGTTTTTCTCACAATTGGGCCAAAGAGAACGGTTCGTATTTTAATGCATATGGGATTTTAGGGTTGGGACAAATTTCCTGAGTAATTTGGTTATTCGTGATTTGCATTCATATAATTTGTGGTCTGCAAGAGAAGAGGGTATAGGCATGATTGTTTTAACTCTAATTGATTGACTTAACATCACACTTAAGTCTTGTCACACTTATCACCTCTGAGGCGAGGTGAATTTTACACTGACATTGTGTGAGCAATCTGCATCTTTATCTTTTCCCGATCCAGTTAATTCATTCACGAATGAGAAAATGATTGCAGAGTAATTCTACTACACTTAAAGTACTTGTTATGGAATAAGTTACCATCACTTATAATTAAATTATAATCTCATCTAAGTTCATTTCGTAAACTATCAAACTATTTTCAACTAAACTGAACACATTAAGTAAGAAGATAAGCTAACGACAAGGAATAACCAATTTGGATATTGCGGAGAAGCTAAAGCCGTTGAGATTTAGCACGGCGGTGCCCATTAAGACAACAACGACAGTTAAACTGAAACCGCAATCTACTCTAAATTTTAACAAAATTTACTACAATACAAATGCCCCTGACGAAATATTAGCCCTCCCATAATTACTATACATTTTCGACATCCTGGTAGCTAGCCTAATAGCTCACAATTTAATTAAAACATTGTAATGTATACTTGGGAGATATATATATATATATATATATATATATATATATATATATATATATATATATATGCACGCGCGTACTCACAAACTAAATACAAACACAATTAGAAACATTTTTTTTTAAATTTGATTAAATTTCTCTTTTCTTTTCTTTTATCAACTATTTTTTAATAATTTATTTAAGGTATTAGGTAATTTTAAGAATTTCCTGTTCTTTAGTTACGGAAAAGCGGAGTCTCCTGGCACAAGCATTGTACGCGTAAAAGGAGGCTCCAATCATTACCAATGAAAAATTGTAACTTATTTAGGAAATAAAAAATATTATTATATATATTTCATATCATTGACAGTAACAAACGAGCACACTGTTCACCTGATGGTAAGTGATTGCTGCGGCCCATGACATCTACATTCATCCTTGACAAGGAATCATAATGCAGATGTGTTGTCACCCTTGAGGACTGAGCTGGAATGCCTCGTCACCAGTAATGAAGGTCTCCGGACCCCTGCACTCACCAGACGAAACACAGCAACGTTATGCAGCTATTTTAGGCTAGTATTCTGTGAGGGCGTATTCCTGCCCCAGCCGAGCTGACCCATTCATTCTGCAGCAAGAACCAAACTGCAGTGTAGCTCTACCGCTATAAATATAAAGAAAAGAAATAACCTAAGAATTTCTTCTTATTTTGCTTACAATCCCGGTGTTTCTAGAAAGTTCGTATGACACTCCGTTTCAGTTACCGTTAAATATATCATTGTTTTGATCTAACTAATTCGACTTTAAAATTCTAAGCCAAATTAGATTGTTACAATTCGTAAGAGTTGTACTGCTTAATTTAATTGTATTGTTTATTTTTACTGAAATAACAACTACAGTGAAAAAGTTAAACAAAAAAGTCAAAGATTCTAAAAAATATTCAGTTTGCAGAATATTGTAAAAAAGGCTCATTAAGATTGGAAGATGAACGTTTTCCTATTATGGCTCTGCTAAGGACGCTCCAGTCGTGATTGATGTAACCAATTCACCGCTTGTGCGTACCACCGCATTTCCAAGTCATTACAAAATATATCACTGTGAATAAAAAACAATGTTTTTCCCTTTTTTTAATACACCAAAATTTTCTCGAAATCGACACTATTTTAATACTCGTTCTTACTATATACATATTTTTCAAAAATAATGTTATTGCCACGATTGACTAAATAAAACTTGTTTTATTTTGTAAGTAATGTGCAAGAAAAGTGCATTTATAGACGTCCTGACAAATAACTCTAGCATTCATAAAGAAATAGCAGAAAAAGTACATTTTAGTAACTTACTGAATAATAATTAATACGTACTGTATTTAATTTATCATAGAGGATCCTTAAAATGTTACTTGAAAGAATAAGAAGAAAAACTTTGTGAAATATGCTTTGTGCTTTGCATAAAAATTTCAACTTGTAAGCTAAGATGGCAAACAGTATAATTGATCGGACAGGGGATCGATCAAAGGACCGAGGTTGTGCACAGTCGGGATTTATTTAATCGGCGTGTTGTAACAAGATAGACGTGCTGTAGAGAACTTGACAGCTTTTAAAACGATTGGAAATAAATCTGTGTCAATACGTTTATAGCAAATTTGTGCTCACAGGAATATAAAATTTGACGAAATAGAATTTAGCAGTTATTTTGTAACGCTTATTAAGCACTAAGTATTTAGAAAGTACATGCGTGACATTTTTTTATAATAACGTATAAAGTACACGACATGTAACGTATAAAACAAGGAATACCGACATAGCCTAAAGTTATATAGGCTAATAGGCACAGTCGCATTTCTCGTAGAAACGATAACCGGGTAAGAAAATTTCCCGAGTGGTAACTTCGCACTGGTAAACGTACGATAGGAAGACCACCCACTAGATGCAGCAAGACTTGTGCAATTTACGTGAAATAGATGGATGTTGACTTCTGACTGACTGAACTTCTTTTGAATATTGATTTAGGTGATAAACAAAAAGGCAGAGAACTGTTTAACTTCTTACACAGTTGCGGTTTGTGCTTTTTGGGACGGAGCTTAAGATTAAAAAGAAATCCTTTTTGTCCCTATTTTTTAATTAAAAGAAATAATTTCAGACTACTATTCCTAAGTAAGGCTAATATCCCGCTAATTTTTATATGCGATAGGATTTAATTATTATGGATTAGGTATTTATATAAATATGCTTCATAATTTGTAATATGTATGAATGTGTCCCTAATACGATATAATATTTAACACCGTGCACTTTATCAAAAATACAAATTACTTTTTCTTTACTGCATTTTTGTCTTTTTCATAACATAAAATTCGTTTGTTGATTATATTAAATTATTTTTTAATAACATAAATCCTCCACGTACACTATCTATGTAGGGAGTCAACCTTTTAGTTAAGTCTTTAAAAAATTGTGTTTAACTTCCCAAAATATTTTACCGCTAACATTTTATAATTGATGTCGATGCCTTCGTTGATATTTATTGGGATTTTTGATGGCGCTTGCGGAATTCAACGAGAGCTAGGGAGGTCGGCCATCAATCACTAGCATGATTTATAGGAGCTAGTCCACAGCCTTGATATTGTTATGTCAGTCAATAGTACGTAAAAAAATATTTATTTACGTTTTTTATTGATTTATATACCTACTATTGATTTTGTGGGAAGCTTGTTTGTCCACAAATTTCCTAGCTAAGCATTTATAGGGTCGATGTCTGATAAAAATGGAATGCCCGTCACCAGTAATTAGATAACCCCCATTTGTTTTTAATATTTATGGATTTTTGTTAAAACTTTTTGATTTAACGTATAAAAAATCTGGAAAAAATTTAATCTAGGTTTTTGCTTAAAGTTGTTTTTTTATAATACTATGTTAAATTCCTAAGATCTGTGCCGTGAGCATGAAGTTTTCGTTGCGTTGTAGGTGGTGCACATATTAAATATACGACGTGGCTAAGAAAGTTGAAAAAGGAATCAACATAACACCGATAAATTAATGTTTTTATATTACAAAATACGCAAATTAGTAAATTACTTATTTTATACTGTTACTCAAACAATGTAATAACTGAGTTAAAAAATTCTAATTTTTTAACGTTTAACACTTATCGACTACTGGAAGAATCTTATGGGGCAACAAATAAAAACAAAGTCAGTTTCTTGAAAAGAATTAAAATTGATAAATAGAATAATAAAAAATAAAAGTTAAAATTAGACAAATTTTAGCAGATTTTTATTAAATTCAATGGTTGTAATAGATACACATATAATGTAATACATATGTCTAATAAGAAAAATTTAGAAAAAATAGAGAAAAATAAGGTTTTAGACTGTGATCTTTGACACCCACGGCAATGTGATAAAAATGTATTTAAAAAGTTCATGTATGAGCTGTTCCAGTATATTTTTACAATCAAAATCTGATAAGTACACATTGTTCAATCATTTTGAATGTTGAAGATTACTTGTTTAGTAAGTAGTAGTATAACTAAATTCTTTATATTTTAAAGAATTATATATATGAATATATATAGTATTAAATATATAAAATATCATGTATTTTATAGTATTCATTTGTGGTGTTCCTCAAAATTAGTGTTTTAACTTCATACATTGAAGATGTTATTTTTTCTTATAAATATTTTTAGAGATAGCGTACTTACCTTAAGCCATTACAAGCTGATATTATTACATATAGGCTTCGGTTTACAATTCTGTTAAAGTGAACGAGGTCTAAAAATTTACAAGGCCTTTGCTAAAGTGGGACGTTATTGTATTTGCGTTCCATTAAATTATACGAACGCCGGATTTGGTTTGTTAAGGTAAACATTTTCTGTTACTCCACTGTCCGAAGCGGGCGTAACTCACTTAAATTTTGTTTAATTTGTTTCAGATTGATCCAATGGTGAACACTAATCCAGAAATAAGTTCCACAGTAAGAACATGATTCGGGTACGTCACTTACACGATATTTTTTTAATCATAACAATAAATCATTTATATTTCTAAAATATTTAATGTAATTTTTTGTATTTTTTGTTGCTTATAGAATTATTGTTCGGTATTCAGATAATTAATAACAGCGAATATGGGTGTAAAATTGTGATAAAAAGGTATAATATCATTTAAAGAATCTATATGGAATTGCTAATATTTTTTTTTATAAAGAATATTAGCAATGCCATTACTTGTGGAAATGCTTGTGCTAGGAGATGGTTCACGACAATAATCTAATGGCGGATTCGAACCTACGACCTTAAGTTTCGCAGACCATACCCTAAACCATCAGGCTATTGACGCTTCATATACATCTTTATTATGACATAACAATAAAAACATGATGGCGTTGGGGACACACAAAGTTCAGATTTGTGATGTCTAAAGTATATCATATTTTTTTATAGGTGGTAGGTTAAGATAAAAATATTGCCGTTTAATAGGTAGAAGTTCGTGCAGTAATATTAACTTGATGTCTGACGAACACAGCAATTGTATATGACAGTGGCGCGCACGAGTGAAGGCTTTATCGGGATGAGCGGAAAGAGCGTGGGGCGGTGTGCGTGCGTGAGTGCGCCGTGGGAAGCGTGATGCGCAGGAGCGCGCGCGTACCCTGCGGCGCATCGCTCGCGCCCGCGCCCGCTCCCGCTCTCGCTCTGCGCGCGTGATGCGCGGGGACCGCGCCGCGCTGTACGCGTGGCTCGTCTGCTGCGCTGCCGCACTACCCTCGCACAAATACAGCACGCGTGTTGTGCGTACGAAGTACGGGCCTCTACGAGGTATCGTTGTGCATTCGCATCCTCAGATCGAGGCATACCTTGGCGTGCCGTACGCTACACCGCCACTTGGAAGTCTTAGGTAAATATAATTAATGCAACCGCCAGATTGATTTAAAAAATATGTGTTTCAATATAAAGTAAAAACAATATAATGTAAAGTAAAATTCTTTCAACACGTTCGAAGCTAAATTAATTTACCTCGATACTAGATATAGACTATTTCATTTTATAATAGATTATTAAAACTTTAGCTATTAATTTTGGTGACATTACTTCTACGTTTGGATTCTTTACCGAGGATGTGCGTGGGTGTCTATGAGCTCAGGGATCACTAACCACCAGACAAACTGTTTGTACCGACCTAATTATAAACCTAAGAAAGGCAAGTCACATAGAATGAAAAAGTATAAGTGTTTAGCAATTAGAATGAATTATTTAACTTAATACCAAATAATAAGAGAATTTTAGATATTGTGAAGTATTTTATATTACCCAGAATATAATACCCTTTTGATATATCGGTTTGTATAACTTGTTGTTCTACACTCAATTAATAAGTAGTAAGAGGTTTTATTACTGGTAGTGAGGCATTTTATCTGAGTCTATGTATAATACTAGGACATAAACTAAAAACCAGGTTTAATGTAAGATTGCATCGAATATGTGGACATTTGAAGGGAAATCATATGAATCTGTGGAGATTTGGGTATTTGTTAATAACCAAGCGTTGTCAAACTTAGTGACTTATTAAAGAAATCAAAATTTATTAAACAATCCATTAACGGCATAAAATAAAAAAAATAAAAAAATATTTTATTTTTACATTTCAAATATAGTAAGAATAAAATTTAGTTCACGAATTTCCCTATAAAAATAAGATCCCGCTAAAGTGATCTTGTATTTAATATATTTGAAAACAGATAATAATTACAAAATTATCTAGATTTCTAAGCAGACTTCGTAGTTTCACAAAAGATAAACAGTAATGTACTCATAACAGATATATGCCGCCGGTGACGCCGTCTCAGTGGCGCACGACGCGACTAGCGGACGCCATGGGCCCGGCTTGTCCTCAAGCTCCTCCGGCAGCTTCACCCCACGACGATGCATTACTTATCCACCCACGGGCACGGATCCGACAACTTGAAAGATTACTGCCCATGCTCACTAATCAGAGCGAAGACTGCCTCTATGTCAATCTCTATGTACCTAGTAATGGTAAGTGAATGATAAATTTGCAATATAGAAATTGTAATAATTAGATACTTACAAAATTAAAAAAGCTCCCACGTTACCCCGTTTGTGGTAAACAGTGGTAGCTATCCGCTAATACTACCTTAGCTAAACGCTATCCACAATTCCAGATGAATGTTCCATATTTGATTCACAAAGATGTTATGCCATATAATCGACACAAATAAAATACCAAGTGATTTTTATACGTACCAATACGAGCAACAAAAACTTATTGGTAAAAATGAGCTAGAATTTGAATCAAACACTGAAAAACTAGGAGCCTAAGCAAGCTAAGCTAATATGATAGGAGCCCGCATTTTTTATTATATATCGCTTTTATTATAGCTTTAAATGTTTTAAGTATTTAGGGATTGTATTGCTTAATGCTTAAATATCAGGCTTATTAAATTTACTGATAAGGCCTGGTTATATTATGTATGTTTAAACTGATAAATTATCAAAATCAAAACAAGTGAAAAAGCCTAAGCCTCAATGTATATTTTAGTTATATATCTACTATATATGTATATTGTACGTGCTATGGCTTTAATTCCGGTAACTTTGGTACTTTCATGTCAGGGTAAACATAGACCTTGTTATTTATTTATATATATATCCTCAAGGTATAAATCGAAACTATTGGGCATCATATCGTTGTCCATTTTACTTTTTTTTTCTAAAGGGTGCTGACTAAAAAGTAGAAATTGCTTGCAACACAATTTTATTTTCGAAAAACAAAGGTGAATTGCATCGTTTCTATTATTCTTTTAGTTTCGTTTCTATCATGCTCACGTAACACTCGTTGCACGGTGGTGGTTTTTCTTGTTAGCCTTATACGATACTATAGTAATTTAGTTACTATGAAATACAAATTGACATTTTATATTTGCGGTGAACGTTTGTGGCGATTAATTCATCGAATCCTCAGTTTCATATTGTATTGAACAAAGTTATACTGTCCGTATAATAAGTCTTCGGAATATACAGTTATATTTTAATTAAAATAGGCATCATATCCCTACTGTCCACACATAGAATAATCTTAACAAGAAATATCTAAATAAGTAATGGATTTTGTAATCATTTCTCGTTATGTATTTATAGCTTGTTGTTAATATTTTTTTGTTTATAAGCGATGTACGTGTCATTTTGTTTATAATTATGCGACGCTTATAATTTTATTTGCTTTGAAATTTAACAGCATTTCGTTGTCCACTGTGATATATAAAAACTAAGGGAAAATCAAGGCGGAAATCTGAAAGCACATTTGCAACAGCGAGACTGGAAACTGAAAACAGGGGCTGTGAAGGGTGTTGAGGCCTCAATTCCGTAGTGCATTGCAGTGCATCATGCCCCCTGCAAGCAGTGCGGAAGTGAGGCTGAGACAGTCTATAGCTACACACATCTACAGAAGAAGATAACTCATTGTAAATTGTGTAGAATAATTTGCACCATTTTGCTGTACGTTCTCATATTTTATTATTTTCATTTACCTCTTTCAGTTAGTGCTCTAGGTAAATAAGATATTTTATATTAGATTTTGTTTAAATATAAAATGTATAATTATTTTGATTTGTATTTATTTATTACATACTTATTTTACGACATACATATTTTGTACATATTAGTTATATATTATATCAATTTTTGAAGTGAAACTTCTTGAGTGCGATTTTTACTGGATAAAATTTCAAGGTCAAATTACGTCTTTGTATATAATTATACGTTTATGGCCCAAAGGATAGAAAAAACAAAACTACACTACACAACTATGTTATACACGCAGGCAGGCTCGATTTTGTTCTTCCCCTTTCCTCTTATACTCCCTCTCTACCTTTGTATCCCTTACAATTTTTTCACTATTTATTCACAAATCAAAGTTTAGGTTAACAATGAAGTACTGCGTTGCACGCGCTCTTTTTATCTCGTTAGCTACGAGAAGTAGTGTCTGCTATGTTGTACAATGTACAAACCGACTTGTAAATCGCCAAAGAAATTTCACTTTTGTCACGTATACTGAGCTTTTTTTTAATTTTTTAATAGTAACGTACAAAATCATTTCATTCGTCTTTATTGTTTCTTAAATGGTTGATTTCGCGTGCCTTACTGCAATCTCATAAACTTATGGATGATAAAAACAGGTTTTTTTAGATATGTTCAAACTAAGTGAATATGGTATTTTGCCAATAATGTGCGGAAAAATTCTTTTTTTATTCGAACATAATTATCGTTTGCAATAAAACTAATAAAAATATTTCAATTATACAACAGGAGCAGAAGAAGGAATGAAAGATGATGGTCTACCATGCCTACTTTTTGTACATGGAGAATCGTATGAATGGAGCTCAGGCAATTCATATGACGGCACTACGCTGGCGGCGCATGGAAATATCATCGTTGTTACTATCAATTTTAGACTAGGAGTTCTGGGTAAATATATTAGTTATTATAAAATCGATCTGATAATCGAAATGATATTCAATTATAATATATTTAAATTTGTAATGTGATAAAAGTTATGTCAAATATGGTATGTGTACTGAAATTAACTTATTATTGTTAAGCTAATAAACTGTTACAATACTCGTAATATAGAAATATTTCACTATTTTGAAGTTTTTTATTCAATATGCCTTATTCACAAACATTTATACTATTAACTATAGACGTAGATAACCAAAAAAATATTAATTTATAAAATTGCCTTTCATGTATAATTGTTTTATTTATATTCCCCAGGGTTTTTAAAAACTGGTGCTAAAGGATCGGCACAGGGTAATTTCGGTCTTATGGATTTAGTCGCCGGCCTACACTGGTTACGAGAAAATCTGCCCGCGTTTGGTGGAAATCCTGAGCAGGTTACACTTATGGGACATGGTACTGGAGCTGCTCTCGCCAACTTCCTTGCTGTGTCACCAGTCGCAAGAGGTAGGAGACTCAGGACATTACAATCGTAAAATGATTTAAGTAATATATATAACTTGAAAACTTATGGTTATGATTAGTTGACTTATGAAGCTTGAAACAAATAGAATAATAATATAATATAAACTAAACATAAATATACTAATTACACTTAATTTTACGTGAATTTTGATGTCTTTTTTTTCAGTTAATCGTAGTTTATGCTATTTAATTAAAAATAAATTAAATATATTATAAATAATAATTTAAATATATTATAAATACGTCACTTCACCCCTACTCGACTGCTAGCACTGACTGTCCCATCTGGCTGTGATAGAACTCAGAATGTTGGGGCTGGCTTGGATACGTCTTACTAATGAAGTGCATCGTTGCACATTATGGTCAACTCTTCCATCAGCAAAGATGGATGGAGCACTACAATAATGAAGGGGCTGCTTCATTCATCAACCCCCTGAGACCATCATTATACGGATGGACAAGGAGAGCGTTGTATGTTCCCTATGTGACTGTAACTATCCCATTGACTGCACAGTTTTCGGAATAAAAGCGTTAACCTTACTTCCTTTCTACATTGTTCAAATCTGCTGTCAGTATATTAAAGCAAACAGACGCGTCCTTCGTTTCCTCTTAATATCCATGTTATCATTTAGATTTAAAGTAACCACGTGGTACAGGTACTAAACTACTCAACAACGAACATCTCAAAGGTGTTCCAGATAATAATGCAGATAGCATAGCATGTCAAATACCTTTTCATCCATCTTTCCATTTTCGTCCACGGTCCACCGCACCTCTCAATGCGAGCAACTTTTTAGGACTCCGATTGTTGGGCTATTCAGAGAGTGCTCCTGCCCCCCTCACCTTTTTTATATCTGTCAACTATACCAAAATATTAAGCCTTGTGACGTCTCCTTGGATTGTCGTCTCATTTTCCAATTTACGTCTGCGGATATCATAAGACACTAAGTCAAATGAGTTAATAAGTCCAAATAACATTTAACGAATGTAGCCCCCTTAATTGTGTACATATGTAGTAATTGCCACTTTTAGTTAACAAACCAGGCCTAAAACTGAATTTTACACCGTGAAATTCTATTCAGCGCTTTTGCAATGATTGTAGTTAGAGAAATAGGTCTGTAGTTTGTGACATTTAACCGGGGTCTCTAGTTTTGTTTATTATATTTTGAAATGCTAAATGTAAAGTACTGAATATGAATAACATTACTGCAGTAAATCTCACTAGAAATGACGGAATTAAATTAGGTTTTCTGTTTCAGAACTACTGAAGCGTGTCATCATGTTAAGCGGATCGGGATTGAGCTCTTGGGCGTTGCAGAGGGAGCCGCTTACTATAAAAAGAAAGGTAAATACTAAGTCGTTTAACAGCATATTTTGTGTAAGCTACCAAGTGTTAGCATGAGTTGTTTAAATAAATTAAATTACCCAACCTTTTCAGCTTAGTTATTTTGAGCTTAGTAATACAGAATTAAAATTTATTAAGATTCATAATTAACTTACCATTTTTTTAATGCTAAGCTAAAGTACAGATTGAAGTGGCATTTCAGGTGTTTTTTTAAGCTTATATAACTGTTAGCTAGGACGTAAGACCACAACTGAGTGCGATACTTTACGCTGATATACAATATTTGTATTTGTACATTTCAATTTCGAGTGGTATATAGTTATATATATATATATATAGTTATATATATATATATAACTATATATATATATATAGTTATATATACATCATGGTAAATGTACATCAGCAATAAGATGTAACTTCATGATGAGATCTGCATGTTTGATAAATATAAAAATATATTTTGGATATTTCAGTTCCAGCAGTGTAATATATTATCTTATATTTAAATATTTGTTCTTTAAATTTACTGTTTAATAGAGAGTAAAACTTACCATGATTAATGTATGTGCGTGTGTAATCTAAATGTTTTATAAACTCATACAAACTTGCATCGATTTAAACTGCATTGATGTATATAGGTTGCGGAGCAGACAGGCTGTCACGGAGATTTGTTGGAAGACGACTTAGCCCCTTGCCTTCGAAAGCTTCCTCTTGCTAGATTACTGGCAGTACGACTCGACCCGCCACGTTTTTTGCCTGGTTTTGCACCGTTTGTGGATGGAACTGTCATTGTAAATCCATCTGCAGTAAGTAAATAAATTGACATAAGGTGACTGTGTAAACATTGGAATGTTTTTAGCATTCTATACGTCATAATTAAATAAACATGAAATACTTCTATCTATGGTCTATGGCTTCTTATGTAAGGGCATAGGGTTATGGTTGTAGGGTTTCGGAGACCCAGTTTCTGGTAACGTAAAAAAAAAGGTGTAAAAACGCATGTATCTTAAATTTTTGTTGAGGATAGATACAGGTGTTAATGCTTTTGGCCTATATCTGCAGTCAGCATAACATCAGGTGAACTGTGCTCATTTCTCGCCCTAAATTACATTAAAATATGCAAATACCCAAGTTCTGACGTTCTTATTCCTTCAGATATGTTGTCGGGATTCTGAGAAAATTGAATCTTAAAATGCTTGAATATTTACATATCATTAAATATACGAAGGAGCAGCAATATGTGTAAAAAATCATACTGTGGGTACCAGTGTCTACGAAATGTCGCAACTTTAATGACTTTATTGAGTAGGCTTTTTTCAGGAGGCAATAAAATTATTATAAACACTTCATTTATCCAAAAAAATATAATTAATATATATATATATATATATATATATATATATATTATTCTTTCTGACGTTCATTGTCTATTTTGATATTCTAAAGGAGCGTGATAGACAGATATTTTTTTTTTAATCTGATGTGGTGAATTATTTTTAAACATGTATGTAGGCTCCGCCTCCAACGGATAGCTCAAGACTGGGTGCAGGCGCCGCAGCAGTAGCAACTGCGGCTGGACATGAATTAGCTGATTTTCCTCACAGGGAACTTCTTTTCGGACTTACAACAACAGGCAAGCTTTAATAATAAAAATATATTGATTAATGATTATATAGGTTATGATAAAACCTTTTAAACAAATAGATAAACCAAAATCCACACATCGTTCTAGGACTAGGACACAATAAGTAACCTATTCATAATTTACGTTATACCTATTCATCAAATATTATCAGAGTATATATATATATATATATATATATATATATATATTTATATATATATATATATATATATATATATATTTATATATATATATATATATATATATATATATATATATATATATATATATATATATATATTTATATATAAATAACGTATTATTTTATAATCAAAGTTCTCGTGGAGGCCTTACCATATTTTAATTATACAATGAAACTGCCAAAAGCCTGATAATTTAGGGTAGGTTAAACGGTCTGTGACACATAATGCTGTATGTTTGAAGCGTGTTTGACTATTATCGTGACATTTTCTACCAAAAGGGCTTAAGATTAGTTGGAATATTATGTGTGTGTAAATTATTTGATTTATAATTATTACTTTCGTACTAAATAATAAAACAGGATTATTCTTAAAAAATATTCTGTAAAATACATTACAATTTTAAGTCGAAAAGCTTCAAGGTACGACTTCCATTAAATTTGTCTTATTTAAATTTGTTGGTGAAGTTGTTCCCAAAATTTATGCAAATAACTGAAATTCTCTAACTTAACAGAATCTTACTTGGAATTCAATGCTCAAGACTTGGAGTTCGGTTTCAACGAAAGTCGACGGGACCGTATTTTACGTACATTTGTTCGCAACGCGTACTATTACCATCTAAACGAAATTTATTCTACTTTAAAAAATGAGTATACGGATTGGGATAAACCTCTACAAAACCCTTTGAGCGTACGTGATGCTACTCTAGAGGTAAGTGTGATATATTGTAATCGTTACAATATTTCTAAGATATACTTTCCGCTTGTATTGTAAGAATATTAAGATTTTTATATCGTTATGAAATGGCCAAAAAGCGTGCAGCCGTAAAGATTTTTCAACTCAATTCTGTTAATACAAATATCTCACTTGATCTTAATTCAAGTCGTAAGTACTTTTTGCAACTCATTCACCGACTCCGTAACATACAAAAGAAGCAACTTCGAAGACTGACTGGAAATGACTGGCATACTCTTGATTCATTGTTGAAATTTAAATATAGATCCATTCACCGACGCCCTAAATAATACTTTAATATTCATTAATTGCAAAGAAAATTATTTTGCTAGATAAGATCAATCAAATTAATATAGCGTATAAAATTACTGTGATTACCAAGTAGTTTTTTATTTCAAATGATTCAAAGAATATGCATTTTTTTAAATGTTTTTTTAAATGCTAATATCAAACATTTTTTGAAAATGTTTGATATTAGCATTTTCTTAATATGGAAAATACACAACAACTATTTTTTGTTATTGCATTGTATTAATATGCGAGAAACGGATTTAGGGAGGCCTATTTTGCAGTGGAGTGATGATGATATGAGAAGATGATTTTGTACATATGTGTTTTTTTCAACAGCTCGACTAGATCTGATCTGTTTGTATGTCTGTCTGATTACCATCATTCTCTTCGAAATTAATAATAATTTATATAATTACGTTGATTATCACAGTATATAGGCCGAATGTGGTGATAAACAAAATTTTAAAACTAGAAAGTGCATTTCTAGTTGAGTATGTGTGACTAAATATCGCCGGAACCTCATTCTACATAAAAAGAAAGCAGTCAGCTAGTTACACTAAAATAGCGATTTGAAATGGAAATAATTGGTCTTGTCTTGTGTGTAGGGATCCGGAGACCTTTATTACAGGTGACAAGGCATTCCATTTGCATTACGATTCTTTGTTGAGGATGAATGTAGATATCATGGGCCGCAGGAGTCACTTACCATCAGGTGAACTGTGTGCTTGTTTGTTACTCTCAATGTAATAAAAAAAAATACTACGAATATGTTCATCTATGTGCCGAACGATAGTTAGTCTTTCGACATGTTTAATCCATCTCTTAAGAAAAAAATATATTTGATATTTGTTTTATACTTGTAAACATTGAAGTAATTTTAGATTCTCAGTGACGGCCGGACAGCAGCTCCTTTAATACGACTTGGTTACCTACATGCTCTCCGAGGTGGTACGACCTACTTTACTCATTTTCATCATCTTTCTCAAGACAAGGATTATCCACAGGTATGCAAGTGTATGTCTAAAACTTACACAAATCTCGGTAAGTACAATGTAGTGGTTTCTTTAAAAGAAAAAAAATGAGATAGTAATATAACGTAAAAACAAGTAAAATAGTAATAAAAAGTAAAAAAAAAAAGTAAATTCAGGTTTTTAAAAAACTGTAAATAAAAAGATTTTTTATATTAGATTATAAGAAATATAAAAGAAAAGAAATTTTAAATTGAGGTAACTCACATCGTAAAGTGTAACCTAACTTTTGTCTTTGACTGTATTGTAATGTAATAAAATATATTTACCCATTTACATAACATAATATAATACATACTTCTTGAAATGATTAAAAGCATAATTTGAAACTATCGCTATCAACGGGACAAATAATATATTATTTGAATTTTTTTTATGTTAAATTTCGTAGCGACCGGGATCTGTGCATGGCGAAGAATTATCATATTACTTAGGCGTGCCGCTGGCTCAATCTCATCATCAACAGAACTTTACACAGCAAGAACAACACGTTGCAAGGATTTGCATGCATTATATCTCTAATTTTGTACGGCACGGGTAAGTTATCGCTAATTGAATAATTAGAAAACTTGTAGACCATGAACTAAAACAAAACGTAATTCGTACAGCCTTTGTTATAAAAACGTTTTAGTTGAAATCTTTATTACGTTATTTTATTACATGTATATATAATAATGAATTTGTAATACGTGGCAGAGCCACACAGTAACTGAAGTAGTACGTGTGGATTAATTTAACCAGAATGGACCACATGTTCGTAGAGCACTGGGTGGCTGGTGAAAACCAGTGACCCATTTTTTTTTATAACATTAGGGGTGACAAAAGATCACACAGTTCACCTGGTGTTAAGTGAGAGTTTTACATTCGTTTTCTACAAAGATTTAAAATCCCTATAAGTCGTCACTCCTGAAAACTGATATGGAATACCTCGTTACCTGTCATTGTGTTCCTGAATTGCTACACTCACCGTATATCAAACACAGCAAGGCTTGTACAACTATTACACGCTGGTATTATGGTCAAGATGTGGTCCTTTCCCAGTCAACCCAAACCATCATGTCGCAGCCAGAATTTAACTACACCGTGTCTCTACCACTATTGTTTCTTGCTTCTTATTTCTGTACGTCTCAATTGTTAACGGTGTCAGCACGGTTCCATCTTGGTTCTTCGACGAAAGTGGATGTTGATTATGGAACATAATTACTTGGAGTTCATTTATCACCTTTGATAAATAAAAAATGGGTAAAGACATTTGATCCTGATTTTATTTAAATTTATATTTCCGTTTAAAAGAAACCTTATTGATAAATTTTATAATATTAAAAATTATTAATTAAAATATTTCACTGTGGCAGTAATCCTAACGATCCCTCGGCCACACCTCCTCCAAGTACTTTATTAGGTGAAACACCACGTTTGGGACCCGATCAAATGCTTTATTGGGATACGTATGATACTATCAATCAGCTCTATATGGAAATTAGTAAGTAATATTTAATTATCTCTCTTATAGTAAATTTTTCTAATAAAAATAGATTTTCCTAGTTTAAATATAATAAAGACTACGTAAAATAAAGAATATAAAAAGTCTTATATTTGAACAAATTCATCATTTTATTTTTGTGTATAGAAACTATAAAATAATCAAATCTTCGAATATAGGTAGTAAGCCAGAGATGCGGAATCATTATCGAGGCCACAAGATGTCATTATGGCTGTCGCTTATACCTCAACTCCATCGCCCCGGCTCCGATTTACCCGACGCCGCTATGCGACACCATCACTTCCAAGACGACAACGCTAATTACTATGAAGGTAATAATTTATGTAGTTAATTGTAGATTTATAAATTACTTCGAAATGAAATCCATAAATATTGTCGTTGTTTCATTTATATAGGTGCAGTAAGACCGCAATCAATGTCAAGAGCTCACATTCCCCATGTCGTGAATATTGATAATGCTGCCCGTGGTGGGGAAGGTCGCAGTACACTTTCCCCTCGTTCTGCTCTACCAAAACCTTCGCCAGCCCCTCCGGTTATATCTACTGAGTGCCCGCCTAATGGAACAGTTACTCCAATGCAACCGGATGATGCACTACTTCGCCGGCTTGCCTCTTCTCATTATCAGTCTTATACTGCTGCGCTTACTGTAACAATTGCCGTAGGGTGTTTCCTTTTGCTGCTAAATGTACTAATTTTTGCGGGTATTTACCATCAAAGAGGATCTCGACCAAGACGATCTAAAGATGATCTGGGTGAAGCCGGTAGTTCATCCTCATCTGACAACTACGACGGCAAGTTAGATTACGAAATTCATGCTTATGACGGAAAAGGCTTTGGTTTCGATTGCAAATCGGCTCATGTGTCACAAAGCTCAAGTTCTAAATATGATTTGCGGACGTTATCAGATTGTGGAGAGCCCACGTTTGGGGAATATAGTTGTTACGACGAAAAGCATCGAGCTGCTCGTAACTCCCTACCAGACGTTAGTGTAGGTAGTGCAATAGAAGCAGGAAGTATGGTGTGTATTGATACACAAAAACCAGATATACAAAAAGTAGAAGGATTACAAGATCCTATTGGCAGAACTAGTACTTTTGAACCACGTGTCGTAGATAGTTCAACACAAGTTAAATTTGGTCCAGTACCAGATTCTGAGTTTGCCACCGAGAGTAATGGTGACTCTGAAACGGGGGCTGCTGGTGGTTCTGGAATTTTACGGGTTCCATCCACGAGTACTACGACTATGCCACCGGGAATCATGAAAAAAAGAGTTCAGATACAGGAAATATCCGTATGAGATTTTTATGATTACCCCTGAGGTTATAAATAAAAGGACAAGATTATGTTTTTTTTTCAGTTTAAACTATTTTGTATATACAAACGTATTATGATGGAATTGTAAAATTATATGTACATATTGTAAACAAATTAACTATAATTCATGCAAACAGCAAAATATTATATGAGTCACTTAACCTCACTCTGCTTGCGAACGATATGTAAATATATAGATAGATCTCAACGTTTGCAATGTTTCAGTTATATTTGTTGTAGGATGGAAGATATTTAATAGATGATTTACAGCAGATAAATGGGAATAGATGAGCATAAATCCTCTATATTCAATATAAACAGAATTCCGCAACACATATATTATTTGTGATTTTTAACATGTAAATAATAAAAAATCACACATTTATTTCATCGTTTTATTCCTATCTTCTTTAAATGGAAAATATATTGTAGGTATTTGTAAACATACATTATTATGAATGTGAATATTACAATAAATTAGTAACCAAAGACTTATTGAAACCTACATTATGTGTATATAATTTTATCACAAACAAGTGTTTCAAGTGAATGGTTTTATAACAACCTAAATTGCAATGTTGTGATTTTTGTAAAGTTAATTTAAGTGAAATATGTTAAGTTGATGTAGTTTTTGATAAGTAAATATTTTAAACTAATAGCAAATTGATATTTGGACGAGTACATTATATTAACATTAACTGGTAATTACCCACAGGAAAGGCTTACTTGTATCATCAGATACCTTAACTTGTAATATGTATGATAAAGTATCGAATATGTGTCAATACATGAAATAATATTACAATAATAAATTCAAACTTATTACTATCACTGTCATTAACAGAAAGTTCAGATGATTTCTAAAACATATATGGTAAAACAGGGTAATAGACCACCAACTTAACTCAATTTGAGGAATTGTTAAACTACATCGGCTGCTTTGCAAACTATTTTTGTTTTAATACTAAATGAAAGAGATGAATTCTTGTTGATTGGAAAAAATGTTAACAGTTGATTTTTAAATACACAAATTCTGTATCACATAACAAAAACTGTTGACCCGTGTGCGCTTCTACTGGTTAATTATAGAAAACACTAAATGCTTGTCGTGTACTCGTCCAAAATCTATCTCAACAGGAATTGATAATTTATATTATTATGGCGATGGACTTGTTAAATCAAATATGCGTTGTAATCCACATTGTGACAAAATGTGACTAGCTAGTAAGTATTAGATATGTCTATGGAAGGCCACTTAATTATTATGGAATTGATGTAATAAATATCCAGAAACTTAATTGATTACTTTTCATATATATATATATATGTATATAAATATATACTATCATTCTTGTAAGGAATGTAAATAATAGTAATGGAAAATTTTATTTCCTTAAAGGAATTGATACAATTTAGTTTTGAATTTAATTAAATTTGAAGTTTTATTATGAATTGCTTTCCATCAAGATTTGTGTAGATGACAGTGGTTAAGTGCTACTCTTAAAACTTTAAAAAAATAATTGTTAACTTTAGTACTTTTACTTTAATTTAAGCATTTATTATATAAATAAATATTTTCAATTATGCATGATATAAGTGAAAATATGTATTCATATATATATATATATATATATATATATATATATATGTATGTTTTATATTTATTTACGCTACAGGTAGCACGTATCTATTTTTCAAATTTGTTGTAGTAAAGATTTGGGGTGGGTTCTTATTTTTAAAATAGTGTAGCGTATTTACACTTCACAACCCGATTTACTACTGTAATATAAATTCATGTTTTCTTCTGGAAAAATACATTGAATGGACATTAGTAGCAATTTACAAAATTATTGTTTTATAATGTATAAAATTTTGCCTGATAGAAGGAGGAAGGAAAAAACAATGTAACACATTTTGTTACAATTTGGTGTTTTAAGAAATACATAACATATGGTGTCAAATAAAATTTTTAAAATTAATTTGTTTTACTTTTCATTTTTTCCTTCGATTTCCAGGTCAACTGTGCACGATTAGTGTCATAAGTATTTACTCAAACACTAAGACATTTACTTGTAGCCGCTTTACTTTATTAGAGACTCAGAACAACTATAAGCATACCATGACACTCTAAACCACAATTTGTATTGCACGTACATTGAACTCAGCTGGTCGTCGAACTTAGGACTTATATTTTAATAGCCAATCCATTTATCATCATATGATTAACAGATGCTGATTTAAAATTTTAGAAATAAGATAATGTTGATGAAAATATTTTGTAACTTTAATCAAATTTAAACGTGTAGCAAAGTAAAAAATAAATCCAGAATAATGCATTTCGTTAAAGTACATCCCTCCCTTATTGAAAATGAGTCTATTAATGCTATAAGTGGAGTTATCTTAATGTAGAAAATAAATACAAATTTCTTTCAAGAAATTCTTGGCATACGATAATATCTTCAAAATGTTTGATCCGACAGAGTTTTCCAATTAAGTCATTCATTATTTATTTTTGAATGATGTGTGAACAACAGGCGTCATGAAACGAACAAGTACTTTGTTTGACAAAGAAAACGTTTTACACATTTCCAAGTTATTGGAAAATCATTACATTTTCATCCGAATATGTGCGACAGGTCGGCTTGTAACGGACGAACCGAGTGAGTGAAGCGGACCGCGAAACCTGCAAATTGAATTTTAAGCATCCAATTTGTTTGCTCGGTGCCGCCGGGTTTTAACAACGCAGGCGTGGCCCATACCGAGTGTTCCCACACTTGTAAAGCGATTTTTGCCAGCCTATACGGCGAGGTCAAATGGGATTTTTATGAATTATTTATATCCTGCATGTGTTGTTTCACGATACAGCTATTTTTAGCGTCATATTTAAAATTTTAGGATTCGTTGTTTAAATTTTTACTTGGGTTTAGTTTTGTCCAAAGTTTCGCTGACTTTAATTTTATCTATTAAAATATATTTATGTGTTAATTTCAAGTATTTTTATCATAGTGATACTTTTAAATTACTACGAATAAACACTAATAATTTATATCTATCAAACCGGTGGTTATCTAGCTGCCGCGTCACGGATTCTGCTTCATTCATTAAGCAATATTTGATAACGAATTACTGATTTTCAAAAATGGGTGTGTCGTATGTATGTATTTGATAAATTCTTCCTTTAAATGTAACCTATTCGTTACATTTGAAGAAAACCATGTGAAGAATGTTTTAAGGACTACAGGTACACAAGTGTAAATACGAGAATTACGTGTTTATATAAATTATTTCCTCGTATTTGATTGCTTATAGATATGTTTAGGAAAACACACAGTTATACAGTGTGACAAATATTATGTAACAAACGTACTAGTTTAGACATCGTGCGTTTTCAAAGTATTGTTTTGATAAGGGATATTATTTTGAAATTATGAGAATTAATTGAATACGTAGCACAAACCAGCTCCCCAGCATGTACTTTAATTCATTTGATGCATTTTATTAATTCAGAACTCGTTATTTTACAATTACTGGGTGATGTAAATCGATAAGTCTACGATTAATTTTTCATTACACATACAAATACAAATATTGTCAAACTTTGGTTCAAATACGATTTCGTGAAAGATGTTCCGAATTTAAAATATCTCGATGGTAAGTATTTACTATTTTCCATCCATTCTGACACATTCATGCTGGATAAAGAACCGTCAGTGAGTTTAAAATATAATCAATAAGTTCAATAATGGAGTATACTGGCTTCTTAACTTATTCTTCAAAGCGCAGCCGCTGCATTCTTATTATATCTATATATCTTCTAATTTTCAAACGAATACCGTTACGCTAGAACTAGTTACTAATCATAGCGTTTACGTTTTACTTCTGCTATTAAATGCATCATAATCCATGAAGTTCCTATGTACATACAATACACGTATATATTAGCCACGAACTTTCTTCTTGGAAATGCAAACTAGTTTTAATGGTTTATAAGGTTAAATTTTATAATTAAGTATATAGATTTCAATAGTACTTGTGCCTGTTCATAATGCTTACAATTTGCTTGCTTGCATAATGCGATGCGAAAAATGAAAATGGAACAATGGGAATAAAATCTTATAATTAATGCAAAAATTGTCTTAAATTATTAATTACTAGATACATTTTTGTAGCCTTTGAGTATATTTAAATTGCTGGTGTTGCTGTCGAATTCGAGACTAACACTTAATATCAATAAACTGATAACAGATGTGAACTGACTTCGTAATGCAAAAGACACGTGAAGGGGCTGGGTCTTGTCTTAATTGTCAATAAACAATAGTCCCCGGGCCGTCAAGCTTGCTCCCATCAAATAATTAACGAACTTCCGCGATTTTCGAGTTAGTAAATTGCCTCATGGTCTCGTCGACCCGCGTTCTGGTTTCCTGAAATAAATTATTCTCATTCTGCGCTATAAATTAGTCTCAGTGTTTTAAAAACGTCCCTTTATCTGCAGGGTCCTGCGAAATTGTTTACTTATTTGCGGTAAATTAAAATTTTGTTTTATATACCTAACCTAAAGTAATAGTTAAATAAAAGCTGATGACGTTCGATGATATTTGTACTCATATCTTCATATTAATTTCATCCATTTCTGAACAAAATTAAGGCATTTTTAATAGACGTCCTAGATTAGACGGCATTCAGTCTACCTAGATAGGTAACGGCTAGTGGCATTAGAAATGAAGGTTTTCATGCTTCGGAAGATAAAGGAGTTAATCTCAGTTGATGTCTAGAGAAAGTAGTTTTTTTACCATCCTAATAGTCCGGCATGGTTAACATTACATGGGTCAGTTGTAATGTAATAAAAAGAGATACTCTCATATACAATAAATAGGGGAATAAGCAACATTTCGCAGCTGTATTGCGCACGGTAAAAAGAGAATCAAAAACACTATTATAATTTTTTATTTTATTTTTGTACTAGAGGATAAATGATGTAAACAGGATACTACTTTCATTTATCCCCTAAGTCATGGTAATCACTCAGCTGCGTGTTGGTTTTTACCTTTTACATCTAAAGAAAAAAAAGTTACGGTACATATACAAAATATATAAAAAATGCAATAAAAATATATACGCACTGAAATTAAATGCTTGTGTAGACAAAATATCAATTGTTTTTTTTTTACAAAATCTTGAAAATGAGAGCACTACATGGGGTTTTTACTGTTTGTAATTTTTTCAGCAATATATTATAAACCCTAATGAAAACGATTATATTTGTATGTTGTTTGTTTAAGTTTATGCGATTAATACTTACGTATATAACGTTGCGTTGTAATATGATAGGGAAGGGGACGATGCCGGTAGAGCGTATGCCTCTGTGTTTGAGCGAATGCTCACGGTACTATAATATATTCTGCGACATATGATTATAACAAGAAGACATCGCCGTGGTCAAAATAGGCCAGGAGGTCACCATCATATAATGTAACAAGGCATGCAGAACATTAAGGACGTATAACCACATGACAGCACTGCTAATAATGCTAACATGATTTAGATACAATCTCAAAAAGCATAGGGGAGACCGAGCAATGGTTGTTTCACGAGTTGGTATATTAGTAAGACTATAACAGAAAACGGAACGGACAAAGTAATTTATTAATCAGCGTCGTAGGAGTACGAAAGTAACGCATCCCTTCTAACTTTATTTCAGTCTTCCCTGAAATGTGACGGCACGTAGTTTGTTTTTTCCCATAGCAATAGTAATTTTATGCGCACGTGTTGATTCTCGTAGTATACTTAAATTTTGTATAGTATTGTACCTTTTTGTGTATATATTATGTTAATATGTATTTGATCAATGTGTTAATAATATTGTTATATGGATTTTTTAATAAAAAAATATTTTAATTTATTTTCGGAGGTTATTTTTTAAAACAAGGTTTGTGGCGGTCCTAAATAGTCCCAGGTTGACAGGGGCTGGTAGCAATCGGTGCCATGCATGTGCTCTTTATGTTTGCCTTTTGAGGAACTTAAACGTTTTTTTGTTTCAGAATTAATCATAAAAATTGCGTTGTTCACACGGGAAAGTTGGCTCGAGAGCTTATTTGACCCGTATTGATGCAGTTTGCCGCAAGAGAAGTGAAAAACCATGGCAAATGTATAAGATCTGTTGCGAAGGATTTTTATATCAACTATCGTACTTTAACAAGTGCAACAAGAGACAAACAACATGGCCGTATCAACACCATATACAAAAATATAACTACCTACAGAAATAAACAGATTTTTATCGATGAACAAGAAGAAGAGTTGGAAACTTCTAGCTTCAAGTATTTATGTCGGGTTAGCTTCTAAGGATATTTAGTAAATAGCGTTCGAGCTTGCTATTTCCAATAACTGGAAAGTTTTAAAGTCTTGGGAATGAAACAAGTTAGCTAGATTCAATTGGTTTTCGTCATATTTGAAAATACCTTCTCTGTTCTCTGTCCATTAGAACACATTAAACTATTAGTTTGGCTCGAGCCACAAGTTTTAACCTATTAGGTATGTAAGATCAAAAGTTTTTTTGAAAACTGAAGTCATAACTATATAATATAATATATAACACACAGCGTATACAAACATGGATAAAAATACGATTGCGAGTGCGAAAACCTCATTGTCAACGACAAAATTGTCGCTGAAATAGGATTTAAGTAAAAGTGCCGGCTCAACTTAGGCACACTGAAAGTTTCGGGATTTTTATAAATAAGACCAGAAATTATTTTTATAATAAATTTATTGTTATTCCAAGTATATGCCCTCACTATTTACACTGGTCAGGGCTGTATGGCGGTTGCGTCATCCGTTCCACATTTGAGGCCATTAAATATGCATTCGTTATCTTAGTGGATGGTGAGGACGCGTTATCGTAGTGAAAGACGACATTGCTGAGTGGACAGGTTTCGCGAACTTTCTCTAACATTCTGGGCAAGTAATTGCTTTTACATATCAATCTGCAGTCACTATCCTTTAGTTTTTAAGGGACACAGTAATGTATGTACAGATTTTTCGAAAAAAGAAACAACCATTTTCCCCCTGCAACTTTTCATAACTTTTTGGGAAGTCTTTAAAAGGAAAGACCCATTCTGCCGACTTTTACTTTCTGGATCAAAGTAGTAGACCCAGGTTTCGTCACCTGTCAGGATATTATAGACAGCCAATGACTGTCCTCCGTTAAACTTTTTTACCATTTTAGGGCACTACTCGACACGCAGTCGTTTCTGGTCTTTTGTTAAATCACGCGGTAGTTACCATGGCTTAAACAGTTCTGCAAGGTGATATTTCTATTCCATAATTTTTTCGCTTTCTTCGTTTCCATGAGTACATTTCAACGACAATTTCATCAGAATTAGACCGATTGCTTGCAAAGGAGGAAGTAATCCTTCGGGTTTGATGAAGAAAGAGCTATTTGTTGTACTGAAATAGTTTAATAACCATGTGAAATCAAGTAAGGATAAATTATGTATCTTGCTATTAGATAATCACAGCTCTCACCCATACATTGACGGACTCAACTTATTCTTAATTACTGGTATTATACCAAAACACAATGTAAATTTTTTCAAGACGATATTTCAAATGAACTAATTATTCAGCATGATTTTCTATTCACTAAGGCTCACGTATTAAGAAGGAAAGCTTAAATTCTTAATTTTATTTAAATCTTCAATGATGATGATGATGATGATATTAATTTATCCCTAATGGGAAAGGCATAAAACTTTAGTCAGCCAGGTCTTGTTCGTATGATGGTTGGTCTGAAACTCCTAAATCTTAATTTTTTTTAAATTTAGAGGGAAAGTAACAAGGATATATACGAGTATAATAAGTATTGTTGCTGACAATTTTATGAAAAATTACTTATAAGTAATTATTCTGAAAGTGTCTTCGTGTGTGCTGTATCCTTACATATGAAATTGGCGTTTTGTCGAACTGGCCACTTTGATCTCCAATAATCTGGCGATTGTCTAGGAATTTCTAATGCAAATGTATTTCAAATTTAGGCTTGTGTATTTGTGTTTTGAATTTAGAGATTCATTTGTTTTCACGCCATTTGTTCTTTCTTTGACATCGTTATTTACGAATATAAGTTCCACCGTGGCACCAGCGCTGCAGAAAAAGCACGAAACATTTATGATATGTATGGGGAAGCTACTGTGAAAGAAAGCACGATATGATTTTGGTTCCAACGTTTTCGTTCTGGAAATTTTGACTTTCAAAACAAACCACGCGGACAGTCTGAGACACAAGTTGAGTATGAAGAATTAAAGGTCATCGTGGAATCGAATCCATCGCAAACCACGTCAGAGTTAGCGGCAGGATTAGGTGTGAGTGAAAGAACAATTTTAATTCCCTTGAAACAAATCGGAAAAGCGAAAAAGCTCGAGAAATGGATATATTGAGTTAAACACACCAACAAACAAGCATTGAGTGCTGCGTTACATCACTAACCGTCACAATAACCAGTGAATTTTGTTACTTGGAATGAAAAATGGATACTCTACGAAAATTAACAAGTGTGGTGTTGTTGCTGGACTAGTTCTGGTGTCATACACTACAGCTTCCTAAGATCTGGTCAGACGATTACGGCAGATCTGTATTTTCAAAAATTGCAAATCATGATGGAAAATCTAGCCGTTAAACAACCGAGACTGGTCATCTTGCAAAATAGTAGATCTATCTCAACATTTTCTTATTTTATTACCCTGAGAAAAGTTTAAAAACGTGTATAATCAGATATTCTCCATCAAAGACTAAAGTGTTAAAGAGATTTAAAAATTGAGCCAGTTTGATTATCATATATACTATATTAGATAAATTTGTGGGTATTAGCTAGATTTCCTGTTTATAGTTGTATCTAAATAAACTTAGTCAGATTCAACACTAAAAATATTAAAGCTATTAGTTAAATAATGACTAAAAGTAAGTTTATGATTATGCAATAACTCCGTATTGCCAACATTGCTTTGTAGAGTAGATAATAATCACGCATCAGCAGTAATTACCAATTATATGAGATATCGTGCCTATACACCGATTGTACGTCATTTGTGATATAATGGTGAATGGATTGCGTATCCTTTGTTTGGAAAATTGCAATATAGATTTATGAGGATAGTAATATAATGTTATAATATACTGATAACCTCTTAAATTTGCCTAGAAACGTACTCATTTATTTTGAGAAAATATATTTAATCCATAATTTAAACTCCTGTAATTTATTTCGTCGGGCAAGTTTTATGCTTAAGATTTTTCATCAAATAAATAATATGATCTTTTCTCAGATTTATGTTATAATAACCATAACATAAGCAACCACAATCGTTATCAACGTGTAAGAACAAGATAATAATTAAAACAAATATGCACACATTCACAAAAACAAACATTTATTATGTACATGGGAATAGTTAGGTAGCTACAATTACGAGTAGTAGTAAAACAGAAATCATAGCTATCGTGTGGTGGCTATTTTTATTATTTCAAATATTGCCCACGAGGATGATATATTGTCGTAAGCTCGGAAATTTATTCTAAATTATTTTATGCTCCGAAATCCGGAATATGAGAAGGCTATAATTGTCCTAAATGAAGGACCAGCCTGTCAAAATGACCGACCGTTCCGGGGAACGTAATGGATGTTACAAGGGTTTCTCAAAAATGTATCCGTGGATAGTCCCGTTTTACTACTCTTCATAGGATATCAGTCTCATTGATTTAATATTTTTGAAACTCTCCTTTGATTATGTAACTATGAGTATTTCACTAATCTTGTTGTAACTATTCTTTATAAAATTAAGAGATAAGAATCGAGCACACAGTTCACTTGATGGTAAGTTAAGTCTGCGGCCCACATTTATTATCTCTAATATGGAATCTTAATGGCGATGCGTTGTCTTCAATGACTACTAAAATGGAATACATCGTGTCACCAGTAATAGGCTCTCAGGTGTCAGCGATACAAAGTATGTTACAGACTCATCCAGCGCTGACAACCAAGAATTGATGCTGCACACATAAGGTACACTTCATGACCGGACATCGTATCTAATTGCTCGACAGCCAGGTACTCGGACTAAGAGGGAATGCGGTTGTCAAACCATTAGTTCAGTGTCCGATCGCACGTTTAAAGTTTTATAATTAGCGAGTAACCAGAGTTCAATCCCTGAAGTTGTAAATTTCACTTATACTTGGTTTATGAACCAATCGCGTGTACCATCGTGGTAAAAATATCATTAGAATACCTGCAGTCTAAATAATATAACAGTTAATAATAAAATATTTTAAATACGGAAAAGCCAGTTAATTAAAAAAAAAACAGTTTTATTTGGGAGTGTGGGTACAAGGAATGAATTAAAATATTATTTACTTTTACTTAATAAATATCTAATGTTGTTATATAAATTAGATAATATCTTTAAAACATCAGCTAACATAACTCCAAGTCAGGAAAATAAGATTTTAAATAAAATAAGAAAGTAAGTTTCGATAATCATTTACGTGATTTGTCTTCGTCTTAGTGAAGTATTGATCAAATCCATTATCCGAAACTCCTGCTTCATCTATTTAAGGACAGATAATGCCTATTGTAATGGAGCCAAAATTTATTGGTATGAAAACCTAATTTTTTGACGTTTAATAAAAGATAAACGACGACTTATAATAGATATAAGGTGGTCCTATTCGTCGTTTATCTTTTATTAAACGTCAAAAAATTAGGTTTTCATACCAATAAATTTTGGCTCCATTATATATTATATATTTATTTATTTGTAGAACAGGTGGCAAACGGCCCACCATATTATGGTAAGTGATCGCCGCCGCCGCTCATGAACATCCACAACGCCAGAGGAGTTTTAATTTTCCACATATATATAAATTTGTAAAATCTCATATCTCAGCTTTTATGAGATTTTGGTACGCAAAAAAAATAACTATGAGACGGAAATGGAGATCCTTTAAGTACTCCGCGCTAAAGTCATTATGGCCACTTGGGTCATCTCATGGGTTCATAATTACATCCATAATTTCGAAATGATAATTAAAACAAGAAAAATCATATTAGATTATGATACATACTTAACCCTAAGTTAATAAAGGAAAACCGTCAGGTATAATAATTAAAAATATTATATTATAATTAATAGGCAATTAATAACAAAAACAAAGTATACTAGTACCATGCCAAAATAATCGGATCAAGAAAGCGTAAGTTTATTATTATTTATTTATTACGGTCAACCTTATACGTATATTACAGTTTTGTTCTAATGCGATAACGTTGCGATTATTTTTTTAAACACAATATAAACGAAATTAAATAACATAGTACAAAAAAATAAAGGTAACCCCTTGAAAATAGCCTTAATCACAATAAAAAATGTCAATCCGTACTACAACTCATTGACTGTGTGGAATGGATCCCAATAAGAAACGTTGGCGTCACCGAATAATGCGCATATATCCCGTAATATGTTAGGTATAAGAAATTGGCAAATTAAATTGTATACCGTATGTAACTGAGCTCTCTCAGAATGACTCGGCGATTGGCCTATGCTTGGTGTTTCTCTGCGTGATAGAATACGTGCCGCAAACATCCGCAGTAGAACGAGGGTGTGCAACATAGCTTAAAAGATTAGTAAGATGAAGTGGCAATGGCAAGCCATATAGCTCGTAGAACCGATAACCGATGGGGAAGAAAGGTTCTTGAGTGGTAACTTCGGACTGGCAACCGCAAAGTACGATGACCTTCTACTTGTGTTTTTTTTCGGCCACTGTTAGCCCAAGGGCTTTTACAGTTTCACCCGGTTGAACCTTCTACTTGATGGGCCGACGACCTATGCAAGTTTACGAGAAGTCGTTGGATGTAGGTGGCTCACGTTCTTGGTTTGTTGCAACCTATGGGGGAGGTCTATGTTCAGTAGACTATAGATAAGCTGTAACGATGATGATGATGCGCTCCAAGATGAGCTTGAATTTGGTTGCATGTCACTGCTGTACTTTCCAGTCCCATAAGAATGCATTACGATACCTTATAAATATTTGTGAAGCGATTCGTAGTTCCGTTTTTAGTGCTATAAAAAATGATTTTTATAATAATTTCCGGAATATAGTTTTTTTTTATAAGCTATATGTTACTCCGCTTTATAATGAAGCATGGTCGAGAGGTTTTGGCGTAGACATATGGTATTCGTGCATACAATATTTGTTTTAAACACGTCTTGATTTTGATATTTAATTTATGTTTGCGGTGAAAAAAGCCGCCGTATCACTACTAAAATGTATAATCTTCTTTATAAAAAACCAAAGTAAATATATTTAACATGACTGAAACATCTTTTTATTTTACATTACTCGTGCTGTAGTACTTTGATGTCTGATGCTGTCTCCATTATTTGCGTGCGCCCTTTATCACTCTTTTACGTTGTAATAAAGTGTAAAAGGACACTTTTATTTTTCGTTTTATATCTACAAAAGAAATAGATTGGAGCGATCAAAGTATCTGATACAATCTTCTTTACTTTATAGCGTCATAAGGATGACCCATTGCGGATATAACGATGACACGTCCCGAAGCGCTAAAAGGTTTTTACGGCTTCCATACATGAATACTACTTTTTGGCAATGCTGTTAGTTATTTTTTTACGTATATAAATTTATTATCTTTTAGTTTTTTTTTATTTAACTATTTATATGTAAGCAAATAAAAGTAAAGAACCTACACAAATGGTCTGTGTGAATGTACAGATTTTTTTCGTGTTGACCACATTTAAAGCATTCAATTCATTTTATGTGATAAAATCAAAGTTAGCTGGCAAGGATAATGTGTCATATGAATTCTAGATGATAATTACAAAACATTACCATCTCATTCTATACCTACCACAAATTGGCATATGGCACGGCCAAGAGCCGCTGGCAATTAATAACTTGTTACAACATTTTAGGAACTGAACAAATCGTCGTTCCATCTTTAGAATTGATTCCCTATATATTGCTTTTGCGTGTGTTTTAGACTAGAATCCAATCACTTTGTACAAATTTATAATGTAACTTTAGATCAGAACCTAAAACATGGTCAAGGATTAATAAAACGAAAAACCGTAAAAAGTTTTAATCCATGATACATGATTCTATGTAACGCCATTAAAAATCAACGATCGCTTCTGACTAATGGATTTAGGTAAATTATGGTATTAAAACAGTTCTTTTGTTTTATAATTCTTCTAATACTCACTATTACGGAATTGCTTTTAGCTATAATATCGCATGAATATAGTTTCTACACAAAAA
The DNA here is from genome assembly GCA_029286865.1 of Teinopalpus imperialis. Classification (NCBI taxonomy): domain Eukaryota; kingdom Metazoa; phylum Arthropoda; class Insecta; order Lepidoptera; family Papilionidae; genus Teinopalpus; species Teinopalpus imperialis. The sequence continues at coordinate 5,694,359 of JAGSMU010000012.1, forward strand.
GTATACATTTTTCAAAAAACTTTAATTGTAATTTTTTTTATTGAAATTTGTATTTCCAAAATTGATTGAAGCTTCTTCTTGTGATCAATAATCAAACAAAAAAGTGGAAAACCGTATACATTAAAAATACATAATTTCACCTCTTTTTTCACTTCTTTGCAGATTCTTTATAGAGTTCTATTAGAAATTATCATTTACTTACTGTATGCAAATAAAAACAGAAAACTTAGTATTTCATTTGTATTTGCCAGAAAACGAACAGTATATCGATTTCGTTTAAAACTTTGCAACTTAATATTAATTTTCTTAAGTTTTGATACTAAAGCTTAAGAAATATCAACTAAAAGAGATTTAGGTAAATGTATAACGGAGACCTGAACTTTGTTATTGCTTGTCAAATTTCATACTTTAAGGGATATTTTAAGTTGCCAATATCTACTTATTGGAACGATGTCGCGCCCACCGTCAAGACAAAAGACGTCAAATAAATATCAGATAATACTATACTTTAAAAGTTTTCGTCACATCAGTCTATAAACATTAAATGTCTTTTATGGTAGAGCCAATCTGTATAGTACTAACTGTATAAAGTTGTATTGTATTGTATAATCTGGTATTTATTAATTATTCTGTTTTATTATCCATCATATTAAATAAAAAAATAAAAAGTTATTAAATTTTATTTATGCATCTGTTAATTTATGAACTATTAGCATTATTAAGGACTAAAATTATAATAATATTTTTAAAATGAAAATATTATTTTTGAAAACCCTGTAAAATAAGTAAATTTGTTAACTTTCATTTTGTACGATACGCTTGAGTATTATACATTTTTTAATTGAATAAGAAATTGTTTAACTGTAAACTGTTTAGTTCTAGGTTTTGTGTAATTTTAGAAAACTTGTTGTATATTTTATTTGATCTGTGACAAGTACCTGATCTTACAATTCAGTATTCTTCTTACAAGTGTGCAAGTTTGCTTTTCCCAGTTACACCTTAGTTAATGTTTTTCCTGCTGCAAGATTGAGATCTTCAATTTGTATTTATTAAAATCTATAACTTATTTATTTGCCGCGAAAAGCTTATTATGAAAAGAAGGGTTACGTAATGGTGCTACTGTTATTGCTTAACCAATTTAAATAAATTGATTAGGCAATAGCAATATCAAAATTGATTTTTTTAATCATCATATTGTTAAAAAAATATATTTTCCGAGTTTATAAAATGTAAGCACATGACTAAATTAGCTATAACAAGATTCCTCAAAGGAATTCAAATTCCGACAGTTCTTCGTTTTATCAAGTAAATGAATCTCAAGGTCGATAAAGTCTATAACATCCGATAGTAATCGACAGCGGTCGAAAGGCACTTTAAACCCAAAGCGGTTGTTCTAACTTTGTTACTCACTGAATTTATATAAGCAGCCGATATTAATTGACGGTCAATAATTTGATTAAGGGTTATGTCCATGAAATTTGAAATTTTCCTTAAGTAATCAATGTATGTTCTAGCAAATACTTATTTGTATCTCATAGATAACGATCAGTATAGTTACAAAATATTCCAATTTTTTTCTAACATTTTGCTAATACTGCTATTTTTATATATCATGTGACTCAAATTGTTTTATGAAAATAAAAGATGGGACAGAGGCTAATTTTAAATTATTAGTTTAATATTACTTTAGTATACAGCTGTAATAGAAGATAGATAAAATTTTTTACTAAAGGTTATATACAAATCGTGAAGTAATATACATGAAATTATACATTTTTGCGAAAAGAGCATAATTTAAAAATTAATCGAGCGAAAAATTTTCAACCTTAACAGAATATCTGAAATCTGTACATTTACGAAATGAAAGGAGTCTTCTTTCAGATTTTCAGATAAAGATTTAACTAGTGCGTGCAGCCAATGCCCCAGCGGGCTGCTTCTTCGCGAAAATAATACGCCTCGTCGTCCTGAAACTTCTGCTAAACTACTTTCTGAAAACCACAATTGTAAAACTTATAAGTTGTTATGTCTTACGCCTTACTTGTATGAACATAAAAATTTGATCTATCATATCGCTATAAAATTGTGATTAAACACATGTAATCTCATATAGTTTAAATTAAAGACTTTTTAAAATTTATGAGTTGATATTGTTTATAAAATAATAGTTTGTTGATAAAATCATATTGGCCAGACATTTAACGTAAAGGAAACTCAAATTCTATCAACTTATGCTTTCAAAGCTGAATAGAGGTGACTAAAATAAGTATAACGCTTAGTATAAATAGTTGAGAGATCTCGATATGTCTCGGTCACTAAAGAGCACTGACATCGCGCAGCTGGCTATATATGGAATTTCCTTAATCAAGTGAACAATATATTACAAATACATAATTATTAATTGCAGGTTCTTGGAATCAAGAGAATCAGTCCTTTTACTTATTTTTTGTTTAAGCGGTGATAAACTAGGAAGCAGTTCTCTTGATGGTATCACTAACAATTGATCTGTGACAAGTCTTACAATTCAGTATTATTGTATATAGGTAGGTTATAGGATATAGGAACAGGCATTGTTTCGCATTTTCGTCAATTATCATAAATATTTTAATTGTGCAAGTTTGCTTACTCCAGTTGCACCTTAGTTAATATTTTTCCTGTTGCAAGATTGGGACCTTCAAGTTGTATTTATCAAAATCTATACCATATTTATTTGCCGCTGCAAGCTTATTATGGAAAGGAGTGTTACGTAATGGCACTATTGCTATTACAAAAAATTGCTTATAGCACAAAGTTTCAGCTTCTTTAATACACTGTAATTTATAATTAAAATATTTATATATAATAATAATTTTAGAAAGCTATAAAAACCAACCGCGTAACTATGTGATATATGATATTTATAATTGTGTAATCAAGGGTAAAAATAACCTTTTTGTTGAGAAAACAACAAAAGGAAATTTATAAAAAAAATATTATAGCATATATAAAATGGGAAATGTCTGCAATTATCTTCTCTGTTAGCTCAGTAATGGATAAAGTTATAAGAGCTTTAAGTAGGCCAACAACGTAAACCTCACTGAATCTAGACTAAGAATAGTTAGTGAATGTTGTTTATTTCAAATTAACAGGTAAGAGTTCGAGATCACTGTCGTTTGTATAAAAGTATATTAGATGTGTGAAATACTGTCAAGTTTGTATAATTGTATTACGAAAATAGACAAAAATTGCAAGGCACTTAATTTTATTTTATTATTAAATTAATTGTACAACAAAACTAATAAAGTAAATTTTTCCGACATAGGGTCACTGAACAGCTTTTATGTGGTACTTGTGACAATCAGGAGGAACCCACCAATTTTAAATGATAAAATGGTAAGATATACACATCGTTTCAAAGACGGCAGTAAAATTGCTGTTGAAAATTTACTATCTAACTAATGATGTAGGGCATGTTACTTCCCCTCTAGTGGATCGAACCCATTCACGCTTCAACTGGCTTGTAGTTACTCTTGACCCTAATGAATCACTTGGTCATCAATCAATTTCATTGATTATTAAAAACTTGCAAAATTTAAAAATTTTGATATGCACTTCATTCATTATATTTATCTAGCTAATGAAATTATGAGTTACAATTTAAAGTTTTAATTTACCACATGCGTGATGGTAAAGAAAAACAAAGTGAGGTAACCTGTATGTTTAAGTGATTTTTTTTTTGAAGAAACGTGCACTTCGAGTGAAGTCAAGTTACAGACTGTGACGTGTATGTGTACGAAGAAGAGAATAGGATTGTGTTATCGTATCTTATTATAGTTATCCACTTTGCTTTGTTCGTCACTCTAATTTGGTGCGACAGTCGGTGTTCATAATACGGTGCAATTTAATAAAATAATTTAGAAAACGATATATTTCTTTATGTGATTTGATTCGGACTGAACGATTCGAAACCTTCGGATAAACTTTGGGATTCTACTGCGACGACATATTTAATAATTACCAGACAATTTTATATTATAGATATACTATGGCAACGTAAGTGCTTGTTAATTTTTAAATTAACTCAAACGTAAGAAGGCTACAGTTAAACCAATTTGTGCTACACCAAGTTTATAGCTGCAACTTAGGTATCACGTATCGTTGTCCAGTGGCTTCAAAGATGACTGTACCGCTTTATTCCAGTACTTAAATTTCAGTTTCTTTTTAAACAATGCTCAGAAAACAATTTAGAATTTATTAAAATATTGCCTCAATCTCAAAGAACTTATCTATACCGAAATAAAATAAACTGATTTGGTGTACGGACAATAGCCGATTCATACAATCCAAATGAAGTTTCAAAGAGATTGCAAGTAGCAAGTGACAAATTAATGGTCATTTAATTGAGAGGCATACATAAAAATTGGGCGTGCTTAATAGAGCGAGACAGTACATTAGGTCGGCTCACTGTGTGCAACTTTACAAAGCGCAAATTCGGCCTCACATGCAATACTCATCTCTGGGCCGGGGTACCCAGTAGCAGCTTCTTCCATTTGATCGGATTCACTGGAGAGCGGCTCGAATTGATGATGACCAGGTACTTTCCAATAGTCTTGATTCAATGGCGTTGCGAAGAGATGTTACATCTCTTTGCATTTTTGCCGAATTTACCACGGGGAGTATTCTAAGGAGTTGCTCAGATTAATTCCAGCCGCTGAGTTTAAACATCGTACATCACGACAGAATTCAAAATTTGATTCTCATCATCTCGATGGTTGGCAACTGTGCGCTTTAAGCGAAATTACCTGCCACCCACAACTACTCTGTGGAATCAGCTGTCGCCAGCCATGTTTTCGAACCGATACCACTTAGGGACATCCAAGAAAAGAGTCTACACCTTTTTTAAAGGCCGACAACGCATTTACAATTCCATTGATGTTACGGATGTTCATAGGAGGTGGTAATCACTTACCATAGAGTGGTGAGCTGCTTGCTCGTTTGCGACCTTTTCTATAGAAAAAAACACATCGTTTCAACGCGTAGCAGGCGTTCCGAACTGGAATAGATAATCCAGTTAGACATTATGTATTTAATTTCGAACTCAAACTATTTGGAGCGATATGTTACTTAAATATATTTTGATTATAAGTAAATCTTTTGGTTCTTTGAAAAATAAATGATGTGTTAAAAATATATTAAAATGCATTATTTCCGAAGATATATATTTTTTTGGTTTTTCGACGACGTTACCACTTAAATATTCATTTGTCATTCATCTTTGGTTAACACTCACTACTTATTATTACAACCTAACATTTATCTACTGTTGAAAAAAGAAGAGGGCCTTAACCTTCTCCCCTTATTGCGCAGCTCAATCTAGATAGCCTACAATCCTACACTACGTTTGTCAATATGAAGTACTCGTTGATCTGTTTTCTCCATCAGTTGTCGTTTCTACGGCCAATGGCATATCATGGCCTACTATGGCCTGCTACGGCCAACCCACTGTTGCCACACATTTCAGCCTTCTCGTCGATACTGACAAGAAAGCGTTGAATTTGTCTAGAAATACACAACGACGTCACATTCACAATAACTTTAAAGATCCAAACCCGTGGAAGTTATGGAAGAAATATGGGAGTCCTTGGGATTTCGCATCATGTCCAAGACTTTAATCAGCTTTATCATTTTCACACTTCGTCTTACATTGATGATCAATTAAAACAAATACCATAGATTTATTTAAAAAATTGAAACTCCAGACACTCAATTTCAATTATATTCAACCAGATAATTGTAAAAAGGCCGGGGGACCAGGCTTCTTCGTTCGCTGCTGTGTTTTGTATGCTGAGTGAAAAGGGAGGCGCTTTATGTTACCTTGTTCCCAGGGGTGACAATCGTTGTCCACCAAACAACACGGGATGCTGGACTCACTCATTCACAGAAAAGTTACTTCTGATGAACTATTCTGTTTTTTTTTCAGAAGGCGCATCTCACGTGTTTTTGATATATGTATACACTTTAAATATTCACGGGAGTGCAGGTTCTTCACGATACTTACCACCACCGCTACGCATTTGCTAAATTAGACGTTACTTTGAATTACCTATTTATTTTATTCTGCCTTTTGGCATCAAATATTGTAAATATATAAGAGTGCGCGGTATTTTCTCGTATTAGGTCTTCAATTTAATGATTATCGCAAGATATACTTTAATGAAAATGAATTACACATTTTTAAATTGTTATAAGATTTTAAAATGTGATAATTATTTAAATATAAGATTAAGAATTATATTTTATAGCGACTTAAAATCACGTAGAAACATATTATAAAAACATAAATCAGTGCATAATTTAGGTAATTTTTTAATTAATCATAAGTTTAGACCTAAAAGTATATAAAAAGTGTGAAAATTAATAAATTCACATTTTATAAAAAAAAATCATTAGCCACGAAAACGATTCACGCTCAAAAGCAAAAGTTTCACAAAGCTTTGTTACGAATCAGTTTACACATAAAACTTCTACTAGAGAATCATATACTTTTTTAATAAAATGTTCAAAGAGTTGTTTATATCAAGAAAGCAAAGAAACATGTTTAAAAATAATATTTATTAGAATAATAATGCCATTGCTTAATGAATTTACTAAGCTTGAACACACCTGTTTTCGGTAAAAATATAAATATACATTTAATTAAAATACTCGTATAATACCTGAAATAATAAAAATAAATAAAAGTGAGCTTACATACAGCATAGATAGTAAGTCTTTTTGCTGGACATAAGCTTCTTTAAGTAACAGTCTGCGTAGCAACGTTGCGAGTTAGCAGACTTACATTTCTTCATATTTTTTATATATCACGACTTGATATAAAACTTTCCGAACACATGGTAATTCAGCACTTCAAATTGCAATCAAAAAGTAAATTGCTGTCTGCAAGTCACAACCTTAGTAAAAAATTGATGAATGAAGAAAAGTGTATTCAACGTTCAAATACTTGTTACTCGGTCGTATTCTTAGAGATGTTCGTAATAAAATATATTCAATTTATTGTGAAACAATCAAGAGAGTCAAGATCACCCGTGTGATCACATCCACCCATGATCATCTGCAATATTCTTTTCTTAAAGTATTTGTAGCTGGCCTTGCCAGCCTTGACGAATCCCCACGATCAGATTCAATTCAGGATTAGCATAAAATTTTTAGAGAAGGTTCTGAAGTTAACCCGTGTATTTAAAATGTATTTATATTATGTCTTAGCAGATATTTGAATAAATATAACGAATCTTATGTATATATTATATGATTCGTATATTTTTCCACTTAATGACTTAAGAATAGAAAAAGCAAAACTCAGTTAATTCCAACCAGCCCGAATTGACCCACTAGATCACGTAGCCACTTCGAGATATCCGGTTTAGTTTTTAAATTAAGTTAATCATGGAAAATAAATCTATTTATTTAATCTTTTTATTTTTTTATGTATGCAAACCGGCATAAAGTCAAATAAAGGCAATAAAAAGTCAAAGGATTTACATGTAGTTACGTAATCCAAAAATTAAGTGAATACAGTTTTCTCCCTACGATCATCGGGAAGACAATCAAATTTTCTTAGAAATTCTTGAGACATCACTATAGCTATAGTTTTTACAGACAACAAGCATTGAAGCGGTACAGACACATGTAATTGGTAACCTTATCACTTAACTCTGTGATGTGGGCAAGCCTGTTAGAGTATTGTCAATTAATAATCCGAGATCCTTGACCGCGGTGGAGTACGCAACCACAGTATCGACGTAATTAATTTAAACTCGAGTTTTGTGAGTTGACGAACACTGCTGACTAAATTATATACTATATCCTCTTATGACAGTGTTAAGTAGTTTGCAGTTAGTTAATTCAAGAGTTGTGATTATTATTTTAACAATACTTAACGCGTTTTCCTTATTTTTGCTGCCTTTTTTATTTATAGTGTCAAGCCACGATACTTATGCTATGATGAACTCAGTCGTAGACAGTACTAATTTATACGGGAACATAAAAAAAATCTTAAATAGTCGGAAAGGTGCATAAATAGAGGGAAATGGAATTTCTACAAATGTTAACAGCATTGCTAATATTCTTTATATAATAGGATGAGAAAAATAATTTTCGTATTTTATAAACATATTCAAGATTTTGCATAACTTTTATGTGCAATTTTGTTCGATAACTTGTTGTCATTTTGCAGGTAGTGACATAATCCTATTGCTGTATAAATTTTGGGACTTCTGATGAAAAAACTGCAACTGCAACAAGTAGATTTGACAGTCTTCTTTTGATGGGAACGTAACACTTACTTAAGAATTCTCAAGTGATTCCGGCGGCCCATGACTTCTACCTTCAACCTTGCTATGGATTTATAATGTAGATGATTTATCTTGTGGACTGAGATCGAATGCCTCGTCGCAGTAATAAAGGTTCTCCGATCCCTAAACTCACCAGACGAAATACAGCAGCATTATGTTGCTATTTTACTCTGGTATTCTCTGAGGGCGTGGTCCTACCCCTGTCGATCTGACCAATTCATTCAAACAATTTGCAGTGTAGTTCTAACACTGTACAAAATATACACTCATACAATCACCTTCTATATATATTTTTATATTTATATTATAATATAGTGAATTATATTTATATTCGTCTGTGGAGCTTGACTGCCCTTTGACTAAGATCTTTTCGCACGTTCTTGTCGTAGGTATCTATTATCATCATAGATCAATCTTTTCAAAAACGGTTCAGTTTCAATACGTTTCAATAGAGAATCGCAAATGAGTGCACGATACATTGGGTTTCTTTCAGTAAGCTCATGTGGCACCCAAATATCGAGCTTTTTTTGTATACTTTTACTACCAGACTTTTTCAACTGGGTCAAAACTGTTTAAAAACTGTAAAAGCTATTATGTAACTACTAATATGCTGATCTTGCTCCACTTTTTGTGGCAAAATGGCATCGATCTGTAACAGGTCGATCAGAGTGAGCTTCACCTTTGACCTAAAACTCCCAGACTGAAAACCCTTGAATCAATTTTGTGCTACTCTTACTGACACTGCGCTAAGTCTTTAAAGGTCACAAATGTTTTTCACGGGTTGTGTCGCATTTTTACCTTTTCCGGAATAAAACTTTAAATCGACTTTGTATCGAATTTCTACATTAGATTCACTCATCTTGGCGGACAAAAAAACAATAGAAAAATCGCGGGAATTGTTTTCACTTATTTTTTTTTGTATTGAATATAATAATGTATATATATATATATATATATATATATATATATATATATATCATATTAGGCATTTACACCTAGGTCACAGCAAAAGAGATAATAAGAAAGCTTTATTTCTTATATTTATGGAATCTTTAAACTGGTCATTCATATATATGGATATTTATTGGTACACTGGAATTCAATATTGACGAGCCAGAAATTCCGCTTTTTTTTCGTCTAGAATGTGCGTTGTTTTTTGGGGCATAGCAAGAGTGGTATTGTTTGGACGGTGCCTCCCTTGAAGCCTTTCAGAAGTCACCAGATTGCGAGGTGAGATGGTTTGATGTTCATTGATCTATATGTTACGGATGAATTCTGAATTCATATATGCATGTTTTAACCTCGTTTTGTTTCCACTCCTTTCTTTAATGATCCTTTATGAAACTTTGCAGCTACCTTTTACATTTTAACCAGATATATCAAAAAAATCTAACACAAATGTTATGAAAATTACATAACTACTACTTTGTATGTATCGTTACTCTTCTTTTCTTTAACAATAACTGAAATCTAACTAAATTCTGATAGGAATATTTATTTTATTTTTTGAGGAATATCTTAAGGGTAAAGTTACATATTCAAACCAAAATTTTAAAATGTTCATTTAGGTGTAGTTTTAGAGGATATCAGATTATTACACAACAGAGTATAGCCATACTCTGTTAGGTAATGATAATCATGTTATATACTGCAGGCCAATTGTTCCAAACTTCGCATAAAGCTTTCCACATTTCTTCTCGCGAGGAATGGCCACGATTACGGACGTTCCTATATAGCTCTTCCCACAAAAGTTCAATGGGCTTGAGGTCCGGGCTCTGAGGAGGCCAAACCATGCTTTTTAACACCCTTTGTTCCTCTTTCTCTTCTAAATATCCTCTACATAATTTTTAGCTATGCTTTGGATCAATATCTTGTTGGAAAATGAATCCATCTCCAATTAATCGCAACCCGGAAGAAACGGCATTTTGTTATAAAATGTTTTTGTATTGTGTTCCTTTTTCAAAATTCCTTTAATTTAATCAAATCGCCAGTTTCTTAGCTAAAGAAGCAACCCCAGACCATAATTGAGCTACCACCATGCTTCATTGTAGGCACTACACAATCTGACATCATGTTTTCTTGGGCACTGTTTTGCGGCCTTAGAAGAGGTTTTCGAACGGTGTTTTACTGTAGTCAATGATAAATGTTTTACTCGAGTTTTGTTTACTTCAACGCGGGTTTCTTGTGCAGTTAAGCATCTTTTTAGATTGCAGGTAACAACAATGAAATTATCTTCACTAGACGTGGTAGCTCTCGGTCATCCCGAGCGTGGATGATCTTGAAAACTGCTTGTCTCCCTGTATCGAGTTATTGTGCCATGAACACAAGTCTTCGATAACTTCAGTTGTGAAGCAATTACACGTTCGGATTTGCCTTCATTATGTAAAACAATGATGACAGAACGCACTTTACTGCTAATTTCTCGAGCTTTTCCCATTTTATGACGTCTTCACTATAGAAACTACAAATTTAGACAAATTGAGATTGTTTGTGAACAAACCCAAGTAAACTCGGGTAATATTAAGTCAGAAACACGTGTTTTCAGGAGCTTAATAATCCTAATTATTTTCCAATACGTAAAAAATGCAAAGTAATTAGTAATGAGGATATTGTAAAAATATTATTACGAATCTACCACCTGCCTCTAGAATATGCAGATGTGCATTTCTGTAATTTATGTTCTATGGGATTTTATTACTATTGATGGATAATTATGTTATTTATGTGCGGTCTTAAACTTTTGTCCGGCAGGATGTTAACTTAATATTATGCATACTGCATATCATACTGTGATTTCATATTATTCGCAATGCAGATACACGTATTGAATTGATATTAATCATGGAAAGTTCTGACGAATCTTACCACTTCGATAAATTTTCGCATGTTGCTCAGATATTGTGATATCGTAATATCGTTTGAATACGCTTATCACGGCACATTATCCACGCTCACAACCGCATATACTGACATACAGTTAGTTTAATGACATGTTAGATAAGCTAGCGTAACGATCCAAGGTTACTAAATCATGTAAATTCATCAGTATCAGCCTTGGGTATGTTCTATAAAGAAGCTTGGAAAAAGGAGTTCTGAAGTTACTTTCTAATCTTTTTAATTTGTAATCTTTTTTAGTAATTGAAGACTTTTATTAAGTAATGAAAATAAACATCGAACATATGCCCACTCAAACCAGCCTCGCTGTCGGTGGGGGCGTAATGAGGGTGCAATGTATGTGTGAAGTGTCTTATGAACGGCTTGGGCCCTGGTGGTCGTGCATCGGTCTGTTTTGGACGCGGGTGAATTTTCATTAGGCAAGAACGATCCAGGGGACAGAGAAGTTCCGACTGTTGCACTTAACCAATTTGACAGTAACCGCATCGATGAGGAGTGGTTTCTTGGGCTCGCAACTATCACCTCTGCATCCACATCTGCGTGTCCGAAAACATCCGATTTGAATTAAGATGTCAGGTGATTTTTGGCTCAGAGTGGATGTTAGCATCTTATAAATTGTGGGTGGACACGTAATGGAGTGGTATTTACTCGGTCTCAGTGACTTGTTCTTTAGGAATCAGGTGAGTGACCCCAGTAGTGAAGAGGTCTAAAAGTGACCTTGAGGGCGAGCACAGCTTGTCATCCCAAAATCCATTAAGCCAGTAGGTATGTAGTTCATTGAGCCCAGAGTATTTCTCCTCCAGGGGGAGGACACGCCCCCGTGTTATGTCCCTTGCACCGCGACCCCATACGCGTGACTTCAGTTCCTGATGTTTTTTACGCTGTTATTTTTTCAGGGCATCGTCTTATTCCTAATCAACTGTTAATGTTACAAAGTTTTTTTTGTGTTTACGGATGTAAAAATAATATAGAATCTAATATAGAAAATAATATGTGATATTCGATAGTACGACAAAATGAGTATTCAAAATCCCTTCAGTGAAAATTTTGCCCGAATAACTACTAATTTATGTAATTTAGCGGTATAGTGTTTCTTTTGATAAAATAAAAAAAACTCTACACTTTATTACAGGTGACTGGCATAAAATATTACAACGCATCTGCATCATGAGTATAATAAGGATGATTGTGGTATCATGGGCCTCAGGAATTGTTTAGCATCAGGTAACTTGTATGCCAGCTTATTTGTCAGCTCCAGAGTCATAAAAAAAGTATGTATTATGAATCAATAAAAATGTAGCCAACATTTTTGCATTAAATTAATGAAAAATTCATTCATTTCAAAATGTGTTGCAGTGCATCACACTGATAGTGATATTTATTTGTTAAGCCACCGCCGCGCTTGTTTTTATGTAAAATTCTTTACAATAGTTATGGATAACGTGTACACGTTTACCAACTCTGGCGCCATTTTTATTTATTACCTATTAAATTTTATTATTCTATATAAATTATTTTCGTAATATTTTTGACCAATTTAAAAATATAAAGAAATTTATGGATAACGTTACTTTATGAGTTTGGTTTACTTTTATGTTAAAGACAGAGATTTTATTTAAATAGGACTGATTTAATGGAAATGTGGTATGCGCACTTAGTTGACCGATAGAATTTTGAAACTGAATTATCCCCTCATACTGAAAACCTTTGTAATAAAAATAAGGACTCAATGTGTCTCTATTTATTCTATTGTTTCGTGGAAGAAGCTGTTATTTACTTTCCTTACATCCAAAGCATTACTTAGTAGAATGGTTTAAGTTTTCATTTAGTAGGAACCAAATTAATATTTTTAATAATATATTTTAGTTAATTGGGATCGATATTAAGTCGGGCTTGCTTAGCAGCTATTATTATTATATTCTCTCTAAAAAGAAGAAAAGTTATAACGATTGGATTGAGCCCTAAGTTAAGCTTCTAGAAACCAGTTAGAGTAGCCAAATATTCTTTATTTTTAAGTATCATTCCACTAGAGAAACAATGCATTTAAAACAATGCAGTATTAGTAAAACATATGAATTATTAATTTTCCTCAGTAAGGTTATATTTTGAGTTCTTAGCAAAAGATATCAAAGTACTACTTAATAACTACAAACCGCCTTTACTGAAGTTTAAATGACTACTGAATGCTTCTATTCAGGGATCGACTTAAAAGAAGCTGGTATTGCACACCCCAAAAGCGAAGCGGTAATGTTGTGGTCTATTATTTTCAGTAAATACTACAGGTATTCATGCACTTTATTTCCACCAACATATAGCACTTGTACGGTAAAAAAAAACATTCTAATTAATAAATCTGTCGTAGTTATAAAACATATTTTTAGACTAATTTGCTTATAAGTCAGTTGAAATAAAAATATCGGTTTTCAGTTAGTCTGTACGTGTGCGCAAGATATCAATCTATCATTTTCATTATTAAAGCCCCCCCAGGCTTATATAATGAAGATGATTTATAGATATTGTAGCTGGTTCTCCTCTATACATACATGGGTCCTCACACACCCACAAAATAGTACAGAATGTAACGAAAGACAGAGATTTTACTAGATAGCTTTTCTTCTGCTGCGGATATCCACGAATCTATCACGCGGAAGAAATCAATAGCTTACTATAGCTTGCTTACCACCAAAGCCCACTATATCTTGTTGAGTGACTTTATATAGGCTAGAAAGTGTACCATATAATAATCGGAATATATACTGATAAGTAATCAATTTTTTATCTTCAATCAATTTATAAATACACAAAATTTTGACATTTTAAGTTATGATTATAAAATGAAGATAAAGTAACCCAACCGCAGTTATTCAAGATAATGTTCAAGCTATCGAAAGAAACATTGGTAATAGTCGTAGAGCTCGAGTAAAAACTTGGTATCGGATCATTAGCGTTGCAAACTATCATTACACACATGGACAACTGTCTCCCCGTAAGCATTGCAAGAACAACAATGAGCAAAAAGAATGTCACGTGGATTGATGCAAACTACCATCTCACGGACCATCTCTCAGTTCCGTGAGCCATGTGTCTGATGAAGCTGTAAGAGCCGCATAGGCTAACAACATTAGCAGTAACAGAATCTAGGTGATGCAAATTTATAATAGATAAATATAAATTCGGTGCACGCCATAAAACGATTATAATAATCTGATTCTGAATAATAAAAATAACATTTACTTAAACATTGCATTATCAACACAAATATTATCTTTTAAAATGTAAAATATGTAACCAAAATGTTTATGAACATTAAATTTTGCGTTGTTATGGAGACAATATTTTATTGCAGACAGCTAATACTGTAGCATTGAAATTACTTTCAAAAATTCGTATATAATGGGGCAATTGGATAAAGTAACGACGAATTAATAACAGTTGCTTAAGTACATCACTACCTTAAAATTATTCAACATAATAAAATTTCGAGCGAATGCATAGATAAAAGCTTTCAAAGCAAAGTAATACGTCCTAACCTTTTTATGTTATCTAGTACATTGAAAAGCTCTCAGTGTAATTAGGTTCCCTATGCACATGTACATATTGTATGTATCCTATACTCAAATATAATTAAGAAAATAGGTATCTATGTTATGCGAATTATAGGAGAAATCTTGAAATATTTTATTAGTAAGTTTCTAACCTGGTGTAATTATTCATTTGTAACCTGAACAAGTAAAGGTCAATCAGTGCCGATTGTATTCACGCAAACCCGCAATTTTTTTTATCCCTATATTGATGTAATTCTTATACGATACGACGATAAGTACGTGGGATAATACACCCTGTAACCCCTTGTACCCTCATAATCAAAAACGCAAAGCACCCAGATTTGTCTTTTTATTATTATGATTTAGGTTGTTTAATTTGATAATTAAAAATGTAATAATTATGGTGAACTAATTCTTTTATTTATTTAAATTCTAGAAATTAAGGTACCAGTTTCCTTTTTCAACATCTTCAAGGGAAAAACAAAGGAGGTTTTTTCTTAAATATCAATGAGGATATGTTTGTTCCGCAGGGGAATAAAACCCATTGGTCTAAAAAATAAATTCGTGTTTTTTATATATAAAAGTTTGTGTTCAAGCGTTGATTGACCCCTTATACCAATAGTCTCCATTTTATTTAAGAGAATGGGAACTGAGATAGTGTCAAATACCTTCGATAAATCCAAAAATATATTATATAAATATTAATCAGAATCATAGGATATTGATCTGTAATAAAATAAATACGAAGTAAAGCCGTTGCTAGATTAATAGTTTTAAGTAATATATGGCCAAGACAGCTATTTTCATGAGTAGCAAAAATATGAGCAGGCAATAGATTATGTAAAGTCGCTACAATAATATAACTTTCACAATTAGGATTAACACTATTCGGTAGAATGTTAATATTGATATCCCCAATAATAACTACCGTGGTCAAGTCCGAAAGAGAAGATAAAATACTGTTTAAATTTGTTGAAATTACACAAAAAGCCATGTCGTTTCTATTATCATATCTATTTAAAAATAAGGTAGTTATCATCATTAAATGCTGGTTCCATAATTTTTCAATTTAATTCATTGAGATTTAGTTAATTAGATTATCACAATTGCAATGAATACTTCTAATGTTAACAATGTGTATCCTACACAGGGAACTTTCTAGTCTTGACGTGGCGTAAGCATTCATTAGGTGTATGTTACTAATGATTTTGCGACTTGGAATTCAATTAAGTCAACCAATTCACTTAATATATCGAAGTTTTTAAGTTTAACTTGGGACATAAGGACTAGGTTCTAATTTTTTCTTCTAAGATTTTTACATAAGCCAAGTTATTATTTTTTTCATAAATTGTTTTGTCTCTCTCTTTCTACTCAACTCTTTTTATAATATTATGTATTGAATAATTTTCCAAGACGTCTTTATTTTTTCTGTTTTTTTTTTAAATTAAGAAAGTAATTGTTTTATGTTTTACATGAGAGTACTTATTTCGTTTACTTGTTCATATTTACGTTTATACCTTTGGGTTACACTGCTCGCAAGTGCTACGTCTTGAGTCATTGCGAGGGTAGGTTAACGTATATGAAGGTATACGTATCAATAGTATGTTGAGTTTTAAATAAAATAAAATATTGTAAATAAGTGTAAATAATGCGAAGATGTCATGTTAACACTAACGACCTTGTAATTTTATCCTGAATGGATTTATAATTTTTGAAATGAGAAATTTCGCTCCCAGTGATATTAAATTTTCACTTTCGTGTTCCCGTATGAAACGTTTGCCTTTTATATATCGCTTGCATTATATTCCAATCTACGGGTTTATCTCGTTCCTTTTTATGGAACACTAACCACTGACAACATTTTAAAGTGAATCGGGTAAATGATTATGGCCACCAATATTATATTACAACGAAAGTTATAATGAACAGGCATGAATCAATTGTCATGAATAAATAGTAGGTAGGTCAATTTTTTGAAAAATATGGTGATGGTTTTGAATTTATAAGTTTCCTTATCTACGCGAAACCTGCTTATTGAATAAAAGTTATTTTAACGGATTATATCACGTTTATAACTTTTTATCCCGATATTTCGAGTGCTGTATAGCACTCATGGTCTTGATTTTATAGTTTGTCGACGAGATACCGACAGTTTTTAATTATTTCTTTTAATTTAATCTACGCTGAAGGCATTCACAGTATCTTAAGGTCTTATATGAGAGCACATAACAAAAATACAACAAAATGAAATATTCGTTGGATACTTATACATTTTTTTAATAAAAAAACAGAAATATGAAATAGAGATGTACCCCTTCACTCGTAAGTGTAATTAAGCTTCTAACCATTCAGCGTAATATTTGAGACCTCATTGTATGATACAGTCCGGAAAGAGAAAGAACATCTGTAGTAGGATGACTGACTTTCAACATAACCACAAATATTCGTATATAGAAATAAATTGAAGTAAAATGGCCACCAAAGCAATTATCGTATGGAAAAAACGGTTGTTGTTGTGATGTCAATTACAGTGTGAGAAAAATGAGTGCTAGTTAATCGGATATTCGATGATGATAATGATAAGGTACAGACTAACCGCTGTAATTTCTTGCATAATTCTTTCGTTAAATTACACCTAGTATTCATTTTGTTTTAGTAAACTAATTCACTAATCATAAACTTAGTAAAGCGCGCCTACAAGTATAAACTAGTTTATGAAACTATTGTACAATTGCGGTGCATAACTAGGATTATCGCGTTTATTCTCAACGACAGTTGTTCTTGCACTTAAAATTAATTATGTGATATTATATTCTATATAATACGATGATTTGTACATAATTGTTGTCCATCTGTTTGTACAATCTATACTTAATAAGACATTGCTCGCTGAGCTACGTTTCGATGACCTTTTCAGAGAAACCAAGGGTTTTGTCTGTGCGGTCAACTTATTACGACCAAAAACTATCGAACACATACTAAGGTACTGCACTGTTGACAACTGTAGGAGCTATCACCACCCTATGCCCTAATAGTCGAGCGAGGTTCTACTGGGATCAGCCCATCGTCATTGGCAGGGCTATTCCCAATAAACCTGATATCCCTTAATGATGGACCTGGCATACGAAGTGACCAATGGCTGACAGTGTGGTCTCTCATCTATCCTAAATTATCCCCATAGTCGTTGTTGCAAATGGGCTAATCCCGTCCAGTCTCGAGTCACCTGAGGTGCTTGGGATTCCTTGCTGGGCCGCTAGGGGGTCAAACGCAGAAGATGGACCCTGACACTACCCGTATAGCTCTCCCTAACCATTAATTTAATGCGTTTTGCTACTATTTAATAACTTAATTGAACAACCAGATTTATTTTCGGTGCAAAGGCTAGCTTATATCTAAAGGCACCGTCGTCTACAACCTGTGATTCAACCCATAGTCATGAATACAAAAGACGCTCTCTAGCCACCACGACTTCCCCACATTTTCTTTTTACATAATAGGTGGGAAAACTAGCAGCCCACCCGGTAAGTGATCACCGCCGCCCATGAACATCTGCATCACCAGATGAGTTGCAAATGCGTTGCCGACCTTTAAGAAGGTGTAAGAGATGAAGGCTCTATTCTTGAAGGAAGGGAAAAATGTGACAAAAGCCGTGAAAAAAAATTGTGGTTTTTCATCATAAGAATACCAGACCTCAAACATCTTTAGCCGCTCAGCAAATATTGAGAACGCTTTGTTGGGAATTGTTAATGTATCCACCTTGCACCCTCTAATGTTCACCTGTTTCGGTCTCCTCAGAATTGTTTAGGTAATGTTAGGTTAACATCAAAAAAGGACCGTCAGGTTTGTGATCAGAAGTCCCAAAATTTCTACAGCATTCGGATTATGTCACTACCTACCAAATGGCAACTAGTTATCCAACAAAATGGCACATGTACATGTGTTATTATGAAATGTAAATAAACTATGCTAAAAGATATATTTTTTCCCCGGCCCATTGCTATACAAAATATCCGATTGATATTACTGTACTTGACTCAAGTACAGTAAGATCGGAGGATGGATCAGATATACTGTCAGGGGCATACATACATACAATAGACCCATATATGAACACCAATAATACTTTTTGATGCACACATATTTTACCTCAGCTGGGAATCGAATGCAGGAAAATGATTATTAGTATTGTACCACAACTTAAAAAATAATTTTACTATTATAAATAAAGTTTGATTTCAGAGTTTATTTCCTTTCTGTTTATTGTTTATTGTAGTCTGTTATTAGGAACTATCTATCTGATGAGAACAATATCCGTATCAACACTTGTACGAATTCGACGGCTAATCTCTAATGTTAAGTGTCTCATTTAAGTTTAGATTACACGTGTATATGTAATAATATATTTCTGTGTCATCCATCTAATTTCGATGATTGGACATAAAAGCAGAAAGTCTTTCATTCCATTCTTTCATTATCTTATCAGCAACAAAAGGCTTACTCTCTTATATTGATGTAAATAAATATTATACCATGAGAAAACAATGCAGGCGTAACTCAAGTCTTTTATGTTGACTTTAGTGGACAATTTATTAACAGAACAATCAGTGGACGCTAGGTGAAGCAGGTGCGGTGAATTTATTATAATACAAGACCAATAATAAAAGCGAATGCACGTGATTTTCAACATTAGTGCTACGTGTGTTCACGTATTGCGTAGTAAACTTTACTTAATTTGATCAAATATTATATTTATAGTGCTCTAAGTCTTTTGCGCAAGCCTGCAATATATGCTATTACGTGTTTACTAATTACCTGATTCGTTGTAAGGAATATACGATAAGATTAGAGGCAATTAAGACGCAGGGTAGCTGACACGGGATCTTTGCTTTGACATATGTTAATATAATAGATATTTGTCTCGGTTCACAGTCGATCCCAGCACCAGTTTAATATCCAGTTAGATTAGGACATGGTGTATCGTTGATCGTCTTTTTTTATTTACTTTATGACACAACGCAGTTTTTTTCAACAATAAAATTTTACTCAACATTTACGTACTGGTTTATAAATGTTTGAAAAAATCATATTTCTTTTGCTATGTTAGGATGTCTTTTTTACGACTTTTATTTTAATAGCAAAATTGATATGTGTAGATACATGATACAAAAATAACAATCATTTTTAAATTTCATTCTAAATATTTTCTGTGTGATTTTTGTATTTGGCCAGGCTGAATTTTTATTAAAATAAAGGTTAAGGAATTCGTGTTTCAGTAGCCTAATGATTTAGGATACGGTCTGCGAAACTTAGGCCGTAGGTTCTAATCCATCATTAAAATATTGCCGTGAAGCACTCCTAGCACAAGCATTTTAGCTTAGTTGGAATGGTTAACCGGAATATTAGTAATGTAAGTATTAGCATTATCATTTCTCTGTTCCTCTTCTGTTCTTATAAAAAAAATTGTACAAATACACTATATTTACCGTATGAAATAGTACTTTTAATAATTTACTTTAAAATAATTTCAATATTTACAAATGTGACATATACGAATATACAGATATAAGAATTTCTGGGAGAGTTTTCGCATGAGTTAGTTTACTTAGTCACAAAAGTATCTCAAAACTTCATCGCCTTTCGCGCCAGAAAGTCTTTGAAACACGAGTCAGTGCTAGTAGATATCGGCAAATAAATCAGGTAGTACACATCCGAGTAGTTGCCCGCAGTCTAGATTCTCTGTGTAAGATATTGTATCTGCTGGGCGCTTAGCCAGCAACAATAAATTTATAAAATACAAAAACTATATAAATTTGTTATTCCTTTACTGTACTTGAACAGTCGAGTGTGAAAAATTAATAAGTTCTGCAAAAACATATAGACACAGTGTTGCACCACTTTTATGTACATTTATTATTTTATCTTAACACATTATGATTAGATATGCTTTTCTATGGTACGCTGTAATAACCACATTAGCTTGGTTGAAGATGCACTTTATGCATGAGTGCGCGCGCTTTGAGTGAAGTATCAAAATAATAACATTACCAAACGGAATAATTATACATAAGAAAAACAACGCTGCAATATCTGTTCAACCTTTGTTCAAAATTTTGTAAATGTGAAATACAATTGTAATGCATATATTTGTTTTTTCTTATATCGTCACAATTTTTAATAACACGTAACAAATAACGAAAGATACTTATTTTATTTATATTTAAACTTGTGTTGTGCGTATCTCGCATTTTACAGATATGAAAAAAATTCCAACCTCAAACAAAGAGAATTGCCAAGTAAGAAATTATAATTAATGCTAGCAGTTCAATTAATTTGCATTCATTTGGCCTCATTCCTTCTTAATAAATTTTTTTCTGCTTAAGAATTTTAATTTACTTTTAATCAATTCTGTTCTACTGGATGATTACGACTCCGCAGGCGTTAGTAATTATTCTGTTTCAGACCAAAGAGTACTATTAATTTTATTATTTGTGATATTGTAATATAATATTAAATAATATTGTTCTGATTATTTAAAAATTATAAAGCGGCACTCAAAAAATAAATTATTTCATCATCTTCATCAACATCACAGCCGAAGCGTCCAAAAATAAATTATTTGTAAGCTGTTAGTTCTAAAGAAATATTTATTAGTATGTTTCGTAATTATACTGCAGAAAATCAATAAAAAAATATTTTCTGTATTTGACGCAGAGCACACGTTAAAGAATATTGTTAGGTACGCCCTTAGATACCTTTTTCTTATTTTTGGTGTAAAAATTATAATAAAAGAAATTAAATGTTCCTCATGTTCACTAATAAGACTCAATAAAGCGAAAGAATCATGGTTCGCGATGTTGCTTTATTGTGGATTGACGGACTACGTTTCTAGTATAACATATTCCAAACTTTATTCTGCCTATTCTTTATTTTTTTTATTTATATACCAGCTTCAAAACACATTATTTAAATAATTATGTCAAAACTGTTTTTTGTTTTGTTTAAATATTTATGAAATTTATTTTCGTGGATATTTTCCAATTTAGTTAGTATTTACTAAGTAAAGGAAAGAATAACGCAAATGATTGTAGAGTAACAGCAGTGATAAAAATCCTTCTCGCTTCGAACTTAATTATAAATTAATTGCTAGTTTGTTTTTTCTTGTACTCTAAGACTACTCTGACTCTACACCATACTTCCGTACCTGGACTTTAGCGATATCTTTCCAGCAAGGTTCGATTGCGGGCGATCGATAAGCAAACTTTACAAAAAAAAACTTGATATTGAGTGATTGTTTACTGTTTACTGTATTGTAAAAGCTCAAAAATTAATAATAATTCTTATATTACTATGTTATCTATTTTTTGCCTTTTATCGAACATGATCTAAATAATGTACACTATATTATATGCTCCAAAACGTTGAATTAAGGAGAATGCTGAATTAATCCCACGTACGAAGGTACTTTCAAAGTGAATGGGATTACTGTAGTTTTCTGCGCGGTCACGTGAAGAGACGTGTGAAGTGTCACTCTGAGACGGTACTAAAAGATACGTACTACCATACAATAAGGTGTGTAAATTGTATGCAGTGACATGAGCCAAGGCTGCAAATTGTGTAATTTTTATTTATTTAATTACATGTATTTATTAATAATACTCAAATTTATTTCGTTAATTTTACTATACATAAAAAAATATTAAAGATATCGCCTGTGTGTCATTCTGTAGTTACAAAGTGATAAATATCAATGAAGAAAATGCGACCTAAAGAACCTAGAAGCAAAAAAGTATTTTGTTATTTTTTAATATCAAATAATCTTAAGGAAAATAAACCTAATGACGTCTTATGTGCGCGAGTACTGCGAATGCGAATATTTTAAATATTTCTAACATTAACAATTTTATCGCGTTTAATTTTTAACTTTTATAATTTCCAATGTTAAGAGTGCTCCACAGTACTTAGTCTTTGGGTTTAGTAACTCTGATGTCATAGTTCATCGGGCCCACCATCAGATTGTTATTACTATTTTGTTAGTCAGATTTACGCAGGAGGCACTTACAATATTTTGAGGTCTTGGAACATATTGCTACGGGCTGCTTTGTAGAAATGGCTTTCATAGTAATAGTAAGTTTATTGAACAAAAAAGAATAACTTATAACACTATTCATTTTAAAAATCTTTTGGAAATTAACTCACTAGTCGCTTTTAATTCACTCCGATGTGTATCGCTTCGTATCTCAATCGAAAAACATCCTGTAACCGGGACTCGACCCGCTTATGTGGCAAATCGCTCTAGCATGTTCCTGTTGAATATGGCTGTCCTTATCACATCCCTTCTGGAATGTTCCGGAGACAGTAGCCCTCCTCCTTTAATCATTATCCGTAATAATATGTTAGGGTTACGATTTAATTTTATTTAATTAATTTTACTATCACAGTCCTGATTATAAACCCAGAACAATGTTTTAGTTCCTAGTTGATGGTAGAATATCTGAATCAAATTACATACTTACTAGACTAGACTAGTAAACTCAAACTCCATTACGCCTCTGCCGTAGGCTGTTTCTATGAAGATACTTGACTTTTATCGCATTAAACTCTATTTTGAATTATCATATATGCTAGATATTAGTAACACAATACAAAAATTGGAAACCAAGTAATAATAATAACGTCATAAGGCTCGAAATAATATTTTATAGAGCAAAGTATGATTGAACGTCAGGTTTGAATTAAAGTGAATCAACTAAAAGCCAAGATATATTTCTTTAAACACTTTAATAAATTAATTTCGGAGTAGGATTGTCATTTCCTTATTTTGTAACAAATTGGTTCTGTAATACAGTGGCAGAAACAATCCCATATATTGTGAGAAGGGTTAAAAACGCTGTCGCGTGACGTTTTCCAGACAAGAAGAATAGCGCGAAACATTTCTTAAAAGAAATAGCTTGAAAGGTTTCTTTCGTGGAAAATTCCAGTCAACAAATGTTTTTTTTCTCACAGCTCGACCTCCATTGCCAAGTGTCGTTGACGTCCTCAGCTTCCTCTTCGCATGGTTCTTTGGTGTGCCACACTGCCATTACACTCTCGCTCCACTTGCATGGCGCGTGTGCAGCCTTCGCACCTCCCGTAGAGCGGTGCAAAGGTATGAAATTATAACATATTGACTTTGCTTATGATGCAACACCACACTCTTATCATTTTTCAGCTCGAAATACCTATATCCACCGCTCGTATTTGCGCTGACTCAAACTCGTGCCTAGTGACTCTCGAAATGTCTAAGTGCCTGCAATAGCTGGACTACACTGACTAAGGCAATGCAAAGAAA
This sequence comes from Teinopalpus imperialis, assembly GCA_029286865.1. Taxonomy (NCBI): domain Eukaryota; kingdom Metazoa; phylum Arthropoda; class Insecta; order Lepidoptera; family Papilionidae; genus Teinopalpus; species Teinopalpus imperialis. Next base: position 5,718,454 of record JAGSMU010000012.1, read on the forward strand.
TCGTGCGTGTCAAATTATTATATTACTTTTTGCTGCTTTTTGCTCTGCTTTCTGCTCTGCTTTCTGCTCAATATAAGATTTTTGCTTCGCTGGATAATTCAATACCATGAATTTTATTTTATTAGGCCATCTTCTAATGGCGGAAATATATATTCAACTACACGCTGCAGTTAGCCAATAACTTCGATCTTGTGTTTGTATCCATATCAAATAGTTAATATTTTAAAAAATTGGATATTTATTTGCTACGTACCTATTATTAGTATTAAAAACTAAATCTTTAAATTCTACTGAAAACATTTTTTTGCTAAACTATATTACGTATAGTTTAGTGAAAAAATTTTGTATTTGTGTATTTTATTTTCATATAACATAACATTCTACATTTCCAATTATTTATTAAGATATTTAATATTGTTATCTCTCTTAGTTGAACCTAATTACCTTAATTGTATTCTAATTGCATCTAAATCATTACATATTTTATTAAATCGTTAATAATCGGAAAAAAATTAAAATCACTGAATGTATATTTTTAATTTAAGCAACACGAAGCTGTTTCTCATAATTTACATACGAAAATAAACTTTCTAATAATAGATATATAAAAGGTGAGTGGGACCTCCACAATCACGGAGCTTAAAATTTTGTAAAAAAACAAGAAACATATCTCATATATGAGAAATATATCTCATAGCTCTTATAGTTCACACGGAAACCTTTCCAGGCGAGGTTCAGCTCGTAGCTTTTACATTATAAGTACGAGTTAAGTTTTAATATTTTTAGTGCCACACACAAACGTTTAAATTGCCACGTCAGCCGTAGACTGATTTTGTCGTTAATAAGACTGAAGGTGACATACGAGCAAGAAGATGACAGAGGAGCTGCAGGGGCGTTGCTGGCCATTCCGAACTAGGCACGGGAACGTAGGCACTTTTCTTGTAGGTCGTATCAGTTCAAAAATACCGCAGGTGACAGCCGATTCTACCGAATACATGGGCTTAGGTAAAATGCATCCTTAATTTATGACGTGAAACAAAATTTGAAAATTAAACATTTTTGTAAATTGGTACTTATTTGACATGTTTTTCGATGGGTGTTGAAAGTCCAAAATTTATGTTACAGGTTTGAGAATCCATGAATACAAAAGAAGTAAGTATAAAAAGAAGTTATTGAGAAGAATGTGAGTCATGTTCTACTTAAAAACTACGATAGCAACAATGAAAGACCGTGCGGTGTATTTTGTATTGTGACGGAAAAATGACAATAGGAAAGCCTACTTTGTAAAATGTACACTAAGCACATCGAAGATTAGTCGGGAAAACATTACACAAAAATAATATTAATGATAAAATCTACTTGTAAAATCACCAGCTATCACCTTTGTCCTTAGTAATTAAGCGTGAATTCTCACTACGCTTCACGTATTATATAACTATACATAATTGCATAGAAGTAAAATTATACGAAAACATCAATTTGGAAGGTCGTCATTGTTTTGTTCTTTTTTACTATTTTAGTGAGTTTAACTTTCATATATCATATTTAGTTTCGAAGTTTTTATTATGCAATAACAAATCCATAATCTGGTACAAAGATAAAAGATTTTTATCAATATATCATATATTGTAGTCGATACAGTGTTTAAATTTAAATTGAAAGACTATCTTTTTAATCTTATTTATATATAGAAAGTTTATCTTTCCAAATATTATTTTCTGTGTCAAGATGTGTGTTTTGTAAAGATATAAAGACTAAGTTTTTGTTGTTATTTTTATATTTAATTTAGTCTTGACAAGTAGAATCAAATTCATCCCCGCTTCAAACTTAAGGGTCCCTGCCCAATATCCAAACCGACTTAGCCATAATACGTGGCTCATTATTTAAATAAATTATAAAAATTAAAGAACCAAAACAAATTTCAATATTCTTAAGTAGTATAGTAGTATATAATATAGTAAAAGTTTAAAGGAAGGAAGCCATGGCCAAATATCGTGAAGTCTCCAAACGAGGTCTAACCAGATTACATGATAAAAAGGCACGCTACAGCTTAGTGATCGTAATACCAAATGAGCACGAACCATTGTTGGTTAGATTGCGTCGCCGCGCCCATGTGATGAGTGCATCTGTCAACACCATATCGATCAACCCTGTTCTGGTTTAGATACAGCATTGGATGATTGCTATCCTGGCAGATAGTGTACAGCCGTGTTGCTGGCAAAACCCTTTGCCATTGTTTTCCTAAGCATGAATAGCACTACTTTTGGAAGTTCGTAATATTGCTCCGTTTCTAAGGACATTGTTTACGGAGAGAAATAAAGTTCATTTATTATTGTATTATTATTATTGTTTCTCAATAGTCCTGAGCAAAATTTGCTGACAAGCAGGAACAGAGTGACCATGTAAACGATGCTCGATATCAGACCTATGTACTATTAACACCACTCTGAAAACAACGCTCTTAGGGTAGTAGAGCGTAATTCACCATGATTTTCAAGCGCAAATGTAATTGATCATTCCGTTGTTTCCCGACCACCCACGTGTCGTAGTAAAGTATTAGGCTATGTTGCTGACTGTTACATTATATTAAAATAAATACTAATATTTTATAACATTGGTTTCATTTATTTTACTGAGAGATAGCTACAACAATTTTTTTATAATATTATATCTACGCAGAAACTCATGGACAGTGGCTCGCGACATATGTGAAAGGCATGAGTATTAACATTGTTGAGTTCAAATTCTTTCAACCAACTATGCATACAATCAGATATGTTTGCTACCAATATACATTTTTTTTACATTTGTTAAAATATCACAACCTTTTACAAAACAAAAACTTAACTAATTAGTAATGAACCGATCCTTAGAAAAGTAGTATCTATTAATATACGTTTTGATCTGGGTAAGGACTGCTGCGATATACACGAAATACGAAGTTGTGTTAAAGAAAATGGAATACGTATCAAAGGAAATAGGTACGTGCTTGACGGAAATATAATATTTAATTAAAGCCTCTTTTGTCAATGACAAAAAATCCGTGTCAAACGCTTTTCATAAATCCGTCTATAAAATGTAATTTATTTATCTTTCATAAACTAAAACTAAGGAGAATGAACCTTTATCGTTAACTTAGCTGGTAGAGCTACACTGCAGTTTGTTTCTAGCTGCAGAATGAATGGGTCAGCTCGACCGGGGTAGGACCTAGCTTTCACAGAATACCACCGTAAAATAGCAGCATAACGCTGCTGTGTTTCGTCTGGTGAGTGCAGGGATCCGGAGACCTTTATTATTGGTGACGATACATTTCATCGCAGTTCTCAAGGTTGACAAGGCATCTGCATTATGCTTCATTGTCAAGCATGAATGTAGATGCATGACATCCGCAGGAATCACTTGCTATCAGGTGAACTGTGTGCTCGTTTGATAATCTCAATGTAATACAAAAAAAAGACAAGGAAAAAAGTTAACTATAATAGAATATCAAGGAAGGTAACTGAAGTGATAATAAACAAGTAAAGTAGAAGCTAATAAAGAAATATTATCTTATCTTATTTTTTGGCGGCCGGGTTTGTAATGTGTCATAGCACTTCGGCTACTTTTATGCATACCCCTCCTGTAAGGACTTACTGATTTCCAGTGTCGACCTCAGCAGTGTGGCTATGCCTCCTACTTGCCTCCTAAGTGTCTATAAACTCCTGGTGTCGGGTAGCCTATCCCCAGTAGTTACAACCTGGCCAGGACGTTGCACTCACAGAATATATGTTTCATCGTTTCAAAGTCATCTAATATATTTGTATGCTTATTATATGATGCTATATATAATAAATGTACAGTCACGAGGAAATAAATAGACACACCCCACCAGTGGCGTACATGGTAGTTTTTTCGCGAAATGACTGAGCTGATGTATACAGAATATATATAAATTATAATATAAAATAATAAAATTATAATATAGAATAATTTTTCAAAAGCATCATGAATATATTAATGACAACATTACTACAAAATCGCTTCTTCTCTTTTTTCTATTCTTATATGGAACTGAATTCCCCACGACAATCTATAAAAATTAAAACACGCTAATGAGTAAGAGGGGGTAAATATTAATAAACTATTTTTTCTTTGTTTTGTGTGATCTTCGTTTTTTATTTTTTAATTTTAAGTTTTTATTCCAACATTCTTTTCTAGACATGTATTTTGTTTGCATTTTCTTTCTTACTGCATTTTGAAAACTTACTGAATAAATTTTCGAAATAATGGCATCATTGTTAAAGTAAAAGATAAAGCTTTAAACACACAAATTTTGTAATTATCGAGTAACCCATAATTGAAAAAACAATGTACACCTGCGTGCGAGTATGTATTTTTTAATTGTGAACCTACCACAATTTGTCTCTGCGACTAGTAGAGCATACCTACGGCCGTAATAGGTTCACATCTTTGTAAGGTTTGATAGTAAAATTTAAATAAATTAAAAAGCTATTCTATTTTACACCAAAAAAAATGTAACAATATTAGCTAATTTTCATGGCTTTGTGAAGAGTAATCTTTTAAGGTTATTAATCTATATAATAATATAAAATGAACTCTAAATACCAAAAATACCTGCTATTAGAGTATAAATAACAAAGTGTAACCATGGTCGTGTCACTGCATATAACTTTCACACTAAGCGTATAGTCATACATTTTATATGCCGTATAGTACCGTGTCTCAACGACACTTCAAACAAGTCTTCGTGACCGCGCAGATAACGACAATAATCCTATATTCTTTGAAAGGAATAGAATAGAAATCACTTTCATTACAGTTCTTGAAACATATATATTTATTTATTTAAATAGAACTTTATGTTTAAATAGAAGATTACGTAAAAATAATCCCTTTTTAAACTTATATATAGTTGAATCAACAATTTTAAGTATTTATGATTTTATTATGACTAAAAAAAAACAAATTAAAAATATTTTTCTTTTATATTAAAGTTATTATACGTAGTTAATTTTACTTAATGTCTTAAGATATTCTCTACCAGTGAACTCGTACCGAGAAATGATGCTGGATGCATTCAGAAAAAATTTAAAAAGAAAATACACTTCTGAGCGAATGCGGTAAATTATTTTAATAAGAACAAAGTAATATAGAGTAAGGTGGATTTAAACAGAGGAACCTTTTTTTCGGCCAAAAACTGGCATGGCACGTTGTCGTGATGGAGGAGGCAGCTATTGGCCAGGGACTGAAAGTATTCCAAGCACCAGCTTAGAGGCTGCTGTTTGTGAATTTTACTTCTTTACTTAAGTTAATTTTAATCTCAGTTTCTATTTTATTTTTTTCTCTATTTCATTTGCTTAATCTCTATTTTATATAATGTTGTCGTTGACTTTTAATTTAATTACCACATAATATGACTTTGATTGTTCTTGTCCTTATGTAAATAAAGTGTTTTCTAATTAAAAAAAATAGAAATAATAATAAACCAACGATTATCCTAGTATACTCAAGTTGATCTTGTTAAATGTAGAGTTAGAAGCTGGCGTGGATATTTAAACAATTGAGACAAGTAGTTCTAGAAAAACTCCTAAATAAAATATGTTTCATTAACTCAATCAATCCTAACATATTATATACCAATATAGGGCGGAGTCTCTAAATCTATTTTTTGGAGGTTGAATGAGCTCAAAACCTACAACCTAAACCTACTGAGATAATCTACTGAAAGCTTGTAAAATACCATATATGTGACCTACTCTTGGTTAGAAATATTCTAAGCCCCGTTTTGTGATAGCATAATATTTTAAATTTTGATCCCAATATATTATAATAGAAAAAAGAAGAGTTATATTGCAGCTGTTATGGATAAAGTAAATACTTTTTACACTAAACGTCTGTATAACCAAGTCATTCATAACGAAATAAATAAAAACCTAAAATATATATATTAAGTGGACGAGATGCTAAGCAGTCATTAAACAATTCGAAGAACCTTATTGTGTTTGCAAAATCTCCACGGTACTGTTTACTTACAGAAGCAAACGCAGCAAGGGTAGGAGTGCTGTTCATAGAGGCACTTTTAATAGGGAATTTAGAAGCGAGGTTGTCAAGTTCCTCGTATGTACAAATTATTAGTTCGATCGCTTTTGGGAAGTTTTATGGGTCCCATACCATCAAGAGTCTAAACATTCTTAATTCCAAAATGCTTGCGAGGATCCTTATAAATAGGTTGTCTTATGATAGTTAAAAATTCATTAACTTATATGGGACATCCTTTTGATTTACTTTTGTTCTGCTAGACTTTATGACTTTATGCTATGTTCATAGAAGTTAACAAGTGCTGGTATATTTAAATTATTATGTTGGGTCCCAATCCGATGACAACGCTTAATAGCGGAATCACTTCATCACACGAGAAAGATCTATTTTATTTTGAATTAACTTTAAAATCTCTTGATATTAATAGTATCAATTCCTTGTTGCAGTCACGAAGGAGTTTGAGTATTGACACTACTAGCTCCTTGGAGGCAAACAACTCAACCCGCAGTTCCTCCAGTGTAGGATTCGAAGGATTGGATGCAGTCTATTCTCAAATTCAGCCATCTTACGGTGTAAACTGCTTTCTGGTTTCTTCTGCATGCTTAACGAATATATTCGTCATGATATATAAAATGATTTATTAAGTGAACACAACGCTATCAATGAAATGTTTATGAAGATAAGTTATACTGAAGGAAGGTGTGCGTAACTTACATAGCTTTTTAAATAGACATTCTATTCTTATTAAATTTTCAACAAATTGCTTTAAATTTATTTATAATAACACATCGAAAATACTTATAACATTTATTTTAAAATTAAATAAAGTCCAGGAGCAAAATTAACACTTGTTGATTATTCTTACCACTTACCCACTCCAATTTTTTTACCTAAAAAGTTTACATAATTTGGTGGTCCGAACAATGTAACAGAATTGAGGGAGTTTATAAGAACTGAAAATAGTTTGAAAGGTCATGCCACCACGCCACCAGTATGCCTAATTCAGGTTAAAGTTAAGCTAAATCTAAAACTATATATATCATAAGTCCGGCATTTAAAACAGACTGAAATACCCAAGGATAAGAAACTATAAAAGGGAATAAGCACAAAAATAAAGAGTTTCTGTAATATAATGGAATGCTTCACAATGCGTGTGTACTCATCCAAAAAGGTTTAGTCAGGAAGCAGTATTATTTATAAGCATTGAGCCTTTATATTTTGTTTTATAATGGGAAGCTTTGTTAACTATTAGTTATGCTTAAATTGTAAGAAAGTAACGATCATGTTATCTTGATTGACCGCATAATATTATTCAAAATTTCAGGTCATAGCCCACAGCGTACATTTCTGCGTTTCCGCTAATTAAATGACGAGTAAAAACAGACAGTAAGAAGTATTTGTGAGAGCTAGAATTTGTACTAGGTTATCACGAGTCACCAGGCCCCGCCACATATTTACCAGTACGAACATATTATGAGGAAACATTAGTGTTAATAATATGGTACTAAAGTAAAATACAAAAAATATACTAAATAATAAAAAAATAAAATTAAGACAATGCGGGTTTTTGTAATTGGTGTGTTTGTGTGTTTGATGTGTATTAGCCCATGCATGCATATTCGCGTTTGCACTTAATAATTAGAAATTTATAAATTGGTTGGATTAGAGCTGTTGAACCACGCAGTTGTTATTTATAAATAGTTAAATGATGAATCAAAAGTATATTATTAATTTTATTACACAAATATGGGCCCCAATAGCATATAAACCTATGACTAAAATCAATTTTAAAAATAAACTTATTTTTACACTCACAACATGTTTTGTGAGTATGGCATATGTTGTTTTAGAACAGTATGAAGTATAAAAAGTTGTCTGACTGTGAACTTGAAAAGTTCTATAAAGCTCTACGGTCGGCTACATAAATGACTTATAACAAAACAATTTAAGAGGGGCTCTTTGGGCGCGCTCAATATGAATAAGGTGTAGTTATACTATATGTCAGAATGGATGGACACTTTGTATAATAAACCATTTTCATGATACTAGGATCTGCTACATATCGTTAGTATTTAAAAATATAATAATGAGTTTATATTCTACTTGAAAGTATCTCTACGTAAGATATAAAGTTAAGATTATTGTCAATTTAAATTCCAAGTTATTTTATGGTGTCACAATTCTGAAGAGTTAAAACCTCATTCGGTACTTTCAAACCCGTTTTTGGTAAATTAACTATAATGCTACATTGATAATACGAGCCACCGCTATATTTCAAATAGAAAATCTTATTACTTTACTCTTGTTTACATTAAAAGTAAGCAAGTTGTTCTGAAGCCATTCATTAATATTGTTAAAACCATCCTGTACGTATTTATAGACCTCTGGCCATGTTTTACCGTGGTAAAGATAAGTGCAGTATACTACATACGAAAATATACATTTATAAAATTTTGCTTACAAAAATCGTTTATGTATACCAAAAAAAGAGTAGGTAATATTATCACAATAAAAGAACTTTCAGTACATTAAGATAAAAAACGAGACAACGATATGTTATAATAGTTTAATTATAATAAATTTAAATTTGCTTAATATTTCAAGACGTCGAGTATTGTTGGTCATCAAAAAATATAACTGCTCGTAATTGCATTCTCCTTACTATAACAATTTGAGTTCAATTCATCTTAAGAAAGTAACTTTAACAAGGTATTGTATAGTAGTGATAAAAAATTGTCTACAACTGTTCTATTGCTGGATATAGTTCTCATTTGGATTTTGCGCGGGAAGATAGACAATGGGGCGATATCTACAGCTTGTTTGGGATAATGTCAGCTGTGCAGGATGTATTATAATACCGTAAGTATCTGTAAAATTCTTCCGATATCCATTAGTATCATATGCGATAAAGTGCGGGAAGACATATAGTGCGGATGCAGTGTGATTAAGGTTGACCGTACACTTTGGTGACCTCTGTTCTACTTTATTACTCTCTCAAGACCTTCTACTGACCTCCCACAAGTATCCAGTTCCCGTCGATGCTCATTAGATCATTGTTTGATCCGGAGTATGGTGCCTCTTACGTGCCTGTTGCGGTTTGCAGGTTATTGCCATGTGTGGCGCCACAAGTTAGCGGATTGGGAAACGACAGGGGGAACACTCCACCGACCATCATACGGTGTGAGAGCTCCATGCCAGATATTCAATTTCTGCAGATGTCAGTGAGCAAGGCACTCCCGCTTATTTCGAAGCTTGCTTCCTATTAGCTTGCTGACAAATTATGTAAGTGGGTCACCAGTTTTCTCTAGAACCTTAGCATTAAGGCCGTAATCGACGATGCATGCTTTGACACCAGTGAATGCTGGTGTTTCCCAAGACTGCGTGCTATTTCCTACCTTGTTTCTGCTGCATATCACGTTGCAAATTAAGAAAATTTATTGCTATGCGGATGACAGACCAGGGCGTTATGCTGCACTGCAAAAATATTTTTCGGAAAAACTCCAATGAGTGCCGGAGCAAACTTGCCTTAGAACGAGACTTTGTTAAATAAAGTCTCAGATTAGGGACCACAAAATCTAGTCCTATTTAAAGGAAAGGTAAAAAGAATCCCTCAGTCCACATCTTCTACTCGTAATTTTGAATACACTCTTCTTGCTACAGCTAGTATCGCAATCCTTGACGTTGATATATCGAGCGACATTCAGTTCCGCGGTCTATGGACGTTAAGGCCAAATTGACCTTTAAAAGTTTGGACTCACATGAAATACTGTTCTCATCTCTGGGCCGGGGCACCTCAGTACCAGCTCTTTCCATTTGATCGCATTCAATAAAGAGTGGCTCGAATTGTTGATGATCGGCTTGATTCACTGGCATTGCGAAGAGATTTTGCGTCTCTATGCATTTTTTATTGAATTTATCATGGGGAGTATTCCGAGAAGTTGGTATTAATTCCATCCGCTAAGTTTAAACATCGTACATCACCACAGAATTTTTAAATAGACTTTCTATAAAAAAAATTACACAGGATTGGTGTTGTTTCCGAAGCACCCCAGTATATTCAATTTACTTACTATAACTTTATTTGTTTGTGTTCTTTAATCTGTAGGTCACTATATTTGTTTGGGTTCTTTAATCGGTTGGTCACAACATAAATGTTATGTTGTGACCGTACTGATTTTTATCCTACCCATAATTATCGTTCACCAGTCCATGAATAGATAATCTTTCAACACATAACATTACACATAAGCCTTGTGCCAAAGATAGGTCGTTATTCTGTACCTCATATCTACACTCCAAAACCAAAAGAACGAAAACAGAAATTTTATTTCGCACACATATTAATAATTCGTATACGTGAATCTAGTTTTTTTTGTTTTTCATTGTTTGTAGTGTATGAACATGAAGTCCCAAAAAAAACCAAAACAGAAGAAAAACCTGTTATGAATTAAAGTTATTCTACTGTTTACTTAATATACTATATTAAGAGAAAAATGCGAAGAATATGACAAAGCATTATTCGTCACCTTGTAGAGCTTTGTGAGCATATGGCTCAACAAATGTAACTTCTTTTTGGAAGACTCTTGTTCCAAAGCATGACGAATAAATATATACCTAAGAACAAAGGAAAACATATATGCAGATGGTATAACATAAATTAAATTGAAAATATCATTTGAGGAATTCCTAATTACTAGGTATATAAAGGCATCTATAGAAATCTAGATTGCGATGATATACGTAGGCTTAAGTATAAATGGGAAGAAACTTATTCAAGGTTCGTCTAATAAAACTAAGTCGCTTAAAACTATGTAACAACATTTGACCTAGAAAAGAAGAATAATTAGTCCTACCATAAATAAATCAAAAAGGAAAATCAGACAAACAGGAAAGAGTCATAAAAGTAGATTATGAAAGTATAATATATGTGAATAAATACACATATCTAAGATATAAATAATATAATTGAAGTACCAAACTAATTTAGACATTGAAAAATATTGTAAAGCAAAAATCAAATGCTTTCCGATAATAGCCAAAAGAAAATTTATTAACTCATGTGTCTTAGTAAACTTGGGCTCTAACTTTTGCATCTTTTAATTGTTAATGGTACAAAGGTTATTCCTAATGGAAAGTTGCTGAAAACTACGCTTTATATTAAGAACAACGCAATGGAGACAAATGTAACAACAGTGCTTTATACAGATTATTATGTCCGTATTAAATATTACGGGTTAAGGAAACAAAACGAAATTTGATATCAAATTTTCAAATTATCAAATTGTCTTTTCTAGGCAAACAGATAACCGCACGCCTTTCTTTTACTTTCTACTCACTTTGCCAGTTGCCTATTTAATTTTTATTAACTTCCATTCTAGATGCCTATTTAATTATACTAATTATTAAATAAATGTATTATATAAATATTACATTGTACTATAACTATCTAATTTCTGTTTTGTTTCTATTCAATAATAGTATTTAAAAAAAATATAGTTTAATATTATTGATTACATTTTTGTAAACATTTATTTTGGTTTTGTCGTTCATTGTCACTACTTCCAATGACTGAATTTAAGTTGAATAAAAATTAGTTAAACTAATCACGGTAGACATTATGGCAACCAACACTTTTGATTTGGACATTGGAGATGGGGATATCAAAAGTCATAAAGTATTGAAGCTGTAAAATAACTTTGGGTATACAAATAAATTTATTATGTATATGACTATACGTATTAATATTAATATATCGATGTTAATGACTAAAGTAAACATTTGGCAAAATTATGCTCATTTGCTAAAAGTTTTTCAATTCAACCTTTAATAGCACACTTTAAAAAACTAGGTTGATGCTCACAGTCTATAACATGGATTCACGTCATCTTTTTATACTCGCAGGGACTCAAAAAGTTTTTCGAAAGTTAAATTATCTGGCATAAATAAAGCATACAATTTATTAAATTGTATGCTTTTAATTTATGAAGTTTCAGTACGGTCAGTGTTGTTTTTGATATATCGGTATACTAAAATGTTTTTATAAAAATAAATATTTTATTTTGAATTTACCCTTGTTATGCGATTTAAGAACACACAGACAAAAAATTTAAATATTTACATTAAGTAAATTGGTCATGATAATTGTAATTGTATTTATATAAATTGATATTGTGCTATTTTCCAATGACAGGTAGATATTATATCATGAGAAGTCGTTATTGTATTTTAACAAGGTAATCGCTTTATTGAAGTATAGAATGAATATGTCTTTTCGCATGTCTTGTTATTATAATATTTCATAATTGACTGGCATGATGTAAACAGGGCTTTGTCTTAATTAGAACAATCCAAACCGGACTTGTACAAATTACAAACATTGCATAATTATAACTTATATTATAGCTCAATATCAGCAACCATTTTAACTAAGATCGTAGCGTTAGGTGAAAATGAGAATACATCCACGCAAAGCAATGAATTGTTTATACTTTAGCAATGTATTATTCGCGTATTATAAAATTTAATTTCCACCAATTAAATAAATATTGAATGAGCTCGCTTTAATTCATATTTCTTAATTAATGTCTAACACGAAAAAATATTACTTTGGATAACGAGGTGGCCTAGTTGCATGAATTCCATCGAATATGAATACCTGAAAATATACCTAATGGTAACCCGTATCGTAAAAAATAAGTGCGAAAATATAAATGTGAAAACAATAACACAAACACACAAACACAAAAAGAACACAAACTTTTTCTAAGATGTTAGTTTAAACGAATTTTATGACATTATTTAAAACACAATGTGAAGCAACTAAGTCGATTGATTTTCTTTAGCAATATAATTAAATTAAAAAATATAAAAAATACTTTAATAACACATACAGTTATAAATAACAATAATAAGTTTATTTAACCAAAAAACAATATCTAACAAACATTATCTTTGATACTCGACTGCATTAAAATTAAAGAATCTTATTCATAGTAGAACTACTACCATGAATAAGATTCTATTATTTATAAACATATTTATAATTTTATTAGAGAACTAAGTTAGGACCCGTGATAGGTACAACCTGTACTACAGGTACTAATTACCACCTTGTAACTAACTTATACACATTACATATAATTCTAAGCCAAGTTTTACTCTCGCCGCTCTTAGTACGTAAGCAATATTTGGTTGGAAAATTTAGGCTAAAATCTAAATCTCTGAGTAACAATATAAATATAAACATATTAAATTAAGTAGCTTCATGAAAATATTCTCTTTATTGCTCGAACAAAAAAGTACCTGTACTTATCTTAACACATAATACATTCTCTCCCCCCTACATAGCAGTATCCAACCATAAATGTATATTCTAAATAATGAGGCTAGTAACATTAATTTAAAACAGGTGATATCAGACTTCATTCCACTAATTGACCCCACGAAAGTTAAGCATTAGAGAAAAAAAGATTTTTTAAATTTTAAACTGATGAAAAAAAATAAATGGTTCAAAAGATGAAACTGGATGAGGTCCTGCATTTTTGGATCCCCAAAGTAGATGTTATATAAGGCCTATGATTGAATCCAATATTTCTATCATAAACATTGAATTGATCGCAATAGCAGACACACTTTCATACATAGACTCAATCGATTTCGATTTAAATATAGTCCTGTATTCATTTTTATTTCTTTTATTTTTCTTTTTTCCGATTATATGTCCAACACCAGGACTGTTGGATGAGATTTTTATTGTAAAATAAGCTGTTCCCATGTACATATTTTTCTTATCTTAGATTCCTTATATAAATTCTTTTTGTACATAAAAGCTAAAGAAATAAATAAATTACAAAACAAATGGGTACACCCAAAAAAAAAGGAAATGCAAAATAACTAATATCAACAATCAAAAATAATAAAATCAAAGAAATACAAAAAAAACTTATTAAGCTGAAAGATCTCTTGAATTAAGTGTTAATGTACGTGTATTTAAGGTCGTGGAAAAAGGTTTTTCAGTTTTTATGTACAAATTCAAGATATTTTTTATCATAGTTTATTTACATTTGATTATAATATATATGTTCAATAACTTGTTGCCATTTTTAGGTAGAGATTTTGGGACTTCTTATGAAAAAACTGCAACATGTAGTTTTGACAGTCATTTCTTGATGTTAACCTAATACTACCTAAAGAATTCTGTATAGACCAAAACACCTGAGGGTGCAAGGTCAGGGCTATATGATGCATTGACACTTCCTAATCAAGCTTTCTTAATATTTGGTGAGTGGCTAAAAATGTTTGTGATCTGGCGTTATCATGATGAAAAACCACACCGATCCGAATCAATGGTTTCGCTCGGCGGTTAAAGCTCATAATAAACGATGCCCATCCAATCCCACCATACAAAAAGCATCACCTTATTGCGAGTTAGTTCAGGTTTCACTATAGTCTTTGGTTCACTATAGGCCTTTGACCATAATTCTTTTCCACGTTCTTGTCCCAGGTAATCTACTTTTCATCACCCTTGATCAATCTTTTCAAAACAGCTCGGTTTCATTACGTTTCAATAGAGTATCACAAATCAGTAAACGATTTATTTGTTTTAGTGAGCTCATGTAGCACCCAAATATTGAGCTTTTTTGTATATCCAGATTTATTGAAATGGATCAAAACTCTTTTGCGGTCAAACCCTGGCTCTTCAACTATGTCGTAACTGCTAATGAGACGATCTTGCTCCACTTGTTCAAAAAAGGTACTAGTAATGGACTTTATTTGTAACAGGTCGACCTCAGCGAGCTTCATCTTTCCCGATCCCGGCCTGGAAACCCTTGAACCAATCTTGTGTGTTACTCTTACTGACACTGCATTTATCTCATAAACGTCACAAATTTTATTCGTGGCTTGTGTTGGATTGTTAGTTGCATTTTTTTGTAATAAAACTTGTAACAAAATGTATCGAATTTCTTCGTTAGATTCACTAATTTTGCTGGACTTGAATGAAAATGGTTTTACTTTTAATTTTTCTATTTTTAAAATGTTGTCTATTTAATGGTATCAAAACCACCCAGATACACACAGTGCAATAAAAGAGAATTTACTGCAACTTATGACTTATAAAATACGTAAATACTTTTTCCCCGACCCATTATGTTGCAGAGACGTTTATTAGAGAAAATAAATACATAAAATATATGTGACCATGATAATGAATATTGATGTCGTATAGAGTTTCTAAAGCCAATATAATGTTAGACCGAGAACATAATTTTATTATCTTGACGTACTACGCCTTAGTCAGTCATTATTTATGTTGTGATTTTATAGTAATCCGATCTTTTCGGTTTGGAAATATGATATTTACTGAAGAAGAAGTCTCAGACAGACAGTACTAACTAAAATCCCTTTACCTAAAAAGGGCTTTACTTTAAAGGGCTCAAAACATAAATCTTGTAAAATAAGTATAAAACTTTTAAATACAAGTGAAGGATTTCAAATATTTGAGTTTAATACTAAATATTTTGCAATATTTATACCATATACAGGTTACATAATATACCAGATGAAATGGGAATCGCTCTCCTTATTTATTTTTAATATGTGGAAGAGTGAATGTCGGAGTAACTCTTAGTAAGTTCCAACGACACACGAAAACGGCGTGTGGAAGCGCGCTATCCAGCAATCGCTCTCTCACCGAGAAAGGATGTGAGTTAACCGTACTCTAACGAAAATCTAACGTATCCGCATAAACAAAACTTTGGCTATTCGTTACCACAAATATGACCGAAGTCGTGCTTATGAATGCGTATTAATGTCACATATAATTATATGGTTAAAATGTTTTACTTAAATGTAAGATTTAGGGGTGATATATGGGTGTTTATGTTTTGCAGAGCATGTCAGGAATACATTTTTTACCACCAGAGATAGGATCCCACGTGGAGTAGCTGCTACCGCGGCTTTGGGGGCCTATTCCCGACAGAGAAAATAACCATAACATTCGTATATGCTGCATAAACTATGGGCAAAGGATTGGTTATAATTATTCGAATTGCTTTCACATTGTTGTTGTAATGAAGGAAACAGAAACAAATTACGGGTATCGAGATATATCATGCCACTTAGGAGTGATAATGCATCTGCAGCTTATTGAAGATGGACGCGGTCGTTTTTGAATCAAGAAATTTATTCATCAAACTTGACGGTCACCTTATTTTCTTAAAATTATAATAATATTATTGTGTTAGTATTTGTTAGTAAGAGAAAAGTGAATCCAGGCGGTAACTGCTTTTATCTAAAAAGGACAATTCATGTCAACCAAATTAACATAAATACGTACATTTTTAGGCATACTTGTGCAAAGCTTAATCAACGTAAGAGCTTTTAATATAATGCTATTTATATTTAAGAAAATACAAGAATATAATTTTCATTTCTAAAAGCTTCCGAGAAATGAAATTAGATAATGGAACGAAAAACTCATAATACTGTCCCACGTCTGGCTATCGTGAAATAGTGTAAACATTTTGTCTAATATAATCAGATTATGTAATACGAATATTTGAACAAGAGGTTTTTTTTTTTCGGGCTGAAGGCCACTATTAGCCCTCGGACTTTTAAAGTTTCACCGGGTTGAGAGGTGACCGAGCGCTAATGGCACTCAGTCGAGACCTCTATATATAGGTAACCAGCACAAGGGCTCCCGAGAGGGACCCTCGGACCTTGGACCGTTACCTTGTTTCGCAAGAGCGTCTGACTCGAGGGTGCCCGAGAGGGCCGAACCTCGGCTCGGTCAGTTGCTTCTGACAGAGGGTTCTTTAAATACAGAGAGATTTTTTTGCATTTTATGAAAAATATGTCTAAAATATCGTGAGAGATGAAGAAGCTAGTCGGCAGATTAGGTATTTCCTTTTGAAGACATGCCAACGAAAGTTTGGAAAAGTCGGAGCACAACTAATAAAATGGTTGTTACATTACAATGTATGTAACATTCCAGTGCCCCTTGAAAACTAAAGGACAGTAACCGCAGATTAGTATGTAAACAATTTTTTGTCCAGAGTGTAACAAAATGTTCAAAACGTCCTTGCAGCAATGTCGTTCTTGACTACGGAAACCCGCGAATTTGCACAAGATACCGGATGCGTATTTTAAGGCTTCAAATAGGGAACTGATGATGCCTCCGCCATACAACTCGGGGCTCGAACGTTTTTTTTTTATTTTCGTAAATTATGCAAGCTTATAGAGGCTTATGATTTACAAACCCGGAAGTGGCGGTGAATGGGTTGCACTAATCGATTGAAGAGGTCCCCATTGAAAATTGCATCCACTGATTCACGCAACACAAGATTTCAAACAATGTAAAAATGTATAAATAGTGAGTGCATATGTATATCGATGTGTTGAAAAATAATAAATGTATCATAAATATATAATATACCTAACCTAACTAAATAAAAAAAAAACTTTCAGTATGACCTAAGTAAAATCTGTACTATACTTTATTTTTAGGTACTTCTTTTAAGGTATTTTTGACAGGATTAGTAATATCATTGAGTGATTCAGCGTAACAATGGTATGAAGGATAACAATTTGAGAATTATAGTTATTTTTATCTTGTAAAATAATTTTTAATTTATGGAATAAATCTGTTTGATGTAAGCCGGCATTCCTTTAATATTAATATGTCTGAATGGAAGTACGTGCCATATATTTTGAGATAAAATCTTGAGTTTTGTAATTCTGAAAATCACAATTAAATCACATAGGATGGATCTTGAAATAAACGATTTATTTAATTAATTCAAAGTAGTTCCAGTATTGTGAATGGATTTTGAGTATGCGAATATAATCCAGGACGTGTTTTTGTTTCGGATAGGTTATCCTTGCAGAGTATGAAAAGATAAACGTTTAATAAAACAATAAATGTTGTTATTAATATCAATGAATATAACCCCAATAGTTAGCTAGTTATTATATATTAGTTAATAGTTATAGTTAGCGTATTATGAAGAGCAGTATACCATTTAATAAATGAATTGGAAGTTATTAATTAAACTATATTCACAAATTTGGCAACGTATGAATGTATAAATAAAATCTATTGCGCGTTCTATATAAATGGATTTTACTAAAATCACGCAACCGTTGCACACCGCTCATGCTGTTCCAACCCGTCGTAAATTTACGGATAAAAAAATGATATGCTAGAGGCCATTCTATGCATACCGAATTATATCGTTTCGGTATTTTATCAAAAATATTTATAAGTTACAAAAGTCCTATAGCGGTAATATCGACAATAATTCATCGACCACGTCCAAATGGCTACATATTCCGTACAACAGCGGACCCCATCCGCAGAGATCGTGATACTCGGTGAATTTAACGCCCACTACGCTAAAAACCATACAGACACAACCGACCATACAGAGAGATTTGTTGACAACTTTGCTTTGGCACATGATCGTGGAGGATCATGCACCTATCTAGTCTCCTTCGATGTGAGTATAGTGCCTCTCACGTCCTCGTTGTGATTTGCAGGTAATCACCGTGTGTGTCTACAGGACAGGAGATTGGGATGTCATGAGGTTTTTCTTTGTATCCTACCCATGGAGGTGGATTTGCTTCTTATTGGACGATCCCAATGCTTTTGATAATTAATTGGTCATGAGGTACTTCAAGGCATGAAACTCTTCATTCTATCCTCAATGGTGTTGATCGGAAGCGGATCCCAGCCTTGTTTGGTCACGATATACGTAGCTGGAGTGTTGTCGGCCTGGGCAGATGCATCGGCATCACGGTACACACAAAGAAGACACAAAGAAGAAAGCTAATTTTTTAGGCTCTCTTTTTAGGTCCAACTCGACTATTGAGAACAGGGGGAACTCACCGCCACTCATTTTGTGTTCTGAGAGCTTTATTCCAATTGTCCGATTTCTCCACACATCAACTAGTGCTGAGGTAGCAATTGTTTAAAAACAACGTACCACGAATGACAGTTCCGCGGTTCCTAGGAAGACAAGACTAAATTGGCCTCAAAAAAGCATGGTGTCCTTAATAAAGCAAGTCGGTATTTCGTGTCGGCCCAGAGTACTGTTACACTCGAGCTCTGCAAGGGTTAATGCCAACCCTGCATCCCTCTCAGCGCCGTAAGCAATACCCTAACTCTAACTACAACATTCATTCTAATGTCAGTCAGTCTAGTTCCATCCTTCAAGCAGAGCGGTGGCCTAAAGATAATCTTAATCAAGTGTACTATTGTAAATGTACTATTGTAAAGTGTCGTAATTAACGTGTCTCAAATAAATATCCTTTTTTTTTAAACCCTATTCAATTACACGGGTTAACAGTAAGCAACATTACAAGATACAGCTTCTGCCTCACAAGGGATACTATTCTCAGCTCTAGGCTGGGGCACTCCAGCTTCTTCCATTTGACCGCATTCAACGAAAAGTAGCTCGAATCGTTGACGATCAGGTACTTTCCAATCGGCTTGATTTACTGGCATTGTGAAGAGATGTTGCATCTCTATGCAATTTTTCCGAATTAACCATGAGAAGGTTTTGATAAAGCGATCCGAGGTAGCTTCACTTGTATGAACTTTATATATCGTATCTTTCACATTCAATCAATTGAGAAATCACAATATTTTGTTATCGTATATGATCAGTAAAGAATTAGAAGTAAAACCGAGAAGGTATGGCCTGTAGTTTAATAAATAAATTTATAATTATCGGTGCTGATTTATTATTAGTATGTTATACTAGGATAAGATTTTATAAATTTTTGAATACTATGGAAACATAACTTAACAGACAATTACTGGACACAATTACCTTACTAATGGAGACAAACGCTTGAAGAAGTAGATGCTTATTCTTCTAGTAGAAGTATAGGAAATTGTTTATATTATTCAAAATTTATTAGATAATATCTTGATATCTTCCTTTATTTTATAGGAAAAGAATATCTGCAGATACAAAACGGACCTTAGACCATTGCTCTAAAGAAATTTAGATTAATGCAGTAACATGTTACAAATTTAAGTCAAAGCCTCGTTCCGACTGATACAAACTTCCATCCTAACAACATTTCAATATGTAGTACACAATATATTTCATGTACTTTTCACGTCTATTTACAAAACTTTTCTATAATTATTCTTACATAATCAAAAATCTATAGTATCTGTCGGGTGAGCCAGCCATTTAAACGTATGCCACAACCTCCCGTCAAAACAAGAAGTAAAATAATATTTTTAAGTTTTAATATTAAATCATAAGTAGCTGACATTGATATCAGAAAATTAATAAATCATTACTGTTTGAGATAAAAAAATATAACTATCACACTTGCTTGGTGAGTAGCATCGTATGAGA
This sequence comes from Teinopalpus imperialis, assembly GCA_029286865.1. Taxonomy (NCBI): domain Eukaryota; kingdom Metazoa; phylum Arthropoda; class Insecta; order Lepidoptera; family Papilionidae; genus Teinopalpus; species Teinopalpus imperialis. The sequence continues at coordinate 5,738,868 of JAGSMU010000012.1, forward strand.
TCTGCCATTCATGCCATGCCATCATTAACAGACATCTTCTGATTTTTTCAAGATGATGCTAATTGCGCAGGATACTATATAGAGCCATTGCTCGGGAAAATATAAATGCACTTACTTTTCGTCAGAGATTTACTATACATATTGGTCGTTACAGACTGTCAACCTGTGTATATGGTACTCTTAATTTTTTTATTGTTTGTCTAAGAGCAGAATGACCTTTATCCTTTTCTCTGTCATCACAGCGGCCCTCTGCGCATTTTATTTATTTCCATCATCCATAGTAGGTCGCCCGGGCCCAGTGCCGTTAGAAATAAGTACTATGTACTACGGCTATATGCACAGGCGCACTGGCACCACAAAGTAAAATTTTCTGAGGCACGGCACTAATACCTCTTGGCGAGGTGCTGACTGATTGCAGTTTTGTCACATCAACTGCCCCGGCAGTGGCAGATGAGGTCGTCATAACTCTACGCTACGCTATTTTTATTATAATCGTTAATAATTAAAGGGTTTCGTATTCGTTTATTATAAAAAGATCGGTATGTTATATTAAGATGGACATATACATCAATTACGTGGGTGGCACTGGAAGTTTTTAGAACCGGCCAAATAGAAACATTCGCAATGAAAATTTCTTTTAAATTTCGATTATAGAACTTTTTGGTTACCGTATGTGATATATTGCATTCATTTGTGTATTTGTGAATTGGCGGCAATTCCAAAAGTCTTGTTACTCTTGTTACACCTCAAAATGAATTTTCGGAAAATTTTCGATTCATGATTTATTCTCAATCAACTTTAGTCTTAATCAACAACAAAGCTATGTTAGACTTCGATTGGCATTTAATGTTGAAGCCCCATCTCGCGCCACTGTTTACAATAGGTTTAATGAGTTTAAGCATGGTCGTAGCAATCTCAGTGATGATCTGCGCGAGGGATGCCCTTCAACAGCGACATCTGAAGATAACATCAGTGATGTGTGACGCATGATAGAGGAAGATAAGACACAAGTCAAGTATAAAAAATATTACACGAACATTTAGGTGTACGGAAGCTTTGCAGATGGATTCCCACTTTTTAACATCGCATGAAAGCTGGATATATTGCTATGAACCCGAAACCAAAAGACAGTGCTCAGTGGGTGTTACCTTTTGAGAGTTGGCCAAAAAAGAAAGAAGTCAAGGAAAAAATATGATTGCCTCGTTCTTTGGTCGGAAAGGTCATTTCGCGACAGTTGTGCTGGAAGATGGAAGGATAGTTACTGCAGTCTGGTATGTTAATTGTTGTTTGCCTGATGTATTCAAAAATGTTGCCCTCGCATGATCCTCTCACACCATGAAAACGATTAAGCGCACTCAACAAAACAAACAGTTGAACATTTAACTATGGAAGGTGTTGAGATTGTGAGTCATATGCCATATAGTCCTGACATGGCACTCTGCGACTTTTATTTATTCCCAAGAACCAAAGATAAACTTCGAGGTATTCTCTTTACGAGCCCTGAATATGCGGTGCATTCGAAAATGCCATAGAAGAGATCCCTCAGAAAGAATGGGCCCACTGGTTTTATTAGTGGTTTTATCGAATGCGAAAATATATATAGAGGAACGTATATTACTTCGAAAAACAATAAAAGTATCGGCAATGTAGAAAAGATTTAGCTGTTTTTTATTTTCTAAAGACTTTCAGTGTGACCTAGATATTATATTAGGTCCTTACATATGAAATTGGCGTTTTGTCGTACTGGCTTTTTTGAAACTATGATGTCAAATAATCTGGCGTTTGGTTAGGAATTCCAAATTCAAATATATTTCAAATTTAGACTTGTGTACTTTTGTTTCGAGTTTAGAGATTCATTTGTTTCGGCGCCATTAGTTTTTTCTTTGACATCCTTATGTTACCAAATGGATAAATTATAATATCACATTATTTACAAGTATGAGTTCCACCGTAGCATCAGGACTGCGGAAACAGCTCGAAGGATTAATGATATGTGCAAAAGAAAGTATAGTACGTTTTTGGTTCCAACGTTTTCATTCTGGAGATTTTGACCTCCAAAATAAACCCCGTGTATGGGCTGAGACCCAAGTTGACATTAATAAGAATAATAATTTATTTTTCACACCATTTTCATTTACATAAACAATCCTAAAATAAAAATACCTGAACTATGATCTATATTTATTCCTTTAGTAAGTTGAGACTACGGGTCTGAACTAGATATAAGATATATCTGTATTTCAGACCTCAGTGCTCTTCCTTAGTATATGTAAGAAGTTAATATAAATTGTAACAAAATGAGGTTTTAAGAAATCATACGTGGAAAGAAAATGAAGGATTAAAGGTGGTCGTGGAAGCGGATCCATCGCAAACCAGAACAGTCAGAGTTAGCAGATCCGGCTCCGGTGTGAGTGATAAAACAATTTTAATTCCCTTAATACAAATTGGAAGAACGAAAAGTCCGAGAAATGGGTTTTTTTTAAGCGAATATTAGCAATTCTATTAACATTACTAATATTCCGGTTAACCACTCCAACTAAGCTGATTATGCTTGTGCTAGGAGATGGTTCACGGCAATAGTCTAATGGTGGATTCGAACTTACTACCTTAAGTTTCGCAGACCGTACCCTATTGACACTTCATATTTTGTATTGAGAAAAATTGAGTGAAGCACCAATAAACACGCATTAAGTGCTGCATTACATTACTCAACCATCACAATAACGAGGGAATTTTGAAACGTATCGTTACTTGTGATGAAAAATGGATACTGTCGGAAAACTGTTGGAAACAATCGAAAATCATTACAGTGGTTGTAGCCAGGAGAACCATCCAAATCCTGTACAAAGCGAAAGTTACTGGTGAGTGTTTGGGGGACTAGTATTGGTGTTACAGCTTCCTAAGATCTGATTAGATCTGTTTTGTCACTAGTTGAAAAACCTTTATGGAAAAGCTAGCCGTTAATAAACCGAGACTGGACAATTGTTCTAGCCCACTGCTGGTTCATGACAACGCTATACTTGACGACAGACGGTCGCTAAATTAGAGGAGCTGCGATTGAAATGTCTCCCACCTCCACCATGCTTCCCGGACCTTGCTCCACTAGATTACCACTTTTTTTGGAATTATGACAATTTTGACAAAAAAAAAGGAAAAAAATCAATTTCGATGAGGCAATCCAAAGTGCTTTCTAAGATTTCATTGATCCTCACTCCTAATTTTTTCACATCAATGGAATCAATGAACTACCTATAAAATGGCGAAAGTGCATACATGATAATGGAATATACTTTGATTGATTAAATTTATAAAAGTTATTTAAAAAAAATATATAATAATTTCATAAAAAAATCGTTTTTTACTTTTTCCATATAATATTACGCTAGTTGCATATGTAATATTAGGAATAGGGTATAATATTGAGTATATTATATTATAATGTTATAAACCACATTGAACAAATCAGATACCAGTAATTGATGTCTTGTATATTTTTAGAACAGATGTTGAAAACTCAAAGCTTATTCAAGCTCTGTTTACTATGTAGAATAAGTAAGAGTTTTTGTACCAACTGTAAGAAGTGAACTGTTGTAGAAAAAAAAACAAATTTGCTTTCAACCTATGCCTATGCTTGTCTGGAAGAGCGAGTAGACTAATAGATTAAACAAGTAATGTACTCGATTTTATGTTTTCAATCTTTCTGTGACTATGTTATTTTATTCTATGAACAATAAAATCAACATCATATGTTACGAAAAGTTATTACGAAGGATTATTTATATTTGCAAAGTTACTTCTGAGTATTATGTGGGTAACATATCCTCGCCAACAAGTCAAGTTGAATTCAAGAGACTGCATACTATAAGCCATAACTAATCGTCAGTAGGCGAAAACGATACCCAATTGACGATAATGATTTTTTAATAATAATTGGATGTTTTTTTCTTTACCTACTATCTGAACTACTACCTGCTACTACCATCTGAAACTCAGTAGAGTCATGGTGAATTCTTTGATTTATTCAGTAGTAAGCTCTTCACCGATAGTATGTTTCTAGTTATGCCATAACTACTACCTAACATTTTTTGTTGATCTCCATTCAATTATAAATCTTTCTCTGGATCAACTGCAATGTTATGCTTGAGGAAATATAATTTACAGATCCTTTGATTTTAAAACTCAAATATTTATTTAATGTATTCCCCCAAATTCGGTATTCATTGAACGAGGAAAATGAAGGTATGTTTACAAAAAGAAATGTTTATAATCTACTAAGACCCTAGGAAAATCTAGGTGTCAATCCCTCTTTGCCTATAAAAAATCAAACATGTTATCACTAAAAAAGACGGTAACATACTTTATTCGATTTATATAATATTTTTAAACTAGATCTTCTATCTATTATTAAACTAGATAATCTATATGATATAGAAATATAAAATTTTAGGTAATTTAATTTGTGGAGATTATTTTTATGTAAGAACTTGTTATGGATTAGCCTGTGCAATTCATTCGTATGTTATTTAGTCATGCGAAGGGCATCGAACTACAAAATAAAATGTTAACAGATTTTATGTAAATAACGGAAAAAATATGCCAAATGCATGGTTTTATTTTGTCTGCACGTTCAGTATTTTGCTTAATGTGATTAAAGTTTTGTGATCGGACGTGAAATTTTCACAGTTAAATACATAAATAATTTAATAATTTACGTATTTTGTAGTTTCAATCATATTATATTTTATTCAGTAGAAACTTATAGGTATAAATTGAGTAAAACGGATTTATTTCGGATTCTATTCAATACATAGTATTTGCGAAAACAAAAGAAATCATTACTTTATTGAAGTTTAAACCAATTGGATCTACTATCGACGTGAGCAAATATGTCGATTTGATAAAAACAATATAGAACAGTTCAATGAATTATTTCAAAGAAGAAAATAAAAAGTTTCATAAATTACTCTATTTGGAAACTAAATTAGTGGTCCCATGGCCTATTGATAAAGTATGTACGTGTGGCGGGGCCTGGGGTCTTTCTTTTGGGGATTTCCAGCCGAGGAAAATCGTTTAAAGAACCAGAAGATATCACATGGTCGAAATCTCTAATTAAAAAAGGTATTAATTATATATAATTATTATTAGACACCTGAAAATACAGTGGAAAGACGATAATATTTGCTTTCTCAGGATGTTACTCCATCGGCTCGGGAATGTAATTACAATAATGACATAATACCGAGAAAATATTAGTCTTTTACTTTGATGTTTTTTAAATTTTAAAGAAGAGATTTCCGGCATTATTGGATACTCTGATAGTGTTAAACCCATTGGACCTTATTAATATTACGTACATATATTACGGATAATATAAGTAACTCATTATCCGACTTGCATTAAAGATAACATTGATGAAACATGATACGTTACCTACTATTGTAATGTGAACTGTTTATGTAGACAATTTAATCTCAGTTCCGGTATTGGTCCCGACTGAATTTAACAGTCATTACCAGATGCAACAAGGAAGCTGACCGGCCTAATTAGGTGACATGCCCTTATTTATTTTTCTACGACAGTAATGATTTATGCATAACGGCCCTTGCCGGGACAAGGACAAGTTATGACGGACTTGCACCGACTAAAAGCCCACGATATTCCATCTTTGTCGATTATGGCAGCGTCACGGTAACGCACTCTCACATCCCCGGCCCACCAGCACAGGCTGCCGACCTTCGGCCCCTCCTCATGTGAGATCACCGCCCTCCTCTACCTATCCAGTCAAGGCACACAGGAACGCTAGCTCCTAAAGACCTATGTTTTTTACGCTTTGAGGCGGCCACACCAGAAGAACTCGGTAAGCTTATCATAGGCGTGTCATTGCCCAGCTTGGGCTGGATACATTCCCGTCTCCTCCAAAGAGTTCTCGCCTTGTCGTGGTGGGGGGGGGGGGGGGGGATTTAGTAATAGTGGCTTGGTCACCCACGGCGAAGCTAAGAGGAACCCAAACGGTTCCCTAAGGCGCTCTGCGGCCGGTCCGAGGAGGCCGCTCCGGGTGGGCTTGTCCTCCGCGGCCGATCATTGGTTGACGGTGGTATCGAAGACCAGATCCATTGCAGGGGGCTGGGATTGTTTGGCTTTTCTGGCCCCCATGGCCTCTGGGGGGTGGACTTGGGGAGTCCGCTTTCCACCTACAGACGAGTCCGAGTAGGTAGGCGTGCTCGTGTTCCGGCGCGCCTTGCTTGGAGGGGTGGACAGGGGGATGTCCTCCCCCGAGGAGGAGCTACCTGGTCGGCAGGCGCAGGTGGGGTCGCGGATGTGTGCGAAAGCGTTCCCGTGAGCCCACCATACGTGACGATGGAGGAACACCATGGGGTTTTAGTCGATGCGAGTCCGACATAACCCATTTTTGCTCCCGCAGGGGAGGTAATGCGTAGACATTTTCCCATATAAAAGAAAAGGATACAGTGCCGTTGCGAGGCGTTGTTCTCCCTGCTCTTCGTTGCCAAGGAAATTTCAGGGGGAGAGGAGTGTTAGTATTAAAAGCCCAGTTGGGTAAGTGGGACTGAGAAGAGTGTCTCGATATTATTATACACCGCTTTCCTACCTACTGCAGGCGAATTATTGTCGGCCGTGAAGCCACAGACCTGATCCACCGCAGGGGACCGGGATGGCTAGTGCATCAGAGTACTTGCCTTTCTTGTTCTCACGGCCTCCGGATGACGCTTTCCAGATAATTTATTGCCTTTATGGAGTTGATGGGTGAACGGCTAACGATGGTAGGGCCGTGAATGTGTGCGAGAGATTATCCGATGCCCGGCCAGTATGCAGCGAAGTTGGAACATTGTGGAGTTTTAGTCGTTCCGAGTAACCATAACATACTACTTAACCATGAGATTGACTTTATGAATAAAGCATTTCCCTAAGCAATAAAGAAGACACTAAATTCATTTAATAAAAAATAGTAAAATTCTTTGTTTTTAAGAACTACATTTAAAAAAAAGTAAATTTTTTTATTCTTTTATTTTATTATCTTTTTATGTATTTTTATTATTTTATGTATCTATTCTTTTATATTATGATTTATTCTTATTCTCTAATATGTAATAATTAAATTTAAATGAAGTGAGAAAGAATATAGGTTTATTACATATACCCATGGTATAATCAAAAAATAGCTTTTTAATAAACTCTTAAATATTAACTATTCTAATTAAATTGGGTTAAAAAGTAAACAAAGATTAAAGTAAATACCCAAGAGATTAAGGCCCACAGCTGTGCGTCTCGGTTAAGTCCTTAAGAAAGCTTAGTAACATAAACTTATAAATGGGATAAAAGATTACTGGTCAGATGAGTCGTATAAAAATTATTACTCTGATAATCTTATTTTCTTATTCTTAAATAAAATTTTTAGCCTAATTTTAGTCATTCATAAGTCAAACTTTGCCAATGATATTTGACAATTTATATTTATTACTTGGTTACCCTACCGCGTGAATATTCAGTTTATATAATACGAGTATAATACGAAAGAGGCAAACTTCGTAGATTAGTTTTCACTGATCATTTTTGTTTCGTTTATTTTAGTTATATGAACACTTTGTTATTTATAATGTAATATAATTCATATTTTTAATGCTGTTTTATATAATATTTAATAATGTTTTTCATTACACATAGTTCTTTTACAAAAAATCTTTAAGAACAGAGCTCACCGTTCTTTTAGACGAGTAATTCGACAGCGACGCAGTCTAATATTCTTTCCCTTAGATCTTTATCTGCCCTCTAAGATTTCTTAACCAGATATTTTGTCCTTTTTTATTTGTAACTTAACAATGGTTCCGTTTTGCCTGAGCGTATTGTATACAGAAATATTCATGGTGGTTTATTATAGTTTTTAGATCTATCTTCAGAAACATACAGTAGTCTATATATATGTATATAATAGAACATCTCACAATCAAATAATAGCTCAATATCGCTTTGAGCGAAATTCATTATGTAAATTTCTAGAAATAAATTGGCTAAAATTATGAGGTCATAACAATTAACTCTTTTGCATTGAGAACTAAATGTTTTAAATCAAAAATCCGACTGGATTATCTCAATGAGCATGAGTTTTTCTGATTTTGACTTAAAAGTCATTCACTCACATTTGTGACAGTTGTAAGGTCTTGACTTGACACTTATCGCATTTGATGCGACAGGAGATAAGTGTAAAATGTGGTTAAAAAAATTATTTATATCTATCATGATTCTTATAAAGGCCATATTATTCTATCTACTGAGTAACAAGTCAGTCTCTAGATTAGTTTCCTATCTCAACTTTCTGTATATTATTTTCTTCTAGCTAAGGGTACTGGGATAATATCAGGTAACTATTTATGCCATAATATTAAAAAAAAACATATACTGGTGGAAACATCCGATATGTTTCGATCAGTCTTACAATGAGAGTATTAAATTGTTATCTACTCTCTATTCTTATTCACTACTTATTATTGCTACGGTATAGCAATATTATGATCGGTATTATAATATTGTTCAAATGTTATAATTAGTTTTTTTATTATTATTGTATTGTGTGTGCCACCCAAGAAAAAGAATCATAACGTAAATGCGTTGTCACCTTTGAGAATTAAGATGGATTGCCTAGTCACCAGAAATAAGGGTCAATTCAATAATAAAATATCAAAAAATCAAAAATAATAACAAAATAATAATTATTTCCTTAATAAATATTTAATAAATAAGTAAAAAAATATTTATTAATCATAAATAATAACAATAAAAGGAATACACAACTGAAATATATATTAAAATAGTGAAATAGTCTTTCTGTGTTTCGTGTGATAAGTAAAGAAGACCGAAGATCTATATGTAATAGATATTTCCATTTTAATACCTTATCGAGAATGAATATATGCTCCGTAAAGGCCACTTTTCTCCACCGAAAGGAAATCTTTCACTAATTAGTATAATTAATAATAGAAATATCTTGATAGCTGAACGTGATAAATACTAAAACAATGGCTGGTTTTTCTAGGCAATTATCGTTATGGCTGGCATGCTCATGAACAGCAGCTCTTCCTTATTTATGTGCTCCAGTTCCAAGAAGTATCTCCAGCCTGCTCGTACTCATCCTGCTGGTAGGGCCCTAACATATCTCACTGGAAAGCGCTTTTACTTCAGTACCGCCACGGTGTCAGTGGTTGTTTTGTTCGCTGGCAGCCCTCTTAGTACAACATTCGTTGCCATTTTATACACTCGAAGGCCAGATTTTGGTTTCTGCATGGTATTACCACTGCGCTATTCTGTATTGTGGAGCTGATTGCGGTTGGAATCGAACCTCTTTTCTAAACGGGCGTGCAATGATTTACGATGATTGGTGGGTATTTCTTATTGTCGGCTGTTTCGTTTTGTTTTCTGATGTTTTGTGGGTGGACGGATGCGTAGAGGTGGGGGGTACTGTTCGGTTGCTCGTGCAGGTCCTCTTTTCTAAATTCAACCAACGCTGAGTGGAGGGGAAGTATTGCGCAATCATTCCCTTGGTGTTCATGTCCGGCTATTCATACTCGTTATCACTGTCGACTAGACAGAAACTTTTCTCCTTTCGTCCTTTCGTCAAAATGCAAAAAAACGCGAACCGAACGGCCCAAGTGCGAAAAACTGATTTATTTTATTTATATATTTATTAGACAGAATTATGACTCTTTTACAGCATAAACTAAGTCGATGTTATAACACATAAAACAATAATACCTGTAAACAATTCGAATTCTTGTAAAATATACACTATTCTTGAGATGTATCATGCAACGAAGAACGATAATTCAATTATGTAGTTCCATTGGCTGTAGACGCTATCGGATATTACTAAACATAGCCGGCAGCGTTCAAATCTGTGTCACCACAAACTGCTTCCTTTTAAATCAGATTACATAGCATACGAGCCTACGACCTTACATCAACACTCCGAGCTATGAACAAATTGGTAGAATATTAAGTTTAAATTAATATTAGAACAGGGATTTATTATTTTAAAAATATATATATATTATCATAGCCAGCCAACTACAATAGATGTCAGGATAGATGAATTTGTATAATCAATTTTACAGGTGTATCAGTTGATCCTAATATCTAAAAAAAGGCATGTAACATTGACTTACTTATGACTATAATATAATTTTCGTTGCTTTTATTTAGACGTCGTAAATAATTTTCCAATCTATTATTCTTAACCTATTTAAATATGGATGTACAACTTTTTAAACATTTTTTTTTTGGAAACTGGTATTTTGTAGGTAATATTGAAATTGCTTTTAATTCCACGGTATTCGGGCAGTGCGGATTGCTTGGATGGAATGTAATGAAACCAATGAAAATGCGTTTAAGGAAATTATTGTAAGGAAACCTATTCGTCTGAGAAATATAAAGAAAAATATTTCGAAGGTACAATTTTGAAGTGCAAGCACCAATTTAATGTCAGCGACGCGTTTATGACTCATCTGTTGCTCATGTTCATGGGTGGCGGTGATCACTTACCATCGGGTGGACTGCTTGCTCGTTTGCCACCTATTCTATAAAAAAATATCCTTAGCAGAGCTGCGTGGTGGGTTATGTTCCTGTAATCTACCAAGAGATGAAGCTTATCGTTACCCTACTATTAGGCTGCTACTTCACCTGAGACCTAATTGGTTAAGCACTTTTTCCATGAGGCGTCGAACGTAACGTCACAGGTCGTGAAACTGATAAAAGCATTTTATTACGTATGCATCATACATAAATAATACACTCTATATAAAACTGATCTCTATACTAGTTATCTTATTACTATAACTAGGTCATATATATGTATGTATTGTTGACAGTTTTGAAATAATAAATTGGTTCAAGTAATTAGAACCGGATTTTTATAGATTTTTTGTTTATTTGTTTTGTTCCTTAGTTCCCTTAAGTTTAAAACGAATTAAATAATTTTAATGCAGTTTTCAAAATGAAATGTTTCATTAGGGTCAGGTTGATACAGTTGAAGCTGCAAGTAAAAGTTAATTGATAGTTCTGGACCAAAGTGGTAAATAATTATCAACTAACGTAAATTGATAATATATATTTTCATATACCTATATTACCACTTTAGGTAACTTAAAAAGTCTTCCGATATTTTATAGTTATAAAACTTTCCGTAAAGCAATGAATTGTTATGCAATCATTTTATCTGCATCAAAATATATGTGAATAAAGACGGATTCTCGACACATAAAACTACACTGAAGCATCGTGCCAATAAATAATTGAGAATATAACTCATTCGCGATCTGAAAAGCCTACTTCTAGAAATTTAAAAGAACGAAATCGAATGTTTTACTGTTATGTTATTAAATATACTTCACCAAATATTTTCAAAAGGTTTTATTTATTTAATTTTTTATAAAATTGAGGATGACAAACCAGCACACAGTTTACCTGTTTGTAAGTGATGACTTCAATTCCTGATATCTATATCCATGCTTAACCTAGATTCAAGATTCAAGAAAATAATTGATGGAGTGAGCGACAAAGCATTTGGAGGAAAAGCATCGTTACAATTGTAGGAAACTACTCGTTCGTGTAGCACACTAACCTCGCTAGTTTTATTGCAAACTGTGGATGAAATTCAACGACTTAAAATATTTTCTAATGGTTTCCTCATTCATGAATAACAATTAATATATTGCCGAATGTAAAGGCGGCAATACTAACAGCTCCTTTTTCATTAACGTCATCTCTAATTAGGAAAGAATACAGATCAGGATAATAATTTCTTACTCGCATGGACAGTCATACAATATCCCTTCGAATTTTTAGTGACGGGGCAGGCGTTTGGCAGGCGTCCGTAAAAGTTTTGAATTTTAAAATAGGTTAAGATTTATAAATGTAGGAATTTTGAAACTATAAATATGAATGCCATCAGAGTACTTCAACGAGGTTCGTAGGCAATTAAAGCAAAACCTAAACTTAGAAAATAATTTCCTACATTCAAGCAGTGTTTCAAAAAGCTCTTCCAGTATAAATGTTTTATATGTTAGTGTTGAGGTCAAAGCATACGGCTCACTATTCGGCAAAAAACGACCCTGTCCAAATATAGCGCGAATCTCGCGAAGAATATATCTTTGACATATATACTCTTCGCGGCAGTTTATAGTTGCCAACGTTTAATTTAAATATTAACTGATGTTAGTTGAGATATATCATTTAGAGATATACTATTCAATCTTTCGTCTGCCTTTTGGCTTATAATTGTGCTAAGACATCAGATTGTAAAGAAAGTCTACATCTGATTCTTTTAACTATTGTTATCCTCAATGGCCTTCTGCCTGGTTTGAATTCCAGCCGAGGAATTATATTTGTGTATCAACATATTGTTGGTTTTCGGGTCGTTTAGGGTATGTTGTATCTATGTCCCGTGTCCCTGACACTGCATCTGACCTACGTCCGATCGTACTTCACGTGCGTGACATTGGAATAGTGAAGGGGCGGTCGAGTAAGTGCCTCTCTGTGTTTCCGCAAAAGCTTACAACTCTATAAAATTTTCTGCGCATTTGATGTTATCTGGTAATAACCTGGAGATACCGTGGTGGTCGAAGTTAACATCATCATCATCATCATCATTACCCTCAAACTTTATTGTATGTAATGTATCGAACTCAAGGGGCACTTACTTATAGTTTTTATGAAGGTACTTCTACTACATACTATACTATACTCATACTACATATTTTGTCGTTACCTTGACATTATTGAACAAGAGCACATGTACAAAATGTTTAAATAATTAAACTCTTCAACGTTTGGGGCTTACGGTGTTCTGAATAAAATAAGATGGAAAACTGCCAATAGCCCTGACTGAACGAAACGCGGGAATATAACAATAATGTGCCGTTATATGTGTAAAACAAATTAAAGTAAATGTTTTACATTTACCCTTACATGTTTTTTGGTACCTGTTCAATGTGCAATTATGCTCATTCAAATGTGTTAGAAACTGCTAGCTAGTACTAAATTGTGCTTAAAATTTCCATTATCAGGCATAGAGCGAAAAGAGAGGTACGGGATATACTCATACCTTAGAGAGGATGGGTGACAACCAAACTACAAGTATATTTTAATTCGTTATCGAGTATGAAGACTTAGTCAACAAGAACCACTTACCATCAGGTGAATTATAAACCTACTTGTCACTCTCAATACAATAACAGAATACGATAATCATAATATGAAGAGCAGTATAAAAAACAAACGCAGTAATACTTGTTTCGATTTCGAGTGGATATTGATTAAAATCTGATTGAAAAATCTGATAGAAGAAATCAATTATTGGGATTTACATTATATAAAGTAATTTATTAATGTTAGATGTAGGAAAAAACTAACCATTACGGCTTATGTAGAAAGATAATTAGCGGCTCTTTAAAATGTTGCGCAAATTTTATAAAGATCTAATAATATTTTATTTTACAAGTTAATCCTGTCTTAAAAGGTAGCGTTTTTATGATTATTGAATAGTTTAAATTGTAATTTGTTCATAATTTTTATTATAAATAACTATAAGTACTTTCTGCTAACAATTATATTCGTTAAACATACATTATATCATCAAATTTACGCCAAAATAAAGAAAACAAGACTTACTGGTCTATTTGAGACATTTACATGATCATATTTTAACTATATAAAGGTCTCAGTTAATCATAAGCTGATGGAAAGTGAATCCTACGACCCCGTTTACTCCTATATCTGTATCCTTGATTAGCATCCTCATCCTCATCAAGATCGATGAGGATCAAGGCGCAGTTTAGTTTTCATCCCTAAAGTTTGACCAGTTTTCGAAGCTCAACGTACAAAATACAGCAGTGCTAAAATATTTTAGTCTGGAATTAGATATATAAGAGCGTGGTTCTTCTACAGCCGTGATAACTTTTTGTCTTAGCAGTGTAGGTAATTTTTAACTACTGCTTAGTTCTAGCACGTAAATTTAGTCGTTTACTTTGTCTTTTCATTTGTAATAACACATCTTTTAAACGAACTATAAAGCAAACGTATAAACATTTTTGAGTTCTGAGGTCATTACAACATGGATGCGAGTGGAATCCCTAAAGTTATGAATAGATTTGACTCACAATTTCAAAAACGTAACAATAATTTTTCCTTTTAAAAATTATAAAGATCGCATTTTGCTCTTAAAAATAGTAATATTACGTATACTAATATTACCTATATTCATCTTTTTCTCTTAAACTTGTTTTTCGTTTCGGCTGGGGAGGACCACGCCAACACAAATTATCAGATAGCAGAAACGCTGCTGTGCTTCGTTTGTTGAATGTAAGGATCTGGAGACCTCAGGTGTGACAACGTATATGTTTTTTGAAAGTTTATTGAGATGTAGAAGAAGTCGTGGCTACAGAAGCTACTAGAAGCTTTTCGACACATAATTTTACACTTAGGCATCGTGCCAAAGATAATACGTGACCATCACGTATTCAGAATCTGCAAAACCTACTTCTGTTCGCTGAAGAGAAATAAAACAGAAATTTTATTTTTATGTTTCTAAATATTTCCCAATAAATATCACGTAATAAGCGTTTAAAGATTTTTCTTAAACTTAAACTTACAAATAATCTACATTCATATACAATAACCAGATCAACCAGAAAATCATTTATTTTAATAATAATAATGCTGTGGTACATAGAATAATTAATTCAATTACATAATTTAAGCAAGGAAAACTGATTAGATAATTTAGTATGGAATCAAAAAATCGTTATACTAGTGAAAAAAATGTTATAAAATATATTAAGATAAAAATGTATAATACTCACATATCATGGCGCGTTACGATTTTATTAATTTTTATACGAATATGTTTTTAAAACATAAATGCTAGTACAAAAAGTTTTTCGATTTTCTTACAGAATAATATCATTAAATATCAGCATATCAACTGCTGTGTTTCGCTATTTTTGTAAGAGAACCGGAAACCCAATCACAGTAGAGTAACAAAGTATAACATAAAATGAAACTGACGTGGGTGTTTATGGGCCGCGTTAACATCAGATAGACTGTGTGCTCGTTCATCAGCCTTACTTATAGCTTTGCTTTTAAAAAGTGCAGATTTGCTTTTAGAATGTGACATTAATTTAAAGTACTAGTAAAAGACGTTCATCTTAGCGATTTCATTATTAAGGCTTTTAACTTATAACTTTTTAATTTTTTTATACGGCGAGAAGCTTGAAGCAAGCTATTATATGCCATCTGCAACAATAAATATAATTGTATTGGAATAAGTAGTTAAATTTTATAAATAAATGAAATTTTCCATAAATTTCAGAATAGAACGCATGTACGTTGTACAAATTACGTTAACCTTTTCACCTCATCGTTATAGTATAATATTACTTACTTACTATAATAAAAATTAATTACGCTAATATTAAATTAAAAATTTTAATTACATATTTTAGTATCTATGAATGAATGTACATACACACTACCTTAATAAAACATTAAACACTATGTTTGCTAGTAACTTCTGTTTATAGGTGTTTATTGGTGGATATTAAATCATTGATTAATAATTTTTTATACATTTAACAAACAACAAGAACAACCCAACCTTCTGCCAGCCATCTCTTCCATCTGTACACGAACGACCCTGGCCTATGACGCAAAGGAGAAGGCTGATATCTTAGGCTCTCTTTTTGCATCCATCTCGACTCTTGACGACAGGGGGCCGACCATCTTGCGGTGTGAGAGCTCCATGCCAGATGTCCGATTTCTGCAGACATCAGTGCACAAAGCACTTCTCTCGCTAGACATCCACAAGTCGAGTGGGCCTGATGGTATCCCTCCAATTGTCCTAAGGACGCGTGCTCCAGAGTTGGCATCGGTTTTTACGCGTCTTTTTCGGTACTCCTACTCTGTAGGCATCGTCCCGAACTGCTGGAAGATAGCTTTGGTGATCCCGATCCCCATAAAAGGGGACCGCTCATATCCATTCAATTACTGGCCTATTGCTATTACGCCCTTGTTCTCGAAAATAATGGAATCAATTGTAAACTGCGAGCTTATGACTTACCCTAAGAACACGAGCTGATTAGTGACCGCCAGTACGATTTCCTTTGGTTTCACTCAGCTGACCTTGTGGCTTACTGGTCTACTTGACTCATCGATGAGCGCAGGCAGTCGAGTCCAAGGAAAAGACATTCATTGCTATGTGGATGACAGCACAGGGGATGTGTTATACACTGGCCGTGCCAATATTTCTCGAGAAAACGTCAATGAGTGCCGGAACAAACTTGTGTCTGAAGTTGAGACTCCCCTTGACCTCAGCTGATATCAGAATCCTGGGCGTTGACATATCGAGCGACGTTCAGTTCCGCTGTCACTTGTAGGGTAAGGCCAAATTGGCGTCTAAAAAACTGGACGTGCTTAATAGAGCGAGACAGTATTTTATGTCGGCCCACTGCTTGCAACTTTACAAAGCGCAAGTTCGGCCTCACATGGAATACTATTCTCATCTCTGGGCCGGGGCACCCCAGTACCAGCTTCTTCCGTTAGACCGCATTCAACGAAGTGCGAGTCGAATCGTTGATGACCAGAAACTTACCGATCGGCTTGATTCACTGGCGTTGGAATGAGATGTTGCATGTCTTTGCATTTTTTACCGAATTTACCATGGGGAGTGTTCTGAGGGGTTCACGACAGAATTCAAAAGTTCATCCTCATCAGCTCGATAGGTGGCAGTCCACCACTGTGCGCTTCAAGCGAAATTTCCTGCCACGCACAACTAATCAAACGTAAGTCTATAAGCTGATACTTTAGTTTGTCAATACTAAATAATCATTAACTTTGGATTCTTGTTCATTATTTATTTACTTTTTAGTTTTTTCTATTGTTACTTGATAACTTTTTCTAAGTTGTTGCTTTTTCTATTTTTTAATCTCTATATCTTTAATTGCATATCTCATTTTATTTGGTGATAACTTTTAATTGGCTATCTCCTTGTTTAATTTATTTATCTTGTGTCTCTTCTAGCTGTAAGTTTTCAAAAAAATTATAAATAAAAATAAAAATAAACTACTATACTATACTCTGTGGAACCAGCTGTCGCCAGCGGTGTTTCCGAACTGATGCGACATGGGGACCTTCAAGAAAAGAGTACAAGGCCTGAAAGGCCGGCAACGCATTTGCGTTTTCGCATTTCCTCTGGTGTTGCGGATGTTCATGGGCGACGATGATCAATTACCATCAGGTGGGCTGCATGCTCGTTTGCCACCTAAAGTATTAAAAAAAAATACTCTTAAAATGGATTCCAAGATATGTTGTAAGGTCGAGAGTTTTGAGTATGAATTCTAACCAAAACCAATTTTTTTGCAACATAAATAGATAGCGCCGAACTGAATACAGCAATGCCGCTCTATTGTTTCGTATGGTAGTAGTAAATGGTTATTATTACTGGTGACGAAGCATTCCGTTTTAGCCCTCAGGATTATGATTCCTTAAAGAGGGTCAAAATGAGTGTTGTCTCTTGAACATAGGCATAAAAAATAAATACAATTGACATTTCTGAATTTTCATAACCATTAAAGTCAATCTACTAAGATTAACTTTTATGTGCACGAAGCTTTTAATCACACATTTTTTTTTCATAAAACATTCGTTAAGGCCTTGGCCCTGATAAGCAAAAGTATTGCGTTACCTGAGGTGACAAACGCCTAGTTATTATATTTCCCCCAAACGTATTTTGAACTTGCTATATATGGATATGAAGGACACTCCAGACTTTTTTTCGGCGGTAAGTTCACGCATATGTACATTTCAGCGTACTCATAATTAATAGATAGTTACACAAAATTTTACGTTTCTACGTTTGAATTTGAAACAATCCTTTGAAATGTGTGCTCTTGTAAAAAACGTGAATAATCTCCTTTTTATTTTACAATCAAAACGGACTCTTGTATTTAAGTTAACCCTAAAAAATAATTAAATTAACTTACGATCATTGATGCTAATGTAATTCTTTTATTCAATTACATGATATTTAAAAACTGACACGTTGGCATTAAAAAACACCAAGAGCTCGGCAATGAAGAAAAACACAGTGAGAAAACCTGGCATATCTAAGAAATTAAGATATAAAGTAAAAAAAATATATTTCACCGACATGTGAACTGCGCAAGATCGCAACAGGCCACGTGGTGGACCATGTTCTAACACTCTATCCAGAGAGGTGTGGGAATTATGTGCAGCAGTGGGATTTATATATAGGATTTGTACTTGTTTTTTAATTTATATACTTTAAGTTGATCAAGACCTAATTACGAAACATAACTTCTTAGAAATAAGTCATTTCCATTTTAAAATTTTCGGCTACATATCATCTACAGGATGTTGACAATACCAAGAAACTTTAAAATTTCGCTTAGAATTACGTCTCGCCCTGAAACCTGAAAAGAGATCCTCAAGGGTCTATCGGGAAACTGAAACGGTTCAATTAGTCTATCTTACATATTTATATCTATATTTAAAAGGGCTTCGTATTAGTAAATAATGTAACTAAATTATCTAAAAACCCAAATTCAGGCTAAACATACACTTATTACTTGATGAGTGAGCGCCCAGCAGATATACAATATCTCGTGCGCAGAATCTAGGTTGCGGGTTACCCGGATCCTAGTTACCTGATTTATTTGCTGATATTCAGTAGCATTGAATCTAATAACAGATAGATTTAAAAGTTGACTATTAAACATAGAAAGTGATAAACCGGCATTAATACTAACCAGTGTGCTTCATTAGTTTTAAAATTTAGTCCATTAATGTATATAGTTTCAAAGCCTTTATATTTTAATTGATGAAATCATTCACTCTCATTTCGACGCTCAGCAGTCGCCGAGAACGGTCGCCCGGCTCCCCGCCACGATCGTCCCGAGCTACCTGCCCCCGAGCAAGCCACCTGCGCACCCATTGTTCCGAGAACAATACACCGAGCAATTTTTATTGCTGTTGCTATTGTGATCGGAATTTAGTTTCCAAGAAAGCTATTGTAAAGCCACCTGGGTGGTTATACTAGTGGTTACCTTGCGGTGTTAACTAAGCTAGTGTAGGGCAAGCCCCGTACGCCCGCGGTTCCCCTTCTGGGAAACGCAAGATAGCGGAAGGAGTCAACGTAAACTTGGCCTTGGGTAGTGCCCTAACCAAGGTTGACCAACCCGCTAGACTTATAATTGTCTCACGCGTATTTTTAGTTAGCTCTAAGCACACACCCAAGTGCACAATAAGACTGGCACTTGGACGCACTAGGGCTACACAACTAGGCACACATCCTCCCTGCCTATACCCGGCAGGGAGGGAAGTAGGCTACTCACCCCGGCACCCCACCGGAGGCCACACATCCCGCGTAATAGTATTAATATTATTAATAATTTGTGTACAATGGAGAATCCAACCATGGATTTCCTTGTACACTTGGTCAGCTGCCTGAAGCGTAAATACCCCGATGTCTTCGAAGACATTATAAAAGAGCCACCCCTACCGGAGGGGCAAAAATCACCCTCAAGGTCCTCCTCAAGGGCCTCTGCCTCATCGTCCTCCTCGGTCTCCAAAATGGAGCTAGATAGCCCTTCGTCCCCCGAGGACCTCCCGCAAGACACCAGCAACTTCACGCTGGTGGAAAAGAAGCGAAAAAAGCGAGCTTCACCCGCCCCGACGCCGCCACCCAAGGCGAAAAACGGGAAAGCGATGTCCCTCTCCCCGGCCATCGACATCTGTGGCCCAACCCCATGGCACCCCTCTGCAGCCTCACAGCAAGCCCCGCCGCTCCTCAGGGCGCCCCTACTGGCTCCCCAAACTTCGGCTGTCTCACAGCCATCGAACGCCCGCCGCCTGTCTTCATACAGGCACAAGATAAATGGCCGATTGTCGTATCGGCCCTTTCCAATCGCTACAAATATCAAGCGATCCCCACCGCTGTAGGCATTAAACTGCAGCTAGAAACCACGGATGACCATAGAGCGGTCACCCGCTACTTACAAGACAAAGGTGTATTCTTTCACACCTACACCCTGGCAGAAGAGCGCCAACTTAGAGTGGTTATTAAAACCTTCCGCGGGAAATCCCCGCAGACCTCATCAAAGAGGACCTCCAGGCTCAGAATTTACCCGTCCTATCCGTGCATAGGATGTACAGTGGGCATAACAAAAAGCCATTCAACTTGGTAATTGTGGCCCTCGAAAGGTCCGAGGCAGGGAAGCAGGTATTTAACCTGAAAACGTGCTGCCACCTTTCTGGGCTCACAATAGAGCGCCCTCATAAAAATGGCCCTCCGGGCCAGTGCCACAAATGCCAGTTATATGGCCACTCTGCTCGCAACTGCTTCGGGAAACCTAGATGCGTAAAGTGCCTGGATGACCATGGCACCACCGACTGTCCGAGACCCAAGGACAAGCCCCTTTTGGCTGCTTTCGGGCCCCCCGCATGTGTCCTGTGCAACTCAGAGGGACACACAGCCAATTACCTTGGCTGCCCAAAGGCTCCCAAGCCGAAACGCTCGGCACTTAAAGTCGCACCTAAGGTAGCTACACCGATCGCCGCTCCCGCGCCTATTCTCGCTCCTGTTAGACCTCTACGTCCCGCATGGAAAACTCCTATCGGCGTAGTGACCGTCGCTCAACCGGTAGAGCAGCCCCCTCCATCAGCCGGACGGCCGGTTAACGAAAGCGACCTCGACCTTGTGTGTCGCTTCGCCGCCGTTTTCAACGGCGCCGACGTCTCAGCCCTTGCAAAAGCCCTAAGGGACTCCAATGGCAAGCCCGAAATCAGGATTGCTGCCACAATGCGCTACCAACATGTAGTGTCAGCCATCGTCAACTTTCAAGCATAGAGGGCCTTTACAACGGCAGAGTAAAACCGCGTTCTCTTAACGTCGCATTTTTTAACGCGAACGGTATTAATAATCAACGGGACGAAATCTTCAATTTTGTTCGCGATCACCAAGTCGACGTGCTCTTAGTGCAAGAGACATTCCTCAAACCGCACATTCGCAATCCCAACATCGCGAATTATAACATCATTAGGAATGATAGAACTTCCGCCGCTAATGGCGGAACTCTCATCTACTATAAAAAGTCCTTGCACTGCGTGCCCGTCGATACGCCAACCCTAACCTTCCTAGAAGCCTCGGTCTGTCAGCTAGCCATGACCGGCCACGCCCCCATCACAATCGCGTCCGTCTACCTGCCTTGCAGACGTGACGCACAAGTATTACGAAGCGACTTCGTGGCGCTCCTTTCCCTTGGAAACTCAGTCATTTTGGCAGGAGATTTCAATAGCAAGCACACTCGGTGGAATGCAACTAAAATCAACCCCGGGGTTGGCTTTAGACTCGCTAAGCGACGCACTCGACTTCGACGTCGTAGCGCCTACTACGCCTACCCATTTTCCATACATATTGGGTCACGCACCGGACGTGCTTGATATTGCCATCTGTAAGAACATCAATCTCGCCTTCCAAGGCATAGAGGTAATCCATGAGCTCGCTTCCGGTCATCGCCCCGTTCTTCTTCGGTTAGGGCCCTCCGCCCCAACCTCACCCTCCACCAAAACCATTGTAGACTGGCACCGACTCAGGAACGCCCTGAGGGAAGCCACATCACCGCATCTAGATGCTATTCCTAGGAACATATCTTCAGTACCGACACGAACCTCGCGGTTCATGCCCTCACTAGGCACATCCAGACCGTAGTCGAGGATTGTTCGAGGCAGGTTCCCTCGGTGGAAGACCACCGATGGACCCTGCCAAACGACATAAAGGACCTAATGAGGCGCAGGAATGCGGCGACTCGTGCCCACGACTTATATCCCTCTGAAAGTAACCGGCTGGTGCTACGTACCCTTCAGCGTGAAGTCCGATCACGCATAGCCCAGTATAGGAACGATCGGTGGGATAATCACCTCTCCAACATCGAACCTTCCCATCTCGCCTTCTGGCGATTTCCCAAATCCCTAAAAGGGGGCAACGCCCAAACAATGCCTCCCTTAGCGCGTCCTAATAAACCACCCGCCTTCTTAGACGAAGAGAAAGCCGAATGTCTGGCTGACAATCTGGAGCTCCAATGCTCACCGAGCACACTAGCGATCGACGCCGCTCACCTTGCAATGGTTGAGAGCGAGATCGACCGGAGGAGTAAGGAACCACCTCGCGATTCCGTCACTCAAGTTACATGCACCGAAGTTGAGTCCATAATTAAAAACCTGCGACCACGCAAGGCTCCCGGCCCCGACGGTATCACCAACAAGGTGATGAAACTCCTACCCATGTCCATTTTACACCTACTGGTGATAATCTTCAACGCGGCCATATCCAAAGGCACCTTCCCGAACACCTGGAAGGAAGCCGATGTCATAGGGATTCTCAAGCCCTCAAAACATCCAACCGATCCATCAGCCTATCGACCCATAAGCCTACACAAAGTCTTGGGTAAGGTATATGAAAGGCTCATCCTCACCCGCCTCAAGGACTTCATGCTGTCCCGAGGGCTGCCAATCAATGAGCAGTTCGGGTTTCGCACCCAACACTCACGCACACATCAAGTGCACCGCATCAGGGAGCACATCCTCAGTAAATTTCTTCAGGGCTACCAAACTGGGGCACTTTTTCTCGACGTGGCGAAAGCTTTCGACAAGGTCTGGCACAACGGGCTCATATACAAACTATATGAGCTCGGTGTGCCAGATCGACTCGTACTTATCATACGAGATTTTCTCCGAAATCGAACCTTTCGTTACCGCGTCGAGGGAACGCGCTCCGAGGTTCACCCCATTTGTGCCGGAGTACCACGAGGCTCTGTCCTAGGTTCTACTTTATACACACTCTACACCAACGACATTCCGCGCACTCGCGGTGTAGAGCTAGCCCTTTTCGCCGATGACACCGGCCTCTACGTGTCTGGATTTAAACCAGACGCTATTTGTAAACGCCTCCAATCTGCAGCCAACACCTTAGGGAAATGGTTTCGGAAATGGAGGATCGAGGTTAACCCCACCAAAAGTGCAGCCATTTACTTCTCTCGGCGCAACAAAATGCCGCATCTCCAAACTATAGAGTTATTTGATCGTCCAATCCCCCTGGGAAAAGACAGTCAAATACTTAGGCGTCACATTAGATGAAAGACTCACCTTCGGTCCGCATGTCAACCGCGTACGGAATCGAGCAGCGTTCGTCCTAGGTCGTTTGCACCCGTTACTTAATAAAAATAGCAAAATGTCCCTGCGTAATAAAATTACACTTTACAAAGCGTGCATCCGACCAATAATGACATACGCAAGCCCCGTCTTTGCGCATGCCTCCCCGCGTCACATTCACCGACTTCAGGTAATACAAAATCGTTTCATGCGCAAGGCCACCGGTGCGCCGTGGTTCTTGCGTAACGAAAATCTACACATAGATCTTGAGCTGCCAACCATAGCTCAGTACCTGAAGCAGGCTTCTCGCCGATATTTCGACTCTGCCGTCACACACCGAAACCCTTTGATTGTAAGTGCCGCCACTTACAATCCCGTCGCGAATCACAGATTTACCCGCGTCCGTAGGAGACCGAGGCACGCCCTCGACGACCCTGACGACGCAACCACCAGGGCCCAAGCTTCATAAAACACAACATACATACACTGCACCCTCATATCGCCCCCGCCGACGGCGAGGGCGTCGAAAACAAAGTTATTCGCGATACCGCCATGTCACTGGCCGGTTCTCTCCAGTCCATACAGATAGAAGCGTTGCTGGAGTTTCTTGCGCCACTTCTTCTCCAGCGCCCACGCATTCTGAAGTGGTGGTACAGGTAGTTAATAATAATAGTGATATTAATTAAGATAATCCTCTGTCAGAAGCAACTGACTGAGCCGAGGTTCGGCCCTCTCGGGCACCCTCGAGTCAGACGCTCTCGCGAAACAGGGTAACGGTCCAAGCCGAGGCTCCCTCTCGGGAGCCCTTGCGCTGGTTTCCAATATATAGAGGTCTCGACTGAGAGCCATAAGCGCTCGGTCACCTCTCAACCCGGTGAAACTGTAAAAGCCCTCGGGCTAACAGCGGCCATCAGTCCGAAAAAAAAAAAAAAAAAAATCATTCACTCTTTATTGTATTTTATTTTAAGGGTGACAATCGCGCACACATTACACCTAACGGTAAGTGATTCCTGTGCCCAAATTTATCCTCAATAATGAATCATAATGCATTGTTACTCTTGAGGACTAAGATGCATCTTCGCCAGTAGTAATCATCTATACTCATCAGAGGAAACATACTAGACTCCTATTTGACGCTGATATTCTGTGGGAACGTGTTCCTTCCCCGATGGACCCATTCATTGCGCAACTAAATACAAACTGCAACATGGCTCTACCAATATTAAACATTCTACACCTTATGACATGTTCATCTATCAAAAGTATAATTTAATGAATATGCTGATTCGTTATCAACCTTAAAATTAACTACCCGTATAACAGTCATACAATTCCGGTGTGTTACTCTCATACGAAACGTAACATTAGAGTTGATATTTTTCGAAGGATTTCAGTTCCGTACTATTTCAAGTATTGAATATCATCGTATATTTCAACCTTCTTTATGATATACATAAATTACACCTTACATATTTAAGTTAAAGATTCTGGATTTTGATAAATAATACCAGGTATTATATTTATCATACATTTATTGTATTTAGAAGTATATGCCCTCACTATAATATTTTGTCAGTTTTGATCGGTATTAATATTGGATTTTTTAAACGAGGTCCCGGAAATGCTCACGTCCACGTCTAACTTCTCCTAACCACGAAGCTGCGACATGGGGCTTCATGGCTAAATATCAATTGAAGTCTCTTGTTATGGTAAAATTTCTACAGTACGAATTCAATGAAAAAACAAATGAGTCTCGCAAATTAAAAAGTAACATGTTCCCAGAGAGTTCCATTTCGAACTCCGTAATTGCTTTTTTATTGTTTTTAATGTAAGTGGCTATTTCCTGGAAATTTCATTTTACCTCACGTTTTCAATAAATGTGAAAAAAATATTTTTTACATTTATCTAAAACAAAAAATTTTTTTTTTAAATAGAATAGGCGGCATACGAGCAAGCAGCCCACCCGATGTTAAGTGATCACCGCCGCCCACTCACCAGAGGATGTCACAATTGCTAGAAATGTTAGAATTAAATAATCCTCATTTCTCAATTATTGTCATCTTTATTTTCTTTTTATTCTTGCTATGCCTTGTTCCTACACCTGTCTTTAACGGCCATCTCTCCTTCTACACTTCGGTATATTTGACTATGCTTAAGGTGAATACATTCAGAAAAACTGACATAGTAGATTGTAATACCTGGGACGGTACCTATGTTACGGTCCAAGTTTCACCCTCTGAAAAAGAACATAACAGAAAACAAAAAACAGAACGTCTCTTCATGAAATATTAAGTCGTACACAAACAATAAAGGACAACTCGGTATTGCAAAACCTAAAGATGATGCTATGCGGTTTTCCCTAGTCAGTTTGATACCTGGCACCAATCAAACACTAATAATAGTATGTTTGAAACTTACTTAAAGCAAAAAAACATCATTTATGTAATCTTTATGTGCACCTAAAAAAGAATTGTACAAAATAGACAGACTTAATGCCAAAAGGCTGTCTTTCTCTATTTTATTAGTGTTATTAAATATTTTTAATTGTTATTATTTTAATTTAATATAATTAAAAATTATTTCTGTTCTGAGGAGAACATAATGATTTTTTATGCATGAATACGAGAATACCTATACTAATTTCTCCGAGTGCTAACCTTTAATTGGTTGGTAATTATTCTGCAAGCTTCCGGTCAAGAGCTAATGTTTATCATTGGTGATATATTTACATATGTTGAACCGAAATTGTACAGGCCTGTAACAAGCTAAGAATTGGAGGTAAAGAGTCTACATGCATTCGACGTCTGTTCCCACAACAGTATGATATTGGGATCTTTAAGGCAAGATTGATTAGTCTACGTCAAGGCCATCTTGTATACCACCTACTGCCTCGCCAACGAGGCTGCGGACAAACGTTGGCTAACCTTGAAAAAAAAGCACGATAAAACGTGTAACGGCATCATCAACAATATAGAATTAATTATAGGTAACGGAAATCAGCAATAGGTATTCTGTACCTCCGGGTGCTATAAGTATGTCCCGTGTCTGACAATGCATTTGTATACTCTGTCAGTTTTAATTCCTTAGTAAGTTTGTCAGCGTAATTTTATAAAAAAGTCAATCTTTGTTAACCAATAATTAGTGTTTAGCATAAATATTCAAGATTCATTACATTTCCTAGCACAAGTATTATAATTAAGTTTGAGTATTTAAAGGTAGGAAATGTTAGTAATTTAACAAAGTAGAAGTATAATATTTCAGTTACTAATATTGAATATTAAGATTGAAATAAACTTTTCGTTTTCATTTCGCTTAAAATCTTATTTAATTGGATACAATTTCGCAGGGATAATAAATTGTCACTTTAAAGGCCATCAACGCTAGTAATTAAATTTTGCATTTAAAATTGTTATTACCGGCACATTTCATAAATATTTCTATAATACAGTTTTAAAATTAAATCATTAAAGATAAGTTCTTATTTAATTACATTCAAAAATAATCTATTAATGTAATACGACAAGTCCAGTCTTAATATTAATTATTATTATTTATTTATATGATACATAATTTATTTCAGATACATTAAAATCTAATGTAAATAACAAAAATTTTAATTCACACTAAACGACTTAACCGTCCGATGCCGGAACTTATCCAATCCCCAAAAATCGATGAGTCCCATCGGCTTGCTAATATGGGCAGGATGGTGTTGAGGTTAGTACGCATACGACACTATATAGGGGCACACAAGGCTTACGTATAATAGGTTCAAAACTATAAGCCCTTGCTTCTGATGACATAAATATCTACACTGCAAAATCACGCTAGCCCCAACGCGATCCTAACAACATTGTTATATTGGACAAGCATATCGTTGTTTGCCCCCTCGTATAATAGACCCATAGGCTGCATATGTAGATTTTTTTTATAAATTGGCAGTATGTTTATTTACAAACTTAATTAGATCATCTTTGCATCAAATTGAGTGTCTCAATTCTTTCTCGATGGCTTTCAGTTTTATGATATTTATATATAGCATATTGCCACAATAATTATCTGATTTATTAGAATATTTCCTTAACTGTGTAGAAAATTTAAATTAAAATTTCATCATATTTATAAACTCTTGCCTGAGTGATGCCATATTGTCATAGTCATACACAAAACCACGTCTTAATTTAATTCAATAGTTTAGTCAGATCACACTTTAACCTCAAGTTTAGAAGGAGTAAATAGCGACATTAACTGCTAAGGTAAATAAAAACTAAAGCACTGTATGGTAAAAAAATCAACAAAATCGAAGGTGTAAGACCTGTAAAGAGTATTAAGTAAATTGTACAATAGAAAAATTATCGAAGGCATATGAAGTTTCTGTTTTCGCAATAGAGCCGCGTGTGCTACGAAAATATATTGAGTAAATAAATATTTTTATTTAGCCTTCTATTGATATTTAAATACAAAAATAATTCATTTAGTTCAGAGAAAGATAATTTCAGAGTTAGTATATACAATTTATAGAGCAATTTAATTCATTTGCATTAATTTGACCTCATTATTCCTTAACAAAGTCTTTGTTACTTAAGCATTTTAATTTACCTTTGATCATTTCTGTTCTACTGGATGACGACGACTTTGGTGGAGTTAATTATTCTGTTTCAGATCACAGAGTACATTTTAATTCCATTATTGCCATTCTTATCATTTCTTACGTGGTGCTAGTCTTGCTTTTGAAAATATTCTTCTGTTTATTTCGAATGATAAATCAAAAAAGGTTTAACGTTTTGTTTTATTTAATTCAACCAATTGAAATTGCCCTATACCACTAATAAACTTGACCTCGTTACATGTAACAGTCATACAAAAGATCTAAGATTGGCTAACATTACTACGACGTATAATAACCTGTCACTGATCGTGTCCTTTGATGTACATTTTTTTATCCACTTCATCAGACATTTACAGAAAACTCCCTTTCCACATTCATAATCACCTTCCTTTCCGCAAATATTCAATATTTCCTATCTTGTTTCTGCCTTCTTTCCTTTCTTTGATGTGACGTTGCTAGCCAGTTCCTCAATTATTTTATATTGTACGAGAGAAAGGCACTCATTTTTCTTTCTATTTTTAAAACATTCTATTTACAACAATTTCAGTATCGATAATTTTCATATTGATACAACAAATATTATGTCCTGACAACTTACGATAAAGTATACTTTTGAAAAACAAGCAACACCTAATTGTACTTGGAGAAAAGCAACAGTTATTTGAGCGTTCAAGGCACAAAATAAATAAAAATGTTATGTGAGCGATGGAGTAGATGAACAATAAAAAGACATTAATGTTATAAATGATTCTTGATAATTTACCTAAATATAGAATCAATACACATCATCTGTGAAAACTTTTATATTACATCTGAAGTACAGTTAGCAGTTTTAACGTTCAAACTTGTAGGTACACATATGAAAAATGTGTACAAAAATGTAGCTGCATAAATAGTAACGTCTTGCTAAAAAATTCAATAAAATATTAAAGTGCAACAAAAATAAAAAATATAATCGACCATCAAGTCTTCTTAAAATAACAAACCAAAAATTATTTTATCAATAATTATTCGTATGAGACTAGCGTGATGTGACCTTGCAAATACACCAGTCCTGCACTTCCTTATTTATATAAATATAAATTAATTTAAAAATACAACGACGTGTGTGAGCGAGAAACACTATTCCGAAATATATAACAGCAAAAAGTTTATTCCTTTTTAATCATAATCAATAGTTATAGGGGTACTCATGGCAAAACAAAATGTTGATTTTGCGTAGACATTTTATTCAGTGTTATATAGGAGTGCAGAACGCTTAAAGTTCCCGGTATCAAACGTGGCTTTGGTAATATAAGATCAAAGAATTATTATGTTTGTATGCACTGTGTACGTCTTATTACGAAAGGTAGGGCTATTCCGTTGTCGGAATGCTTGTATAGAAAAGTTCTCAGAGAATTTATTTTAAAACCATAATTATACTATGACCCACTAAGATATACAGGCTATATTCATTACGAAAAATAAATAAACTATTAGTGCGTGTAAATTCGCAGATAATTTACATTAAGTAGACAGAATTAGTACTAATTGAAAAAAGGAAAGTGGATAATACGCCACCCTGTGGGACATCAACTGGAATCATTTAGAGTAAGTATTCTCGATGCGTATATGTTCCTGGCGCTCATCAAATCTGAGAGAGTGCCTTTAATTGATTGCTCCATGATGTAGTCAAATGATGTTGATGTGTACCTGTAAGTGATGTATTAGCGATCAAAATGTGGGAATACCACTTATTACACACCTACCACAGGTTATGCTTATATAGTATACGGGCATTCAAAATATTGAAATGTATCTATTCTTAAATAAAATCTTCAATAAAAAATGGGCAAACAACAATTTGACAGAAAGTTGACGCGGTGCCTTATCAACCCACACACAAAAAAAATTATGCTGTTCACTTCATTTATAGAAATGCCATTGATTGATGGTCTCATTCATGGAATTTAAAAACTCTTGAAACGCCTTTTTTACAGTAATCATATCTCCAATTTCTAACACTCGTTTTGCTTAACAAAGTGATTAGCTGTTGTTTTACATCGATAATCTAAAATATCGATAAAAAAATGAGAGTGCGGCAGTTGCATCGACAAACAAACAGACAGTTGAAAAGGTGAATTTCTAACTCCAGCTTGTTTTTGCTATAAATTACACCCCCAAATGATCATAAGCATGCTTTCGCAGTTTGCTTCCACAGACAACTTAAAAATCGTCTAATATCAGTAAATTAGATCAAAAAGCAAATTACGCTAACGAAAAAAGATAAGCAATGGAATTATATTAAAAATTGTCATAACACCTACATAAAAATATGTCTAAACTAACATATGTACCCAAGATTTATAGAGGTTTATTTTATTTTTGAAAATGTTTTCATAGTTGCCATTTTGCACTTACATGAAATATTTTCTACGATAGTTTTACATTTCTTTATGATTTTACACAAATAGTTTAATAATAGTTATAACTTCTCTTCTAATCCTCCTCATCCTCCCATCTGATGGAATTGATCTTTACATTGGGAACAATAAATTTAAATTTTGTATTTATTTAATGAAAATAAAATAAAGCTTTCGGCACATCATGGTGTTTCTTTTGCCACTTCTATTAAAGTATTTTTTATTATTAAATGTAAACGAGGCTTCGGATTTTAATCAAATAGGTGTTTGCATAAAACATCACGCTCATGTTTATCGTTTTGGGTCTCACTGCTGGCGCTTAGAGTACCTATACAATATGCAAATCAAGTTGATTAAGCGCTTAATATTTTGTTTTCTTAACCTCATTAAATCAAAACGAAAAGGAACACATCTGAATTATATCACAGTTTTATGTATAATTTAAAATTAAACATAATGTCGACATGTAAAACCGGCGACCGAGAAGAAATAAAATTCCGAGTGACAATCAAGCACTTCTAAACACTGACTCACTGAGATTGAAGCGGTTACAAAAAAGTTTCGTTAGGCATTTGCCACACAAAGCGGATATATTTTGGAAGCATGTTTACAGTAAGTCGATGAACATACGTGGTTTGTGATAGAGCTTTATACCAACGTATTAAGGACAATTAGCCTACTTCTGAATATACGCCATGTTCAAAAATGGGCCAGTGATCGGCTGTGAAAAGCTGTGCTATGAAGCACACTACAAGACTATAAGCTAGTACCTAAATATCTAACTGGTCAATACAGCACTGCGACTGACTGAAAGTATTTCTTTGTTTTCCTTGCCAATATTATGTGACATTGTTTTGTGTTGCTATTATAATATATATATATATATATATATATATATATATATATATATATATATATATATATATATACTAAATTATGTTAAAATTGTAATTAACAACTAAAAATTTGGAGTCCTAGAGATATTCTAAGTTCATCTTCCATGACATTAAACATCGTGAACCTAATACAAAGATGCTCGTATACGCAATTCTTCAGTTTCATTCAATGCAATAGTTCACTGCTACAGTGCGTACGCTAGAAATATTTAATATGTTGCCTACAATTAACCAGCAATCAATTTATAGTCTATATACAATATACATTACTACACACTGTACATTGTATTATGTACAGTCTTTGAGCCATCTGAGCCAGCTAAATATATATAGATTATAGCAAGACTATAGGAAAATTCGCAAGGGAAAATTTTCAATTCATTCAGGGTAAAATTACGAGGTCGTTAGTGTCAATGTGTCGTATTTGCTCTCTTTTGATTATTTTCATGCAAAGTATTAAATGCATGGTATAAAAATTTATTGCATAATAATGGCAATCTGTTTCCAATATCTTTCGTGTATTTAGTATGATAGTAGTTTATTCTTATATATTTATTCTTATATATTTATTCTTATTCTTTATTTTTATATTTTCTTAAAATATTCTGAAATTCATATATATTATTAAACTACAATTAGAAAATCGTGGCCACGTACTAGGGCCTGGGGATTTAGGCAATGTGGATTTAAATTATATTGGTAGTATAGGTAATTTTTAGATCCTTATATTATTCACTTATTACAACTTTACTAGGTCTAACTCTTATCCCATTTTTTGTGTCAATCGCTAAACGTGAAATGTGGATAAGATTTGCTATTTATATCTACCTTCATTATAATCAAATAATGTAAATATACATAGTATACATAATATTGATATATGATCTATATTATACATGTATACTGTATACGGATATCTGTGGATGTCTGTTTTTCCGGAAAACGTTAATACGAATAATTCCAAATTTCTTTCAAAAATCTTAAGGCTTTTGTTGCTAATGCACAATTTTGATAAGCCATGGTAAGAATTTTACAAAGCTCTGATTTCTCATATTGTACTCATACTCTGATCAAATTTTTAAATAACACCTCATGGGTATTTATATGATATTAATATTTTACTCGCGTAGCGTATGGTCAAAAAAAAATAGTTAATAACTAGTATTTCTCAATGATAAACGGTAATTTTTGAGATGTTTTATTTTTTAATTCCTTATTTTTTGACAGATATATTAGTAATAATTTTTAAATGGTATTTTATATGTTTTATTTTTTAGTCACATTCATTATACATTTTTGCACAATTCATTTGAATTTTATGGTTGTGTTTACATGAAATGCCATAATTGCTGACGGGAATCGAATAATTCTCTTTTTTTCTTTGTATCTCGATCAGATTATTTCCGTTTCTTCACAGTAATGAAACTATCATCAATATATATTAATTGCGAAATTAATGATTCCCGCTTCCACTTATGTTCTCCCGGTATTCGAAAATCGCAGTGAATTACGTTTACATTTATTTGCTCTTAAGGGTCGTCCACTATTTTATATACGAGTGAAAAAAGCAAAGAAAACAAAATATGTGTTATTCTGGATCAAAAAAAAGATCGAGAAAGCTGTTACCACAAGGAGCGTTTGAGAAATACTGTATACTTACGTGGGGGATTTTAACTAGGTTAAAAATATATTCCTTATTTAACATCTTGTGCTCAAATGGAAATATATAATAAAGTATCTATACAGTTTGATGATATTGTAATTAACTTAAATAGAGATTTAGTAAATCCAAATCTTGAGATTAAAAATGACAAAAATTCAAGAATATGCAAGAAGCATGCATAAAAAGAACTTATTGAGAAGAATGTGTGTCGTGCTCTAGTTAAAAGTACGAACAAGAATGAAAGCCCGTGCGGTGGCATCGTTTAGTATTGTGATGGAAAAATGGCAATAGGGAAGAGCAATTCGTAAAATGTACGCTAAGCATAACGAAGATTAGGTTGCAAAATGATACATATTTAATATAATGCAGTACAAAGCAATTGTAAATACTGTAAATATAAATTCCTAGTTTCTTATTTCTTTCACAAATTACTTTGATATTAAAAGTAATACTAGTGGTTGCCTCAGGATTTGATAACAAAAACTTTTACTCTATAAATTATTCTAAAAAAATGGAATATATATATATATATATATATATATGTATGTATATATATGTGTGTAAAGTAATAAATGTAATAATTGATACAAGAGCAGACTATATTGTTCTACCATCTATCCTGCCAAATTTGAATATCGTTTTGACTAACTAATAAATTTATTGAACCTTGATCAGGAATAAGGTTGAAATTTTAAGGACAATTAGTTACCTATCCTTGTTAAATCACCTTTATTTTTAACTTTTATATACCGACGTTTCGAGTACTTATATAACTCTCGGTCACGGGATGTTTGAAGTCGTGATGTCATAGTGAATCTGAACTATCGTCAGCTTTGAATTATTTACTTTTGACCTGATCTACGCAGATAGAGCTGTACTGTACAGCTTGAACAGTATCTTGAGTTTTGTTATTCAATTTTAATAAATACAGAATCCCGAGACTTTTGCACCCGACCAAGGTCGAAAATTCCATTAATTAGCCAAACTTAATAAAATAATTCATTTGACAAGTGGGGAGCAATAAGCACCAGATTAATAGTAAATTGTTGCTGTTACTCATATACCTACCCCTCTATCTTTTCTTTAAAATATATTTTGTTCAAAAAGTTATTGCCTTACAAGAATCCTGAAGGTATTTAAATTTAAACATTGGTACATTTAATTTTAAAAAATTATATTAACTATATAAACTAAGTGTACAATAGTACACTTAGTTCATATTTTAACAGAACAACGTAAATATAATTTTTAATAATTTTTTAATTTTTTAAAAAATGTATTTTGTTATATATAGTGGTGTATTACCAATTTAAACAATTTTGTTCAATTAGTACTTTTTAGATAATTATGTTTTGTACGAGGTAGTAAATATAATATTCTTTTGTTTTAAAAGAATTTGGAGCTATTTTACATTTTAACAAATTTATTTTTCGAAATTTTATCTAAAGACATATAAAAATTCATCAGGTGATCTAAAAATATTATTTAATACAAGTCTGTATTGGTACAAGGACTGCTTCCATTTTTTGGAAAATATCTTAATTCCACAATATATAATCAAAAATTACATAATATTTGAAATCATCTAACAATTGGTGCTCTTATAATTGAGACTCAATTTTAGCTCAACATTCTGGTTACTTTTAAAATAAAATCAATTAAAAAGTGCAGTTCAAATTGAAAATTGAAAAATAAAAGGAATTTTAAAAAGAAAAGAAAACTCCGACAATTGTTTCCGTGCTAACAATGATAAAGAAGCAAGCTATGTTAGAGTTTTTTTATGAGGACTGCACCCACACAGAATATACCAGCGTAAAATACCAGCATAACACTGCTGTGACGAAACACTGGTGAGTGTAGGCATCTGGAGCCCCATATTACTGGTGAGGCATACCATCTTAGACTTTAAAGTAACAGTGCAGCTAAGTTTTCAATTTACAATAGAAGTAGAAGAACCTTAACGGTTAACATTTCGAGCTTTACATAATAAAAAAGGTTCAACAACAAAGTTCTCAAATTCAAACAATTTTTTCAATAAAATACTGCGAATTCTGCACGGACGTTCGGAAATTGCCTCGATATAACGTTAACAGTTACTAAGTCCTTGTCAAATGGATTGAAATAAATGGCTTATAGATGTAAGACTTACATAGGTCACTTTCCAAACGAAAATGGAGACACTTTACCAATTATTGATAAAAGGGAAGTAAAAATAATATAATTATTAAAGCTAAATATTTTTTGACTATTGGTGACATATAAATAAATAGTTTTCTCCGAGTGTACTAAATGCCTAAAAAGTTTTGATAGACTCTATGTGTCATTAATGAATTTACCCTTACATTATTTTTTCATTGATTCCCAGACGAATCGATGGTGGAGCACACAGTAACAGGGATGCCAGTGGGAGGTACCCGGGTACAGTAAGCCGTTTTGCGGCGTAAGCTGCGACTATTTGCACACTGCCCTGCCTATGTTGCTTTGCGTTCTAACGAATTTTAATTTTATACCGAGACGAACTAGTATTACCATATTCGTCCCGACATAAAACTGATTGGAACAGCTTGAGGATAAAAAAGATATAATGAATACCGCAATGAATAATATATTTTATAAATGTACGAGTAGCTAGCTATCTTAAGTGGTAGCCATGCTGCAGTTTGTTTCTAGCTGCGTCGCGAAAAAGTTTGCTCACGCAGGAGTGGACCACGCTAGAATGCCAGCGTAAAATAGCAGCATAACGCTAACAGACTAGCGGTTCGTACTCTTTTTTTGCAGTATTTAATTATTTGAGTTTATTAAATTTTTCTTAATACTACGTACCAGCATGATGGTTAGACCTGACCTTTGCTTGCGGAAACTTTGTCTGTATGTGCTATAAGTGTGTCCCTCATACTGCATTAGAACTTTGGTCGCATCTAAATGTACATATTTTATAACGAAATAGGGAATTCGCTTATCGTTAAGACTCTATAATACTCCGCTCAGTTGACCATCATCTGATAATAACATGTATATCCGGTAATAAGTCGAAACCGACTAGTAGGATATAATCATTCGTATTTCGGTATTTTCACGCTTCTTCTAATCAAGTTGTGTTATCTAAGTGTATGATTTTTTTTTAACGTCGTAATAAGCTTTAAAAATGCTTGTAGACATTTTTAGTACTTTTCGTTGATTTCATTTATATATATATTTAACGCGTAAATGTTTATACAATAATTTAAAGCATTTAATTTAATTTATTTAAAACATTAAATACAATCAAAATAATTAAGGGATTTTCTCAGATTTTGATAATAGTAGTTTAATAAATTCTTGCAATGAGCCGACGATATGAACTATATATGCTTGTAAAATTATTACGTAAATTACTAACAACTACTACACACTTCATTAAGCGCACCGTACTCAACAAGCAACCCAAATTTACGTTGAACTTACACACCACAAATTGCAAGTACGCGACTTACTCTTGCTGCTTATTGCTTCGACACCTCGAATAAGGACATTGTGTTACGTAATCGAGTAAAGTTATTAATTATCGCTATTACACACAACAAATATATTTAATCTCATGTATCAAGAAGGCCGTAATACTTTTTAGAATCGGCTTTTTTAACTCTTTATGTTTTATTTATTTATTAACTCTTCATTGCATTAACCTTAACACAAAGTATGTTACATGGTACACAAAGGGATATAATGCCAAAGGCAGCTTCAACCAAACCAAGACGTGGTGATATTGTGATAGCTGTAGCAATAAACTAATCAAAAAAAAAAAAGACTAAAAATAGCTAATATAGAATATATAAATAAGGAATAACATACTTATATATATTAAATACATAACACATATATGAAGAAATATACAAATTCTGTGATTGCAAGTAAAATAATTTTCAATAATATTTATTTATAACTAGTCTTTTAGTGAGACGGCTTGTAACTGCTCACTGCTAAACATACACTACATATCTTTCCAAATACAATGTCAATATACAAATCGTCCCAACATAATAGATTTATTACAAATGACCTGCGTCACTGGCATATTGGTGAAGGCAAAACCAGACGCCATGGGCCTAAGACGTTTTTAATAATTATAATTATGTATATTATAGGTCTGGTAATCTCATATAAATAGTTATTTTATCATCTTTAGATTCTTACATCCTGCATCCATTTTGTGATTTCTACAGAGTAGTGTCGCCTATTAGCATAATTCTTTTAGATAGCGCAAGCAAAAGTGGTTAGTTGATATTTATGGTCAAAACTGATTGTAATAGTTGGCTTACTCTTTAACGTATTTTTAATTGTTGAACATGAGCGTTTAATTTTTAAAAACTCGAACTCGAGCCACCATTCGGTTTTTACATTTATTGATAAATTTACATATTTTCTGTGAAAGTAATAAATCAGTCATGAGTATATTATAATCAACCATATTACTGGAAACCAATTTGGATAACAAGCAAAGCACCAAGAAAATTATGTACACATTATAATTTAAAAGAATGATGAAGATGGCGATATCGTTATTTGTTATTGCCAGATGACATCAATTTCGAAGAATATTTTGATTTTGATGGTTTGATGGGGCGTGTCTTATCAAGGAGTCACAAAACTACATTTTTGTGAAAAGTGAGTATAAACTTCAGCCAAAGTGTATCAGGTACAGTCTTGGATCATGTTGTGAAACCTCTTAGCAATACACTTTTTAAACATATACCGTGGACTTTCCAGCAGGACTCTGCACCTGGTCACAAGGCACGAACTACCCAAGCCTGGCTTGAAACCAACGTTCCGGGCTTTATAAGAGCTGAAGACTAGCCCTTATCTAGCCGAAACCTCAACTCTTTAGACTTAAAATTATGGTCAGGTTTAGAGGACATGGCCTGCTCTAATCGACACGGCGACATTGAGTCTGTTAAAAAATCTTTGGAGCAAGCAGTGGGGAAATTTTCCTTGGAAACAGTGCGTCAATCCATAGATTCGTGACCAAACAGATTAAAGGTCTGTATAAAAGCCAAAGGTGGCCATTTCGATAGAATTTCTTTTTAATTTTTTGCTGAGACTAACAAATATGTAGGTATAAACATGGAATATTTATTATATGTTATTAGTATTCATACATTTAGAACAGTCTAAAATGCAGGTGTAACAAAGTTTACTAAAGATATTATATAATTTATGATAGATTATGGTTTATTTTTATTTTTTTCTCACGTTTCAGATTGTGTAAAACGTAATTTTAAGTCATAGGGAAGGCAAAGGGGTGCTTGTTGAATATTTAGTTAGTAGCATTTTTATCTACACTGAGCTAACTTAAACTTTACAACTCAGTCCTTGACAGATTAGGTAGTCGTAAATTATGTCGACGAGACGTGCACGACCCATTTCGGAAGTACGGCATTTCGGAAGAACAAAGTACTAGTGAGTATTATAAATCCACTGAGAACGTATTTTTTACTAACAGTAACGCAAGTATTTACTGTACATGTATATTCGTGTTTTATGAAAATTATATATATATTATCAATTTATTTAATTTTATTTAGACGACATATGATATAAAATGTCATGATTAAGATTTTGTGACATTTCTGTATTAACATAGTGGGCAGTCCGATTTTAAAATATGGTATATACTAATTATTATTATATACATAAAATTTTAAGGTCCTTATTCAAAATTCAATTGAGTTATTTATGTATTTTTTTGCATTTGGTGTTATCTTCTTATTCTTAACAATACATTACACTTTAAGTACACAGTAAGATGCTAAAAAAATGATGATGCAAAAAAAACTAATATTAAATAGATGTATGACTTTGTTTTGTTTTTCAAAACCAAAGCCTTTGGGTTTTATGAAATAGGTACGTATTATCAAAGTTTTCATTTAATTACTTTTTATTAAACGAAAATAACATTGTTTACCGTTTGCTCCTTGTTTGTTTACAAACATAAACACCATTCCACAGGCGCAGGATGTAAACGTATTTACCATTCGAGGCTTCCAACATCTAGAGACTTATTTAACGTGCACAGTTAAGCACAAAATACAATACTACAAGCTTATAAGTATTTGACAACGTATACTATTACGTTCTCGTGTTAGATTTACAGCATGACAACATCTATATCTTAATAGAATATATTAACTGTATTAATATATATTGCCATGAATTTTCTTGGATATAGATGCTTCCAATCTTCATTGTTTTCCCGTGCCTTTGGTTCTTAAACATTAAGAATCCCGGATCGAAACCCGGAAATGAATTGATTTCAAATGCTTACAAAAACTTTAACTGTTATGGATACGCAAATTAATACTTTTTAACCCTTTCCTGCTGATAACACTACTCAACTGATAACATCTATATACGTACATATACATATGTCGATCTGATGAACACAACATACATAACATAACATAACATATTTGTCAAGATTGTCAAGGTGGAATCTGGTAGAACGGAACGTAATATTTAATAGAACAAAAGTATAAGTTCCACTTATGCAAACGGGAGAAAGGAGCAGAGGAATGAAGCCTTACTCCGCTTTCACTATGTCCAGTCTAACTGCCACGCCACCAAAAAATCATTTATGTGAGATTATATGGCAAGAAAAAGTTGTTAACCATTTGCTCCACATGATCGGTGTTACGATAACTAAGCCATTCAGCGTGTTGGGCATTTAATTCACCGTTAATGACAATCTCTGCGAATAGGATCCTGTACTCCTAAGGATTGTATTCCAAGAAATCGCAGGTAGGAGAGATGAGAGCAGTACATACCCCAACGGTTTTATAAACGACGTAATCACCTTAAGTGACTGTCGGGCATTTAATTCACAGTGAATGACAATCTCCGTGGATGGGATACTGTAGTCTTAAGTTGTATTCCAAGGAATCCCAGGTAGGAGCGATAGGAATAATACAGACCCCGCCGTTTTATAAACGACGAAATCACCTTAAGAGGTTTTTAACTCTAACGTACCTATAAGTAATGCAACACTAGACAAACCGATACAACTTAGGAACCTTCAAGAAAAAAAGCCTACAGCTTTCTTAAAGACCAGCAGCATTTATTCCTCTGGTGTTG
This sequence comes from Teinopalpus imperialis, assembly GCA_029286865.1. NCBI lineage: Eukaryota > Metazoa > Arthropoda > Insecta > Lepidoptera > Papilionidae > Teinopalpus > Teinopalpus imperialis. The sequence continues at coordinate 5,778,771 of JAGSMU010000012.1, forward strand.
TGACTGTTCATGGGCACCGGTGATCACTTATCCATCTGGTGAGCTCCTTGCTCGTTTGGCATCTATACTATAAAAAAAAACACAAGCTAAGCAGGAAGGTTGACGATTCAGTGAAGTTTTATTTCGGTTTTAATGAGTTTTCCACTAACAAACCTGTAATAAAACACGTCATTATTCGTCACATATTAATCATTAAAGACCATTAAATGTTAATAGATACAAGTAGCTAAAGTAATGATAAACTTCTGATTGTACTTATATTAGCTAGAATGTTCTATAGGTATGTATAACGAAAAAGATTTATATGTCCACTATAAAAATATGGTACATGTAAGCTAACTTATTTTTCACTTAGTGTTCCCAGCTCATCATAGTAGTTTATACAGAAAGTTTTGAAACTTTATCTACAACTACAGTCTAACGCATATAAAACTCAAACACCTGTCGTTGTTATTGCTGCAACTATAGAAAAGTTTTAAAGTTAAAGTAAACGTATCTTTTAAAGTGATCTTCTTGATGTCTGTATAGGACATTACAAAGCTTTATCGTCAAAAATATATTATAGAAAATTAATAAGTATTACCAGTGAAAACAAATGTGGTCCTTATGTTTGCGGTATACATTAAAGTAAACTTACGTATGTCTTTTATATACTTGTAATGGTATCACAGATACGTATTTTGAATCTATTTGCATTGACTTGAGCCGCAATTTACAATCATCACGGCTTCCTTAGCGCCAGTTTCGCAAGTACATTTGTTTGTGTTCATTTTATTTCGTATAGACAGCGATGATCATCGCAACCCTTATTCGTACCTCATAATCGCAGCCGTACATACAGCGGTAATGCCTGGCTTATCGATCACGCCCAAATGGATACAGATCCCATGCTACAATGGATACCATCCGCAGAGAGTCTCAACGACTTCAATGGACCACCACGCTGTATAGCTCGGCTATGACAGGGGGGGATCCACTCACAATTTTGCCAAAGGGTTAGGCCCCCTGTTGAACCTTCTGCTGATGTCACATCCAGTCATCTAATAGATCTTCGTCGCTGTTCTCTTCTCCTCTCTTGTCTCATCGGATCATGGTCTGATTGTCGAAGTACGGCACGGTCTCTCATGTGCCCATTGCTGTAACAAAGTCGGAGCACATTGATAGAATTAGCGACAACAGCGAAACTAATTTTGTACGCCTTCTTTTTGGTCACGTGCAAATGCGATCTTCCGTCAACACTAGATTCTGTTGATCGGACACAGGGCTCACGGAACTGTTATACTGTGCTGTCCGTGAGCTGGTTATAGAGTTTGGTTCTCTTACTTACGCAAAGCGCTTATACACTGAGCGTGTCAGTCTGCTCTGATCACATTCCTATCTGATAGTGCCACCTAAGTTGCCAGTTCCCTAGCTATTGGAAGATTCTCCAGAGTGGAGAATGGATGGTGATATCTTCTGACCGTCTGAGGTTAGGTATGCGGACCTAGCCTCTGACGGACGCCACATGTTGTCTGGTCAATCGGAAGCTGTGGGCGGTGTGAACCGCCCTGACATGTGGGTGTATCTAGTGAACGCGGTGTCGCGAAGTTTGCGTCGCACTCGAAGGCGAGGGCGACGCGGTGAGATGTCGGCGGTGTGTGATGGTCCGGGGTCAGTTGAGGACGGACTGGAGCTCGGCTTCCCCATGAAGTTGGGGTCGTCGAGGACGTGCCGGGGTTGCCGGATTCGATACCGGCCAGTAGGTTGAGGCGAATACCACAAGCGGGTTGGAGTGCGAGCGCTTTGGCGAAGAAGCGCTGTGAGATAGACTGAAAATATTCCGGAATGGTGACGAGATGGGAGTCACCGTGCAGTCGATGTCGTGCTGGTACGGTTCTACTTCGATCGCTATGAGGGTGAAACGGTTTTGGACCATTTGAAGGAGATTTAATTTTTCCGTGACTACGTGGACGAAGACGGCGCTGGCGTAAGTCATAACTGGTCTTACGCAGGAACTCGAGTTTATGTCTTAGTGACATTTTGCTATTTGCGCAGATGAGTTGGTAAACCTGGCTCATGATGAACGTGGCCCTATTCCTCGCATTTCTGATATGTGGACGGAAACTGAGTTTTCGGTCAAAGGTGACCCCAGGGATTTGACTGATTATACCCAAGGAATGGATGGCTCGAAGATCGTGATTTTACCTAGCTTTCTAAGGCTAGGTAATGGTGCCGTGTAGAATGGATTGCCTGAGCCTCTTTCTATTTCGTAATATCACTTGTGTAAAGTGAGAATATTAAGGGAAAGAGAGAACGGAGCCCTGCGGGACTTCCGCTAGGAGCGGCCGGCTTAAGGAGCGTCGTTTGCCGTTTATACGATATCGGAAAATGCGATTCGACAAGAAGGCTCGTATGATGTGCACGAGCCGGTATTAGCAAGTATATTTTATAAATTTAACTGTTATTCCAGACTTTGTCGAATGCCTTTGAGACATCGAAAAATAGTGCACCAGTACCTACTGGGTTTTTGAGGGTGAGTCCTACAAGAATGTGTTCCGTTAAGCGGAAGGCCTGTTGACCTAAATTCCTAAAAAAAAAGAGTCCTAAATTCGAACTGTTCGTCGGGAAGTAATCTATTTGCTAGGACGTGTTCTTTTAGTCGCCTAAGAATAATCGTCTCGTATACTTTGCCCATGGTGGTCAGGGGCTAATTGGGCGATAACTGCTGGGAAGGTTCCGCAGTTTGTGCGATTTGGGAATCCCGATGACGTCCGCTTCCTTCCAGGCATCCGAGAAGGAGCAGCTGGGGAGGAGCGTGGCAGATCATATTAGCGGGAAGCGATTTAAGTATTTTATTGTTAATCCCGTCGAGACCGTAAGCTGACCTCTTTTTTAATGATGTCTGTAACCTCATCTGTGGTCACAGGTTCTAGTGGTTCACCCGCCCGCTGCTGGTAACGCTGACCTAATTGACACATCGACTTCTACCTTCGCTGGTGATTGGGGTCCACGGGGTCGTTTGATGGGGAGCATTTGCTCTCTAGACTCTCCGCGATATATTCGGCTTACTCCGAGTCGTCGAAGGGGAAAAGTAGCAATGTCCGGTAAAATTAGCGGGGGCATTTGTGCGATGCTGCCAGCCACCAGTAAGCGGTATTCGAAGGCTCCAGGTCCTCTTGCAGGTTGCACCATTTATCGTCATTGTAAGTCAATTGTAATTTGATGTGCTCTTTGACCCCCTTTGGAGGTGGCGCAGTCTAACGCGATTAACACCTGTCGGGTTTCTATCGTAAAGCTTTGCCGCGCGATTTTTTGACCTTATCAGTCGACGGAGACTCGAGGGAAGGACCCCGAATTGATCAGTTGACGCAAGGACCGTCCTTTTCGAGTCTTCGACGGCCGAGGTAAGGTCGAAGTTAAGAGTCGATCTCGTTTGGAATAGCGTCTAACTGCTGGGTGGTCGTGGCCCTGAGTTTGCCTTCGAGAGCACGAGAGTCCACGTTGGTTTTGGTGGACTGAGGGACCTCAGCCTGCCTAAACTGCCTGCCTGCCGACTGGCCCAGCTTGAGGAGAAACGGCCTGTGGTCCGATGACAGTTCGTGTAGCAGCTCGATGGAGTCGACCGCTAAGGTGATCTTTTTAATTAACGCAATGTCTAGTACGTCGTGTATTAGACGTGCAGCGTATCGTGTTGGGGAGTCGGGAGCTATAACATCGAAGTTATATGAGCACATAAGGTTGTGAAGCGACCTGCTGTTTCTGTACTCCCTTGTTGAGTGCCAGGAGACATGTTTACTTTTTAGGTGGCCCGCTATGACGACCGAGGTCTTCCGCCAAGGCTGTCGAAATTAATAAAAATTGTAATCCATTGGTTCTATCTAACGCATTTCTTGCGCAGAGAAGATGAACCATGACGGCTAACCCCCCAAGACGGCCCAAACAACAAAGATTACCTTCTTATTTTCAGCACTTTGTTTGCGGCTAACTCGACTCACAGTGAAAATGGAATAATCCCACTTGTGGTGCAATCACTATATGTAGCTAACGGACAGGGTCAGCTCGGTTGCTTACTGATTTAGTTAACTCGTAGATATCGTCTTTTCAGGTACTTTCAAAGTATCAAATAGTAAGTTTTACAGTTGTAAAGCTACACTGCAATTTGCTTTCAGCAGCAGAATGAATGGGTCAGCTCCACCGGGTTAGGACCACGCCCTCACAGAATACCAACGTAAAATAGCAGCAATAATGCTGCTGTGTTTCGTCACACACCGGACGAATCCGGAGACCTTTATTACTCCTTACTTTATTAAAGCACAATTGTCAGCTTTCCCACATATACAAATTCCTCCACCCCTTCACTAGCCTGATATAATGCATGTGCAATAAAGTCTGAGGTAGCAGTTGCAAAGTTAGGGAAACCAATACACATTATTGATGTTATAACATTTTAACTGTTGTAGGCTACGATGCAATTGCAACAAGAATAAATCAGCTCGACTATGGGAGTACAATGCCCTCACGAAATACCCTGCCGGCCAAAAGTTTAAAACCGCACATAAACAACATAATTATCTATCAATTGTTATAAAATCCCATAGGATAAATAAAAGGAATGCACATTTGCATATTCTATTGTTAGCATCGAATATATGAAGAAGTCATTTTTTTGTTTACTTTCAAGTTATTAGACAATAAACATCTATTGTTTTCAAACACCGAAACCAGGTGGTAGAGTCGTAACAATATTTTTATAATGTCCTTATTACTAATTACTTTGCTTTTGTTATGTATTGATCAATAATTAGGATTATTTAGCTCCTGAAAACACGTGTTTCTGTCTTATTATTACCCGAGTTAACTTGGGTTTGTTCACAAATAATCTCAATTAGTCTAAACTTGTGATTTCTACAATGAAGATGTCATAAAATTGGAAAAGCTCGAGAAATTAGCAGTAAAGTGCGTTCTGCCATCGTTGTTTTACATAATGAAGGCAAATCCGAATATGCGATTGCTTCGCAACTGAAGTTATCGAAGACTTGTGTTCATGGCACAATAACTCGATAAAGGGAGACAGGCAGTTATTAAGATCGTCCACCCTCGGGAAAGCGTCGAGAACTACTAGTGAAAATAATTTCATTGTTGTTACCAGCAAGCGAAATAGACGCTTAACAGTACCAGAAATCAGCGTTGAAGTAAACAAAACCCGATTTAAACCATTATCGTTGACCACAGTAAAACGGCAACTGAGAGATGCGAAGCTGTATGGTCGCGTTGCCGAAAACCTTTGCTAAGGCCGCAAAACAAGAAAAAACGGATGCAGTGGGCTCTTTTCCATCGATTGGAGTGAAGAAGATTTTAAAAAAATGCTTTAGACTGATGAATCCAAGTATGTATGAATGTAAGTATTTAATCCGAAGTGGAATATTTTAGAGTCACATTCATGGTAATGAAATAAAAAATATTATTTCTCCCTTGAGAATCGAACCCAAGACCCGAGGGGAAATCCAGAACAACCAGGACGCGGCTGTCATGCAAAAAATCGAAAAAGTACAAATTAATTTAAAATAATCAGAATCCAATTTATGTTTTTATTTTTATATTTTATATTTGATAGGTATAATCGACAAAATTATTTGCATCAAATTAAATTCTAAGAACAACCAATTCATTGACTTAATTTCTTCACCGCAGAGCACGAGGCAAATAGGCACTTAAAATTGCTTACTCGCGTACCGCGAAATAAACACGACACTGCTCAACTCACGACTCAACACAATAATTATATATAAATATATTAATTGATAATTTTAAAACGTATAGTTTTAAATATATTAAAGAAAATAGTCGAGCCTCCAGCAATTTTAAGCTCAGTTGTTTTGAATTTAAGGACCTTATTTCCAAAACTACAGAGTTTAATTTTTTAAATAAAATAGGGAATAAAAATAAAATTTATTAGAACGATGAATAGACATGCATTTCTTATGACAAAACATATCCAGACCTAAATAGCGGCTGTGTATAACAAACAATTATTGCAACCGGTACCACACTCATTTACGAGTATTAAGAGATTATTAGGAAATTTCCAAGTATTATTTGGAAAAACTTTTACTCCACGAAACGGTAACTGCGATGTTAATTGAAATATAAGTTGTATTTTGGAAAAGCTATAATATAAATTGTAAATATTTGTCAAACCTTTCTAACGGCATTTATATTTTATTAATGGAAGTGTTATACAGGAGGGGCAAAAAAATGTCAATCAGACATCATTATGCATTTTATTTTATTTATTCACCCTTTATTTCCTGAACTTTACTTAACTTATTAACCTTAACCTAATTAAAGGGCGGACTTGCCAAAGGCTCTATCAGTCAACCCAAGGTGTGGTGAGATATTGTGATAGGTGTAGCAATAAACTAATTCATATTAAGAAAAGACTAAGAATAGCTAATATAAAATATACAAATAAAGAACATACATATAAAATACAAATACAAATACAATATAATAGCGGCATCCACCAACAAATTCCATATGTGGATGATGGAATTATCTCAGGCTACAGGTATCTTAATTAAGTAGTCATGAAATTTTATTACTGACCTTCTTGACAAGTCATCGGGGAAGGAATTCCAGAGTAGTGTAGCTGCAACAGTAAATTAATTTGCAAGAACACCAGTAAAATGGGCTTGAATGCATATCTTGTTATTAAAAGAGGAAGTCTGTTGTGAGATAAAGACATTAAAGTTTATCTTTAAGATAAAAAGGTGATGACAGATCATTTAAAGATCATTATTCTCTTAATAAGAAAACTTTCAGAATCTTTGTTGTAAGGAAAGCTAATTAAGCTGAGATTAATATTGATAAACATGGATCACCATATTTAAATATGAATTTACACAACCAAACAAACAAAACCAAACAAAAAGTTGTTCAAAAGGTGATCGTTAAGATGAAAGTTAAGAATGTCATGGGAGAGATCCGGGTAACACACATCTGCATAATCAATGATAGGTAATATTAATGTTTGGACTAGCATGACGTATGATTTTGAGAATTTTTGAGTTATTTTGAGAAACAAACTATTTTATCGAAGCACTCATTTCGACTACGAATAATACCAGGTAAAGGATACAGACTGCAAAAAACCGTCTAGATTTCGGAGATTAAAAGTCAGTGGATAGAGTCGGAGTAAAGTGATGTTTTGACATTGAAAAAGTGTTGTGGTAAGCTTCGCGCAGTAACATGACAAATGTTCAAGAACCCACATGCAAAGAAAACTCTGTTAAGTGGTCCTTCTAAATGATGTAAACTACAGATAACGGAATCGCTATAAGAATTAATTGAAATATCAAAATCAATGGATTAATTGAAAGTTTATATTATATATTTTTACATAATCATATTTATAATTTAAGTAAATTTATAAAGAGAGAACTATGCAGTGCCAGATAAACGTTTGTTTTTTAATGGCGCGAATGACTAATGTAATATGTAGATTGTATATAATTTGTAAATTAGTGAACAAAATGATTACCGCACTGATTATTCTTAATTAAAAAATGTTACCCAAATACAATTTGCCAGAATTTATTTCCTTATGTCACATCTACAGCTAATGAGTTCAGAAGAAACGTGACATACATTAATTAAGGCATCACAGGAAATAAGCTAAAATTTTGCGATAATAAGACAGTAAGTCAAGGGAAATAAGTAATTGTTACCTAGCAACAGTGTACGGCTCAATTTTGCTTTCCCTCCTGGGACATACCTATTTAACTGCTCTTTTATTATAAGCAGATTTATTTAGATATAAATCATTTTTATTAATACATATTACTAGACATAAATTATTCGTATATCATATTACTGCCATACTACGTAAGTTGACAGTTTTCGTGTCTGCGATGACGGGGCCACAAAAATTGTTAATACACAATAATTTCAGAGTGTTTATTTCCAACGTGGGCAACGGTACAAATAGGTATTTGTGCAGAACAACGTTTTTAAATTTAAAAAATCGTGTTAAAAAAGATTGTGAAATATTTTTTATACTTATTCAAATGCGAAATATTCATTTGTTTAGGTAACATAGACTAACTTAAAATATATGTTAGCCTATGTTATTTAAAGAAATATACAAAATGTATTAAATGTAATTGATGTCCATGATTTTGTAATAAAGTACTGCAATATCAGTAATTATTATTCCTGTAATTCATAATAATTTAATTATTTTTTTACATAGGCAGTATCGCAATTTTATAATAGTAATAATATATATTTATATATTTTATTAAAAACGGTTTAGTGTTTTGAAAGATATTGATACCAGTTGAGGCTATCATTTCAATTCATTCGTTAACAATGCTTCACCCATAATAATATATAGGAAAGTATCCTTGTTTGCGAGCGACCGTCAGTTGTCCAGGATCTCAAGGAGTTCCGAACCTCTTCTATTTTAAAGCAATATAGACAATCCCTCATAATAATTCTAGGTTAATGACATCTAAAGAAACCTAAGACATTACTTCCGCAATAATTTCAGAAGGTAAAATGCCTAATATGTCTAGGTACAAAATTGCCTGAATATCGTTTACAGAAGTAAACGATATAAGGAGGATAAACTAGACATTTCTCGTTTCTCATAGTAACTAGACAAATTCAAACGGTTCTCAAATCAAAACTCAAATCGTACTTTATATTTTTATATTATTGGTTGGTTCCAAATTGGCTATACGAATTCAGTACGGAAACCAAGTAGAAAACTTTGATTAGGAACTGCAAAGGTATCCAATGAGTCTTTTTTTATTACATTGAGTGTAACAAATGAGCACACAGTTCACCTGATGATAAGTGATTCCTGCGGCCCATGAGATCTACATTCATCCTTGACAAGGAATCATAATCCGGATGCATTGTTATCCTTGACGACTGAAATGCAATGCATCGTCACCAAATAATAAAGGTGAACACAGCAACATTATGGTGCTATTTCACGCTGGTATTCTGTGACTCCCCAAATTAAACACAGCAACATTATGGTGCTATTTCACGCTGGTATTCTGTGAGGTCGTGGTCCTTCCTCGGTCGAGCTGATCCATTCATTTTGCAGTTATAAACAAACTGCAGTGTGGCTCCACTGTTAAAACATTATAAGACATATTGCTTATATGTCTCATAAAGTTTAATAGTGTTTTAGCGGGAAATCACACCGATATCCGTTTGAATATATGTTTTAAAATGGATCTTTTAATTTATAGTTTTAGATCGTTTAAATAAAAGTTTATGATTTACTGATATTTCACACAATAGAAAATGGTCGTACCTCAGGCTGTAAATTGCAAGTTTTTCCCTAGCTACCCCATACTCGTACAATCTCTCTCAAAACCCTATCACAAAACTTTTCCACAGACCTTTAATAATTTCATTTTTAAAAATTAAGTACCAAATTGGGCTCGTACGCCCCGTTACACAATTGTGCAATAAATACAACGCTAGCTGCGATGTCATGTGATACATTGACGAACTTTATGATAAACCCTAAATTTAAGAAAGTAGTAATGACTGATTAGTGTTAACCTATTTTAAGAAAATAAATGGTAAATCAATAAAAAAAATAAATCCTTAATCTGCAAAATGCAGAAATAGCAAGATTTTTCATTTAAACATTAGTTTTCAGTTTGCAATGTTAAAACACATTTTTATCTTTTATCCACGGAAGAAACATTTTTGGGTATTTACCAAATAGCATTTGTTATCCGCCCTAAGCTTACTAAAAGTTTACGACTCAGTCCTGGGCAAATTAAATAGTCGTAAATAATGACGACGAGACGTGCGCGATCCGTTTCGGAAGTACAGCGGACAAAACAAAACACTAATGAATATTTAAAATCTATCTTTTCTTATTTTTAGCACCACCCAACACACACATTGCCTTATTCACTCGTCACAAAACTTGACGTAAAAGTGAAAGATATGCGTCGACACGATATACATAAACAAGTTCGTAGTATGAACTAAACACAAGCTTATCGTTGATGTACTAGTTAATAAGACCCGATTTTAATAAGTAGTTTATGTACTCCAGAATTTTCTGTGGCTGCGTCTTTCAGGAAATATACCGTAGGTCTTATTTATGATTTTTTTTTGATTTTGATTTGATTGACATTAAAGTTTATTTTTAAACTTAACCATTGATCGAAATTTCCTTGTTTTATATCACATAATAAATGGCTCTGTTAAAAATATTTGATATATTTCATTATATAATATTAAAAAACATATCTACCACAGAAAGGCAAATAACTTTATCATTTATCAATGCAGCCACATCACAGACTAAGTTCACTACACTAATTACTGGGTTCACTGTTTTGAAAGGTAAAAAATTAATTGTTATCTATAAGGGCAGCAATGCCACCCTCGTTAGGATTGCGCTACTATTGTAGCAAGAATAATCTTGGTGAGATGCATCCTTCATTTACGAATAGTTTAAACCAATGGAGATCACGGGCTGAGATGCATACGGTGTGCCAATTGACACCCTTGTCCTAAAGCTATTGACAATTTAATCAAGGAAGGGTTCTCAACAAAATTTTGCTTTTGTAGAAATAAGAGCTTTATTTAAATAAGAAAAATTTGCTAGAATTATAGTTTATATTAATAATAAATGAAAAATAAAAAAAAAATTGAAGTATAAATAATCTTTAGGCACTTTATTTTTCTATGAAGCTGAGTCTGAGAGGTATAAAAGTTAGGACTCCGGCCCATAAATACCTACATCTATCCTTAACAAAGTTTCAAGATACACATCCGTTGTCCTATGGACTTGATTGAATTGCCTCGCTATGAGTTATAGGATATGCGGATATCTACCTATTCACCAAATATATATAATATAAATTAAAATAATAAAATAAGAGTTAACTTCATCACAGTAGAGTGTGATAATAACATCAGAAGTATTGCTGATGCTATTAATAGCATGTACAGAAAAAATCGTGTGAAAGTAAAGTAAGGGTCATGAGCATTAAAATATAGCTTTTGAAACATTCATTATGTATGTATAAGGTATATATATGAATATATATATATATATATGTGTGTATGTATTGAGAATCGATGACCATACAAGAAATGTTCTTTTCTTTTCTTTAAAAAATAAAATTCTGTACCAATAATTTTTAAAATTTGAGCTGCTGTTTAAAATGTGAAAAACTAAACAAATGGCACCACCAGCTTGGAAAGAAAATTGCAATTTATTTCACTGCAGGCGACTGATATTAAGGATTTAAGTTTAAATGAAAGCAAAAAGTACTTTAATGTAATCTCGTAGTTCCGGTTCGTTATAACTTTTTTGGAACTCAAATTACAGCTGGCAGTGAAATGCTACTAATCTTGGAAATTTTATTTTTATAAATTTATTCAAGATTTAAAAACTTAAAGAACTTATTTTTATACATATAATAAATCGGTAGAAAACTGGTCTCTGCAGTTCTAATACTTTGTGAAAACAATTGTCCGGCTATTTGTCTCATCGTTTTACCAACACATACCATTCCAAAACATTTAGTACGTAGTAGGTCCAAAATCTTGTATATAAGTAGTTGACCCTGGGTAATACAATTTTTTTTCTAACTATGCTTGTACAAAAAGAAGTGTTAAGTTTTTCAATTCTTTGTATTAATAACTACGTAACTACTAATTTATTTGTTTTAATAACTACGCTCAACCGGTACGTTATACTAGCTGGCATAAATATTTAGCTTTGCAATCTTGAATTGGGTAAGTGTTAAACACTTCTTTTGCTTATTTTATCCATTGTCGTTAGGTTCAACTTCAATTGCTTTTTTTATATTATTTTTTAATTTATCTTTTTAATTAATTATAATTAATTCCTGTTTTCGATTTCTTAATAATTTATTTTGTTTTAACGTTATGTTAAATACACATATTGGCTTGTTAAATACAACTCCGTTCTGCAAATCCCACAGTCATGACGACACACAGACAGCCAGAGGCGGCTTTACCTATAGTGCAGGGTGTGCGTTACACATGGGAGCAGCGGTATTAGGGGGCCTCGGCACTTGATGACCGATCATCTCAACGAGTTAGTGTGAAAGTTATTTTTTTTACAATTTCATTTATAACAATGACAATACGGAAAAAAAGACATTTGTACCTATTCCATTTTGACCGCGCGCTTACTAGAGAGTAATGATTGCACACGGTCGCTACATGGGCTAGAGACGCCTTTGCAGACAGAGCACATTCTCTGGAATGGAATGTGCATGCACTCCCTACTAGCTACTATCGTAACTACTGTGTTGTTTTAACTCTCTCTGTGTCTACTAAAATACGCGCGTTTGTAAAATAAATCACTCTGCTTTAGTGTTCTATACACATATTAATTTCTTAATTTCCTACCATCTATCTGAACTCTTGTCTTATTGTGAATATAGTATCAATAAATTTAATCCACAAGACTTCTTCATTATAATTCTATTTAATACATAGTAAATAATAATGTACATACTTTTTTAACAGTTTTAATTTAATATAGTATTCGAATGAAGTATTAAACAAGTGATGTTAAAAACACCGTAACATAGTTATTTTATTATTATATAACTTATTCATAATGTTTATCAATGCATGATTTATACTTGTTTAGAATTGTTTCGAAATTGATATCTGTGAAAATCACGACGCTTTTAGACTGATTAAAAAGAGTGTTATATAATTGAAAGGCTGAAAAGATACGAAATGAACGTCAGTGGTGTGTACATCCACATGCTACAAGTTTCAAAGGATATAGTCATAACTGTAGAATCGGTGAGGTATAACACCCAACGGCCTACCCGTCTTAAGATGAAAACGGGCGAGACGAAGGTCATGCTGAACATCCTGGTCCCACATAGCGTTCGGGAAACTGCAGGAAGGAACGCTCTGGAGTCCGAAACTCGCATTGGCCACTGCAGAATAGGATGACCCCCATGCATAGGCGCTGTGGAAGAAACGACCCAAGAAACTCTTCTATCTGTGTTGAGTGATAAGAACCGCCTTGTGATGTGTCGGTATCGCAAATAATTTTTTTTACGAAACCCTCGACGTCGTTGGGGGCGGTAGGTTGGTGCAGTATTGGAATGTAGTGTGTTGATCAGGGCTGGGACCCTAGTGGTCGCGTCGTCAGAGTTGCCTCGGTCTCCTTCGGACGTGGGGTAATTCCAGATGGGATTGTTTGACGGCACTCACAATCACCGGGAATGGGTGTGTGACGGCAGAGTCGAAGTATCAATGGGAAGCCTGCTTCAGGTACTCATTTCAGGTAGCTATATTCGGGAGCTATGTGTAGATTTTCATTACGCAAGTCTACTCACTAGTCGATTTCTACGACTGTCACGTGCTGGTTATTAACAGATTATTGCGAAAGACTTCTGGAAGGGCTCAAATTTATAAATGCACTCGTCACCCTCTCTAATCAAAAGTAGGACATTGTTAAAAAAAACAGGGAAAAGTTCGTAAACAATGTCAGAGAAATGGAAGTTTTTGAGAAACATAACCAGATAATAAGATCAAAACAATATGTTATATACGTATTGGCCCCCTCTGTACACCAGACTCGCGATTCTAACAAAAGTGCAAGGTATAAAAGACAGCTCATGTGCATCTTTGATATGGATGAATGTAGATATATATAGGTCGCAGCTATCACTTGCAGTTCAATTGCCACCTTCATTTGCACCATAAAAAACTTTCATAAAAATAAGTAAATTAAAACTTCGGTCTAAGTTTTTTATGTTAATTTTACCAGTAACTTCAATATTCCGTATAACATACAACGTATAACATATTGCATTATTAAATATGTTCAATCCAGAGAAGACAGCGTATAGCATATAGAGTATATCTTAAAAGAGTATGTACCTACATGATTAATAATTGTTATACCTATAATTATCAGTTTATATATTACGGTTTATTGCTTTTCTAAAATAAATATATCAAAAAATTTATATATCTCATGACAATTTAAGATATTCTTATTTTAAATACTAATGAAGTTCTCGTAAGTAAGATGAAAACCTTTGGTCCGATCAGTCCATCCATTTAGTGTGACCTAAAATAAAGTTATGACCAATGTATTTGCCTCCCTTAGCAATTATTAATCCCGTCTGATGGCGGGAAATTTTTCTAGTTATCGCGTTCTACTTTGCTCTGATTGACTTGTCGTTATCTAAAATTATTAATTATTTAATAACTACTACTACATTTCACTAAGCAACAAAGAACCTAAGTCTATATTAAACTAATACACCACAAACTACAAGTTCTCTTGCTGCTTATTATTACCACACCTCGGAGGAAGGATCTCGATTACGGAAACGCACTAAGCGATAAGTTATTCCCTTTTTTTCGCAATTTTCAGATATGCATTAATATAAAAAATGTAATAAAAGGCTCCTGTCTATCCTTACCTATCATCTTTTAAAAATAAAATACACTTTTTGGTGATTCTGTAGAACCCCACCGTACGGCGAGCTAATTTCCCACTAATCATGATTTTCATAAAAAAACGCTGGACAAATTATGACATATTTCCTAAACTAGGGCAATTGTCTATATATATAACTTTGCGGGACTATCATACTGCCTGTTAGCTTTAGAGTGATCATGAGTTATTTTAACTTCAGTACATCTTACGGCACCCACAGATGAGACTCCTAAATGTCCTAATGTTTCTAAATTAAACTAGTTGTTTTTCCATCTTGAGATCTTTTTTTCCACATGATTATTTCCTATCTCTTTTACAAGGTTATGCTCCATCGAGCTTGTAGTTTATCAATATTTTATTTATATCAAGGATTTTTCTCACACTCACATAATAGTAAAGCATGGCTATTTAGTATAGAATTACTAATTAGAGAATATTCTCGAAATTACCGGTATTGTTTATAACCGGGTTGATAGTTTGGATTCTTCATACTACAATGAGCATGTAATATTCTCGGATTATGGCATGAACGCGAGAGAGATTGTTATAAAAAAATATTGTATTTACGAATTAAGGAGTCAACTTAGTTTAATTAAAACCACCACCATTAACAAAAGTTGTGATTTAATTGCACGTTAGGGAGGTTGCTACTCGCTGCTTGAATTTTTTAATGGTATGCCACTGTTTTACACGGGCTCGCAAACTTTAACAGCATTACAAATTAAAAGCTGGTCGAGCCTTTATATATCAGTAACTTTAATTTTAACTAACTTTAATTAACTAAATATATCACTCAAGGCTTCCCGACGATATATGTAGAACCGTAGATGATGCCGAGGCCTGCCTATAGCCAAATCTTGTGCTGTTAGCCGTCTCACGAAAGATACTAGACTCGAACGTGCCTATTAGGGCGAAACCTCAATTATGTCCGACAGACTATCACTTAAGAATGTTTCTCAAATTTACTATCAAGTCGGAATGCGTAAGCTTGCATACACCTTGGGCTACGATTATCGCTTGGTCTGGGTCGTCGAGGACGTGCTTCGTTCAGCGCGATACAATGTTGAATGTTATGATATTATGTGTGGTTGCACTTACAACCTGGAGGTTGTGCTCGGTATCTTCAATATATATTTCTATAAGTGTGTAAAAGCAAATCAAGAGAAATATCTTATGTATTGACGTACACTATTCATCAACTTATTCGCGACTTTTTAAGGCTATTCGGAGTACAGATTAATTAATATGTTTCCAAGATATATTAGAGGAAATATGTAGATGTATAAGAAAAATTTCGGTAGTTATATCCATTTTTTACCGAAATTTTGAACTAGTCCGCTTCAATCTATTCGGATATTTATTACACATCTTATGCAACATTGCAATTGCAATGCAGTGCATTGAAAAAGTTTGCTTTCAGGTACCATCCTAAATATAAAACACTTGAATGTCTGATGCTTCAATGAATTGCATAGTGACTACTTCTAAGAAACGTGCAAGTAAAGCGGAGAAAAGAGTTTAAAAATATTTAATTGAGCTTAATTTTTTATTTATAGAATAAGTGACAAACGAGCAAGCAGCTCATCTGGTGCCAATGAACTTTCGCAACACCAGAGGAGTCGCACATTCGCTGCTAACCTTTAGAAAAGGTGTAGGCTCTTTTCTTCATGGTCCCGAAGTTACATCGGTTCGGAAATACCGCTAGCGACAGCTGATTCCGCAGAGTAGTGCGTCCACAGAAAATTTCCCGTAAAGCGATTGCCAACCATCGAGATAATGAGGATGAAAAATTTCATTCTCATCATCTTCGAATCCTATCGTGATGTACGATTTATTCAATTTAAAATGGTTTTACTTTAATCACATAAATACCGCTGAACACGTGGTAAAGTTACAAAGTACTGAAAAATGGTAATTACGAAATATATTGTAACGTTGCTTCATATTAAACTGTCATGATGTACCTGAATCCTTTCGTTTTGTACCCAATGGGTGTCATCCGCATTGCTGACACAATTTCCAATACTGCATTAATAAATAATAAATATAGAAGTTATGTAAAAAATAAACAAATAAAAAGTTCGAACGTGAAAAATTACCTAATGGCACTACCATGGCAAAATAAAACGGCGAGTATTTATGTAGTATATGCGTAGCAAAATAACTATAAGTTATTATATTTAACTTAATTTACGGTGACAATTGGGTATTAGAAGTTCGAAACATTTGTCTTTGTCTGGCTATACGTGTCAATCTAGCGGCGAAGCGGGCAGGCTGATTTGACTAGCTAATTGAGTTATTTTTAATAAAAAGCGTTTATCAGAAGGTTCCAGATGTTTCACAAACAATGTTCAATTTAAATCAGACCTGTTGTTTTCTAATGATTAAAATATTTTAACAACAAAAAAATCAATAGAATCAAAATTTTGACCATATATTTTCGTCCCATTTATTAAAATACCGGCGATTAAATAACAGTTAATTGGATACACCTTTAAAAGGGAAAGAAAAATCATTTCATAATTTTGTAGATACATGTTAACTTTAAACTGAACTGTGTGCTCGTTTGTAACTCTTGATGGAATAAAAAAAAATCAACGAGATTTCTCGTAAGTGAAAAATGTTAAATAAATATTTTAATGTTCTAATTTTACATCTTACGCAACCACTATACAATTACATTTTCGTTTCACAGATTCTTATAAAAACATCAATCTCCCACATATTATATATTTGGCACCTAATATTCCTATTTAAATGACGATAAAGTTTCTATCTACCTTGTTTAGGATTAAAGGCGAATAATTATGTTATTTTGCATTTTATATTTTATATTTGAAGAACTCTTGTTTAGATGTCATTATTATTCAGACATTTTCTAAGGTAACAAACAAAACGTCTTGACTTTTAATTCTAAGTAGGTAGGATTACAATAAGACGTTGGTATTGTAACTGAAAAAGCTATAGCGGTATCTTTTATAGTATTAACAAGAAAGTGGGCAGAGAAACTGATATAGAATAGCTATATCAGTTTCTCTGCCCATAATATATAATATTCTTTTTATTAGATATTTCTAATGGTCATGCAAACAGGTGACTTACGGATAACTTTTCCAATTTCCAATGGTCAAAGTCAAAGTACATTAACCCTAATCTTGTTTTAGTGTTAATCTTGTTTTATGTAAATCTCGTATAATGTTTCACCCCGTAGCCGTCATTAAGACCCTAACTATACTTAAAGAAGCATTTGTTTAGAAAAGTTTTGTGTACAAACTTTGAGATAAATTATCCCAGATCACCTAAACAAGTACGTGAATTTGCTTCTAATCTCTTATGATTAATCGCATTTGATTAAATAAGACTTCGCAAAGCAAAGATAATGTTGTAAATTGTATTTATATATATATATATATATTCTTTTATATTTGGTTTTCTTCTTGTTTTATATTATTACTCCAGATTTTTTTTATTAACAACTGTCTTTACTCTTATTTGCTTTTATTATTTACCTTTTTGTTACTATAATAATGATATATTTTTTGAAGGGAGAACGGTGCCGAAGACGGTGAAATTCGGATTTTAACGTAGTTCGGCGATTGACACTTACTTTTTTTATATATGGTAATATAATATACTTCAGTACTAAGTTTCAAGCAAATTGTACATTGGCATGGAAATAAGGTTTATATAAATGATGAATAAAACACATGTTTGAATTGTATTAGCTTGATCTAAGAAAATTGTTGAAAGCAAACAACAAATAAATCTGGGCCACGCATTTCGCCCTGCGATGTTTCACTTTTCTACAGCAGTAAATACTTTTTTTACCTTCTTTCATTTTTTACAAAGAAACTTTCTTTGCTTTCACGCTACTTTTAAATATTTTCACAAAAACCCAATTTTTCTCTACTCCCCTAGTTCGTTTTAATAAGTCTATTCAGTTATGATTTAAACAAACATGAATATTTATCTATCTTCCAATATGCTAATTAGCCGTACGCCGCCGGACAACTTGGAGCACCAATGACAAATTGTTGACAGTAATGGATAAAATACCCAGTAAATAATATTGTTTTCAATAAAACTGGACCCAGACCTAAACTAGAATAATAGTAATTTAATACACTTCAACATAATACACGTTTCCTTAAATATAGTATAGTTCATCTAAATCATTTACTATATTAGTCGATAAAAAATGATGAATAATCCTCTAGATGAATGAAGATTGAACATTTTGAAACAGTTCGCACACTACACAATACAACAAAACCATTTTATAAATCAATAATGGCCCTTTTTTTACTGCGACTACGCATTTGTTACCCATACCGACCTTACTAAAAGTTAACGACATTGTCACTAGTAAATTAGTTAACCGTAAATTACGTCGACCAGACGTATGCGAGCCATTTCACAGGAACGGCAAGCAGGATAAAATACTAGTGAATATTTGCCTGTTTATTTTACTACTAGGGCATATCTCACATACCTTCCGATCATATGGCAGCCTCTTAATTCAATCCCATATTTTATTAATTAAAAGTTGTTATTTGTACGAATTTTGTAAATATATTTAAAATATCTTATAAGATACGTATATGTTTGTGGTGTCAAATAAAATTATATGAGTTTAATAATTGAATAAGATTGAATTATAACTGTCAGTTCCCAACGCCAAGACGACAAAATCTGGGAAGTATTTTCTTTAAATTTACCTCTTTTTCCAAACACGTATTTACTAATTAACACTTAACACTTATTGTTAGTAAAAAATCTCTAGACATTCGTTTTGCTTAACGAGTGCATGAATTCTAAAAATCATTGATTTGGAGTTAATATCACTTGTTCCCCTAGATTTTATTTATCCTAGAATATTAAAAGTACTAACAGCATTTCTACAAATTTAGTTCATGAGTACAAATTTCAACAGCCAGGATACAGTTCGTTCATTTAGTTTAGGGTTCCGGAGACTCGATTACTGGTGGCAAGGCATAACATCACAGTAAGGAAAAATAGGAAAATTTGCTAAGTTTTAAAAACATAATTTATTTACTACACCAAAGAAAATTAAAAATTCATAGAAAATACAAGAGCAGTCACAATCTTCAATTGATTTTTTCTATTAAAACATTTAACCACATTATTATTTGGGCGTACATAAATATGCTCCAATGGTTTGCAAAAATTTGCAATGAAATGAAATGAATGAAATGAAAAATTTGCAATGAAAGCCCCCTAGAGCTGGTTATTTAAAGGCTAAAAGTACTGTTGACCTGGAAAAGAACTATTAAATTGGTAATTAATTTTGTATTTCCGGTGGGCTATAAGTTTTTAAAATTTTAATTTCTGTTGCCTGTGTAAAAATTGTTTAGATTGTCACATTTGATTTAAAATGATCAGTGAGAAACAAGTACCTTATATTTATTCAAACAGTAATTTTTTTTAGTTCTAATACATGTTTATTGATAATTTTATTAGTTAGATCCGAAATTTCTGGATTAAATCCAAAATGTCAAGTTCATGATTTATATACCGAAAAGTAAGATATACAAGTGCGGCACGGAAGTCAACTTTCTTCAAACTAAGTAATTCCAACTTATCATAACATAAAGTTTGCATTACATGTGTTAATAAACTTATTCGCATCGTAATGTTAGTGTAACTTATATGTAAAAACTTAACTCAAACATCTGTCATCGTCATTGCGTCAAACATTAGAAAAGTTTTAGTAATGTACACACCTGGTGTAATCTACACCTGTATATGATGACAGTTGTATAATCTTGTTTGGAACTTCTTGTACCTATGTATTTACTTATTACAATTTTGTTTTATCTTATTTCAAATATTAACGGTGAGGTCGAGACACGCCGCAACTGCAAACTGATTTTGTCATGAACAAGGATCAGCTAGCAGCTATATTGTGTTGTGTTCTGAATGTGTAGTAGCGAAAACTAGAAAACCAATTATCGCAATAATAATAAGCAATGTAAATAGGTTGAAGATTATATTAGATCTGGTAGTTTTTTAATGTTTGAATCAGCTACTCGCATATACTGGATGATATTTTGACTGTTAAATTCAGTTTTGTGGTTAAATAACTCTAACAAATATAAATAGTAACTCTAATAAATTATAATAATTGCCGCCTTCCTGACGATTCCCTCGGGCATGTTAGATTCCGGTGGTTCAGTGCTTTCTAACTCTTGAGTTTTTGCACAGGTATGTGCTTTCAGAGATAGACCTAAGCTAACCTAGTGCTCAGGAGCTTGCACTTAAGTAACGTCTTGTGAATCAGAGATTGCCTTTTTATGAGTGCACACCACTGAAGACCATGTTTAAAAATAACCACTCCATGGTCTACTAGCCCATCATCACGGACAATATTATTCTTACGATTAAGCCTGACATCTTATTGATGGACTTGGTACAGTCATTGAAATTTTTGGCCGACATCATCATCCCGTCTGCATCTGGCATCTAACCGATATGTGGAGCTATGTATATATGTTGACCGAAATTAACTTATAGTCGTGCCTAAACGTATTTATCCCAACCAGTCTCTCCATTCATCTGGTGGTGGTTGGATCTCCGTGACGTGCTACGCCCGGCGCAAATACAGAATTTTCATTTTTAATTTTTAAGTTATTGTAACTGTACATAATATTTTGTTGTTTCATAAATAAATGGTATATATTTAAACAATATTTAAATGTCTTATGATATTTTTCTAATCGTTAATATTTAAATTACCATATTTATATATATAATACAAAGTACTTCGTGTAAGTCATTCCTCATACAGTAAAAAATAAAATAAAAAGTGACAATAGTAATTGCTAAGCTGAATTGTTGAATTAATCTTAGTAATAGATTATCACGTAATATAAACTTTTGGTGGGCTACAACCGCAACTAAAAAAATAGCGACGGTGCTTTGAATGCATAAGTATGCTAGCTTAATAAATCCCTATTCACTCTCTAAGGATGTATAGACCTAGTCCGGCCATAAGTTCTGTTACAAATGAAAATGATTTTTTTTTAATGAAGTAATGTAATATTATTAAAATTTATACCTACATATTTATTAGTCTCAGTCTAAAATAAAAAGAAAATATTCTATTCGAAAGGTGGCCCCTTGGCTTTTATACAGGCCTTTAATCGGTTTGGCTTGGGTAGTTCGTGCCTTGTGACCAGGTGCAGAGTCCTGCTGGAAAGTCCACGGTATATTTATAAAAAAATGTATTTCTGAGAGGTTTCACAACATGATCCAAGACTGTATCTTGATACACTTTGACTGAAGTTTTCACTCCTTTTTCACAAAAATAAAAATAGTTTTGTGACTCCTTGATAAGACACGCCCCAACAAACCATCACTGACGCAGGATTATGACAACGTTGTACCTTTCCGACCACTTGAGTAGCTTCTTTAGATCCGTGAGCGTACACTTTAACATTTTTCTTATTGTAGTGTTCTTCAATCGTGAAAATTTTTTCATCGGTAAACAGAATATTTCTGTGCCTTTACGCAGGTGCGTATCGCGACAGAAGGCGTTTTGATCGATCCACTCTCTTTAATTGTAAAGATTGATTTAGGGCATGTCCTGTACATCAACGATAAGCACGGAGCTTCAGGTCTTGTTTTATAATACGAGTCCTAGCTTATATAGTTTATAATTATAGCTTCCTAATGGGGTTTCGACGAATTCTGGCTTCAACAGCATTAACAGCTTTTATAGTTATAACTGCACGCGGCCGCCCCGATCTCTTCTGGTCTTCGACAGGGGAAGTGTTGTTGTATCTGTTGATAGTACGATATACGAACATACGGTTGATACCAAGCTTTTGAAGTGTCTGGAATACGACCGACGGCTCCATACCCACTTTGTGCAAGGCGATATTGTAATTTGATAATGAACACGAAAAAATATGTTAAATGGCGCAAGATCGAACGAAGTTGTTAAAATAATATACGTGTTCCAAATTCAAAATAATTAAAAAGTTGAAAAAACGAAAATTTTTTATATGAAAGTATTTATGGCCAGACTAGTTATATAAATATATATATGTATGTGTGTGTATATCCACTTATTCGATAACAGGTATCACTTACTAAATCTAGATTCAAAGGTGCTAGTTAGTGTTTTCATTTGAATGTATTTTACTTATTGCAAAGTTATACTAAAAGACGTCGTCGTCGTCGTCGTGCCGCACCGCACATCCTTTGCTTAAACTCAGTAAATTTTCATAAGTTGAGGTGTGTTAATTACAACTTATAATAACAGAAGGCGCTTTATGCACTCCAAAGTTGCATGCAAAGTAAACCGAATTCACTTATAATATTATATTGAACAAACTTTCGAAAGGTAAATAGTTCGACTTTCAATTCCCTTTGACTGTTTCGAATTGAATATACTATTAAAACAAGAGTGTGATTTTAATAGGATTCATATAATCCCAGATCTCATACAAATATTCTAATAATTACGTATATAAGTATTAGTATAAATCTTGGTGTTTGTTCAATTACAGTGTCAAGTGTCAAAATCATTTTACATTCTTAATAATTCAACTAAAATACTTTTTTTTCTGTAACCAAAATTTATATCCTATTTTATTTTAGTGATCACCTATTCTTTTTAAATACCTTTCCTTTAGGCACTTTTTTTAATAAAAATACTAAAAAATATATCCGAAATTTAAATCTTACAAGTTAGTTCACCATTTTTCGGATTCTTATAAAAACATCGCTCGCTAACATTTGCCTAGTTTGTGGCGTCAGACGATTCTGCTTTTAGGTGAAGAATCTAAAAAAGATCGAAATTAAGTATGTTTGTAGTATCGTCTCATTCCAAGATTAACCCTAGAGCCTCCTTGAGCTTCCTCTACTTTTTCCTATCGTGAACTTTTGATTTCAGAGCCGCCCATGACAAGCTTGCTGTGACTTTATTTCCTTTTAGTACCTTGAGGTGGTGGTGGGGTGAAATAAGTGAAACCGAATGAAAATGTTTACAACCAATTATGAATTACTTTCTCTTAATTATTTTACTTGAGATACAACAGGAATCAAAGCTTAAGATATGTGTTGTTTTGTTCCCTAAGTATCACTTCCAGTTCGTGATCCTATTACTATGTCAAGAACAACACATCAAGTTGCTTTTAAAGTCTAATTGATGTGTGATATACAAAATCCAGTTTAGATAATGTGCTCTGAAGGAGTTTTCCTCTTCGTTGTCTTTTATAATAATTCTTAATAGTATTTCATCGTGAACAATAAGATGTATATTGATGTACTAAAAGTTATTACACACTTCTAAGCACAAGAAGTTTTTAGACGCCTATTTCACTTCAAAGATACCTATATATAAATGTTATTATAATGTTTTCGTACACCACCGAGTAGCTGAGAGTCACAAATCAAAACAATACCGAGTTTTAGAAGTTAGTTATTACCAGAGCTTTTAATGCCAGCCCATATAATCAAACTACGATGAGAGAGAATAACTAAAGACGAGCATTCGACTCTCGACCTATCAGGGCTCCAATACAACTTTATACTTTATCTTATCATTTAATAATTTTCTTAGAAAGAACGTTATATATATCTGGTAACTTACAATATAACTGCTCTAAATAAACAAATTGAAAGTATATATAAATATAGTATATAGTATATATACTTAAACTTTAGACAAGACCGTATAATATCTTATAATTAAATTTACAATTGTATATATACATACAATAAGTGTTAAAAGTCTTTAAACACACATAAATGTCTAATTCAGGAAAATTAAGATCGGAGAAGTAACCCAAGGCAGATATTTGCATCACTGTAGCACACTTTATAGTTATATCAGTTTTATTTAATATTCAGTGAATAATGTCAGTCCCTCTTGAATTAACACTCGAAAAAATATTAATTTATAAACTAAATTTATTTGTTCATAAAATTAATATTTTGGAATTGTTATTAGAATAATTGATTCGAAAACCCATCTCAATCAAGTAATTTCGACTAAATAAAATAATTTTGCTACGGTTTTATAAGGATTTGTTTACTAGTGATTGACCTTACGTATTTGGATATTTGAACATGGTACACTTAAGTTAAGGTTATAAAGTTCATGCTTGTAATTATTTTATAAAGAAGATCAAAGTGTTTTTTCTACGTAGAAACCGCGGTGTTCAAGGTGAATACAAGACTTAAATCCAAAAATTACATAAATAGTTATCGTGGTGTTTATCCTACATATACACACATTCATAGACTTTTTTATACTCGTGGAAATGCCTAACACATAGAAGCTCTCACGAGTTATATCGGACTCACAGCAACTATAACACCACGATGTTTTCATTGCCTATGGCAGGTCCACGTGAACGATTTCTAACACATCCGTGCTGTTCACTTATTAGGACCCTCTCCTTCAAGGAGATTACCCACTTCCTCCACCTGTCCAGGCATGCCGGAAAACGAGCGCACGTTTTCCGGCATGTTATAAGGTCTCTCCTCTGCAAACTCCGAGGCAAGAACACGTTACAATGAGAACGCAACCTACCACCACCCACACAACAAGATGGTGGCTTTTTTTTGCCCATGACATCCACATTTATCCTTGACAAGGAATCATAATGTGTTGCCACCATTGAGGCAAGGTCTCCGGATGATTACACTCCCCAGACGAAACACAGCAGCATTATGCCGGTATATGACGCTAGTATTCTGTGAGGGCGTGTTTCTACCGCGGTCGAGCTGACACATTCATTCTGCAGATAGAAACAATCCTCGGTGAAGCTAAGAGAAAAAAGAGAGAACACGGCCAGCCTCTACCCTGGGGCAGCTGAGTAGGAGTCCTAGGGTGACAGGAATGTTGGAATTATGTTGCACCATTCTCCCTACCTTCCTGGACTCAAACGAGATTAGGCTTTCGATTAGCGGACGCTGCTGAAGTTGCTTGGGTATGAGCACTTCCGTATGCAAAAAAGATTTCCATCGTGGGGTTGTCGATAAGGCGGGTTCGACATAGTCTTTAATATTTCTTGTAATGTGGTGTGAGGTGTATTATTATATATAAATTGAGAAATATAACGTATTTGGCAACATATCTCACATACCTTACGAATCAACATCTAATATATATCATATAACTTACGAATGGGACTTCAAAAGCTCCAGGTGATATTGAGTATTAGATATTGAATATTTTGTATTTATTTAATAATTTATAGTACAGTTTTCTAATATAATCAGAAAACTTAATAGAAATTTGATAAATATGAATATAAATAGTGTCTTCATATGGCATATTAGTGGAATCGGTGCCATTGTCATTGACGGGCATTTAGAGATTACTGGAAATTTCCAACCATTATTGGGAACAGCTTTGCTACGTGAAATTTAAACTTGCGTTAATTGCGATGCTTGTTTGTTTAATTGAGGTATAAGTTGCGTTTAATGAAAGTTATAACGTCGTATAAATACGGTACCGTCAACTATTTCAATAAAGGTATATATTATATTTATCATGAAATTGAAAATTTTTACACAATATCACAACTTTCAAATATCGCTCTTCGCTTATTTAATTATCAAATAAGAAATAAATTGAAACCGAAAATTTTTCACTTTTTACCACGATTCAACCGTAGCAAGGTTGTACATTGAAGACAATCAAAACCATATAGGAATAAAATAGTTTTCTATTCACTAATACAAATAAGAAGAAACGCAGAAAAATCTGACGAATAGGATTTTTTCAAGAATATGTAGATACCTTTCTTTCTACTCAGCGCCTCTAGATTAAAAAATGCTAGGAGTGCAACATGAAGTAGGGTGGTAACGGAAAACTTGGAGGGCGGAGAAATGACAATAGCGATATGAGTTTTCCATAAATTGCCATGCCAAGATTTTTATACACAAAGATCGCAATTCTGCACACAATCTGAAACAATCAATTATTTTTATATAATATTTATACTGTGGTGAACCTGACATGAATACAGCATCGTTATAAAATGTGAACTTCAAAATCATGATATATTATTAATAACATAATTTCTAAAGATGTTAACACCAATATTTGAACCGTGTTGTTCATTCTAAAAGGATAAAATCGTCTCATAGTGTCTACCATTGACTTAGCATATGGATACGACAAAAGGGCCTAGGTTTTAGCATTACCTAAATAGACAGCATATAGACATACATTCCGAAAAGATCAATGTAGCACCATAGATCATTTACACACTATTTGGAAAATTATATAGAATATTGAGAAGTATAATTTTTCTCTACACTGGGTGTATGTGGATTATTAGAAAGCTTTTGATTCCGTCGACGCTTAGGAGGTGCTTCAGTCACTTCAGCGATACCAAATTGACTGTCAATTTATTGAAGTGCTGAGATGTTTGTACAAAACAAGGCTGCGATGTTTATCCGAGTACAAAAAATTCTATTTAATAGAAGAAAGGTGTTAGACAGGTTGATGTCATGTCTCTGAAACTCTTCATATGCTGCAAAGGAAGATGTTTTCAAGTTGTTGGATTGGGAAAGGTACGGTATTAATATCATTGTGAGTACATCAGCCACCTTGCCATAATCGCCGACGGACCTGATGCTGACACTATGCTCAATGACTTAATTATGTGCCAGTGGTTGGTCTTAAGATGAACGTGGGTGAAAATCATGTCTAATATCCATGTCCATAGTGATATCATATATGAAATTGTTGACGAGTATACATATTTACCCAGAGCAAATAGTCCTGTTAGGTAAGTTCAACTTCGACGCAGATGTGAATCAATTGATCCAAATCGGATGGACATCGTATCGGGGCAACGGCGACACATTTTCTCGTCCAACATCCCTCAAAATGTCTAAACATAAAAGTCTTTAATCAGTGTGTGTTGACAGTTATTACCTACTGTACAAAGACATGATCCTTCACTGCTGGCCGTATGAGAAAGTTGAGTCACTCAGCGAGATATACTTGGTTTTTCTGTGCGTGATGGAATACGAAACATGAACATCCGCAGTAAAACGAGGGGACTGAGATAGTTCAAAATATTAGGAAGCTGAAGTGGTAATGGGCTGGCTATACAGCTCGTAGAACTAATGTGGAATATAAATTGTTGAGTGCCAAACTCGGACTAGCAATCGCAGTGAAGGACGATTAGATGCAGCGACAACCTATGGAATTTTGCTGGAAGTCGATGCGTACTGGTGAGTAAGGATCGCTTTATGGAAATCTATGGGGGAGAACTATGTTTATCAATGGACTATGGATAGGTTGTGATGATGATTATCATAGTGAAGGTCTTCATTATTTTACATGCATGCTTAGCTCATTATTTAACATTACTGAGTATATTCCAAATCAATTCTACTATGCACATTTCCTGCGGCTGTACCGATACCAAACTTTAAAAAGCCTCAGCTGTAAAGACTTAATTAATTGTATGAGAAGTTTACGTGTAAAAGAATTAATATTAACATTTACTCGTACAAAGACAAACAATCTTTGAATAACAATTTCTGCATCTGACATATACAATACGTCGAAAAGTAGAAGACATGCATTTTATTCGTTATTCATTTTATCTTCTATTCTAACCTTTATATTGTAATATATTTTAATTTACTTTATTGAGGTATGATAAGTTATAATATTACGTTCATAAAAATTACTTTGATAACTCAAATATCAGAATCTCATTTAGGGAATTGCGGTACCAAAGCAACGAAGTGTAAATGCGACATCAAGTCGAAATAATACTAAGTCTATTGTATCTGGTATTTTGAATTATTGCATACATATAACTTTCAAAATAGTCTGTTATAATATATGTTATTTATTATAAAAATTACAAAATAATACATTTCGGAGCTAGTTCTCCCCATTAGCATACAAAAACATAATCATAAATCAAAACATAATCAACATAAAAACTACATTTTTTTAACATTATTTTAATCAATCCATCTGGAACATCACAATAGATCCATCCCTTTAATTAAAATAATAAAAAATTGTAAAAAAAAAAGTATTAACAACAAATATCTAACAACCAAACCAGAAATAAGCGAGCTGTATAATGCGAATCCAGCAGAGTGGAAGTAGTGGGTGGAACTAGTTCGTAAATTCGATAAAAAAATCTTGTCTGGTATTCACAAGTCACATTGATTTTCTGCACTAAGATAACTAAAACTTTAGGACTCAAGTCCTTGTCAAATAAGGAAGGAGGAAGCTGATGATGAATGCTTCGTTACATTCCTACTCAGGGTGCCTCCCGTTCGCGAGTCTTATTAGATAAAGCTGTAGAGGTCTCTAGACCAACAGCAATAATAACCCCACATATAGAGGTCCACCCATACCTATATAGAGGTCTAGACTGAGTGCCATGAGCGTTCGGTCACCTCTTAGCCCGATGAAAACGTAAAAAAAAAAAAAGTTCATCACCTATAATAGTCATTTTGTTTTCTTTTTTTTATTATCAGACTTAACAATAACCCTTAATTACTAGTTTACACTGATAAAACGGAAAAAATAGTCCTATTCTGGCCTAGCTGACCAATTATATTTATATTTTAATTTGCTCACGTAAAAACTAAACAATACTGTTACTGAAATCACTAAAACATAAAATAACTGGTGATCCTAAAATAAAATTAAAATAATATGGTGACAAACGAAAAACAAAAGTGATTGCTGAATCAAAGAAGAGCCGTGATTAGTGGCAATTTTAGTGACGCATTCAGTACTACCTATCGATGATTAATCGATTATTGCAGTTCATAGACGAACTAGAACACTGACGGTCCGTCGATGGTACTGCGACAACTAAAATAAAAACTTCTGTTTTAAGAATACTTTGAATAAGAATTACATTGAATACTTACATAGTATTCAATTCAGAAGTATACTGTACTTTATACTTATTCAAAAACAGATGGTACACAAATTGACTTTGAATGATCAAAGCATGATAATTTCCCGTTAAATTACCTGATTTATAATACAACAAATTAAATATGTTTGTACCGAACATCATATCTGAATCCTTAAGTGTAAACGATCGTAGTCTGATGGATATCTTGTATTTTATAACCATAACATTTATTAATATAACAAATAACCAAGAAATAGTCATTATTTTGATACTCAACAGCACTTGTTTTCGCACCTCTTTGACAGAAAAATACCTCAATTAGGCATGAGTATATATATATATAATCTCGAATATATATATATATATATATATATATATATATATATATATATATATATATATATATAATCTCGAAGCCAAACCATGAAGGATAATATCCACACTCAATCATTCCCGCGTAACACCTTAACAAAGTCCGGACCTCTATAGCTGTAATTTTATTTTTGATGCTAATTAAGAAAATGTTCTGATTTTTGCTCATAACAGTTTTGTCAAGCTCATTTAGCTATTTTAGCCGTCGTTCTGCTTAACCCCAACTAAAAGGCTAATAATTTAAGAATTTAAGATTCAAGTCCGCACAACTTCGATGACAGCTGATGTCCAACGTACGACGTCGGCCAATGCTTTTACAGTCTTCGAAGCTCGAGACTTCACTGAATAATTTGATAGTACGATAACCAAACCTCAGGGTTATTTTTCTAGAGAAATTTATAATTCTCAGTTGGCGCGTAACCGCAGTCTTCCTTTTGCGTCCCCTTTTTTAAATAGAACAAAAATAAACTTTTTAAGATATTAGTTCATTATTCACAATTAATCTAAATATTTCTGCGAAGTATTCAGGATTTAAATTAATTAAGGATATGGCAGGACTAATGACAGGACTAGGTATAGATATATATGTCCTATGTTCCTGGAGCAACTCTTGTCTGGCGCTTCCACGTCGCAATGGTGAATGCATCCTAATTTTGTAGTACTATATTTTCCTGCGAGGTATAGCGCAGAACCCAGGGCTACGGGTGAAATCCTTAACAGCTGTGAACGCCGAAATGGAGGCCATTGGTACGATGCAGCAAGCGGATGCGATACAAACCCAACATAGAGCCAACTTCGCGTATTGGAGTGTGGGATCATGTTGGAGTTGCAATAATAAGACACGGTGATGTTATAGAGCAAGAGACGAACTAGACTCTAGTTAGTAGTAGTCTAGAGTTAGAGTTAGATTAGTGTCTTGGCGTCAGGTGTTCAAATTTCATGTCCGAAACATGAAAGCACATAATAATAGAATGAGTGAGTGATACTAGAACGATAAAGACCTCGAAGAATCTCATCTCAACAATGACAGTACAGACCTTAAGTAAATGGGAAAAGTCTAGGAAGAATAATTATGTATAAAAATTAAAAAAACTTAATCTTTAATAGAACAACCCTATTTATTGTTAGGTGTTTCCTAAAAGAAATATTTAACACAGTGGAGTTATTTCATTACTATCATTAAGTAACTCTCAAAAGTTTACATACCTTAGTAATATTATTATTTTACTTAAATATTTATTTTTATTACTTTTACATTTCATTACTTTAACGTGATTATTACTAGATAGACATACTAACTAATATATACTAACTACAAAAGTCAGCGATATCACATTAAGCAAGCGATTCAAGCAAACTCAAAGTTATAACTTGCAAATTTTGATTACCCAATTAGTAAAACAAAATGATTGTGTTCGCCCATAGTTAAGAGAGAAATTCGCTCTCATTTCAGCTAAGTCAAAATATTTGCTTAATTTTCATTATCCAGCTGTTTCAAGATCTAATGAGTATTTCCAAACTGAATTAAAAAGCAATGAAACATTTTATCCAGAACGTATTCTTATACCATTTACATATTTATACATATATAACTGTTTAGCAGTTAAAATAAATTGAAAGATATTATGGTATGATGCCAAAATTTACCAAATTTTAAGCCAAATCACGTCAAACACCATATTTTTAAAAAGAGAGAGTGCATTTTTGTTTACTTCTTTCTTTGTATATTTTTTTTCTAATCTAATTTTTCTCTAATCTTTTTGCTGTGTTGCGTCTGGTCTGGTCTGCAATAGATTCAGAGCATACCAGTCGATACGATGTGGCTTTAACAGCATTAACAGCCTTTGTAGTTCTAACAGCACGCGGCCGCCCCGATCTCTTCTGGTCTTAGACAGAGGAAGTGTTGTTGTATCTGTTAATAGTACGATATACAAACATACGGCTAATACCAAGCTTTTGAAGTGTCTGGAATATGACCGACGGCTCCATACCCACTATGTGCAAGGCGATCACTCCAATCCTATTTTCTTTAACACCCCATTCGATATTGTAATTTGATAATGAACACGAAAAAATATGTGAAATGGCGCAAAATCAAATGAAGTTTTTAAAAAAATACACGTGTTCCAAATTCAAAATAATTAAAAGGTTGAAAAAAAAAGTTTTTATGTAACAGTATTTATGGTCGGTCTAGTTATATATTAAATTTTAAATTTTAAGATATAATATATATATATATATATATATATATATATATATATATATATATATATATATATATATATATATATATATATATATTCTTATTTACAATGTAGGCACTACACTTATAACAATAAGTAGCCAAATTTGTTACACAAAAGATAATTTTTTATCTTTTTCAATAAGCGAAAAATCTATGTATGAAAAATCTATATGCCGCATCAGATATCCAAATCGTCTTGTTCTTGACACAGTCCCTAATAACAAATGGTTTCAAAATAACTGCGTTGCAATGTGCATAAAGATTTTAAATAAAGTACCTGAATCGGTTAGAGTGTGAAAAATTTATTACATTGTTATCTTTACCATATAAACTTTTTTTTTATTTTATTTATTTATGTACATATTTATAAAACATATAACTGGATAAGTATATAAGATGGTAAAGACGAACTTTCAACGCACAGCCATTAAAAAGCGCCTGTGAAAATTTAATAGCCAATATGTAACTTAGATTAAATTATCAAAGCCATTTCGGTTTATACAAATAAAAAATAAATAAATATGTATAATATATATCTATATTATATATATATATATATATATATATAATATATAGATGAAGATCTATGTCATAAGGGGTAAGAACGTATCTGCGTTTTTATTATTTTGTGAAATATATTTGCTTCCTATTACATAAAAGTTAACCGCAGATTTAGATAAGATAAATACCTAAAACAAAGCTTGACATACTAAGCATGATATTCACCCGAGACGAGTAGTAACGGAGGAGCCTAATTATAATTTACGACGGTACAGTAACACGTGTAAAGCTATGTAGATAGGGTCTCATTACTAAAGGACTCATTGAACAGCGACATCTAGTACCTGTCCCATTTCACCATAAGACCTATTCATAATAAATAAGATAGAATTTTACCAGATATCCCCAAACTACACAAAGCCTCAATCTTAGGAATCTGAACGGCAAAGTACAAGCAAAATTTATTGCCGTAACTTCCAATTATGGGTCTGATAGCATTTACTAAATCAATTGAGGTAAAAGATATATAAAAATTTCTTGAAATATATAATATATATATATATATTAGTTACCATTAAAATTGGAGTGTAAGCGTGTGTGTTTGTGAGTGGATGATTAGGTAAAGATATAGTACGACGTATGTTTACTATACAAATGTAATTATATACCAAATACTTACTAAACTTACATTTTCTGTATGCATGTATGATTAAAATCCACCTTTAGATATTTTTTTTAATTCAAAAAAATTCTATATGTATGTTGTTTATTAATATGTATGTTATTATTTGTAGGGATGCCTAAAGCTGGAGAACCCATAGACACAAGATTTAGCACGATCTCACGCTTCCTTGTAGCCCATCTTTTTGTATAAACAGAAACTTAGGCAAATTTGAATGTATTTTCAGAACACCAAACATGATATAAAGTTGGCATACCCGCAAGACACCAGCTTCTATGTCCGATGCTTCAGTTTATATTCCTTTATTCAGAATCACCCTTCAAACCATTGTTAGGACTCTCCCTAGTTAAATATGAGCACATTGCTCCATACTGTTTTGAACTATTTTTTTGTATGTGTGTATTATTATACACACATACACTTGTGGCAGCACTTGTTATAATTGTCATTTCATAATGGCGACGCGAAAACTCTGATCCGAACTCGCACGCTGCACTTCGTTTACGACACTGATACTACTTCCAGTTTGGATAGTTCAAATGTAACTTGCTATTCCTGTATTGTGTATAGAGTATTGGATTATTTACATTCAGTAATTAACATTTGTAAAATATTTAGAAAGTGTCATAATAGTCGCAATAGAGTATTAACAGCAACCGTATATCTCCGTATACCCCGCAAGAGTAGTAGAAAATTATCTTAAACTTGAACTTAGAAAGTTAGCGTGTACAAAAAAAGTCCTTTTCTCCTTGACGCAAGTGCGAAAAACTGTCTTTGTGCAAGAAAAATTCCATATCCTTGAGGTAAGAAATTACCTGAACATATCCTGATTAACATAACACACACCTAATAACACACTAGCATTGTCTTAGTCAAGTTAACCCTGGGGATGAAGGAGAAAGAAACAAGAATCAAAGATTACTTAATGATTCCATATCTGGAGCAATCTTTGGGTTTTGGTTCTTAGTCATATCTTTTTTACTACGGAAAATATACAGTAGTGGAGGACTAGAGATTGCCCCAAACGTGACGCTCAACCACCTGCTTACATCCAATTCCTGCAGACTTGCAAAGGTTGTCCTCCATTTGGTGGTAGGTCGTCCTACGCTGCGATTGCTAAAACTAGATTGGCATGCGAGAATATGTCTTTCTTATCGGTTATCGGTTCTACGAGCAATATGGTAGCTTACTGATCCTTTCAGCAATGCCTCATTTCTACTGCGGACATCATCGTCTCGAATTCGATCACGCAGAAAAATACCCAGCGACACACTCCATAGTTGTGTTGCTGTTTGACTTTCGAGTATTTTCTTATGGCAGTCAATCTCAGTTCCATATGACAGCATTAACAATATGCGCTGATTAAAGATTTTTGTCTTTAAACATTGAAGGATATTCGTTGCGGAGCGGCACGTCTTCTACTTAAGTTTCCCAAAACCTCCCCATCCGAGCTGTCGATTAAGCTCTGGGTCGAATTTGAACTTGCCTAAGCTTTAAATAAACAGACTCGTCAAAACTTCCAGCGTAGTGCTCCCAACAACAACCGGATTACATTTAACATTGATGTATTTTCTGCATTGAGCATAATACGAATGTCTCTCGGCGATTCTTCCATGATAACTATATCGTCGGTAAATCGAAGGTGGGTGACATACTCGCCTATGTTAATTCCGTCCACCTTTACCGTCCAACAGCTTGAAATTTTTCTTTCAAATTAGCTGTGAAGAGTTTTGGGGATATGGCATTACCTTGTCTAATTTATTTTAAGATATTATAAAATAAATTTTATAATATTAATTGAACATATGCAACCTTAACTTCCATATCAACAGTTCATGGCTTTAAGTTTATGTTAATCAAAATTATTCGCTTTGTCTTTTTTGAACCTTATATAGATTAAATAACACCATCAACGTATATATCCCTGCATTTTGCCTTCGCAACAAGCAACGTAGAAAACATGAGTAGCGACGAACAAAGCGGCGGCCTATAGAAGTTCTCATTAATAACTGCATGCAGTTCCGTTATACCCTAGTTTTCACCTTATTCACTTTAAAATTTATATAAATTCCAAATATCGAAATAAAATAATGTTTAACTTTATTTATATAATATTTGATATATATAAGAATATATAATATATAATTTATATAAGAATTATTTCCTTTCAAAGTAATGTTTCAGAATAATTTCCAAACACATTATGTTATCAGAATAATATTAAAAAATCCATTGATGTTGGTGATTGCAGTGCCACCTGTAGACTATATAGAATGTTTCTTTTAATGTAATATATGTTTAACCAAGCTGCTGCTAAAAATAATGTAAATTGTCGACCGAAAATAGCTCCAATCTACAAAAAAATAAGTCAAATAACTGAACAGCAAGAAACAGCAGACCATATTACTAATTATTACCAGGTAATAAAGCTTAGTTCTCACAGTTACATTGTGCCATGAATTTGGGACTTTAGCTCTAAGCAAAGTAATATAAGTAAGACAATTTTAACCAAATCTCCGTATAAAACTAGTAAGACATTGAGCGTAGAGGTACTCGAATGTATAATATATTTGTTAAGATACTATTATTACACTTTATTTAAATGAGGAAAAGTTGATAACCAAATGTGGTTTGGAAACCTAAAAGTTAATTTTGTTAAAAGTAAGTTTTGTTTGATTTACATTTTACTTTAGTGTCACTTTATTTATATTTAAACACGTGACTGAAATTTGTAAAATATCCAATTAATTTTACTTGACATTTAGTGGTTGTTGCCGCTACCTGATGAACAAATAAGAACATTGTGGTCAGTCGAAGAGTGCAATAAAATTGTTAGTTTTCGGTTTTAAAGTACCCGAAAGTCATCATTCACGACACAAATCATTATAACTTTACGATAAAATATAAGTATTCACATCTATAGCCCCCTCCACAGTAGCTCGAGAACTTTAACTCGATAAACCAATTTGAATCCAATGTTTACGTTGGTTGAAAATAACGTATATATAAACTTAATTTTAAGAACAATACAGCAATTTAAGCGAGAAGCGTCAGTTGTAGTGTCGCAAAGTGATCCCACCTTACTGTAATAGTTCATATTGTAACTTTTGCAAACTTTCCCACAATTCTACTTCAGCAAACTCATACAAAGAACTTGCCTCAAACACCTGCATTTGTTATTGTTGCCAAGTTCAAAAATTTATACTATATATAAAGTTATATATTAAATTATTATATATATAGAGTTAACTTAAAGTGAATATATGTTTTTATATATTATTTACTGTCATTTTTTACATATATATATATATATAGAAGCAAAAAAATCTTATCGCGAGAAAAACCCGCTAGGACTCTGTCGCGTATTATAGAACAAGACCTGTAGCTCGGTGCTTATCGTCGATATGCAGGACATGCCCTAAATCAATCTTTACAATTAAAGAGAGTGGATCGATCAAAACGCCTTCTGTCGCGATACGCAGGTGAAAGGCACAGAAATATCTTCTTTACCGATGAAAAAATTTTCACGATTGAAGAACAGTACATTAAGCAAAATGATAAAGTGGACGCTCACAGTTCTAAAGAAGCTGCTCAAGTGGTCGGAAAGGTACAACGTGGTCATCATCCTGCGTCAGTGATGGTTTGGTGGGGCATGTCTTATCAAGGAGTCACAAAACTTTTTTGTGAAACCTCA
The DNA here is from genome assembly GCA_029286865.1 of Teinopalpus imperialis. Classification (NCBI taxonomy): domain Eukaryota; kingdom Metazoa; phylum Arthropoda; class Insecta; order Lepidoptera; family Papilionidae; genus Teinopalpus; species Teinopalpus imperialis. The sequence continues at coordinate 5,815,638 of JAGSMU010000012.1, forward strand.
GCCAAAGTGTATCAAGATACAGTCTTGGATCATTTTGTGAAACCTCTCAGCAATACACTTTTTAAAAATATACCGTTGACTCTCCAGCAGGACTCTGTACCTGGTCACAAGGCACGAACTACCCAAGCCTGGCTTGAAACCAACGTTTCGGACTTTATAAGAGCTGAAGACTGGCCCTCATCTAGCCCAGAACTCAACCCGTTAGACTTCAAATTATGATCAGTTTTAAAGCACGTGCCCTGCCTTAAACCACACGGTGACATTGAGTCTCTTAAAAGAATCTTTGGAGCAAGCAGTGGTGAAATTTCTCTTGTAAACAGTGCGTAAACCCATAGATTCGTGGCCAAACAGATTAAAGGCCTGCATATAAAGGTGGCCATTTCAAATAGAATATTTTTTGTAATTTTTGCTGACTGACTAATAAATATGTAGGTTTAAATTTTAATAATATTACATTACTTCATTAAAAGAAAAAACATTTTCATTTGTAACAGAACTTATGGCCGGACTAGGTATATATATAGGATTATTATACTCGTAGGTAATATTTATATATGTAAGCTATTTTACGCTGGTGTATTGAACAAAAACTTCTTCCGGTCCACCTGACCCATTATGGATTTAGAATATGAAATTAGCCCCAACGTGGCTCTATCTAAAAAAACATAAAACTACTTGAAAATGTTTTCAATTTGAAAGTATAGATTAATAATGAGCACTCAGAGCTCTTATCGTACTTGGACCCAAAGTTTTTTTAAATGTTAAAGTGGTGAGTTCATGTTTATTTAGCTCTCGGTTTGATAATCTTATAATGAAACCCAATAGATGACCTGATCAATATTAAGAATGGACTTTAAATATGTTGCAGATAAAAAATAGGGCTAGATATGTTGTCAAATCAAAACAACGCTACATTACACTATTAAAATTATTACTATATTACGTTTAACTATTTTTGTGTCTTATAAAATAACTTGTATATTAACTTAGTTTGAGACTTTAAAAGTTAATTTCAAGCATCTTAGAGTATTTAATTGTGCAAAGTAAATGCATCGTAAAAGATTAAAAGCACTGTGCACGGCATTGCAGACACGAAGCTACCTCGGGGAAACAATAGACTCTCGTTCAACTGCTCGCATGCGACTCTAGAGATTGTTCTTCACCAATAGTAACTAAAGCCGTGAGTGTACTCAACGCTCTTATATGGATTTAAACTTACATTGTTGTATTTTTGCCTGTTAGGACGCAATTTTAAGTCATAAAGTGCTTCGTTTAAGGCAATACTTGATAGCCCTAATTACTAGCTTGAGAATATATAATCAGAAGGATATAAAAGACAATCTAAGTTATTAAATTCATTATTAAGTTAAGAGGCAGTGTATAAACTTCCAACTCGTATTTATATATATATATACATAATATGTATACAGTGGTGATCATATAATTAGAAACACTTCTTGTGAATAAAGAAAATATAACTTCAACGTACAAATGTTCGTAAAAAATATACACATTCAACAATTAATAATCATGCAATAATATAGCCACATAAATAAAAAACTCATTAAATGCATAAACTATAAAACATATCTTACTTTTAATTACAAAATGAGTCTTACACATGTAGCAGTTTATTTTCTGTTACTGGCCGCTTGGACGCCTAATTAGAAACATTTTAAAAAAGCATCCATAGCTCGTTCTTTTTTTTGAAATTGGAGAATAACATTTCTTTTTCTATTATTTTGGCGCTAATTCAAAATTTAATCAGAAAAAATTCTACTAAAAACTAAAAAGTTTGTTCAAAATGGTCATAAATTAAAGTTGTGATGCGTCAACTAAGCGAATAATTGTTAATTTACATATAGATCATAAGTGAGCATTAAATTGTTCTGTTAAGAAAGTTTTAATGCAATTGATCATTATAAAACACATGGAACTGTTGAAAATGTTCTTAGTAAGGCTCGGTCAAGACAAATCACTCCCAGAGAATACGTTAATCGTTTGTCTTGCTAAAAAGACCCAAGTAAAGACTTCACCAGATTAAAAATGAAGTTTTTTCGCCTGATGACCCGAGAAACATCTCGTCAAGACTGATACGCCGAAAATTAGGGGAAGCTAAATTGTTTGGAAGAATCTCTCGAAAGGTACTGCTTACCAAGCAACACCGAGAGAAGCGATTATTATTCGCTAAAAAATATGGTAATTGGACGGTACGAGAATGGAAAAAAGTGTTATTTTCAGATGAAACAAAAATAAATATAGTAAATTCCGATGGAAAGCGCTATGTTAGGCAACCTGTAAACAATGATTTTAATTATAAATACACAAGGAGTATAGTCAAGCACTGTGGCAGTAACATTAAAGTTTAGGGGTGTTTTTTCGGATGTGGAGTTGGACCCGTTCGGAATATTGAAGGTACAATGGATCAATGGCAATACAAAAATATCTTAGAGCACACAATGATTCCCTACTCTTACGATTATTTGCGTGTAACCTGAATCTTTCAGCACAATGACCCTAAATGGGATGCCTCGACACCAGTAATAAAAGTCTCTGGATCCTTTCACTCACCAGACGAAACACAGCAGCATTATGCTGCTATTTCACGCTGGTATTCTGTGAGGGCGTGATCCTACCCCTGTCGCGACCCATTCATTCCGCAGTTATATCACTAATCTATTCTATCACTGACAAAATAAATGACAAATAATATTTTAAAATATAGATCATGACTCAGTAGTTAGATACTTCACAAGGCCGTCAATATATTCTATCAGTCAGGAGTTTAATATTATATCTGCCTCTATATTTGCATCATGTTTGAAGATCAAATTATGCAATACATACATAGGTATACGGGAGTTACATAAAACCTTATTATCATTGGTTCATCATACGAGGCAACGAAAGTAGACGCCAAAGGTGAGAAAGAAACCGCTTAAAGTACTTTTTAATAAGCCGCTTCAAATTACGTGTTAACTTATCGTCGTTAAGAGCAACTTTGTTAATTCAAAATTGCTCAAGTTTTCCCGTTAAAGGGAAAACCAAAGCACAAGAATACTTTAATTTTAGATGATTTTCAAGCTTAATTTTTTAATCTTTACGGGAAATCTCTAATTAACACAAATTTTCTTTACGCACTATAAAGTACTTTCTGAATTTGTAGGTTACGCAAAACAAAGTAAAATTGTTGCTTAGTACTACTGTTTTCAATGTACTCACAAAAAAATCGCGCAAAAATCTAATTTCGTATAAAACTGAAGAGACTACCTATGTAGTATGGTCAATATTTGAATTAGCTACGTAAAAGTATTACATCTTATGATTTTAAGTACTAGCGAATTAGATGTTACATAGTATCACACTAAACAAGTATTACTATTCTTAAAGTTTTAAGAATAGTAATATTTAAGAACAAGTAGTAAAACAATACTGAAATTTCTTAGGTGGCAACACAGGCGATAGAACTCAAGTTGCTTGTTGCAACGAGCGGCTTGACACTGAGCTACAACGACCCTGACTACATCTTAAAAAAAAAAACTTGTATTAAACAAATTGAGTTCATAAATGGGTAATAGTTAATGTGATGTCAAAATTTGGACATCTATCTATAATAAATCTATTTTATAATTGGAACAACAGATTATTAAGGTTACGATTGATTAGTATAAAGATTTTAAAAATTCATCTTTAAAATAAACTGCTTTGTATTTTAATTACGTACAGACGCACTGTCATAATTTATTAGGTGACAACGTTTAAGAGCCGTGGCCGTAACGGAGAGAGTTCAATTCCCAAATAAAACAATTATCATGCAATACACAAATCATATTTTCCGGATCCGTGCATGTGATTATGTTACCACATTGGCACATGTAATCAGTCAAAGATTAAGTTATATATCCTTTTCAGTAGTAGGGCCCAGGTGGCGGCTAGTTTTGGTGTGCTGCATGAATGGATATGTTCAATTGGGGGAGGACCATAACCTCATATAATACCAGATTGAAATAAAAGTATTACACTGCTTTATTTCGTATTATGTATGAACAGTATGCCTCATGTAGGTACAGTGTATGGGATCTGGAGACCCAAATACTGTACATGAGGCATTTCAACCTTAGTTCTCGTGGGTCATAACAGACGTGCACAATGAATATATGTTAAAGAGGGTTTTATAGGGTTACTAGAAGTTTATGGCCTATAAGTCATTATCTACCATGAACTATACGCCAGTTCGTTACTTATACTTTCATAAATTAAGACGAATATATATACATAGACGAATATATAATATTCTATAATAAAGACCTCATAATACGGTAGTTCTGTAAATATGACGATATCACCTCACCTGTGTACATAATACCTATCCTCTTAATGCTTAATAAAACAAACAATAGCTTTAAAAGTCGCTGCATCTAAGGGAATATAATACTGAAAGTGGGTAGAATTCATTGCAATATGCAATATGCTGGGCAATAAGCGACGCTGCGGCGACGACGTAATAAAACTACATAACAAGGCGCAACCGCTGAATGCATCCATAAATGCCGACGATTGTGGAGAGATAACTGGAGACAACGATGTCCCGTCGTCTCGCTCTTCAGTCTCAAATTTGTTTATAGTCGTATCAGCTGCAAATGTCTTTGTAAACGATTTTTTTTAGAAATAATTATATTTATTTTCTGATTATGTTTTATCATTAATTCTCGGTATGTAAATATTTATGTGTAATTTATTATGAATAGTGGAATTATGTAAATAAATGGTATTACCATTACCAATTAGTATTAATTTTATTATAAATGTTGTATATTATAAATTACCATCTGATCACGTTGACTAAATATCCGTTCAAACATGCGAAAGCCAAATTTCACTTATTCTGATTTATAATAAGCGCGGAGGTAATGGCACTGCGGAGTTTCTTTTGTGGTTTTTTGAATTGGAATATGCCCTGATATCGAAATGTATATCGCATTGAAGTATAAATACTAGAAGCCAATAAATATTGAAATATTTGGACTATGTTTGTCTAATTATAAAAGATCTACCTTGTGCAGTTAATGTCCACAAGCAGAAGGAGTGATAAAAAGCAGCAGAAAGAAATAAAATATCTAAAATATAAAACATTTTCTATTTCAAAAATAAGAATTATAAATTACTTAAAAAAATAAATATATTTTCTAAAACATACACCTCGTCAAATTAATGAAAGTTAATGAAAATCGGTTAAAATTAAGCAAATATAAAAAAAAAACAGTTAAGTAACAGACCCTAACGCGGTAAAATAATCACTGACCTGTGTTACCGACCTCAGCAGTTGTGACCTAAAAACGTTTGTAAGTAAAAACTCGTTTCCAATTCTAAATAAATTTCGTATTTATGCAAAATATAAATCCTTCATGGGATAACATTATAATTTTTACTCAAAACAGATTTAAAGTATAATACTGAATAGGTTCAATGATCAATTTTAAATGTTGTTGCATTTGCAGTTTTAATTTGTCAAAGCGTTAAATTATAACTATATAATACTCTATTTATAAAGATTTTGAAATGAAATAAGATGTATTAATTCTGCAGTGTAGTATTCAAATCAAGAATAAAATTTGCTATTATTATTATTTGCTGGCCTCGTGGCTTAGTGGCTGCTGCTGCACCTCGCCTCACCTGGATTCGTTGTTTTCTTATAGAATTGGTGGCAAGCAAGCAAACTTACCTAACGGTAAGTGGTCACTGCTACCCATGAACATTCGCAACACCAGAGGAGTCGTAGATGCACTGCCGGTGTAGAATCTTTTCTTGAAGATCCCTAAGTTTGTATCAGTTCGGAAATACCGCTGGCGACAGCTGACTCCCCAGATTAGTTGAGCGTGGCAGAAAATTACGCGTAAAGCGGACACTGTTGGATTGCCAACCATCGAGATGATGAGGATGTCATTTTAAATTTTGTCATGATGTACGATGTTTTCAACTCAGCGAGTGGAATTAATCCGAACTCCTCCTCAGAACTCTCCGCATGGTAAATTCGGTAAATAATGCATAGTAATGCAACATCTTCAACTTCGCAAATGAATGAAGCCGATCGGAAAATTCCTCGTCATCGACGATTCGAGCCGCTCTTCGTTGAATGGCAGTCAAATAGAAGGAGTTTGGACTGTGTTGCCCTGGTCTAGAATTATTTATTATTACCTCTATATTATTTCCTTATTTCCTCTATAAGAATAGTATTCCAGGTGAGGCTGAACTTGCGGCTTCTAAAGTTGCACACAGTCAGCTGATACGAAATACTGTCTTGCTTAATAGAGCGCTAAATTTGGCGTACTTAATAAAGCATGCTCAGTTTTTAGAGGTCAACTTTGCCTTACTTTTCAAGTAACCGTGGAACTGAACATCGCTCAGTATGGGAACGACAAAGATTCGAACACTAGCAGAAGTAACAAGGGGAATGTTTCAAAATATGCAGACAAAAGAGTTCTTTTTAGCGGTAAATATTGCGCAAATGTTGCCCTTGTGTCTTTGAAACTACCGCTATCATGTTGTTTGGTGTTCACGGAGTGGTCCTCTGGCTACCTCACTAACCGGGCGAAACACAGAAATAATACATCTACTTTATGCCAGTGTTCTGTGAGGCATTGGTACTTTCACGGTCAAGTCGGCCCGTTCATGCAACAACTAAAACTGATGCTTGGCTCCATAATTATATTTAGTCAATTATCGGACAGACCGATAGACAGATCTCTCCAAAAGACCTTGGTGCTTTGGTTACGCTCTATCGCTTCTTCAATACGAGTCGTATTAAAGCTGCTCACGTCTCGCCTTATACATTTGGAAATCTGCACATTAAGCTGCCTATACACTAACAGTCAGTCTCATTGCTTACATGAGATCAAGAGTGTTATCGAATTTTATTCACGCCTTTATATTTTGTTTTTAGTTAATCCTTTAGTTTCAATGCAATTTAACATTAAAAATAGACTAGTCAGCTTTATATTACTAAGGTGTCACATAACAATCACAAAATGTTAGGGCTATGATACGTTAATATAAAAAATGATAATTAATACTAAAATTATTAAATTGAAAACTTATACTATTATTATTATACTTAAAATGTCATAATATTTTTCGAGCTGTGCCTGCACTGCAACCAAAAACGTCTAAATAAAAAATGAATGGTCCAATTGGGTATCGGAATTTATAAGTCAGCTTTATTTTATGCAGAGTGGTGGTGATATTTTTATTACCAGCAATACGAAACATATCATCTTAGTCCTCATGCATCTGCATTTTGTAAATGATGGATTTAAGTATCTATGAGCTACAGGGATCACTTAACACCAATAGAAATTGTGTGCAGTATACTTCGAACTTTTTAGTTGGAGTAGATCGGTCAATCGGATCGACAACAATACGGAACTTTTTCATCTGGTTTATTCGACATATAAAAACATTTCTTGTTATATCACTAATGGGAAAACCTATAATGTCTTCCCATTAGTGATATAAGAATGTTGAATAAGAATGTTTGAACTTTATTTCATTAATTATTACCGTATTTTTCATTGCTTGCAGATACACTTAATTTACATTCAATGTGATAATCCTAATAATTTTCAGAGAGACTCCTCGAAAAAAAAAAAATATACAGACAAAACAAGGCATCGTGCCATGTGACTTTGAATTATTTTGCACTCTATAACAAGTGTTTCGTATAATTGCTGTTGAAATGGCAGATTCCACTCCGTAAGTAGATGTAATTTTGTGCAATGTCTACAAGTTTGTATTAACTGCACGATTTAGTGACTTGAATGTTTCGAAATATAAGTTATACAGACAACATGTATGTTTTGCAATATATACTTAAAATATAATGTAAACTGATTTCAACCTTATAATCCTGCGTAGTTCGAATCCCTCTTGGCTTAAACCACAGAGTTTCCGGCTTTTTCGTTTACGGTAAGTGGTTAAACTAAAAAGTTCAAGATAAAATGTGGGCACTTGCTACCTTTGTAATCTCAATTGGGATAGGACACGATTTGATTTATTAATTAGGTTATGTTCTATCATAAATATGCCATCATAAATCTTTCTTAAAAAATACTACAATAATATACCAACATATTTAAATACACGGTAAAACTAAAATGTAAAAATATCTGGGTATATACATGTACAAATGCATTCAAATTCCCACCAGAAACTCTTGATCCGGAAAAATCAGTTTACAAAAAAACAATTAAATAAGTATTCCATTTTGTAATTCTCCAATGGATAACTAGACTCGAGTTTATTTTGTAATGATCCTCGTATTTTAGACATGCTTCTCCATACTATACCATCAACCATTTATTTATATACTCTAAAACCAGAAAACTAAATGTTTGCGCTCCATAAAAACTAGTTGTGTGATTGTTCCACTTAGGTCAATAAGGGCCCCTCCGAACGGGTTGTATATTGAGCGGCGGCGAGGCTTAGTCATCCATGGTGACATCCATGGTCAAACAGGAGCCGTGACACAATTGGCCATTGCTGCATTAGTTCCGTACAGAGTATCTCCCGGTGGGCTACTAGTACATGCAACCGTTGTTACTCGCAGGTGAACTGCGGGGGTTGGAATTGCTATATGCGAGGTGCCGCCTTTACCCTCCGATAGCTGAGGTGGAATTATAAAATATTGGAGAGAAGAAACGATGAGCCAACCGGGGAGAGTGACTTCCGCGAAGGAGTATTGGAGTTTTGTAATACACCGCCTCCCTAACCTCTGTGACGCGAGTTATGGTCTAATCTACAACAAGGGAAAAGGTTCCACATAACCCGGAATTGCCCACAGAAGATGGGGTATGTTGTATGGGATGGGATGAGATATGGTTTTTCAATTGTCTGGTCCCCAAGACCACCGCGTGGTGAGCTCGAAGAGGTCTGTTGCACCCTCGTGAATGTCACAACATACACATATTTCACTGATGAATACACACACATGATGAATTTAGTTCATAGATATTCTATTAGTACTCTTCATTACTTATATTTTTCATTACTCATATTAGTACCTAACAGTTTTTTAATTTATATTACTTTCTCGTTTGTGCTGTTATAAAGGAAAAATAACAAATAATATATAATTACAGATCGTAAAATGTTATATCGATTTATATATAAAACTATATTAAACATCATGCTTATTTAGCTTATGGACGTGCCTAATTATCACTTGTAAATTAATTTCATGCCCCAATACACCTAATTAGCTATGCACGAATATTTACAATAATATAGACAATTTCAATGAATTTTACCTTCGCACAGGTTCAAGTCGGAAACAAATTATTAAATTATAAAAATGGGTATATCAAGTACCTTTTTCACTTAATATTAATTCTACTTCTTCAAATATGTGTATATTGTATTTATATTCGTTCTTATAACGTTATCTTTAAGGTTTTTTATTAATTTAGCTATAAATAAATTGAGCAAAAATAAACCAGTGGCAAGAACGTATCTGTTCGCACTTATTATACGAGATCGAACCTTTCGTTATCGCGTCGAGGGATCGCGTTCCGTGGTCCACCCGATTTGTGCCGGAGTACAACAAGGCTCCGTCCTAGGGCCTATTTTATACACACTCTACACCAACGACATACCACGCACTCGCGGTGCAGTGCTTTTCGCCGATGACACCGGCCTCTACGTGTCTGGATTCAAACTAGACGCTATTTGTAAACGCCTCCAATCTGCCAACACCTTAGGGAAATGGTTTCGGAAATGGAGAATCGAGGTTAACCCCACCAAAAGTGCAGCCATGTACTTCTCTTAGCGCAACAAAACGCCGCATCCCCCAAGTATAGAGTTATTTGATCGTCCAATCGCTGGGAAAAGACGTCACATTAGATGAAAGACTCACCTTCGTTCCGCATATCAACTGCGTACAGAATCGAGCAACGTTCGTCCAACTCAATAAAAATAGCAAAATGTCCCTGCATAATAGAATTACACTATACAAAGCGTGCATCCGACCCATAATGACATACGCAAGCCCCGTCTTAACGTATGCCTCCCCACGTCACATTCATCGACTTCAGGTAATACAAAATCATTTAATGCGCAAGGCCACCGGTGCGCCGTGATTATTGCGTAACGAAAATCTACACATAGATCTTGAGCTGCCAACCATAGCTCAGTACCTGAAGCAGGCTTCCCGCCGATATTTCGACTCTGCCGTCACACACTCTAACTCCCTTGATTGTAAGTGCCACCACGTGCAATCCCATCGCGAATCACAGATTCACCCGCGTCCGAAGGAGACCGAGGCACGCCCTCGTCGGCCCCGACGATGCGACCACCAGGGCCCAAGCTCTTCATAAAACATTACACACGTACATTGCACCCTCATACCGCCACCGCCGACGGCGAGAGCATCGCAAACAAGGTTATTCGCGATACCGCCATGTCACAGACCGGTTCTCTCCAGTCAATACAGTTAGAATCGTCGCTGGAGTTTCTTGCGCCACTTCTTGTCATTCTTTTTCTTTCATTTCTTGTTGTTTTTGTCAGTGGTGGTACAGATAGTTAATAATAATAGCGTTATTAATTTAGATAATCATCTGCCTCTGGGTGACGGTCCAAGCCGAATTCCCTTTTGCTGGTTACCCATATATAGAAGTCTCGACTGATTGCCATAAGCGCTCGCTCATCTCTCAACCCGGTGAAACTGTAAAATCCCTCGGGCTAACAGCGGCCATGAGCATGAAAAAAAAACCCCTCCTAGCTTGTTAAGGACATATTTAATTTAACTCTAACTGAAGCGAAAGTCATATATTATCCACTGTGGCCGTAAATAGCCCAAGAAACCTATTAAAAAATGACCTTAGTAAAAGTGTCATCATTTCTAAGATATTAAGAATTTTTATTTTTAATATCCCCCCTTCGACCTCTCTTCTGTTACTGTGTGGACAAATAGGTAGTTAATTTAGGTACTTAGTTTTTATTTTTTACATACGCTCGAATAATTGTTCTGCCATATTCAAACGTTGTTTAGATCAATTTCGTTTGAAAAAGTTGACTACAAAAAAGAATTACATTTAGAAAAAATGTACTGAGCTGCTGCTGCATGTAACATAAATAAATGACCTGTTTAGTAAAATATTTCAGAAAGTTGTAACATTGATTACTTTTTTCTTGGTATTGAACTTTATATTCGTATAAAAACATTAAAAAATCTCAATATCTCGAAAATGGTAAGCCTTTTACTAAGGCCATGTTTTTTTCTGGAAGGTAATTCGCCAACCTATCCTTATTTTTGATTTCTTTATTAGGAAAAACATCATTAATATCTTATATAGTATCATTATTTCTAATGACTGACCCTCGTCCATAACAAATCTCTACCCGTCGAACCTACAAATTGTGGTCAGACAACTGGGAACATGGGCTACACAAAGTGTTACTCCAACATTCAGTTTCTCAAGAAATCTTCAGAGCAGTGGCTAAATTCTCCATGGAAACAAAGCGTTAGTTAATAGATTCAGGGCCAGAAAGATTAAAAGGCCTGTTACAACGCCAAAGCCTTTGAATTAAAATTATTATCAATTAATGGCTTAGACTTTAGACTTTAGTAAATGTACACATAAGTTATATTATTATTACAATTGTTTCTTTAAAAATATATACAATTTAGTGAGTAACAAATTTCATGACCATAAAAGGTACATATATTAAGCATACATGTTACTCCAATTAATTTAGCATATCACGTAAATTAATAAGTTATGATACGTAAATCTGGAGATAGCAGTTATTTGATTTCTTAATATCTATTAAAGAGGGTTCTCACTCCATATACACGTATATGCTACTCGACAGAAATACCAGTAAAGTAAAGCCTGCTATAAACCAAGACTATTTTGGAATATTTGATACCGATACTTTTATTAAACTGTATAAAAGCCATTGATGAATAAAATGTAATTGAATACTTTGAAATTTCAGGCATTTTAAATATTGACAGTACAATTAACAATAACAATATATATATATTGTTATTTGATAGAAGAGTTGCCATCACACGAGCAAGCACCTCACCTAATGATAAGTGTTTATCGCTGCCTATGAAAATCCGTAACACCAGAGGAGTGACAGGTAAGTTGCCGGCTAACAAAATAGCCTCTCTTCTTGAAGCGATAAACTTTGGGAAACTTGTATCGCTTCCAATATACCAGTGGCAACAGCTGATTCCATGAAGTAATTGTGTTCGGCACGAAACTTCGTACGAAGTGCACACTGGTCGATTGCCAACCAATAAGATAAGGATAAAATGTTGAATTATGTTTTATATATGATAGATAAACCCATCGGCTAAAATTAATCCGAGCAACTTTCAGTTCTTACTCAGAATATCCTTTGTGGTAAGCGCCATCAGAAATACAAGTAAAGCCAGGGAATCAAGCCGATCAAAAAGTAACTGGTCAACGATGAAACGAGTAGCGAAAAGAGGATCTGGTACCTAGATGCTTCAACCAAAAGAGGAAGTGAATGCAGTGCAGTTTCTTCGTGTCTTTTTTTCTTATCGCATAAACATGTAGTAAACTCTGTTGTCCGAATTTTTCGACCACGTGTGCAGGCATGACACGTGGACTATCGGTTACTATACAAGTACTACAACTAGTCACAATGAGTCTAACGTTTTTTTCTGACGACCGAAACCGCTCAATTGTAAATACCATTCACGGGCTCAGAATAGTTGGGCACACATAGCAAATGGACGAACTGGTAAATTTTGAAATTGGTTTAGCATAATATTACTTAAAAATATTACTATCCAAATATAAAATGATCTTGATGTCGACTAAGACCACTGCCATAAATAAAATAAAATAAAATAGCCTTTTATTTAATTGCTACTAACTTACTTTAACAATACTAACTTAATATATGATGGTAGTAGTCGCCTCTGCGGCGTAGGCCTCTTCTAAACCTTTCCAAGTATCTCTTTCCCGAGCCATTTGCTGACCACTGCCATAGCTTATTGTAAAAAAAAACTAACTGCAAATACAGTGCAACTAATTCATCGTCACTAACAGAAAAAAAATACACAAACTATCAGGAAATAATAATCGGCTGACTTATGTTGTCCAAACTTTTGACTCAGAACGAGACTCAAGATTTATGAATCTCGTGTAATAACATAAATGTAAAATATATGTTTTCAGTTATTATTAGCGACAATGGTGGATTCTTAAAACTAAAATAATTTATTAAGGAAGTAAAAGTAACAACGAGTAAACTGTTAGTGGGCTAACGTTAAGTGATCGAACGAAAGTGACGAACAGACATAATAGAATATAGAGACATAATCTGGATATTATCAAAGTTGCGCTCTTCTATTTTAACTACATGCAAGATTGTAGACGCCAGAGTTATTGTTTGTTTATTTTATATAAATCACATAGATTTGCTGAAGACCTTTGGAATTTCTTATGAACTGACTGGTGAGGAAATTCTCCTAATCGATTTCGACCACGGCGATATCTTTCTGGTTCTTACCAGATGACATCCACTGGGATCGATATGTTATTGTGCCTTAACTATTAGTGCAAACACAGAAGCAGTCACTCAACATTCTCAAAAACAAATATCAAAAAAATATATAAATAAATAAGATCGGAGGAAGGCCCAGGCACAGTGGGCACGAAATTTGACCATACCTACAATACACGCAGATCCAAATCCAACATTTAATTGTAATGCACATTTTTTTAATTCACTGGTATGCGCACCCAGAGCCCGTAACACAATAGGCCGATAATCTGACCACTACGCCACTCAGTCAATAACTATCTGTAGTACAAATAGGTTAGCTGAACTATGTTGCGTCTGGTAAACAAAAGAATCTGGATACCCTTTTAGTAGCGACGAAACCAGGTGACAACACATCTGCATTATGTAGGATGAAAATGGGTGCCAACGCATGATGATATCATTAGGATATCATTAGGCCAACGTTGTGTTCGTTTGTCTATCAAAAAAAAATGTAAATTAGTATTACAGTAAATTATAAATTTAAAAAATATAGTAAAGTAACATATTTTTCAGGTTTCAGACTAAATCAAATAGCAAATATTAAATAAGTTACTAAATCAAGTTTTCGTCACAATTTTCTCTTTTTATATTTCTTTTTATATTATTGCAATTACGATTGTGCGAAAACTTATATTACTGTGTGAGTAGGGCATACATAAGTGGCTATATACCTAAGATACTAAAGTGCACTTCTAATTCTAACAAACCACGCTCTGGTAAGACTTATTGCAGAAACTCCATCGAAATATGCTGAACACAAATATAATAGACTAATGACCGTGACTACAATGTGACTATCACAAGTACTGTGCTCACTTAACCGTCTGAGTCTGAATAGCATGGTGAGTACGGACTAAAATACTTGGAAGGACCTATGTACTAAAATTGACTTAGAAAGCAAATAATGACAAAGATTCTGCATTTATTTCTGCATAATGGTAACAAACACGAATGTATCAAAAACCTAACAAACCTGTAAACATTGAAATCAATATTGAAATGGTCCCATATATTATAATTGAGCGACAAGTTAAATAAATAATAACCATAACACTTATATAAGATTATATACATGTATATAGTTTTTTTTTTAAGTTATTTATGTTACTGAAAGATATATACTTTGTAACTAGTAACATTGATTGGGATTTTTTTTTTTTTCGGGCTGATGGCCGCTGTTAGCCCCAGGGATTTTACAGTTTCACCGGGTTGAGAGGTGACCGAGCGCTTATGGCTCTCAGTCGAGACCTCTATATATGGGTAACCAGCGCAAGGGCTCCCGAGAGGGAGCCTCGGCTAGGACCGTTACCCTGTTTCGCGAGAGCGTCTGACTCGAGGGTGCCCGAGAGGGCCGAACCTCGGCTCGGTCAGTTGCTTCTGACAGAGGATTATCTTAATTAATATCACTATTATTATAAACTACCTGTACCACCACTTCAGAATGCGTGGGCGCTGGAGAAGAAGTGGCGCAAGAAACTCCAGCAACGCTTCTATCTGTATGGACTGGAGAGAACCGGCCAGTGACATGGCGGTATCGCGAATAACTTTGTTTGTGACGCCCTCGCCGTCGGCGGGGCGATATGAGTGCAATGTTTGTGTGTTGTGTTTTATGAAGGGCTTGGGCCTGGTGGTTGCGTCGTCAGGGTCGTCGAGGGCGTGCCTCGGTCTCCTACGGACGCGGGTAAATCTGTGATTCGCGATGGGATTGTAAGTGGCGGCACTTACAATCAAAGGGTTTCGGTGTGTGACGGCAGAGTCGAAATATCGGCGAGAAGCCGAGCTTCAGGTACTGAGCTATGGTCGGCAGCTCAAGATCTATGTGAAGATTTTCGTTACGCAAGAACCACGGCGCACCGGTGGCCTTGCGCATGAAACGATTTTGTATTACCTGAAGTCGGTGAATGTGACGCGGGGAGGCATGCGCAAAGACGGGGCTTGCGTATGTCATTATGGGTCGGATGCACGCTTTGTAAAGTGTAATTTTATTACGCAGGGACATTTTGCTATTTTTATTAAGTAACGGGTGCAAACGACCTAGGACGAACGCTGCTCGATTCCGTACGCGGTTGACATGCGGACCGAAGGTGAGTCTTTCATCTAATGTGACGCCTAAGTATTTGACTGTCTTTTCCCAGAGTTGGACGATCAAATAACTCTATAGTTTGGAGATGCGGCGTTTTGTTGCGCCGAGAGAAGTAAATGGCTGCACTTTTGGTGGGGTTAACCTCGATCCTCCATTTCGAAACCATTTCCCTAAGGTGTTGGCTGCAGATTGGAGGCGTTTACAAATAGCGTCTGGTTTAAATCCAGACACGTAGAGGCCGGTGTCATCGGCGAAAAGGGCTAGCTCTACACCGCGAGTGCGCGGTATGTCGTTGGTGTAGAGTGTGTATAAAGTAGGACCTAGGACAGAGCCTTGTGGTACTCCGGCACAAATGGGGTGAACCTCGGGCGCGTTCCCTCGACGCGGTAACGAAAGGTTCGATTTCGGAGAAAATCTCGTATGATAAGTACGAGTCGATCTGGCACACCGAGCTCATATAGTTTGTATATGAGCCCGTTGTGCCAGACCTTGTCGAAAGCTTTCGCCACGTCGAGAAAAAGTGCCCCAGTTTGGTAGCCCTGAAGAAATTTACTGAGGATGTGCTCCGTGATGCGGTGCACTTGATGTGTGCATGAGTGTTTGGTGCGAAACTCGAACTGCTCATTGATTGGCAGCCCTCGGGACAGCATGAAGTCCTTGAGGCGGGTGAGGATGAGCCTTTCATATACCTTACCCAAGACTTTGAGTAGGCTTATGGGTCGATAGGATGATGGATCGGTTGGATGTTTTGAGGGCTTGAGAATCCCTATGACATCGGCTTCCTTCCAGGTGTTCGGGAAGGTGCCTTTGGATATGGCCGCGTTGTAGATTATCACCAGTAGGTGTAAAATGGACATGGGTAGGAGTTTCATCACCTTGTTGGTGATACCGTCGGGGCCAGGAGCCTTGCGTGGTCGCAGGTTTTAATTATGGACTCAACTTCGGTGCATGTAACTTGAGTGACGGAATCGCGAGGTGGTTCCTTATTCCTCCGGTCAACCTCGCTGTTAACCATTTCAAGGTGAGCGGCGTCGATCGGTAGGGTGCTCGGTGAGCATTGGAGCTCGAGATTGTCAGCCAGACATTCGGCTTTCTCTTCGTCTAAGAAGGCGGGTGGTTTATTAGGACGCGCTAAGGGAGGCATTGTTTGGGCGGTGCCCCCTTTTAGGGATTTGGGAAGTCGCCAGTAGGCGAGATGGGAAGGTTCGATGTTGGAGAGGTGATTATCCCACCGATCGTTCCTATACTGGGCTATGCGTGATCGGACTTCACGCTGAAGGGTACGTAGCACCAGCCGGTTACTTTCAGTGGGATATAAGTCGTGGGCACGAGTCGCCGCATTCCTGCGCCTCATTAGGTCCTTTATGTCGTTTGGCAGGGTCCATCGGTGGTCTTCCACCGAGGGAACCTGCCTCGAACAATCCACGATTACGGTCTGGATGTGCCTAGTGAGGGCATGAACTGCGAGGTTCGTGTCGTTGACTGAAGATATGTTCCTAGGAATAGCATCTAGGTGCGGTGATGTGGCTTCCCTCAGGGCGTTCCTGAGTCGGTGCCAGTCTACAATGGTTTTGGTGGAGGGTGAGGTTGGGGCGGATTGCCCTAACCGAAGAAGAACGGGGCGATGATCGGAAGCGAGCTCATGGATTACCTCTATGCCTTGGAAGGCGAGATTGATGTTCTTACAGATGGCAATATCAAGCACGTCCGGTGCGTGACCCAATATGTATGGAAAATGGGTAGGCGTAGTAGGCGCTACGACGTCGAAGTCGAGTGCGTCGCTTAGCGAGTCTAAAGCCAACCCCCGGGGGTTGATTTTAGTTGCATTCCACCGAGTGTGCTTGCTATTGAAATCTCCTGCCAAAATGACTGAGTTTCCAAGGAAAAGGAGGGCCACGAAGTCGCTTCGTAATACTTGTGCGTCACGTCTGCAAGGCAGGTAGACGGACGCGATTGTAATGGGGGCGTGGCCAGTCATGGCTAGCTGACAGACCGAGGCTTCTAGGAAGGTTAGGGTTGGCGTATCGACGGGCACGCAGTGCAAGGACTTTTTATAGTAGATGAGAGTATCGCCATTAGCGGCGGAAGTTCTATCATTCCTAATGATGTTATAATTCGCGATGTTGGGATTGCGAGTGTGCTGTTTGAGGAATGTCTCTTGCACTAGGAGCACGTCGACTTGGTGATCGTGAACAAAATTGAAGATTTCGTCGCGTTGATTATTAATACCGTTCGCGTTAAAAAATGCGACGTTAAGGGAACGCGGTTTTACTCTGCCGTTATAAAGGCCCTCTATGCTTGAAAATTGACGATGGCTGACACTACATGTTGGTAGCGCATTGTGGCAGCAATTCTGATTTCGGGCTTGCCATTGGAGTCCCTTAGGGCTTTTGCAAGGGCTGAGACGTCGGCGCCGTTGAAAACGGCGGCGAAGCGACACACAAGGTCGAGGTCGCTTTCGTTAACCGGCCGTCCGGCTGATGGAGGGCTGCTCAACCGGTTGAGCGACGGTCACTACGCCAGTAGGAGTTTTCCATACGGGACGTAGAGGACGAACAGGAGCGAGAATAGGCGCGGGAGCGGCGATCGGTGTAGCTACCTTAGGTGCGACTTTAAGTGCCGGGCGTTTCGGCTTGGGAGCCTTTGGGCAGCCAAGGTAATTGGCTGTGTGTCCCTCTGAGTTGCACAGGACACATGCGGGGCCCGAAAGCAGCCAAAGGGCCTTGTTCTTGGGTCTCGGACAGTCGGTGGTGCCATGGTCACCCAGGCACTTTACGCATCTGGGTTTCCCGAAGCAGTTGCGAGCAGAGTGGCCATATAACTGGCATTTGTGGCACTGGCCCGGAGAATGTTTTATGAGGGCGCTCTATTGTGAGCCCAGAAGGTGGCAGCACGTTTTCAGGTTAAATACCTGCTTCCCTGCCTCGGACCTTTCGAGGGCCACAATTACCATGTTGAATGGCTTTTGTTATGCCCACTGTACATCCTATGCACGGATAGGACGGGTAAATTCTGACCCTGGAGGTCCTCTTTGATGAGGTCTGCGGGGATTTCCCGCGGAAGGTTTTAATAACCACTCTAAGTTGGCGCTCTTCTGCCAGGGTGTAGGTGTGAAAGAATACACCTTTGTCTTGTAAGTAGCGGGTGACCGCTCTATGGTCATCCGTGGTTTCTAGCTGCAGTTTAATGCCTACAGCGGTGGGGATCGCTTGATATTTGTAGCGATTGGAAAGGGCCGATACGACAATCGGCCATTTATCTTGTGCCTGTATGAAGACAGGCGGCGGGCGTTCGATGGCTGTGAGACAGCCGAAGTTTGGGGAGCCAGTAGTGGCGCGCTGAGGAGCGGCGGGGGCTTGCTGTGAGGCTGCAGAGGGGTGCCATGGGGTTGGGCCACAGATGTCGATGGCCGGGGAGAGGGACATCGCTTTCCCGTTTTTCGCCTTGGGTGGCGGCGTCGGGGCGGGTGAAGCTCGCTTTTTTCGCTTCTTTTCCACCAGCGTGAAGTTGCTGGTGTCTTGCGGGAGGTCCTCGGGGGACGAAGGGCTATCTAGCTCCATTTCGGAGACCGAGGAGGACGATGAGGCAGAGGCCCTTGAGGAGGACCTTGAGGGTGATTTTTGCCCCTCCGGTAGGGGTTGCTCTTTTATAATGTCTTCGAAGACATCGGGGTGTTTACTCTTCAGGCAGCTGACCAAGTGTACAAGGAAATCCATGGTTGGATTCTCCATTGTACACAAATTATTAATAATATTACTACTATTACGCGGGATGTGGCCTCCAGTGGGGTGCCGGGGTGAGTAGCCTACTTCCCTCCTGCCGGGTATAGGCAGGGAGGATGTGTGCCTAGTTGTGTAGCCCTAGTGCGTCCAAGTGCCAATCTTATTTGTGCACATGGGTGTGTGCTTAGAGCTAACTAAAATACGCGTGAGACAATTATAAGTCTAGCGGGTTGGTCAACCTTGGCTAGGCACTACCCAAGGCCAAGTTTACGTTGACTCCTTCCGCTATCTTGCGTTTCCCAGAAGGGGAACCGCGGGCGTACGGGGCTTGCCCTACACTAGCTTAGTTAACACCGCAAGGTATCCACTAGTATAACCACCCAGGTGGCTTTACAATAGCTTTCTTGGAAACTAAATTCCGATCACAATAGCAACAGCAATAAAAATTGCTCGGTGTATTGTTCTCGGAACAATGGATGCGCAGGTGGCTTGCTCGGGGGCAGGTAGCTCTGGACGATCGTGGCGGGGAGCCGGGCGACCGTTCTCGGCGACTGCTGAGCGTCGAATGTCAATTGATTGGGATGACACTGAAGCTTGTAACACAGTTTACACTAGCACAAGCTTCAGAGTTACCACAAACTTGTAATTATGACATAGTAAATAAATAAAGATTATTATTATTATTAAAGTTTATATAGTACGTTGGATTCAAAGTTAGCCCACAGATGGGTTATCACATCGGAGGACTAACATCGAATGCCTCATTAGCAGTAGATATATGATTAATTTCATAAACTGGACTTAAAATACAAAATTCACTAAACTGCCTTTTTAAGATAGTCTCCGGGGAAATAATGCTCCTTTCTGAGCGAAACGGTATTCCCTCGTTACTTTATTACGTTTATTACGTTATATCATATTATAATTTCCTACTCAATTAAATATAAGATGAAGATGAGGGCTCCTGTTCGATTTTGACCTCTGCGATAGCTTCTGTTTATTAACAGATGGAGCAAATTTTGTATCAAAATTCTACATTTATAAATCTTATTCCTTTTCCAAAATTCTGAATTCTTTAGCATGCCTGTCAGCCTTCAGCCCCGTCACTACAAATATCGAAGAGATATTCTACGGTTGTGTTATTGTCCGTGTGATTTATATGATAATATTCTGATCTATAAGTTATTAATTTTATCGATAGTACAAAAACTACTCACACACACCAGCCATGTGTTTACGCTGTGAGTACCGAAACTTAAGCTAGTCGTTAGAGCACGGCATACCTCGCAAATATTCGCGTAAATATTGAGGCACTCAGTCATTTGCTTTTATATTATTTGCTTTTACCAATCTAATATATCAGTTGCTGTGTCGGATTATACACACACACACACACACACACAACACAAACAGACCCGAAAACCAACAATGTCTATTTGTTATGATGTCATAAAAATAATAATTTATTTGCCCTTATACAAGGTAATAATTAGAATGATATAAATTTCAAATTATGCAATGGTTTCTACTTGTATAGCGTACCAATAGCACGCAAATTAAAAATAAGACATTACATCAATAAAATTATTAAATATCAGATATGTCAAGTCCTTTAAAATAATTACAATATTATTCGTTAATTAAATATACAATGATCATTATCAAAAAGGTAATGTATTTACAACTTTTAAAAACAAAAAGTCTTTTTCACTCTTACTAATTAAAAATTTTATATATGTCAACTATATACAACTTGTTAACGCTATTTTAAATGTTGTAACATTCGTCTAATATCATAGCATTATATGAAGCTTATTGGGATTTATTTGGGATGTGCATGACTATATGTTACTGTAATTTTTTCATTACGTAGCATCTCATATTATTTCAATCTGATTTCATTCCTCGCCAATTTAAATTTTGTGTTATTTTAATATTCCGAACCAACTGCACGGTCTGAAGCCGCATTTAAACAATTATATGGAAAATGGTAACAATCTGGCCGCTCCTGCACGTACCGTAATTTACTGCAAATTGCAGGATAAGCTTGCATTCTGGGCAAATTTTGGTAATTACTGCAATATATTACTTTAATTACTGTGCTAAATATTTTAAAACTACAACTATGAAATAAAAGCATTAGTTTACATTCTCACATTTTGTTACCGGCAGTATCACTTAATATGATTTTAATTCTTACAAGTGAAAGTTAAAAGAATTAACACGTTAGCGTTGACGTTTTGTTTTATTTATATACGACTTCATCATTGAGTCCAGAGAAACGAAAAATGTGTAAGAAGACTTGTAAATTTTGGACTCTCGATTCTTCAATAACGACATGTAAATGCAAGTATCATATGTATTAATCCAGGTTATCTCATATCCATAAACTGACTCAATTTCATTCAAATCTGTTAAGCGGTTTATGCGTGATTAAGTAACAATCACCCAATCATACAAATTTTCAGATTTATTATAGATTAATGTTTATCAGTTTTTACCATCAATAATCATTTTAAGCGGTGAATAAAAAGTACCCAAATTCGGTACGCTCAGAACACAAAACATAACAAAATCTGTCTTATATACAAGTAACCAAACAGTTGTGTACAAATATTACTTAAACGGCTCGCATGCGAGACCCCGTCAGAGGTGTTTGAAACATCCAGCAAAAATGTATTCGAAGTTATTTTCTACAGAAGATCCCTAGGCAATAATTAGCAGGTTCAACAGGGCTACTCTTTTTGGGTACGGGCTGTAGGCACGATTGTGTCTTCAAGTATAGGCGGTACAAACGTGTCAAAACAAGTGATAACTCGTGCACACATATACTGATTACTATGGCCAGTATACCATCTTCTGTGGTCTCAAGTATCTTTCTGTTGGTTATTAGAAGTACCGAAATAAGTTATGTGCGGTGGAACATCATGTGGTATAAATGATCGTTTTCACTCTAGAAATTTCGAAATACGGATATTTTTGAGTGCCACGATTCGCCCTACTTAAATTAGAATGCGCGCAGACAAAGAACAAACACGTAATGCGATAAAATTGAAAATTTAATTTCAGAACCTACTATTTGAAGCACTAAAACTGAAGTAGCAATGCGGACGCTTTCATTTTAATGTCAGAAGCGACATTAATGTCACTCATACATTTTTATGACTTCTTTGTTCAACTTTTTTAAAAAATTCTACCTTTCTTTTAAAGTTTGACAAATAACTAGTGTCAACCCAAGATTTTGGTTTTGATTTTGACTTGAGCTGAAATTCTGGTTTAAATTAATAAATTAGCTTTATGTGACCATATTATATTGCACTATGAAAAACTAGTATTATAAATTAAATATAAATTTAATAAACCACAAAACCAATTAAACATTAGTGATGATTTTAACTAGATAACATCCAAACAAGATTTGATGAACGTAATAAATGGCTAATGTTATTGTATACTGTATATGTACTCACCCAATACACCTATATATATATATATATATATATATATATATATATATATATATATATATAGAAAAGAATTGATGAGAATAAAATTACATAGCCAACTATCTATAGTTAATAAAAAATATATAACTTTCCTTAAGTTCATTATTTTACAACTTATTATCGTGTTTCTTATGATATAAGCTGTTTTAAGTTTGCTTTAAAAGCAAATACATTCATATTAGAAGAATATTCACTAACGAATTTGCATTGCATTTACCAACTTCACGTTTGGTTAGAGTTCAAATGTTTATAATTAACATTAAAAGCCTTAAGCTTTTGTAAAATGTTCAGAAAATATTTTACTTGTATAGATTTATCCTAGTAAGTGTTTTACAATGTTTATATCGGATATCATATACAAGGCAAGGAGAGCCACATTAAAAACAATGTGATGGAGCACACTAATATATGGGCACTGCAAAGCAACACTCACATGCAACGTGGTGCGCAAAGGACCGTAGTCCTATGAAAGACTGGCGAACCAGTATAAATAGGACTTCACCCCTTGGTATTGGGTAAGCGCAATAATGACCGAAGTGCGCGTAAAATATAAACCAAACGATTCTGGCTACCAGTACGAAGACGGGGCGGATCGCTATTCTTAAACAAAGAATGCATGTGTCCTTGTGAACTTAGATATATAACTTTTTCCATCAGTAAAATGGTAAAATAATTTTAATAGAAAAAACTCATTTATTGTTGATATAAATGAAAATTAAGAGTTTCAGGGCCGTAGTAGGTCGGTAACTGGATTTTCACTATAAATTTTATAACGCTCTCTTGGCATCAGCCAGAAGAAGAATTTGGTATAGTTTTGTGATATCTGATGATAATTCTAAGCAGTCTGGAAGCTAAACAAAATTATACAAAATAAACGTGAAATTTAGCAATTCGCAACCAATCAGTTCCATTTCTATTTACTTTATGTTGTACCGAAAAGTTGTCATGAAAAACATTTATTCTAAATCAAGCTTAGAAATATCTTTATGGTTGATACACACGCACATATATACATATGTGTGTGTGTGTTCTCACCGCCCACAGCTTCCGATTGACAGAAAACAGGTGGCGTCCGTCAGAGGCTAGGTCCGCACACCAAAACCTCGGACGGTCAATAGTCGTGACCATTCATTCTCATAGCTAGGGAACTAGCAACTTGGGTGGCATTATCAGATAGGTATGAGACCAGAGTAGAGCGACACGCTTAGTTTATGAGCGCTTCGAGTCAGTAAGTGACCAACAAATAGGGAACCCAAAACCACCAGCTCACGGACCCCTCAGTTACGTGAGCCCTGTGTCCGATGAAGCTGTCAGAGCCGCATAGGCTAACAGCATCAACATCTACAGAATCTGAATGTTACAACGGTTACAGTAACGGTCGGTACAAAAGTCTCTTATTCATAATTTTCCTCGTCACTATCATTAATATTAAAAAACTAATAAAATATTGTCAATCAGATGTTTAAATTGCAATAAAACATTTGTCATATGTATGTGGTATATAAATTCATGTCCTCATACTGTGACAGATGCAGAGTAGGCAGAGCATAATTGACACCACTTTTGCCAAAAGGGAGTCTTTAAACAAGAGTTCAGTTTTATCAAAAGTCAATAGTCGTGTTGCTACTTACTCGCCAGTTTATTACTTTCGATTCTATTCATTCACGAGTAATATTACGTTTAGGTCATTAAACTTTGGATAGGTCGTTTTATACTATTACATATAATGCCAAGTTGTAACGTGTCTAATTGCATCGAGTCAGGGTTATTAAATTACTGGTTACTCTAAACAGCGGGTGTCTACACCTATTTAGTAACTATATATTTATACTTATATATATTGTGTGTATATATATATATATATATATATATCTATATATATATATATATATGTATATATATATAAATATATATATTTATATATATATACATAGATTGTGTGTATGTTGGTGTGTAAACTTTTGTGATGAGAGTTTATTGTTCATTAATTTGATTCTTACATCGAATGGGTTTAAATTTAGTTGTAATTTATATTGTACATTTTTTATATTTTTAATCGTTGTGAATCAAAATACCGTCCTTACAAACGTTGTGGAACCTTTTTCTCAAACAATCTTCAAAAATAGACACAAGGTATTCCAACAAGACTC
The DNA here is from genome assembly GCA_029286865.1 of Teinopalpus imperialis. Lineage (NCBI taxonomy): Eukaryota > Metazoa > Arthropoda > Insecta > Lepidoptera > Papilionidae > Teinopalpus > Teinopalpus imperialis. Next base: position 5,840,680 of record JAGSMU010000012.1, read on the forward strand.
AGCGCCTGCTCGTCGGATAGCAAGCACGTAAAACTGGCTGTTCGCCAATAGAAACGACTTCATCAGGCACGTCGAGGCCTATATACAGCCCAGACTTAAACGTCGGATTACAAAATATAGCAACATTTGAAGCAGAAAGCATCCCTGATTAAAACAGTAGCTGATATAGACATGAACGTTGTACGTGCTGCGATAGAAAATAAAGTGTTTGTGACAGAACTTATGACCCGACTAGGTATGGTATAATAATAATTATTTATTTCTAGCTCAAGACATATTTTGTTAGTAAATATACACTGAATTTTAATGATTGTTTGTTATACGTAGGGTACAGTGGTTCATATAAAACAATCTAGCCTATTCGCTATCTTGGCAAGAGTTTCGTCCGAGCTAACCCGTATTCTGCGCACCAGAGGCGCACATATCTTTCGCTTCTTCTTTTTCGATCTGATGGCTGAATTTCCCGATTTCACTGGGTTGGAAGGTGACCAAACGCTTATGACGCTCAACCGAGACCTTCATTAGTGGGTAACCAGCACAAGGGCTCCCGAGAGCCTCGGCTTGGAGCATTACCCTGTTACGCGAGAACGACTGATTCGAGGGTGCCCGGGAGGGCCGAATCTTGGCTCGAATTCTGACTATGGATTATCTAAATTAATATCAGTATTATTATTAACTATCTGTACCACCACTTCGGAATGTGTAGTCGCTGGAGAAGAAGTGGCGCAAGAAACTAGCTACCCTTCTATCGCTAGTATTGCGAATAATTTTGTTTGCGACGCCCTCGTCGTCGGCGGGGGTGCAATGTGTGTGTGTGTAGTGTTTTATGGAGGGCGTGGTCCATTGTGATCGCGTCGTCGGGTGCGTCGAGAGCGAGCCTCGGGCTTCTTCGGACGCGGGTGAAGTTGTGATGCGTGATGGGATTGTAAGTGACAGTACATACAATCAGCTGGTTTGGGTGTGTGATGACAGAGTCAAAGAATCGGCGGGAAGCCTGCTTCAGGTACTAAGATATGGTCGGGAGCTCACGATCTATCTGCAGAATTTCATTCGGCTAGAACCACAGCGCACCGGTGGTCTTGCGCATGAAGCTATTTTGGATAACATAATGTCTGTGAATGAGACGCGGGGAGGCATGTACAAAAACGGGGCATGTCATTATGGGTCGGATGCATGCTTTGTTAAGTGTTTATTACGTTAAGATAATATGCTATTTTTATCAAGTGACACTGACAACAAAGGCTGCCCGATTTCATACGCGGTTTACGTGCAAAGGGTCACCGAAGGTGAGTCTTTCATCTTATATGACGCATCAAAATTTGACTGTCTTTTTCCAGGGTATTAGACGATCACAAAGCTTTATGGTTGGGAGATGTGCATTTTGTATCCTCAAGAGAAGAACATGGCTGCACTTTTGGTGGGGTTAACCTAAATCCTGTATTTCCGAAAACATTTCCCTAAGGTGTTGGCTGCGGATTGGAGGCGTCTACACATATAAACGTAGAGGCCGATGTCATTGGCAAATAGGGCTAGCTCTACACCGCAAATACACGGTATGTCATTAGTGTAGAGTGTGTAGAGAATTGGACCTAGGACGGAGCCTTGTGGTACTCCGGCACGAATAGGGTGAAACTCGGAACGTGTTCCCTCGACGCGGTATCAGAAGGTTCGATTGCAGAGAAAGTCTCGTATGATTAGTATGAGTTGATTAAGCACGATAAGCTCTTTGTGTATGAGCCCGATGTTGCAGACCTTGTCGAACGCTTTTGCCACGTCGAGAAAAAGCGCCGGGGTTGGATAGCCCCGAATGAATTTGCTGTGAATGTACTAACCGCCTACAGGCTGCTCATATAGAAACGTACACTAATCTCTGAACAATGAAACCATCACCTCTTTTGAGCAACCTGCGAGCGATAAAGTAAAAAGGTCAGGTATAGAGTTAACAAAAAAACAATTATTCAGTAATTAAAAAAGAAATTACTAAGTAAGTCTTTATAAACGAGGTCTTTGATACTGTTATCTAAATTTATTTAGGTTTTAAGAAGTGTCTTACAGCCGACGTAATTGTAATGAAGGTTATTATATTTTAACGTATTCATGATTATTAATGTGGTTGAAGTTTTTAATAATATTTACTTTTAAAACGATGTTAACGTCTATATGCAAATAATGTCTACTTATTTATGAGATATATCACCGTTTAGTAAATAAAACATAATTAAAGCAATGTTTATGGTACTACTTATTATGTATTTATGTGTTTTACCATCAATAAAAATAAATAAGTTTTTAAGTATTTTATACCAATTAGGTTAATAGAGATAGCAAACACATTGCCAGTAGTAGTGTCAGGTAGGTGCTAGTTTCTAGAGGCAACATGAATGGGTAGTCTCGCGTGAAGAAAGAACATGCCCTCATAGAATGCCAGTGTGAAATAGTAACACAGTGCAGAGTTACATATGATCACTGTAGGAATACATGGAATTACAGGTAATGGGGCAATCCATCTCAAGCTTGAAGAGGCCCTTCATCTTACAACTCATCTGCATCATGAATCTGTGGTATCGATTGATATAGGCCCCATGTGATGTGATGGGCCCCAATCATCACTGACCATGAGCTAAACTGTGTGCTCGCTTGTCTCTTCTAATTTTATAAAAAATAGTAAAGCACAATCCACATTTTACAAAAAGCTAAATGGTCCCAAATGTGACAGGGTGTAGGCCTAAGGCTGTACACTAAGCACAAATCTCAGTGAATGACCTGGTGAACCTCTCGTCGGCTTTGTGGGTGGCCTACCTGGCTAATCGTAATGGTGTTACCATAGCACTATAAAACAATATTTTTATACAAATAATATAGGTACATATAAATATTTTCAAAATTATTAAAAGGTATCCATAAAATTTGGATTTATCGTTAGTTTATGCTATGTGAATATCATAACATAAAATTACTACAAAATAATTCTAAACTCAGTGAGGCTTGCCGCAGGATATAAGCTACTATTAAAATCTTATTATTGTCCGTGAAGTAGCTTAGTGTTATTGCCAACTTTTCTTGTTGGCACGAATAAAAATCCTTATCAGTTATAGTGAGAAGCTGCATTTTACTAATATTATATAAATAATATTGAAAACTTAAAAAATATATAGATTTAATGTAGTGAATAATTTATAGTTTTTCAATTATTTTTTTTTATTATAACATCATAATTTAACTTTTATATAACTGGTATATATTCAAAAGAAATCAAAAGAAAACATTGATTCTCTTCCCAAACATACTATAAAAGTTAGTAGTAGAAGACACGGTCTTAGTTGTATTATGTAGCAAGTATGGCTAAATTTTTGACCAAAAATTATCATTAGTCAAATATATTGTAGATTAATTACTCTTTACCTAAGGGAAGCCAGTTTATTGAATATAGTAAATGCTAAAATAATGAAATACTCCGCTATCATTTTCCAGTAAAAAATAATTGTGTATTTATGCATTCTTTTATCACGCCACCCTCAGCAAACGGCCTTGTCTGTTTTTGCCCACAACTCTACATAAAGATCCACAAAATGCAATGCAAAATAAACAATACGTACTGTAAGTTAAGGGGTAAGTTATTTTCATTATTTTTCTCATTGTAATAATGATGTTTATGTTATCTCTTTCTTCTCTTTTTTCCCCCAGCCATACATATTTTTAATCTCACTCAATACTTCGCTTTAAACAATTTTAAAATATTATTCCTTTAACTATTACAAATTCATTCTATATTGAATTATTAAAATTTATACTTCATAAATGGTTGTATCACCAAAATAACTGCACTGCAGAAACTCACTCTCAAAGAATTTTTAAATGGACGTCAATACGATGATGACCATGCCATCAATAAGCAGACGTGTTTATTCACCGCTGAAACGAGTCCGACTACTTTGGCTCTTACTTTCCGAAATGTATACACCCTTCTATTAGCTGAGATTTTTTCGTAGATACTTTGGGTGGTTCAGTGAGTCTAAGGCAAAAACTACTTCCAAGAAGGTGAGCGTCCTTCCAAAGTTATGGTGGTATTCCACTCTGAAATAGCTTTTGACTCTCTATAAAGAACAGTTCCAGTCGTTGGTGAATACTGCTGTCACATTTGGGCAGGCGCTGCCAAATCAGCAACCAACTTGCAAGTTTAGACTCAAAAAAGGCAATTGGTGGGCGAGTTTTCTTATCACCAACCTGCTTTGCCTTCAGTGCAAACGCACGGTTGCCAGCCTCTCGGTGTAATGTATCCTACAGTTTTGAGAATGTTCAGAGGAGTTACATAATATCATTCTCTACCCTTTTCATCATCGGACATCTAGACGCATGGCGGGCTTTCAATCTTTCGTTGAGGATATTCCTCACATCATGACGTAGCGATATGCTTCGTTATTTTTCGAGCGAACAGTGAAGGATTTGCCGGTGAAAGTCTTTCCAGCTGAGTGTAATATCTTCAATAGTAGAGTGAATAAGCATTTATTTTACCACTTAACATACATCAGGTGGGATTGTAGAAAAGTACAGGTTTATATTGATTTAAAAAAACTAGTAGACTTTTTACGGCGACGTACCTGAAATAAAAGTAACGTTAACTTAGGGATACGTGATCGATAATTTCAGCCTTTACTTTAAAAAATAATATGAGGCAAATTAATATCATTACAAAAAATTAAAAATGCTGTAATAAAAATGGAATAAGTGATTTTTCTTTCAAATTTAGATAAGAAAAAGTTAAAGAGTGCTTAATATTACTCATGTGAATTAGCAATTTTAATTCTTTATTTTCTTATCATTGTATTAAAATGTAATAAGATTTAGGTTAAGGGTTTTTAACATTTAAATAATTTATGTTAAGGACATTTAAAGTAAATATATGTATAAATTACGTGCATTGTTTGCATTGAAAAGAATCGAATGCTTGTACGTACCAAAGCATATAGAAAAATAAATTATATAAAACAAAATCTATTTCAAATAGAAAACCTACTTTACTATGAAAGCAAGTACGTTTATACAAAACCAACATTTTCTTTGGACATCTCAGTCTTTTCTACCAAGGAATAGTGGAATTCAAAGAGACTGCCTATAACTTATCTTTCTAAAGTTTACTGCAGAGACCTTTTCATATCTTCGCTTCAATTTCGCAGCGCAATTTATATGCACTTTATGGCAGTATGTGTTCAAAAGCACCTCGCTGTGGCATTTACTGAGGAGTGCTACTGTTAAACGTTGTTTTTTCTGCAGAAGAGTTGTCTTGATGACGGCGTTCATAGTTAATGAGCTGCTAGTATCCAGCGGGTGCTACGACACAAATTGCCCACGCTTTACGGGCCTCCCGCTTGCCAACTCTGTAGAATATTTTACTGTGAAAGACGCTTCCGTCCCTGCGTTAGTGTTTACCGTCGAAATGACTTTCCTTTAATACTACGCCCGACGAAAGGCCGTCTCCTCAAGTTAATGTAGTGCTGTATAGAATTCCCTCTGTTTTTTCTTCTTTTGAAATGCCGTGAACAAATTCCCATAATCGTAAAGCGCTTGTTGCTCAATAGGTCATTTTGTCTACGAAATTGTTTTTCCTTTGATAGTGGTTAGAGACTTTTACGCTCTATGGAGCGGAGTGGAGACCATTTACCTGAAGCTAATTTCCTAAGAACTTTTTTTAAAAATAGACATTGTTATAATAAAGAATTCTAATATTTTTAGGTTGCCATACGTCATGAAACCTTGTTATAAACATCTATTATCCGTCAGAAAGGTCGGGCAAGACGGAAATCTAAAAATAATATTACTATTGAATTAGCGCCAAGTGTTTAGATTAACAAGGAACGATAATCTATTTTTATTGCATTTGTCTATATTTTTCTGTAAGCAAATAAATTTTCTTTATAATTTTAGTACTGGTTTTGTTTTAAAAGTTATTGATGATTAAGATATTTTTGGTGCAAATTTTATGCAGACTTGGAATAGCTAAACTGTTCTTAATTAATACTTTTAATAAAATAAATATAAATTAACTCTTGGAAATACTTACGTAAAGCTTTATTCATGAAACGGTAAATAAACAGTTGCTATTTATCTTAAATTCAATATAAAAATATTTATTTTATTAAATAATATGGCATTCTAACTAGAAGCATGACGCTCCTTGTGCGTAAATATCTCGCAAAATTAAAAGTAATATTAGGTATCTTTCTGTATTTTTATAAACGTTTTAAAAAAATAACTTTACTTTCCAGGGAATGCCGTAAGGAGAAACCACTAAAAGTATTAATTCAAATAAAGTGTTAAACTTTAAACTAAAAATTGCAAAACTAACTTTATACGTAATTCATATTTTTTATGAATCGTTCCATTCGAGTATCGTTACAGGAGTATACTTATAAGAATATATTGTGTGTGATGTGAATGAAGAAATATTTTTGATAGAATAATTGAAACTAAATATAATACAGTTTTAAAAATCTTATCATAATTTTTTTTTATCGTAAAATAATTTGTATTTTATACTATAAGAGATATATGATCGATGTTACGCAATACAGTAGGTACTCTACTTTCCACGCTCGCAGCAATATGGTATTGACAGCTTGTCATTCAATAATTAATTTTCTATTAGCGCAATTCAAGTGAGTGCGCATGCGACGAATTTTATTATTAGAAGGACGGTAAACGCGATCGCATGTCTATTGGGTCGTTCGACACGAGCGACCGCTGTGTTTACAAGAGAATTACTTGTTAGTTGATAGTCATCTTGCTTAAGTGATCAAATAAAAACTAATTTATTCGAGGTACAAGAGTCTATGTTTGAAGAATTAGTTAGCTGCTGAGAACAAAAAGAATGACAGCCAGTGATGCTATTGGTGAGTTTGTGACAAATCCATTTTAAATAAAACTATAAATTACCTTTTTTAATAGTATGAACAATTGCTTTTTAAAAAAAGAAATTAATTAATAATTGGAGTGGCAATCTACGCAAGTCTGCGGGAAGTGGATGGAAGAAGGTGGCTTATGATTATACTTCGTGGTAGTCTGTGGGAGACCTATGGTCAGCAGTTTTTAAAAGTATAATAGGAATGAATTATATAAATACAATACATTTGATTTCGCTTTCAGGCTATACTAAAAACACTTATAAGGTTTGAGTATTCTTATTGCATCTTATTAAAAACTACAAATATTTTAATACATTACAGAAATAAATGAAAGTAAGGAAACGATAAAGAAAATCTATGTAGACTTTGAAAGCTCCAAAACGTGAGTAAGTAATTTTCTTATCCCACTTCTTAATTACTCAAACTTTTTACAATTTTCTTTTATATTAATATATAGTCTACGAAATTGCATAATAGAAAATAATAATGTTGTTGATGTAACGATAAAGATTAGTGAGTATTAATAAAAGCCATCAAGACCTGAGGAATAGACATAAATGAAAAAAAATATACTTTATTATTATTACTTAAACAGTTACTTTTGATATTTATTGATATTTTACGTAATTTTTACTGCAACTCTTACCTATGAAATTGGCGTTTTGTCGAACTGCCAGCTTCACCAGCTCATCTGCGCCAATAGTAAAATGTACCTAAGACATAAAGTCCAGTTATATACGTCCTGCGTAAGACCAATTACGGCCTATGTCAGCGTCGTCTTCGACCACGTAACCACGGATAAATAAAATTTTCTACAGACGGTCCAAAACAGTTTCACCAGAATAGCTACCGGAGCAGAACCGTACCGGCGCGATATCGATCTGCACAGTGACTTCCATCTCGTCACCATTCCGGAATATTTTCAGTCTATCTCGCAGCGCTTCTTCGCGAAAACGCTTTCACACTCCACCTCGCTAGTGGTGAACGCCGCAACCTACGAGCAGGTACCGAAACCGAACCGGCAACTAGGAACCGGCGACCCCGTCACGTCCTCGATGGGGAGCCGAGCTCTAGTCGGTCCTCAACGGACCCCGGAGCTTCACTTCGATGGTGTATCGACATCTCGTCGTGTCAACCTCGCCTTCGAGCGCGAAGCAATCTTCGCGACACCGCGTACACTAGATACATCCGCGTGTCAGGGCGGTTCTCACCGCCCACAGCTTCCGACTTTGACTAGACAACAGGTGGCATCCGTCAGACGCTAGGTCCGCATACCAAAACCTCTGATGGTCAGTAGACATCAACATCCATTCTCCACTCTGGAGAATCTTTCGATAGAGGGAACTGGCAACTTAGGTGGCACTATCAGATAGGGATGTGATCAGAGCAGACCGACACGCTCAGTGTATGAGCGCTTTGAGTAAGTAGGAGAACCAAAAACTACATAACCAGGCTCCCTCAGTTCTGTGAGCCCTGTGTCCGATGAAGCTGTAAGAGCCGCATAGGCTAACAGCATCAACATCAACAGAATCTGGATTGGTTAGGAATTCCAAATTCAAATGTATTTCAAACTTAGGCTTGAGTATTTGTGTTTCGACTTTAGTGATTCATTTGTTTTGGCGCCATTTGTTTTTTCTTTGACATCCTTTTGTTAACAAATGTAAACTTTAAATTATTATGCGTTATTTACGAATATGAGTTCCACCATAGCACTAGCGCTGCAGACATAGATGTCGTGTATGTGAAAACTGTAAAAACAAAGCACGGTACGTTTTTGCTTACAACTTTTTCGTTCTGGAGATTTTTCAAGTTGACAATGAAGAATTAAAGGTGATCGTGAAAGCCGACCCGTCGCAAATCACTTCAGAGTTAGTGGCAGGCTTCGATGTGTGATAAAATAATTTTAATTCACTTGAAACCAATTGGAAAACCGAAAAATCTCGAGAAATGAGTACCGCATGAATTGAGTGAAGCACATCAACAAACATGCATTGAGTGCTGCGTTACATTACTCAACCGTCACAATAACGAGAATTTTGAATCATCTCTTTACTTCTGATGAAAAATAGATACTGTACGAATCGGAAACGCTTATCACAGTGGTTGACCCAGTGCTAGTGGTACCCAGGGGAACCAGCCAAATTCTGTCCCAAGCGATAGTTGACTCAGAAAGAGGTACTGATGAGTTTTTTGGAACCAGTGCTGGTGTCATACACTACAGTTTCCTAAAATCTGGCCAGACTATTACGGCAGATCTGTATTGTCAACAATTGCAAACTAGATGAAAAAGCTAGCCGTTAAACAACCGAAACTGATCAAAAGCTCTAGCCCACTGCTGCTTCATCACATCGCTAGACCCCATACTTCACGACAGGCGGTAGCTAAATTAGAGGAGCAGCGAATTTATATCATTTCTTGTAAGGAAAAAAATTAATTCCAATGAGGCAGTCCAAAGCGCTTTCAAAGGTTTTATTGATTATCGCTCTCAAATTGTTTTTAGCAACGGAATCAATGAACTACCTATAAAATGACGAAAGTGCACAGATAATAATACATACTTCGATTAATTATATATATAATTTCATAAAAAAAATGTGTTTTACTTTTGTCATATAATACGCTAATTTCATATGTATGGACTTAATATTTAATACCTCACTTATATTTAGTATATAAAATTAGTTTAATTTAATTTTAGAAAGAGTTTAGAAGAAAACAAAAGGAGTTATTATGTGTTAAAACTACTGGAAATTTTACCATCGAAATGTGAATTAAAACAATACATAGGCGTAATTTTATGTGGTAAGAAATTTTTTTATTAATATAATTTATGTGTACAAAATTTAAGATGACGGAACGTTGATATGTTTATTAATGATCCGGTTTGATCCAAGCCTGTATTCTCATACTTGGTAGACAATACCGTTACGAATGATATACAAGTGATGAAACACCGACTTACAGTAATAGATATTTAATAAGTTATACACAGCCTTATTAGTCTCAGCCAGATTTAGTCTCAGTACACAGGTTGATCATCTGGGAAAAATATATCCTTATATCATTCACACCGCTTATCATCAGACGAACCGTATGGTTATTCATCAACCCTTACTTCAATCAAAAACTTGCAATTATTTTCTTTGCTTGCTAAAGCAACTAGTGCATTCTATGTATTTTATCTCTCATTAAAAGCAGTCTGAAGAATTTTCCCATATTATTTGTGTGCTGTTAAAGCATAAATAACGCATGGACATGATTTGAATTATTAAGTAAATTTTACTGCCTAATTATAACATGTTTGTTAATTCCAGGTTTAACCCTGTGGGCTACGTCATGGTTTATATTTCAAGAGGCTGTTTTGCCAGGGAATAGTATTTTCAGTATGGCGGGTGTAGTTATTATGGGATATGTATTCGGTCATACATTAGAAAGGTACACAACGATCAATGCAATGGCTGGAATGACGCTAGTTGGTGCTCTATACAGAATTTTCGACCAAACAAACTTTTTAGAAGATCCTGTTGCAAATACAATAGATTTTCATCTAAGGTAAGAAGACAATGAGTCACATTATAATTTGATAATAATTATTTAAGGAACTTTTTTAATAATTCTTAATCAAAATATAACATATAATAACTCAATAAAAGTTTTTAATTTAATTTAATATTTATTTATTAATTTTATAAAATTTTGCATGAGCGTTTTTTACGGCGAGAACGAGACACTCGTTAACTAAAAATCTTATCCAGACTTCAGAGTCAGTAATCATTAATATTGGTGGTGGTGGCTTCGTGTAAAATTTGTGTTTCTGTTTATTATGGAGAACTAAAACATAGTAAATTTAGATTTATTCTTTAATTCATATTCTAATGTACGTGGTTATTCCAAAAGATGAATTAAAGGAATAAAATTCATTGATAGTTTGGTCACAATTTTTACAAATAAATTACATTTGTAATTGATGTTATATAGTTTTTGTTGGACACATTTTAGCTAACCAAATATATACTCATCGGCTTCATATTTATAACATATTGGCATTGGCGAACAAAGTTAAAATTTGGATAACTATGACTGCAATATTATACATCCTATAAATCCAAAATCCATATATACTAGCATTTTCAACACGCTTATGTTTATATCATTTAAATATTTCTTACTTTTTCTAATATAGATACTTAATGTCAATAGACGATATTATCTATAAACAATAGCCTTATTTACATAATGTTTTGAATAAATGTCATATTATTACTTAGTATATTTTAAATAAATAATAACAATAATAATGACGATTTATTGCCACGAAAAAAGAAAATATATTTATATAATGCTTTTTTTCTAATAAATGAATATATAAAATAATAATGTTCAGAAAATAAAATGCAACAAATTAAGATAGAAAAAGGTGGACTCAGCGTATACTGTATGATGATCACACAACGCTGATTTTCAGTCCAACTCATTCTCAGTTGCCTCAAATGAAGCGTGAATATCAAATTTAAAATGGAAAAAAAACTATAGAAAAAATGTGTGAATATAGAAATAAAACTATGTATGTATGAACAATGATTATCAATAAAAGTTAAAAATAAAAATAAATATACATATAACTATATTAGTGCCCGGGTTTACAATTTGCATGGAAGAGATGTTATAGTAGGCTTCAATAATCATTAAGACTATCTATTTAAGGCTAACTGCGTATCAACAAACGTGAACGTCTGATTTGATTAACATATATTCAGGGAATAAGCTCATTTTTTGGCTACACTTTCAATAATATTTCAAGAAATAAAAAATACACACGAATAACATGATCAGAATAACATGTTACATAGTTTTAAAGTAAAAATAAATGAAAGATATTAAAAAACAGACATAACAATCTCATCAAGACATTAGTATTTAGAATTTATTTACATAAACATTATTGTATTATTAGATATAGTTATGCAAAAGCAAGAGTAAAAAGACTTTAATGGAACTAATAAGCCTTAAATGATTTTTTTCTGGTATATTAGTAGCCCGTCGAAAAACTCAAGGAATAAATTTATACCTTGAAATATTAATATAAAAGTACATAATTTTAGGTGACCATCCATACTCGGTGTACAACGATAGGGTCCTTAATTCAAGGTTATGAAGGGATGGATAACAGTTGGTACGTTTATCTAATTCGATCATGACAAAAGGCGTGAAACCTTATATATTTTAACCACGTAAACAAAAAACTAGCTATAGCATGAATCGGGCAGACAAATCTGAAAAATAACACGCCGTCTCAGAATACCAGAGTAAACTAGCAGATAATTAAAAAAATGTGGATATTTCAGGAGTGGTGAAAAGACATCCATACAGGATTATCCAGAGTTAAGTCATCAATTTATCCTAAGAAGTGAAACACGCCATAAGCTTTATTTGTCTTTGAGAATAATTGTTGGAGTATGTGAGCGTCTGTAATAATTTATTATGAGATGTGCTGTTTGTTACCAGCCAGCATAGAAGTCACGAACTTCCATTCTGGGATAATTACTTCAAAACACGTGAATAATGTGCACCTTTAAATAAGCATCTAACCTCCTTTAACAATATTAGTAAGGAAGAATGCTACTGACTTGAGGTAGTAGCATTCCTCCGAACTAATATCGTAAAAGGATTTACTTTTCGTTTGATAATCTTCGAAGACCCAAATGACACAAACGTCTGGTGGTCACAGATTAAGCTGTGTACAGTACAGACACAGCAAGCTGCGGCACATGACATCTATATTCATCCTTTAAAAGGAATCATTATTCAGATGCGTTGTTACCCTTGAGGACTAAGATGGAATGCCTAATCACCAGTAATAAAGGCCTCCGGTACCCTAGACTCACCAGACGAAATACAGTAGCATTATGATACTATTTTACGCTGGTTTTCTGTGAGGGCGTGGTCCTACTCCGGATGAGGTGACCCATTCATTCTGCACCTAGAAACAAACTACAGCGTAGCTCTACCACTATTTATACATTTTAGAAAGAGATTTTTGTTACCAACGTTTCGATACGAAGAAACTCCTTGTAATCCATCAATATTATAAATTTCCGAGAGTGAAACGTCCTATTCACAATTTTATGAGATTATTTGATGAAAGTAAAGGTAACAACCTTTCCTCTCTCAAAATATAATAGAATTCTTTAGAAAATACGCTACTCGCTACTGTTATATAATATTGAATTTGGGTGATGTGTATATATACACCAATACGGTTTCCGGCGGGGTTGCTCAGCTTCAGGCCTTCTGGTCAACTTGACTCATCGATGGACGCAGGCAGTCACGACCAAGGGGACTTAATAGTTGGTCTGGACGTAGCAAAGGCTTTCGATTGAGTTTAGCACAAAGCGCGTCTTTCGAAGCTTCTGTCCTATGAGCTTTTCAACAAGATATGCAAGTTTTAAAAACACTCTCCTTGTTACTTCAGCTAATATCGGAATTCTTGGCGTTAACATATCATACAACGTTCAGTTCCGTGGTCTTTAAACAACCTTAAAACTTGGTGTGCTTAATGGAATGCAGTATCAGTCGTGTCAGCCCAGTGTTAGCAACTTTACAAAGCGCAAGTTCGTCCGCACCTGGAATACTATTTTCATCTCTTGGCCGGGGCACCCTAGTACCAGGTCCTTCAATTTGACCGAATTTGAGTGGCTCGAATCTTTGATGATCGAGTACTTTCCAATCGACTTGATATACTGGCATTGCGAAGAGAGACGCAAAGATGCTGACGCTAACTAAACTAAAAGAACTAACCTTCAAAATCTTAATGCAGATTATATACACATCTTTGATATTAACATTCTCTTATTTATTCCTACAGCTTTCCTGTGTTTTATATTACTATACTGATGCAACTCAAAAAAAATTGCCCAAATAATACCAATTAAACAAATGTATACCAATCAAAAATTGACACATTTAAATCTCTTTTACGATTACCGGCTGAGCCACTATGAAATATTATAACTTGTTCAATTTTTTCAAAAAAAACCTTTCCAACCTCTTAGAAGTTGTTTACGCCGATAATAATTGGTTTGTAATAACATTCCTTGTTCCTAATTGGCTATAGCCGTTTGTCTAAACGTAAAGAGATCCAATGACAGTAACTCAAATCATTGTTTACATAGAATATGATACCTATAAAACCTTTTTACAAATTAGTTGATGTCAATTCAATAGATTAAACAAAAAGATGGTCTTTTTGTACAAACCGTAATTTTTTTTACATAAATAAGGGTGACAATCCAGCACACAGTTGACCTGATGGTTAGTGATCTTTGCAGACATAAGACAGTGTATTCAACTTAATTCCATTAAAGCGAATGATCTTTGTACAAATGCTAACCTCCCCACCTTTCCTTGTACCTCGCTTACTAACGGTTGAGGCTCACGGGACCGTGCGAGATGGCATAAAATACATTTAGAAGATCTTAAATATACGCTCATGCTAAGCGTCTCACCTTGATCGCATGCTTTGTGTACTAAGAACTCGACATATTTGTAAGCTAATGATGACAAAGAGATATATTTAATTATTATTTATAAATAGGATATTAAAAATCAAGGAAGATATGTGTATATCCTCCTGCAATAAAGTATATCCATATCTAAAATATATTTAAAACAGAGTTTTATACAAAAGAAAACATTTTTTTTGTTACAATGGAAAACTTTGTTAATGAATATAATTCAAAACGTATTACTTCTTCTAGAACATCGTAACATGCCTAAGAAAAGTTCATCCTTTCAAATGAACTAATATGCTTTTTTTTAAACAAAGCTTATGTTTCAGGCGACTTTATCCTGTTATTATATTGACCAAAGGGCCACTCGGCTGGAACTGGCCATACATAAAAAACAATACCGTAAAAGTGTTCTTATTGGCAACTCTTCCCTGGATAGTCGAGTGTTTATCTACGGCTATCTTTACCCACGTGATTCTGGAATATCCTTGGTACTGGGGTAAGTCATGTTGAAAGTATTCTTTTCGCTATTTACGAGAACAAACTGACCATCACGATAAATTTCCTTTTCTGTTCCCCTTCTTCTCTTCTTCCGTTCCCCTTTTTATTGAAAAACAAGATCGTACTTTCGATTCACGTTGGATCTCTTTCTACTTGCACCGATTTTATAATATTACTAATAAGATTAATCCTACAGTTTATAATTATATACAGTATATATTATAAGTCAAGTATTTTTTCTTACAAAATAAGTTTACAAGAAGCACGTGATTTTATCTAAATTGTATAAAATTTTACTTCGCGTTTTATTTTAAAATGTACATATGTGCATTTATATTTTTATTCTGAGCTGAAGGATTTTTATACACATACAACTTTGTTATATATATATATTAATGTTTTTAATTCAATATATAGTATCAGAGTACATTTTTGTAGGTCTACATCTCGGTGCTATTTTGTCATCTGTATCTCCAGCTGTAGTAGTGCCTACAGTCGTGGCATTCAGCGCTAAAGGTTTTGGTACTAAGAAGAAAATTGCTTTACTTGTCGCGAACGCGGGAGGTTTAGATACAGCTTTTACTGAAGGCATGTTTGGTGTGATCAACAGTGCGATATTTTATCCATCTCCTCCATCCTACCGAATCATAAAGGTACAGTTAAAATTTACTAGTAATATTTAACAATAGTCAATATTATCTCTTCACTTATAAAATAGTATTAAGATCATAACCTAACATAATTATAAAACCTCAACAGTTTTCTTTAATTTAACACGTTGTTACGGAAAAATCACGACTTAACTAAACCGTATAGCTTAAGCTAAGAATATTCTTTATCTTTACGGTTACGCTTAAGCAACTGCAGACGATTTCCGTGAAAGTTAGTTGCTGTTCATCGTCTTAATATTTACTATTTAGACGGACGGTAGAGGTCTTTTTACAAGAAAAGGGAGTGAATAACGATAGAAAATACACATTTTTCATTTCAACCACTTCAAAAGGTTACTAAGGCTAACTTCCAGATGTGACAGTAGGTAAGTATCACAAAGATACAAATATTCGAGTGACATATTATTCGCAAGAATCTGAAAAAAGAGATTGTACAAGCTAGTAGGTTTTAAACCCTTGAGATAACTATGACTCCGACATCTAAGCCGCTGATCCATCACTGCTATACTATACTTTAACGAAAAGCCAAATTGTATGTAATATCATTGTTTTTAAAGCAATAAAAAAGTGAAACTCATTAGCTAGAAGCTTTCAAACCCTTAAGATAACTATGAGCCCGACATCCAAGCCACTAAACAATCACTGCTATACTAAACTTTATTGAAAAGCCAAATTCTATGAAATATCAAAAGTTATGAAAGCAAAAACCCGTGCAACATACACGGCAGCATAAGGAAATTTAAAATTCAAATAATGTATTCGGTCGAAGAACCCAATATACTTGAACGATGTTTGCACGACCTCAAACCGCTTCACGGGGCTCTTGTGGCCGGAACTGGACTTGAGCAGACCCAATTGTATTTTATTTGTAACAAGTTTGTTTGTTTGTGTGAGGGTTTTCCTTTCATGATTTAACCATTCAATCTATTATTGTATTTTTGCTTGTAGTGTATTTGTATAAAAGGTTTTTATTGAAACGCATTTCCTCCTAGGTTTGGTTATAAGAAAAATATATTGTTACAAAATTGTGCAAAATATAAATAAATATGATATCAAAAACAATTTTAACATAAAAAACATAAAACTGTCTGCGATACGTGCCTGCTGTATGTGCCTAGGGTCTGCACCTTCTTACGATCTTATTGCATATGGATTACATCGGGCTAGGAAAGGGCACGAAGAGTGGGTTTCCCTGTTTTATATATTGTGGATATAGATTATATGTAATATTATATAATATATACTGTGCAGTTTGAGATTGAAAACTAAATAACCTCATACTATATGCTGTATCAGGTTGTCTACAAATACTTAAAGCCTCAATGTTACTGATTTTTGTTAAAAAAAGATATGTTACGACACTGTGTCTTTTTCCGCCAAAGCTATGTAATACAACGTGGTGTGTAAAATATGCGGGGAAGATTGTTTGAGTGCTTTGCGTGAGGTTTATACAGATGTCTGCTTCGTACTGTACATAGCTCGTGCGAAGAGAGAGCATACTCTCATATAAAAATCGTTTCATTGAACCCTTTTACAACAGAGCTAATTTGAGTTATGAAAATCAAACGACCCTATTTGCGGACTTCACACACGCTTTTTTCCATCCTTACGTCTAATACTAAAATCTTAGTAATGACCAGAGTGGACACTTAGATTTCTGAATATTTATTATCTATTAATAATATATATTTAAATTTTTGGTCAATAATACGTCAAAAAGTGTATCATCGTTAGTACATATTTTATTGTTTTAGGCGCTTCTGGCCATTTTTCTAGGCATCGGCTTAGGAGTTGGTTGGGGTGTACTTTCTGACCTATTGCCAGACCATAAAGACCCTTACGCTGCAACTGTTCGAAGCCTACTTATTTTTGCGGGAGGCATTTTACTTACTTACGCCGGTGGATATCTTGGATGGGGTGGAACATGTAAGTAGAAATGGTTTCTGTTGATCAATAATAAACAAATGGCATTATTCCTCAAACTATTTTTTGTTATGTCATGCACACACAATTGTTATACAAATACGAGCATACGAGCAGTCACGCCGAATTTTCCTAGTGAGATATATAGATTGATTTCCTTGTTGATTTCCTAAAGTTTCTTCATGCTACTGTTCAGTGTAAGAGAGAGTCTGCACGTAAGTAATACTTGTTTATGAAGTGTAAGGTTATTAACGGACATACAATAATTTTTGGATCGAATCTTTTGCAAACTTTTGTTATGTTGTGATTTATTCCCCTCCCTATTCAATAACGAGGAACAAGTATAATTATTAAATTAAAGTTATGACACGAAAATTAAAACAACGTCAATATTTTAAAATATTTTTTTACTTAACACAATACCTATTTACAATATAAAAGCTGCAAATAAAGAGTGAATAAAATTAAGTTCTTCACAAAACACATGATACAATATAAATTTTCTGTATTGAAATGAAACCTAAACATTTGTTCGGCCAGGTGTCCAGGTGTTGCGAATTGGTACGCGTTTCGTGATCCGCGTATAAACACGCTGTCATCGGGACTACTCAATAAGATAGTTTCGAATATTATGTCTCAACTGTGTTTTGTTTTCCTAAAATACTTATAATAAGTTGGAGCACCTTTTAAATAATTCCTTAAGATTTATTTCCAATTTACGTAAGTATGATCACATTTCATTCTATCGTTCACAACGCAAGTGGCTCTCTATTCGACAAAGGCGTAGCTCTAGAATACTGCTTGTTCTCTATTCTATATTACATGATTCAAATTATCCATCTTATCTTAAAGATGACTTCCGATTTCTACATTCCTCTCTTGACTGTGTACCTCGATCCCTAAATAGAATGAGAATCAGTGTTCCATTCCATTGCAATGGATTCTTCTGTTATTCTTTCATAGTACAGGTATACATACTCCTTTTTAACGCCCTTCCGGAAGATGTCAAGAATGCACCCAATAAAGTTTCTTTTAAATCTCTTCTTCGACAACTTTATTTGAAGTCAAATAACATCTGATATATATATTTCCTCTTGGTATTTGTGGATTTATGTTAACTGGGCATTAAGTCCACCCTTGTAAACCTATTGTATAGGGAACATAAAGAATAAATAAATAAAAATGAGTATTATATAATATTATAGTAATTTACATACTATAGTAGTAGAGCCACGACCTAGCTTAGACTACTAACTGCAGAGTTAATTTCTTACTGGGTTGACATTGTTAAGGATAGATGTAGATGTGCAGGTCGACTATATGCTTTCTTCTCATTCCTTATATTATGAAAAAATTCCATTTATTACTAAATGAGCTGTGTGCTCATAAATGGTTCACGCGACCCATAAAACCCGCATCTATCCTAGATAAGGGAACCAAAATGCAGTTCAAACTAAATGCAGTCGAGAACTGAAATAGAAGTCTTTCTTATCAAAATCCTGAATTGAGACGATATTCTGTGAAATTATGATTCTTACTTACTAGAGCCGCTTTATTCTGCCATTTTCTTTTATAAGTAATATAGCCACGTGACACATCTGACTCTTTTTATCTATTAGCCATGTTTAGAGGATTCCCAGATAAGCCATCATACCTATTGCATAACCAAACGCGGCACTATTAAAACTTTTTTTTAATTATTTGAGTAAACGAAAGTTGTGCTTTTTTTTATTTCCCATTTCAATATGACATACTTTTCAATATATAATCGGCAATACTGGTGATAAATTTTGACTTCTTCGAAGAAACATGTTCATTGTAACTCGCCATAATATATTGACCATGGGATGCAGTAATAACTGAAGAACTACTGCATTCGTTTTAATTGTTATTTTCATTGAAACATTTTGTAGAAAAATTTAACCTTAAATTAATACCTGTAAAATAGAGTTTGTTTAATCGGGGAGATAGTGTGATATCATTAAATCACGTGCCAACACCAGAATACAATGGAACTTGCAGTTAGTGGTTGCAAAGCGATCAACATTCGGATATCTCTGATTTAGCCACAAAATTTTCGTTTCAAGTTAAGCTAAATAGCCTTTATTATATATATATATATATAACCACGAGGATGTATAATTTGGCTAGTCATTGATATTCAAAATATAACGGTAAACAATAGTTAATTTTAACTGTTTTTTTTTTAAGTATAACTTAATGCTTATATATATATAATTTTTCTTTTTTATAACAATTTGGATTTCAAGAGATTTTATTAGATATGACCTTAATGTGCCATAATGTCTACACAGTGGACATAAATGTTTGAATAACACAAGTCGTGGAAGTAATTGCTGGAACATCTTTGTTAGCCTTCATCTCAATTACATTCAATCAAGAAAAATAAAGTACGTCGTTGTTTATAACAATGGCGTACTTTATTTATCACTCTAATTCCTATTGCTAATTATGGCAGTGTTGCTAAGACAAAAAACGACGACAATTAATACTAATTTACGTTCATTTTAAAGAGACCATTCGGCTTCTGAAATATTTTTCGCTTACGCCCACTAAACTCCAGCTTTAAATATTTACCAAGTATAAGTAATGATATATGATTAAACCTCTATCATGCTAACTATACGTAAGGATTATTTAATAACACTCAATGAATAATCATTAAAAATAAATAAAGTTTTCAGTAAATTAAGAAGTGAAGCAGAGAATAAAAAATATAATACAAAGTAGGCCAGAGAGAAAATAGTATCCAGATTTCTTTTTCTTTCGTTAAATCAGGTTCAAACGTGATAATAGATTATCATCATATGTTGGGCACAAAGCGGCTAGAGATTTTTTTGCTAGCATCGCGGCCCATGATATCTACATTCCTTTTTGACAAAGAATCATAATGCAGATGCGTTGTCACCCCTGAGGACCGAGATGGAATGCCTAGTCACCAGTAATAAAGGTCTCCGGATCCCATCACTCACCAGACGAAACACAGCAGCATTATGCTACTATTATAGCTGGTATTCTGTGTGGGCGTAGTCCTACGCCGATCGGGCTGATCCATTCATTCTGTAGCTAGAAATAAACTATAGCGTAGCTGTACCACTGATACACACAAGATGGCACCACGACCGCAACCTAGTAACTCCGACGTCACTAATCACTTATACATTAATATCCTTAAATATTATTGAAAACCTGCTGTATTCAACATACCGTTATTGAACTCATTATTTAAAAAAATATTCTGGCTAGGAATGATCCACGTCATACATAGTCGAAAATTTCTTAAGCCAAGATCTATCGATCCTTTAAACCTACCCTGCTAACATTGTTTTATGTTTCCTCAGCTGGTGTAGCCATCATGATTTGCGCTGGTACAGCCGCGACACGCTGGTCGCGACGTGACTGGCCAATCAACAACAACCCAGTGGCCACGGTTTACAAAGTACTCTGGCTAATATTAGAGCCGATGCTTTTCACCTTAACTGGATATTTTCTAGAGGTAAAACTTTGTGATTTAAAGTCAATTTAAATATTTATCTGTGTATATATGTACATATTAGAGCCATGACATACCTAAAACCTAAACAAAAATAATGTTTACATGTCACTTTGACAGGGAACGGACCACCAGCGTCGAATAGGGTGCTTAACGCCTCTGTGTTTTGTATGATTATTAAAACAAACCGGTAACCTAATTACTGATCATGATACTTATATCAGTTGTTTTCATACTAACTTAACGTGTACATGTAAAATCTAAAATACATGTCCGTAATAATTTTGCTAAGTTCTTATATTATATAGGATCATCATCTCCGCCCATCTTTATTCCGCAGTTGAACATTGGCCTTACCCACAGTAAGCAATGAAGCAATAAAGCAAGATCGTATATTCCCATACTCATCTTCAAATAAACACAAGTATTTACTGCTCAATCATTTGTTATATGTTATGTGGAAAAAATAAATCACTACATTCATACATATAATACAAAAAAAATTTTGTTCCTCGGCTGAGAATCGTACCCAGAACGCGCAACACCGTAGCTTGGTACCCTGACCACTATGTAACAGGGCGGTCGAATAAGGGGCTCAAATAATATAAACAATAAACGGCCAAAACTACTCATACTCTAGGACTTTTCTTCTTTAACCTGAAATTTGTGTCCTTTTAATATTTTTATAGTATTAAGGGGGAAAGTCAGAGAAGAACAGTCAACACATTTTATTATTCTTCTTTTGGAATATTCGTCAATAATAAATTCATTAATATATTAATAATAAACTTGGTATGGCTCTGTTAGTGCGTATGAAATTATCTACAAAACCCTATAAATACTAATTGGTTCGTTAGAAAAAAAGCTGTGTTTGTATTTTGTAAGTAATAAAATAGAACAAGGAATAACAATAAAGGTGTTACTTTGTTATTTAATTATTATGACAGTCTTATTTAAACAAGAGTTACAAGGAAGTATTTATAGTATAGCGTGAACGTAAATGCGAGTGACTAATACTTAAACATTTATTTTGTTTAAGAGGGAAAGGTTTTATTGTATTCCTTCTACAATGTTTTCCCATTACTTAAACAGAAAACTGTAAAATTACAATTGTTTCACATACAATAGTTCATTGTTCTAGTTGAGAATTAATGTCATCAATAGAACAAAACAAAGCCTCAATCAATATGTTATACCTATGTCTCCCGATGTTTGTAAAACAAAATTTTATTGTACGGAATCAGACAAAATATTTCTAATTGTCCATCGTATTTTATTTATATTGTGTAACGTTTACGTAAATTAACATACGTCTATAGATATTAATATTTTATTTTATATAGATATCATTGCAATGACAACTTAGAAACTATGAAAAAAATCTATTTTAATTACTTCGCATTATTTTTATGAGTATATAAACATACATCTAAACAGACAAGTGGCAACAAAAGTTTACTGGATTTTAGACACTTGCATTATCGTTTCTTTGGTAGACTGCAGTCACGAGCTTTTCAAATTTTGTCGCTCACCCTTGACGTTCTGTTTCTTTTAAATAATAGCAATAATAGCTTCCGTCGATAAGCAAACCCAAGGCTCCTAGAGGGATCAAATGTGACCCCTAGTTGTTTAGATGTAAGAATGGTCAAAAACTTACGGATTGGTTAACAGACAAGTGTCTGCATTGTCATTGTTTTATGTTGTTTGTTGTGGTTATTGTTAATGATTTCACAATTAAACCACATTTTTAAAATTAAACAGTGCGTGGTTACCTTGAAGAGCCACGGCGCAGTTATAAACATGCTGTAACATTAATTTACCAGCTCGACCGGAGTATTACGCACATTTGGAGCTACGAGTTTACACCAAAGCTGTTCGTTAATAAGCGCATCACTTTAGAACAGCTGGACCGATTTGTTTATTTTTAATTTTTATGTTCGTAGTACTCCAAATTAGGATTTCGTGGAAAGATAAATTGGAAAGATGCGCGGAAAATTGCCAAATTTTTTTTGGCTCTCAAAGTTCTTTTTCTATGCAATTTTATATAAACACAAAACCATTTTTCAAAATTTAGACAGTCTGTCACATCAGCTAGTATATATATATGTAAGTATATATCCTTTATATTTGTAGGGGAAAAGTTTTATCGTATTTTGGATACAAATTCATGATATTTTTTATCATAGTTTATTGACAAGCTCTCTCAACATTTCCTGAGTGGTTATAACGCCAGACCACACGTGAATACCACGCTCTTTCTGTTGATCAATTCCGGTTTTTTCTCCGTTTCTTGCTTGAGTCTCAGCCTTGGGCAGAAGAGATCCGAATCGAGGGTTTTGCCCCGCGGTAAAAGCTCATAACGAACGATGCCTTTCGAATCTCACCACGTGTATACACAGCACCACCTTATTGCGAGTTAACCTAGGTTTCGCTGTAGTCTGTGGTTCTTTTTCTGACACCAGTTCTTGTCGTAGGTAATCAACTTTTCATCACCAGTGATCAATATTTTCAAATACGGTTCGGTATTATTACGTTTCGATAGAGAATCGCAAATGAGCACAAGTCTTTTTTAAATGGGTCTGAATTATTTTATAGTCATCCCCTAGCTCTTTAACTATGTCGTAACTACTGAAATGGCAATCCTGTTCCACTTTTTCAAAAATGGCAACGACTTCATCCGTAACAAATCGACCAGAGCGAGCATTTTTGACATCGAAATTCCCGGACTTGAACGCTTGAATGAATGTTGTGCTACTCTTACTGACAATGCGTTTAGTCTAAACTTTTTCGTGGCTAATGTCTCAATTTTCCCTTTTTTGTAGTAAAACATTTTTACTTTTCATTTTTATGTTGTTTAATGTCATCTATTCAATGGTATCAAAACCAGTCAGATACAAACAGTACAACCAAAGAGATTTTACTGCAATTTTTTACTTATAAAATACGGAAACACTTTTTCCCCGACCCGTTATGTAGAGAAAATAGGAATCGTAATCAGGGACATAACAGTAATCGAAGATTAATATCTAGGATGTAATAAATTAATTATAAAATAAATTATATAGCTTAAAATAAAAAATAAATAAAAGGGGAAACAAGGGTTGTCACCCCTTACAAGCATTCATCTGATGGTAAGTAATGACTGCAGCCTATAAATAACTAGATCCACCCTTAGCAAACATTCAAGACACACAGACGTTGGCCCTCCGGGTGAGGGCTGAGTTGGAATGCCTTCATACCAGTAACTAGGTCTTTAGAAGCCTACACTCACCATACGAAACACAGCAGCCTTATACTGCTATTTAACGGAGGTATTCTGTGATGTGGGGGTCCTTGATCGGTCTTGAGTCAACCCGTTCCTGTTGCAGGTAGAAACAAGATGCAGCGTGGCTCTACCTGTCTTTCTTCACATCCACATCTTAATTCATTTAAAAAACATGACAAAGAAAAAAATATTTGTATTTCATAGGTCTCACAGATGACTCTTAAGGAGTTTGGGCTGATATTGGCGTGCTTATTCTTAGCTCTACTTATGCGGCTTGTGGCAGCATTTCTGATAGCTATTTCAAGCAGCCTATCAGTAAAGGAAAGTTTATTCATCGCTGTAACTTGGATTCCGAAGGCGATTGTAGAGGTATTATATTAATTTATTAATAACAGCAAATAAATAAGGCATAGTTCGCCAAATATTATTTATGCTGATGAATGTTGAAGCCGATTAGTCGAAACCGTGCAAATAATATTTCACGTACAAAGGGATAAGTTATTACATATTGTAATTTATATTTATGTGACTATATTTCACAAAATATGTTATTCGTATCCTCGGAGCTGAATAAATGTTAAAAAATACAAAAAAGGGACAAGACCGATTTTTACTTGCTAAATTTGATGCAGAGAATATTTTTACATAACTATACACAAACATGATGATAATGTCTCCTAGACGATTGTCACTATGACAAGTCTGTATGCTACCAGATGATGCCAACAGCGCAGTGTAAATTTATTTTCTACTCTTTATTTATAGAAGCGTCGTTAAACGAACTAGCAGCAAACCTGATGGTCAGTGATCACCACCGCCCATGAATCCACAACAATACTGGAATTGCAAATGCGTTGTCGGCCTTTGAGATAGGAGTAGGCTCTTTTTATAAGGTCCCTAAATCGTATCGGTTCGAAAATATAATAATGTAGTTGGTGAAAATTAATTCCGTACATAAATAGCGCACAATAGTGGATTTCTACCCATCTAGATGTTCAGGATGAAATTTTGAATTATGTTGCACGACGTGTAATATTCAGCGGCTAGAGTTAATTCAAACAATTCCTCAGAACACTTCCTATAATAAATGCGATAAAAGATGTACATCTCTTCGCAAAACCGGTGATCTTAAGCTGATCGGAAATAACCTTTATTAAAGTGTTGTAAGTATCTTAGCAAATACGGAGGCAGTGAGGGAGAGAGAGAGTGGAGGCAGCAAACGCTGTTGCTTTTCTTTATTCAATGTAACGCATGTGCGAGATCAGAGAAAGGTTCTAATAAGAATTTAGGGCAATATTTACAGATATACCTATAGGTACAATTTATGTTATAAATATACAAATTAGACTCTTTTGGAAATTTAACTTTGGATCAATAAAATACCCAGATAATGGCATATTAAGCAAATTATCAAAATATAAAGACTTATTACATGAATAAATATCCCGCAAGAAAGGAAGATGAACCATACCTATTTAAACGATCCCTTATAAATTTAAATGTATATGGGGTGATTTAAAATCATACTCATGAACAAAACCTTATCTCATATAATATTCATTGTGAATAAACATGTCTAGTACCTACGTGACTCAAAACTCTCCCCGCCCATCCCTCCACTCGCTGCTTAAGTTTATTTCGCACAAGGAACATTACACTTAAACTCCTTCTAAATGGGTGAGTGTTAAGAGCTCTTCCTGCTTTAATTACTTGTGCTAAGCTAAATACTTACTAATAGCACCTACTTTCAATATTAAATAGTTAAGTACTAACCTTGACTTTATAGGGTTTTCAACTGTCGTAACGTTTTATGTGTTTAAAATTGACTAATTTCTTTTTTAGAAGTTTAGATAGCATACCGGGATATTATTTATTATTACTCCAAATACCCAACCTATTTGTAAATCCCCGCACATATGCGATGCACTATTAAGTTGTTAGTAATTAATCGAACGAGGATCTGGTGACCTGCTGAATGTATATTTGCCTTCGACGTTTAGCGACCAGCGTCCTCAGTTTGGAAAAATTTAACAGTTTTTACAGTCCGATCTCGATTTAAAAAGACCGATATTAAGAAACGTTCAATGAGAGGATTTTGCAACACCTGTCATGTATATTCTTCGATAAGGAATCAGAATGAAAATGTTATAACATCCCTGAAGACTTAATGGAATGCCTCGTCACCTGTAATCAGGTCTCCAGTTTCTTTATTTGACCAGACGAAGCACATTTACACTAAACTAGCCCTTTCCCGCTCGGGCCAAGCTATTCTTACTATTGCTATTTTATAGCTGTGACATAACTCTACCAGTAGGTTAGTACATATATTAATCCTATTTCAATGTTGTATTTGACATCAGCCTTAGAATTATAAGCTATTTACCAGAATAGTTTCAGAGAAAACCTCTGTTTTTTTCTCTGATATATTAACCTATAATGACTCCCAAGGGGCAAGATACGATTATATCTCCACTGATCTCAAATGGCACAATTTATGCGTTGTACATTTATTATAATATAAATTCAGCGTAATAATTTACAAAGTATGAATGATGCATTATTTTTTATACTTGATAACTTCCGTGGATAAGAACAATTATTCGTCTAGTTCAACAATTAATCATCGGCTTGGAATCGTGCGGGTCTTAACACGCGAAACAGAAGCTAAGTACCACTTAGCCGTCAATGATGTTCTGTTGATGAGTTCTCTCACCATGATTGTTTACTGAAAATTTGTTTTACAGTACATATGTACACATATATGATAGGTTTTTTGATTTATATCTGCTGCAATAGATAAAAAATGTATGCGAACATCATTTAACCCTCGGAGGTAGCTTTATGCAGCGGTAATTTGTCATACACGGAGGTAATCATTAGCGCGCCCTGCCCGTTGGCAAAGTAGGCGCCGCCGTACGTCACCTCGACTGAAATAACTTTTTAAGTGATCTTTTCACTAACGAGCGCAAACTAGACCCTCAGTCCGCAAGGGATCTCTACTTTAATTCACTTTGAGAGTACAACGAACCAGTTCCAGCTTGAAGGATGTAAATGTATTTCGTAAATTAAAATTATATTATTTATGTTAATTACGTTGTGTTTTGTCGTAGAAATCGGTTTATTTTATTTGTTATTTATACAGTCAATACTTCAGAAAAGAATTAGAAGTCATTTGACGATTACGCTACACGCCAATCTAAAAAGAGCTGAACTCGATGTGTAGATATGTTCTCACACCTTTTACTTGAGTTGGCAGTTACACAAATAACAATCATTTGATTATACATTCACTTATTTTGGGAATTTAACTACCAGACGTTCGAAGACAACAAAAAACTCTTAAACTAAAACTCTTAAGTCGGTTTAAATTAGCTATTTGACTATACGTGAGCCCTCTCCTAGCACATTGATTTAAGCTTAGTTGAATTTGTTGACGAAAATTTTAGTTATATTAGATAGCTCGTATCCTTTTTTTTTTAATAATATATGTGACAAACGACCACGCAGTCAACTATTGGTAAGTGATGAATGGGCCCCATGACATCTATGTACGTCCTCATAAAAAATTCAAGGATCACATACGTTGACGACCTTGAGGACTTAAACGGTGTACCTCATTTTTTGTTATTAGTTATTTGGATCCGTACACTGACCATGCGGAACGTAACAGTGTTGTGCTGCTGTTTCACTCTGCTGTTCTGTGAGGGCGTGGTTCTTTCCCGGGCGTACCTACCCATTCATGTTGCAAAAGACTCTAGCTACAGCGTGACTCTACCACTGTAAGCTTTTTTTCTATACATTATATAAAAATAAACTCAGATACGTCTTAAAAATCGATCATCAATATCGCCATGAAAAACAACATAATATTGGGGGTATCATCATGAATTACGCGAGGCAATGTATTCAATACGTGTCAAACGAGACACCCAATGACTAATAGTATGATAGTACATAACGAATAGGACAAACAAAGCTGCGCTCGCTTTGGATTTACTTAGACATTTCATCAATTGCCTGAGAGCTTACACTTTAAGTTATGTAACTTGTACAATATTTAACTTTAAAGGACTGACTAAGAAACTGCATTAATATTAAATTTTAAAGTTTAATTAATTAATTTCATTAAATTTAATTTAGTGTCACACTATTCTAAAATTAAGATATTAAGTGTTACAAAGATAACTACAAATTTTTATTGATAACGTGGCAATTTCTTGGGTTTTGAAATGTCCAGTTGTCAGGTTAGGTTATGCTTGTTTGAGAAAAAAAAATCATTGCATTGTAACCATTATCACAAATACTAATTAATTTAAAAAAATTATTAGGTAATTAACTTTCATTCACTACTCCTCTCTATTTATTACTTTCTTTTTCTGTCTGCAATTGCAAAAGGAAAATTTAAGTACCTTAAATATTGAACGATGATTATCTAATACCCATTAACTTCGTCTGTAGCACGCATTCAAAGATAAGAATTGTAAGTATCTCCACCGAGCAGAAAATTATTCAGATATCGATAAAGGGTTCTCAGTCTCACGTACAGATAATAGGTAAACGATTGAGATTGGGAGGGTTTGATATAACACGGGCGAAGGGTTATGCTTCACTAACTGAATTAATCGCCCCCGAATGCACAGCTTGAAGATATATTGCCGACCACCTTACAATAACATTTAATACATTGAAATATTGTTCTCGTATTACGTAGTTAAGTCATCTTATCAGTGCATTGCATTTTGTGTTTTGTCGCAGCACGACTGGGTCGGCAGTATGATGCTGCCCGTTTGGTAAGTGTATAGATCCCGAGACCCAGTTACTGACATCTTAGTCCTCAGGTGTGATAGACATGTGCAGGAAAATCAGTAATTGTCACCAAATAACTGGTCATGAAACGAACAGAAGAACTTCAAACCTAATTAAAATCGAATCAAACATCTAAGTAAATATAACCTACATTTATTTTAACGTTTTATTACAAAATAAGCTCAAGAATATAATACTCCACGAAGCGTCAATAGCCTTATGGTTTTGGGGAACGGTCTGCGAAACTTAAAGTCGTAGGTTCCAATCCGCCATTCGACCATTATCGTGAACCAGTCCTAGCACAAGCATTTTCAGCTTATTTGCAGTGGTTAACCAAAATATTAGTAATATTTACAGCATTGGTAACATTCTACAAAAAAAATCTTGTATTACATTACAGTTATTAAAGGAACAGTGTTTAATTTAGCACTTCTTATTCAAACACAAATCTATTCATTCTACCAAAATCAAATTGTAATGTTTAAAAAGATTCAAATATTCAATTCAAATGCAAAAATTTCTGTACAATTATATTAAATATTGTTCAATGTTTTTAACACTATTACTAGTAAATAGGATACATTTTACATGTCAGTCAAGAAATTCTCTGCAGAATGTAATATATTGTAATATATATATATATCTTTCTCCAATATTTATAATTTAAAATATTATTGCAGATAAGTATTTAACTAGCTACTTTTACTTTTATTACATTGAAGTTTTATATGTCATTAATGTCATCAACACACTGATTCGCCATTAATAAATATACTTTAGTAATTTCGCTAGCATACATATTAACTCATTTATCAGTTCATTGAAGAGGTAACTTTGGCAATCGACTTATAGCGGAAAACCCGTTCGATGTACCAAACCCAAGCTTTGTGGCTGGTTATGGATAGCATCACAAGCGCGAACATACGCGTGCCACATTCACAAACCCACCAGACCAGGGTGATGAGCAATTCTTCCGATAAGCACCAGTTTAAGCTAAAATTAAATAATTTAAATTTCTTATAAAGTCGTATATCCCGAAGTGTGAGCAATATCCAGCATTAAATAAAAAAAAAAGATTATCACTATTAAAATCTAAAAAAACTGCACTGTTGTTGCCTCAGAAAAATCAATAACTATATAATATTGAAGTCATCAACAAAGTCTTCATTCGTGTTTTTTTTTGTTATTTCCAATAAATAAAAAGTCTCATAAAGCAATTTTGCTGCAGCGCTTAAGGTCGCGTACAGTAGCAGAGACCAGAAAGTAAATGAAGTTAAACTTCAAAGGCGCTATTAGTTTAAGGATTATTAAACTTATCAGTATTTACATAGCACTATCAGTAAACGGTAAAATGTTGAAGTTGGGCTCAAAAGTCGTATAGTTATAAATCCCACGCTACTGCACGGTTGACGCTGTGCGTCATTATAATTTTAACAAAATAATAACAATACAAATAATACAATATTTTATATGGAAAATTAAGTAAGCATGCATATAGAATAGAATATAATAAAAAACATTTTATTAAAGAGAATAGTGCTGTAATAAAGTCTATAATACCCTTAAAAATCAGGAATGTATCAGTTACTCCGTTGGTGTTACTGATGTCCTTGTGCAGCGATGATCACTTAACATCAAGTGGCCGATTGCCTTCGATTAAATTGATCTTATAGCAAAGATGTTTCGTGTATTTAACTAGTGAAACATAAACAACATTTTCAATATAATTAAATCAAAATAAAATACATTTATTTATCCACACTCGGTATATCCTCCAAATAATACAATCACTTACATGTATTCACAAACATGAATACTCTCTAAACAATAATCGTCAAGCCTCTCTTATAGGAACATAAAATGATTAGGAAGAAAATAAAGAGAATACCTTTCTATTTATTTCCTTCTCCAATCATTACATTGTCGAAAGTGCTATATACAATTATCATTCACAAACAGGAAACTCATTGGTAAAATTATTTCAGGCAGTGCTTGTACGAGCGGCTACAGACTCATTGTGGAAAGACGGAGCTTCAGAACAAGATATGAAAATTGCTACACAACATGCAAATATTATCGTTATTGCCATATTATTAATGACTACATTAGGTTCGGGGCTTACGACAATTTTAGGCCCAATTCTGTTGTCACAAGATTCCAAAATAAGAGATATCGGTTTGTATATATTGTGTTTTCTATTCATGTCTATTTAAATTTAAAACACCTGTCAATTTGTATATTCTTTTATATGGAACATGAGACGATGACGAGACGTGGTCTTTCACTGCGAGTCATATAAGACCGAAAAATTTATTTATAAACTTATAGTTTTCGGAAAATAATGGTTCTCCAATGACAATCCCATACTAGATCACTATTAATAATGCAATTGTATAAGTAAATGTACTAGTCGAAGACCCGTACAAGATAGCAGGACGTCAACGGATTCAGGCGTGTAATCGATCTTGATGGTGAAGTTTGCCAACGGACTAATGATTCTGATTCATCACAGATCAGTTGTATTTTGGTCTCGACTTTTTAGTGTCAGTGTTTTTAGAACAATTTTCACCTAAAAATAAATAGTTAAAGTTAAATATTAATTTTTAAGTTACTGCCATTTAAATGTAAGTATAATTTTAAAACATTTTTTCAGACTTTCATCAATCATCAAGTGTACCTCAATCACATGATCTTACCAGACGAAAAAATACAAGTATTTCTGTTCATTTTATAGACACTCAATAAATTAAGGAACATGTCCAATTAGATAATTACTAGTTTATATTTTAAAAAAATTAATTAAAAAGACCGCGACAATGTTTTGTTTAAAATATACTATTTTCATAATTATTAATGTTTCATTAATTGGAAACAGGCGAATGCTTGACTCCAATCAACCCTCTTACCAGACTTCACTTAATGATAATTATTAATTCACTTACAGTGTTACATTAGAAGTGACCTAAAAATATATTAGCGTGTTTATAAAGAAGACGTGTATGAAAGGCATTACGTGTATATTTGTCATATTGCATTCTCATAGTCTCGAATTTTCTGTGCTGAAAGAGAACATGAAAAGAAGAAAATTTAAATCTTTAGGGAAATATGTATCTGGGCGATTGCTTGCAAACGGCTACAATGACAAGGGATCGAATTATATTAAAATCCGAAAGCCAACAGCGTGTGTTTTACACAAACAAAAGGAGTAGTCAAACTACAATAGTAATGCAATAATCATAAATTATCGATAAATATATATTATTAGTATAGTAATATTTTTATTAATATGTAATAGTTTTAGTATAAAATAGACCCCCAAAAGAATATTGGTGGAATTTATTGACAATCAACATAACTTCAGATATTACTTATAAATATTTGCGGGTTTCTTTATGAGATCTAAACCTTGCTCGTGGGTTCTATAAAAGCGGAAATTCCTTGGAACAATCCACGTAGTAGGATATTTTAGCCTTGAGTTTTGTATCAACCTTATACTTTTTGTGACATAAGCTGAATAAAAAAGACTTACAGTTTGACTGGTAAACTAGTATAACCTAAAGTGACTTTCGTTGTCTTACTTCCAACTTTCACTGAACTCATTTAGATCATAGAAGAATAAATACAATACATTGACTAAGATTCTACACATCAATATAACATATATACTTGAATATAACGTATAACCAATGTAACATATGTATATCAATCGTACCTAGTTAGACTTCTTACAATATATACAACTGGCTAAGATTTGAAAATCTATAACACTGTACACTTGTTATGCAACTGAAACTATATTCAAGACGTTAAAAGTAATTTGATAATAAAATAGTATATTTCAAAATATGTTCTAAAATCTGTATGAATTAAAAATAAAACATTTGTAATCATGTATCAACATATCAAGTGAAAATATTTATATATATATGCTGCTTAAAATAAGATTGAGTTAAAACTTTGTGAGTTTATCAAATAAGAGATTTAATTCATACAACATACTTTATTTGATATATATGCAGCTGCCCATCTTTTGTGTTATTTTTTCTCATTCATTTACTACAACAAAGCACCAATGTAAAGAAATGAATGGATTATTAATGTATTTCTTAATACTTCGCTGATACAATAAATTGAAAGTATTTTATGTTCTATAATCTTATTAAACATATATAGAATATGACTGAAGAAATATATTATAAATATAACAAGAACTTCTTGCTAACAATGTAACTGTTCTTAGAAAAGATTTTGCACTAAAATCCAACCTATGTTTATATTCATTATTTTACGCTCCTTTATTTAACTACGGACAACCGCTTAATTTTCACCCGGAAATTAAGAATTATTAATAGCCCAATATTTCAAACCGAAGAGAAAGCATGTATTAGTGACTAATATACTATTCCATTGTTACAATATTTATCTTTAATAATTATATTTAGGATTCGTGAGCGCCATAAATAACTTGGTAATTTCTTTCAGGCTTACGATAATAGTCCCTTCGTAATCTCGTAATCTTGGTCATTATCGGGTCCTGAAAATATAATAAAAAAAAATTATGAGACGGCAACAGTACGTATAAATAAAACATACATAATACATTAAAGGTAACTTAAATGGTTAATCAAAAAATATATTCCAGGTGAACTCATCACTTTAACATAGAAACGTAGATATAACCATTTTCATAAGTTTTCTTCCAACACACACAAACACACCTTCATGTAAGAACCTGTATCTGTATCTTATTATGTTCACATAGAATTTATTATATGTCATGTGATGCTCCAGCTCGGACTGAGTCAAAAAATATAATGAGGTTCAGAATTAGAGATAAATGTTTGTTATACGAATAATGTGAGAATTATTACACATTCTTATGAGTGGAGTGTTCGGACCTACGCCCTACCTTATAATTGGTTTCCTGGGATGTTTTTTTATTATATTTCTCTATGTTAATAAGGTTAAAATACCTAACCGAATGTTTGATAAATATATATATTAAATATTCGATAGATCTAAACGAACTTCATGTTAAATCTTCAGATAGATTAGTTGCAGACTTTTTTAGTCCATTGCAAGACGTAGGCCTTGCCAACACATGGCTAGGCTGTCTGTAGAGGCTTCTTAAATATTAAAAAAGTTAAGTATTCAGATGTAAAATTGATTGAAAAGAACCTTATACAATATTAATTACAAATTTTTAATAGTGAAAAGTTTATCGGAGGTAACTCTTCAAGGTCTTTTTTATAAGAGTCATTTGTCAACTGTGACACAAATCTCTTAAAAATATATGATATCAAGTAGAGTATTTGTAATAATAGTTGACTATTTTGATAATAAAAGAGGCAATTCATCTTTACCTGTTTATAAAGATGACTTGCCACTTTGTTTAATACATTGCCATCACTAAAAATGTTTATTCACCGCCAAGATCGGGCATTTAACTAAATTTATTACAATATTTCAGTAAATGTGAATCGTGCTAACATCAATGTCTAAGTAATCGGATGCGAAGAACGGTAGATAAAGTAGGGTGAGGTACGCTTTTTCCGCATAGTGTAAAAAAAAACAATAATCACCCACATTTTATCGCAATCTGGGTACACAAAGACATTTTACTATTAAACGCTCCAACTAGTTTCCAGCTGAAATATAAATGTATCTGACCGAACGAGTAAAAACTATGCTCTTATAGAAAACCTGGGTGGAATAAAGGTAACCACAACCGTGTGTTTTATATGAGTCCGAGGGTAGGGCATAATTATTGGTAGCGAAGCATTTCGTTCCTCTCCCTTTGTTGGGAATAGATGTTTATGCACCGCAGACATCCCGAACCATCACATGTATTGTATGCTTGAAGGAGTCACCTTTAGTCTTATATAAGTTTTTGTTTTTTAAATATATTTATTTTCCCAAACATGAACATAGTTTTCTTATTGAACATGTGGCGCATATCAGTTCTTTGATGCAAAATTTTTCAAATGGGTAATATTCTCCCAATCGAGCTGATTTTTTTATGTTCCCAGTTTCTAGTTACAACTAGAGAAAATCACATAGAGATTTTATGATAAAAATATTAATTTGTAACCACCGGATAGCTCTAACAGTACCATAAGGTTTTCATACAGTGATCTAATTAATATTCATAGAATTTGATTGGATTAAACTTTTTTTTATTCAAAAATGCGCTACAGAAATAATTTTTTCATTGCATATTTTTTAATTGAAATTCGAGTGAAAATGCGGAATTGCTATTTTGACCACCGGACTCGTGTTGTTGCGTTTTTGTCTCCTTTTATAAACCTAAGGGTGACAACCTAGAACATAGTTCACCTGATGCTAAGTAATGACTGCGACTCATAAACGCGTGCATCCATCCTCAATAAAGATGCAAGATACACATGCGTTGTAACTCAAAAAATAATAACTATACGTACCTATATCATATGAAATGAAATCCAAAATCGCACTTGAAATGGACAAGGATGGTTAGTGACAATTTTAAGTTAATTTCCATGCATTGGTAATTTCATATTTTCAACGTCAGTGGCTAAGTCTTTGTTCAAGGCGATTGTGGTGTTGTTTAAAACGACAATTATTGATTTGGGTCGTGACGTAACTTGCCTCTTAATATTTCATGGCACTCGCGGCCCTGCTCAAGAGCAACCGTTGATCATTTTATTCATCGGATTTAGTTACTCTAGACGACAGCTTGCTTGCCTTAATATGCTTTACTTGCATTGCAACTGTATATTTTAGTAACACAAAGTGGTCATAATTTTATTTAGTTTTCAATGTGATTTTTTTTTCTGTGCTACCTTGTTTTTATTTACCGTGACTTACTTGAAATGAATGAATGTAAGTGTTTACTATTATTTGCTATAGTAAATTATTTAAGTACTTGTTGTTAATTTTTATTTAAATTTTTCATATTAATTTTTTATAATTTTTTAAATTATAGAATAAAATAATCATATGGTGCATTTAAAGTTTAATATTTAACTCAATTGTATAAAGGAATCAAATGTTTAGTATTTTTTCTTTCAAAATATAATTACAAAACAAGAAAGTACACATAAAGTTTACAAATAAAGTTTAAAATGTTTATAGAAATACCATTTTATATTATTGTACACTTTTAGGCATTGGCAATATTTGCACGTCACGACATTTTATCATTTTATGAACACTATTTGTGTAGCTCTAGATAATGTCGATTTTAAACTGTTTAACATTGAAAAAATCAATTAAATCACATGACAGTGTCCGCCTCTACAAATTTTATCTTAAAAGAAGCCCCAAGCAAATGTTTATATAGAGGTGTTCTTGACGTGTTTTCATATTAAGAAACCCATGTTACAAACTTGTGTGCATTTCCTGATACAGAATGATTAATTAGTTCGCTATCAATTATTTTGGATAATCTATGAAATAATATTTAAAAAAATACAAGTTTCCTAGTTCAAAAACATGACTCAATTAAAGTTTAACAATTATAGTTAGCACTCATAAACAACTTAGAAGCGGTGCGACAAAGACGTTGAACTAACGATCTATTCATCCATCGTAAGTGCGATTTTAGCAGTACAAACTACTATTGGCATTTTGGTATTGGAATTCCAACATATTAAAAGCCATACATTAGCTCACATTTGTGAATATATGGCTACCTACTGTCTGGGATAGCGATGGGAGTAGACACGGAAGAGAGCAAATATCTCTACCGTGTCGTTATCCCATTAGGGGTAGCCTAATGGGATAAAAGATGTGACAACACGTGACTGTGCTTAATTTTTGACATTTACGAATTAAAATTGGGTAAAGTGACGCACTATATAATGTCATCTTTTTTATATTTTATTTTACATGGTACAGACACGTAAATATAGCACAAACGGCAGCACGAGAGCAAACAAAACTGCGTTTCGAGCGAAAATTATATAAAATAACATTACCTCTACCCGTGTTTTGTTTGGCGAGTAAAAGAAACCAGCGATCCGATAACTAGTAGAGTTATTTCGTCTTAATACCCCAAGGTTGACAACGGATCATCCTAGGGAAGGAATGATCCGGAATCTGTGTGTCCATTCACACATACCCATCACTTATATAAAAATAAAGGATGCAAAATAAACTGTTCAGAATGAACAACATAAACAACATCGAAATTGTAAAAGACTTTGTTAAATACAGGCCAATTGTCATCATATTTGTTGCACTCTAATGTATTACTACCTTAATAATGACATTGATAAATTATTGGACTGAACTTTTATGCAGATCAGTATGCAGGAAAAAATCTTGATAAACGCATTTATACCGAACACCATCAAAAGGAAGTGAAAACGTAAGTAAGTACCGACAACTTTATTTGATCAGACTATTTTTAGCATCATTCGTATCTTTATAAGAACGTTAATTACGTGTGTTCCTCTATTATAATAAATCAAAGTCTTATGGACGAACACTACAGATTATTAGTCAGAAGAGCAAGTAGAGGGAACGCGGGCGACATTATGCAGTGCGTTTCGTGAGAGTTGTTTGGTATTAGTGGTTATTTTTTTTTAAAAAAACGTGGAAAATTAAGTAAGATAACGTTGTGTTTACAGGTCACCAGAATCTACACAAAATATTACAGCTGAAAAAGTTTTCTTTCAAAATAAACAAGTTAAGAAAAATACTAGAATTACAACTATCAAATTAGACTTTGTGCACTATTTAACTCTAGCCGTTATTGGTAAGTAATTTTATTGTTAGTTTTATAATCTCTCTGTAAACAATGCTTAGAAAAATCCACAGCATAATTCTAAATATTAAAGGCAACAATAGTAACGGTAACGGGTAACAGTTTTCAGATTCGAGTTTTCGTGTTTGTTTGTAATCACTAAATTATTATACTTTATTGTAGGGTTTTTCTGATTTGTAAATAATCCCTAAATAATCTTACTCATAGATACCGTTCACATCAATTTGGATAATAACATAATATTCTAGATAGACCATATATAAAGTAATAAATAGTTTGTTTTCATTTTGGTTTTTAATGTAATATATTAGATGTTAACAATTAAATTATTTATGTATTCATCAACTATGATTATTTTTATCTGTGTACCTGCATTTTAATTGTTTCAATGCTATGTTAAGTCCACTAGCCTCTAACTGACCTTGTCAATTCAGTTGCTACATGCGTTATCTCTCAAAACGGTCCCCGTGCAAACATTTTTTGGAATAGAAATTGGTTACTTCATTAAATATTCTACAAATTTTAATAACTGTCATGAATCAATAGCAACTGAAACGTACAGTTTTATTTTAATGATGAACATGACAACGACAATGTTTTTATATGGAAATCACGCCCCGTTTTCATCTCTTCAATTCTCGTTGTCACACTATATTTCATTCATCATCAACATTTCAGCCAGTCCTTAATCCACTGCTGCACATAAGCATTCACAATGCGATTTGTGATAACCGTTTAGGAAAAATGCTTTAGAGTGAAATTCTCCTATTATAAAACACGCAATGTAAAACAATGCATAATGTATCGCCGATATATGTAAATTAATGTTAAGTTCGTGCAGGTTACGTTATACATGATACATTATTGTTAAGGATAAAAATAGTACATAAATTACTATTTATTAAATTATTATTATTATATATAAAAAATAATTATTCTACTTTGAAGGTATTTTAATATGGGGCTTGTTATGGTGTGGTTTTGACAATAACTGGGGATGGAATGGGCAGTGGTTCCGCCTTGGTGCGGTAGCTGTGGTGGCTTGGGGAAGCGGTCTCCTCTTTCAAGAATTAACCACACTTCCGCCGCTTCTTGCTGCTCTACTGACTGGTATCTTTGCCCGTCATTTTGGATTTCTCGATATGCGGCATTATTCTAATATCGATGCATTTTTAAGGTAATCAAATAATTATATCTTTAGTTTAAATTATGATATCCTCAATGATGTTCTTAGCTTTGTAGGTTATTACTATTTCGTTATTTATTTTATTTAAGACACATTATGTTTGTATGAAAATAAAATAGCAATTAATAATTCGAACATTGAACTCTCTGGAACATGTTACTTTTTAATTTGCGAAAATGTCACTTTTTTTTCATTTTGGCATCCTTTAGAAAATTGTGTGTCGCTATTACAATGAATTTAGCTAGTGAAAACAAATGATTTTAATAATTTTCGCTGTGGCAATTGGCATTTGGTGAGGAAGCCCTGTGTCGCAGATCTATGTATTCGAGGTTCGAAGAATTTAGATGTGGACGTGATAACGTTGTACTTGTCGGCAAATTCGTACTGTATTAGGCATAAGAATGAACAAGTACAAAGCATTATGCTTTAATAAAAGACCAGAAAGGACTGCGTTTCGAGTAGTGCTGTAAAATTTCATAGGCGGTAGAGCCTACGACCAGCTTTTGTTGTTGCATGAATAGGCTGAACCGACTGGGAAAGCCTCACACAACAACGGCGTAAAGTAGATGAAATACTTCTGCGTTTTGCCCGGTGCGTGAAGTACAAGAACCGCCGCTTTTGGAAAATCCCTTAATAGGTGTCCCCGCTCAGGCTACTCTAAGCAACCTGGGTATGTATGCTTACGCTGCTCCGCGTATTCTGGAGGGCGCGTGAGGGGGGGGAGAGCAAACGGAATAAAAAGGAAGTAGATTTCTGCAAAATCAGGACATTCCACTCACACACGGATCTCTCTAGCGGAGCAGTCTTCCAAAAAGCGCTCTCCATGCGGCTCCAGTTCGAAGTTCTAAATACGTCCAGCACGATTGTGGCAGCGGTAGAAGTGATAAAGGTGCCTAAATCAACAAGTTCGACAGTGGATATGTGGTGCGACAGAGCGCGGGCGGATTACCGCCCTGTGAGTGCGTTATCTGCGCACACCTGCGTGCACACCTGCGCGCGCACTTGCAGTGGTGACCCTTGTAAATTGCCACACCCGCTCGCCTCAGAGGCAGCTATTATATTTTCTTTTGTTCTGTCGCATGAGGTGACAGATAGGTACTCTCCCTAGCGTACCCAAGACGCTAGGTGTTTTTAATAGGGTGTACACCGCCTGGAGGACCTAACGCCCTGGAGGACGTCACCAACATAGGGAGCCGCCTCCAGCAGGCCAAGAGCCCGTTTAAGATGCTGCACAGCACTGCAGAGTACACGGGCACCATTCACTTTTTCTGGGGACTCCAAAATGGCCCAATGCCCAGCCTGGCAACCCCCTGACTCGGTCACAGTAGCTAACACACCCAAAAGTAGAGTCAAACCCCGCTCTCCGACTGTCTCGTATTTCAAAGCGGACGGACTCAGGTCTCAAAAAGAGGAAGTAGCGATCCATTTAAAAGAACACAACAACGACGTTATGCTAGTGCAAGAAACCTTCTTCAAACCTGGCCACCGCAATCCCAAGATCGCAAATTACAACATCATCCGTGGTGACAGGATGACCGCCCCCAAAGGTGGTACCCTGATCTACTACAAAGGTGCTTGCACTGCGTACCACTCGAGGTTCCGCGATTAACGAACATGGAAGCTACCGCGTGTAGGGTGGCTATGACCGGTCCTAGCCCGATAGTTATCGCCTCGATTTATCTATCACTGACGAAAACCGTTCTAGAATCGGACATCAGGACCTTAATTAACCTAGGTCCCTCGGTAGTCATAGCAGGTGACCTAAGTAGTAAACACGCCTTCTGGCACTCAACAAGGGAGAACAGAAACGGCAAGGCGCTTCACGACCTTATGGACTCATATAGTTTTTTTTTTCGGGCTGATGGCCGCTGTTAGCCCCAGGGCTTTTACAGCTTCACCGGGTTGGGAGGTGACCGAGCGCTTATGGCTCTCAGTCGAGACCTCTATATATGGGTAACCAGCGCAAGGGCTCCCGAGAGGGAGCCTCGGCTTGGACCGTTACCCTGTTTCGCGAGAGCGTCCGACTCAAGTGTGCCCGAGAGGGCCGAACCTCGGCTCGGTCAGTTGCTTCTGACAGAGGATTTCTGGATGATCTTAATTAATATCACTATTATTATAAACTACCTGTACCACCACTTCAGAATGCGTGGGCGCTGGAGAAAAAGTGGCGCAAGAAACTCCAGCAACGCTTCTATCTGTATGGACTGGAGAGAACCGGCCAGTGACATGGCGGTATCGCGAATAACTTTGTTTGCGACGCCCTCGCCGTCGGCGGGGGAGATATGAGGGTGCAATGTATGTGTGTTGTGTTTTATTAAGGGCTTGGGCCCTGGTGGTTGCGTCGTCAGGGTCGTCGAGGGCGTGCCTCGGTCTCCTACGGACGCGGATAAATCTGTGATTCGCGATGGGACTGTAAGTGGCGGCACTTACAATCAAAGGGTTTCGGTGTGTGACGGCAGAGTCGTCATATCGGCGAGAAGTCTGCTTCAGGTACTGAGCTATAGTCGGCAGCTCAAGATCTATGTGTAGATTTTCGTTACGCAAGAACCACGGCGCACCGGTGGCCTTGCCCATGAAACGATTTTGACCTGACGACTTTACCTGAAGTGTGACGCGGGGAGTCATGCGCAAAGACGGGGCTTGCGTATGTCATTATAGGTCGGATGCACGCTTTGTATAGTGTCATTTTATAACGCAGGGACATTTTGCTATTTTTATTGAGTAACGGGTGCAAACGACCTAGGACGAACGCTGCTCGATTCCGTACGCGGTTGATATGCGGACCGTAGATATGCGGACCAACATGGGCTCATATAGCTTCGATGTTATAGCCCCCGAGTCCCCGACACGATACGCTCTAAACTTTACACGTCAAACCTTCACCCGACAATCTAGACATTGCGATAATCAAAAACATCACCCTAGTGGTCAACTCCATCGAACCGCTACACGAACTGTCATCGGACCACAGGCCGGTGCTCCTCAAGCTGGGCAAGTCGGCAGGCGAGGTCCCTCAGACCAAAACCATCGTGAGCTGGCGTGCTCTCGAAGTCAAACTCAGACAACCTACCAGCTAGCCTCTATTCCTAACGAGATACGAATCACCTGATTAGGCGTATCGGGCTATCGACTCTTTAACTTCACACCTTACGTCGGCCATCGAAGAATCGAAAAGGAGGGTATGTATGTAGGCAACTATGAATATTATTTCTTTCTTCAAATTTATAAATTTCCACAGATTTTTTCTCGTCTCTGGTTTTTAATCGTTTATTTTATTATTATTTTTTAATTTTATTATTTTTTAATTTTTTTGACAGAAAAATATACCCGGTCATCATTCTGGGAAAGGGATCATTAGCTTGGGATATAGACTACATGAAAAGCAATTGGAGGCAGGTGGTGGCTCTAGGTACCTTACCGTGGGCAACAGAAGTGGTCATAACAGCACTTTGCTCTCACTACTTTCTTGGTTTTCCTTGGCTATGGGGTAAGTGTTTTTATTTGATATATATATATATTATTCATGTATATGAACAGGTGCGGAGCATAGATCACCTGAGAGCTTCGTCACGGTTTCTAGTTTCCCATTCCCAATACTTGTGGTTCACAAATTCCTGAGTCCTGGACACTCCGCATGTGAAACTCCCCCCGATATTTCATACCCATGCATTACTAGTGAGCCAACCAAGAAGATATAATCGTGGTCTAATTCCAGCAGAAAGACAACATTATTATAGATCAATGAACCATTCTTTATTTCATTTGGGTATTTAAAATTATTTGTGCTTATATCATAGTTTAAAATCCAAACAAAATATAGCCCTAAAAATAAAATTACTTTAAAATTATTTTAGTTTACCTCGGCTAAAGTAAAATGGAGTTAGAAACACAAACGAGACCAGAGGCATTAACCTAATGCCAACGTAAAACTCTGAACGTTTGAGATAAGTAAAATAAAGAGTTCAAACTAAACAACTCCACTAAACGTATTTTATGATTCTTAAAGACTTGAAAGGAGAATTTATTAATTAAATTCAAAGGAGTGTTTATTCATGAAAATTAAGTTTCAAACTAATAAGTTAGGTACTGTGAAATTTAACAAAGACTGTCCTCAAGAATAGTTTCTGTAAGACGAGACTTTGTTAAATTCCATTATAATTTTTTGTTGCCTTAAATAATATCAAGGAAAGTAAATTAGAAACTTAGAAGCTTTATTTTTCAATATTATTCTTTAATTATTTTCATTGTATAATTCAGTTATTAATTGTAAAGTAATTCAGAAGAATTAAAAAATAAGCATGCAATAGTATTTTTTTTGTCAACAAGACCAGACCATACGTCTTAATTGATTAGGAAGCAACGATACTATTATATTGCTTTTTATTAAACAATTTATTCATGTTATATGCACAATTAACTTTTTTCATAATATTTTTTCACAATATTTAATAATATTTAATCCCTTAATTAATTAACATTACTTATTTCAACAAGTATTCAATAGTTTTTTCTTTACATAACACTTA
Organism: Teinopalpus imperialis; assembly: GCA_029286865.1. NCBI lineage: Eukaryota > Metazoa > Arthropoda > Insecta > Lepidoptera > Papilionidae > Teinopalpus > Teinopalpus imperialis. Next base: position 5,884,228 of record JAGSMU010000012.1, read on the forward strand.
GTTTTTATTGCAAATTCTTATAATATATGTTTCTTTTTTTTCGAATTTGACAATGGTTATGTGGAAATTCACTTTCATTACAGATTTTCATATTTTTATAATATCAGTCAGCTGAAATACAAAGTAAATTAATTGCAAAAATCCTTTCATGGTAACAGCAAATTATGAAACTGAAATATAAAATATTTATCCTACATGAAATAAACAAACATATATTTCACAAAAACAGTGGTCAAAAGTGATTTGTGTCCGCTTCCGTAAACTACTTTGATATAAAATTAATAAAAAAATGTTACAAATTTATATTCAATTTAAAAAAAGAGCTACCGTGTTGTGATTATTACTGCACAGAATATAGTAAAATTTGTCAAGAACACCCAACAATGGAGCACGATGTGTATTTTGTACTAAGTAGAATCAATAAGCTCCGGTACAGACCTCGTATCGAAAGATTTGAATGCATTTCAACCGCATAACGTGATTACTTCAGCCAGGAAGGCAATAATGTTTCTATCCGCTATGATTTTTAAACAATATATATATTTATTTGTTTATTTAATCTTTTTGCATAATCCACATAAAAATGGCAAACAATGAAGCAGGAGGTTGTTTAATGTTCATTTTAATCGTGAGAATAGCATTGTTATTTCATCATCAATTGTAGACACTTCGTCTAAAGACTATGTTAGAAGCATATATGCAGGTATCCGAAAGTAAAATATTCAGTATACACGAATGTAAAGTTAAAATGTAACGATTTTCTTATTTTCAGTTTGCAGTAAAATCACAATATAATTCCTTTATACTTTCTGCCATCGGATATGTACACCTCTATATGGCAGGCTCACATTTTTTCATTAATGACATCACTCCCATGCACGAAAGGGTTTGTTCGTTCTTTGAAGCGTACATCATAGAATTTGAGTAACTTTCCAGCGTTAAGGAAATTAAGGAAGCTATCACACTTTGCCATCTGACATTGTATATCAGGTGAAATTATGATTCAACAGTATTTGAAGCTTAATAATAACTCAAGAAATAATCATTACATCTAAACTAAAAACAAACAATTTGTGCTTTTTGAGCCCTCGGCTCTAATCTCGATTAATATTATCATATTATAAATATACATATATTTTCTCGAGCAGAGCTGGGAAAATGAAAAATAAAGACATCAAACGTACATTGCAGCTTTTTCTCTTATCGAGCATATTATAAAAATTACATGGTAACCTATGAAAACGTGATTTGGGCTCGTAGTGCCCAATATAGGTTTTCTAACTATTCAGATTATCAAGTACCTTGGTGGATCCCATGGATTCAACAACACAATGAAATATAAATGAGTGTTTCATATATTACTGCATATACTAGTGTAAATAATCAAATATATATAAAAACTAGTAGTTAGTAAGTTGGATTTAAAATGTGCTTTCATTCTATCAAAGGGGTTAAAAGTTTTTTGAAAGTTACGCTAAAATAGTTTAACATAGAAAATCTCTATAATCCTAAGTAATATAATATAAAAATCTATTTTACCATTGTGTGTGTGTTTTACAACTGTGCTACATTACAACTATAAACCATTAGATTAGTTAAATTAATTTTTTATCAGTTCAGTGAATGAAGCTGAAAGGATTCATAACATCAATATTAGTTTTAATTACAAATAATAGTTTAAAGTTAGTTAAAATTAAATTTGAAATATAATTTGTTAATTTGTTTTTCTTTTAACTTTTAATGTAAAATCAAGATACAGTTGTTTTTAACTTATTTCATTCAGATACGTGATTTATTTTACTTTATAAAATTTTGTTTCCTCTTTAAATAATATTAAGATGTAATTATTTTTTATTAAATTATACGACAGTTCTAAAAGTGATGATGAGTCTATGAGTGATGTGACGAGATGTAACATGTATTATGTTATATATATCTCGACTACGTTGTAAAACAAGAACAGATTAATCAATTCAATCTTCCGACCTCGACCAAATTAATTTCAAACACATGCAATACGCGACGGCTGTTTAAATGCTACAATAAATATGTTGGTAATCATAATTTACCGTCCAGGATTCCTTCTGGGCTCGATCTACGCTTCTGTGTCATGCCCTGTAATTATGCCGCTAGTGCAGCGACACGGTACCAAGCCGGACAGAAAGCAGAACTGGCCTCAACTAATATGTACCGCCGGAGGCACGGATACGGCGCTCAGTGTTGGAGTTTATGGCCTCATTTTCAGCTTTATGTTCAGCGGTGCTAGCGATCTGTATCGCTATCTCAAAGTAAGTACTGACATATTCCCAACTTTAAAGTACTAAGCGGATAACAGAAATAAAAAGAATAACAATATAAATCTTAATATGTATGAATGATATTAAAATATAAACCACTAGGTTTGTATATATCTATAATATACATCTGTCTCAGATTTGTTTCAAGGCTATTGTAATAATTGAATCCACTATGATTTTCATAACACTGATTTAAATTCATATAAACTTCATCGAAACACACAATTACAAAAAAAAATATGCATATATATTAGGTCTTTACCTATGAAATTGCCGTTCTTCAGTATTGGCCATATCAAACCAAAAAAAAGTTTTGATTGGCTGTGAATTCTAAATTCAAATTAATTTTGTTTTAAAAACATGATATTCTTTTTACATAGTCAGTCTTTTGTTTATTGATTAGCTTTGTATTTTTATTATGTTTTAACATTTTTCGTCATAATGGATACTTTAAAAATTCTTGTAAACTTTACAAACGAACACACAAACGTTATTGGTTTGCCCGGTTCCGTTCTAGAAATTTTGATTTGAAAAATGAACCTCGTGGTAGTCCGGACACTTTGGTCAACAATGATGAATTAAAGGCGATTGTGGAAGCTGATGATACTCAATCTACAGCCGAGCTAGCAGCAGCTTTTGATGTTAACATCAAAACAATATTGCTCCATTTGCGACAAATTGGCAAAGTAAAAAAGCTTGATAGATGGGTGCCCCACGAACTTAACAATCGCCAGCGCAACCTAGGCGTCGAGACCTGCCTCGGGCTGGTCAACAGGCACAGAAATGAAAGAATTTTGAACCTATGTTACGTGCGACGAAAAGTGGATTCTGTTCGACAGTCGAAAGCGCTCAGCAAGTTGGTTAGATCCTGGTTCAGCGCCAAAGCAATGCCCTAAACGAAAAATGACCTCTAGAAAGTTGATGGTCACTGTTTGGTGGTCTAGCACCGGTGTGATCATCACAGGTTTTTACCAAACGGCATGAGAATTAGTGCAGATGTGTACTGTGAAGAACTGAAGACAATGATGTAGAAGCTCGCACATCTGTAACCAGCTTTGGTCAATCGGTCGTCCCCGGTGCTCCTACACGACAACGCGCGACCCCATACTGCACAACAGTCTCCAAGCTGCAAGAGTATGCACCGTACTCACCAGACCTTGCACCCACCGACTATTACTTTTTCCAAAATTTGGACAACATTTTAGCAGGAAAAAAAATCAATTCCCGAGAGGCAGTACAAAATGCCTTTGAAGAGTTTGTTGCCTCAAGTCCAGCTGATTTTTACAAGAAGGGCATCAATAAACTACCACTGCGTTGGCAAAGATGACTTTGAATAACAGAAATAAAAAAGTTTGAAAAAAAATACTTTAACTTATTTCATACAAAACGGCAATTTCATAGGAATAAAAATCTTTACAAAATGAATGCGAAAAATAACTATAAACGCAAAACATCGGAAGTAAAGTTTCTCTTGCTTGTTATTAAATTTGCATGTTATATGGTTCATGGAGATAAAATTATGAAAGTTTTTAAAAGTACATCTATACAGGCGGGACTAGCGCTATTCGCGGGGGCTACTCTTGGCGTCATCTGGGGCAGCCTGGCGAAGCTCATTCCACATTCGTGCGACTGCTACGTTACCGAGTTACGAATTTTGTTCGTACTCGTAGGCGGTCTCTTCGCCAACTTTTTCACGGCTGCAGTGGGGTGGGGTGGAACTGGTGAGCCATATTTTCGCATAAAAAAAATTCTGAAATCAAATATTTATACAAAATTATTATACCTATTTTGAATTAAATCAAAATTGGTTTCATTCATTTCTTCCAAAACGTAAAATATTACATTTGTCTCAACCTTGTACTAAACTAGACCAACGCTCTCCTATTAAATCGTGTTATGGTCACATACGTACATACTACATTGATTTTCAAGTAATCATCATACAGATATCTTTCACGTTTCTCTCTGTATGTATAAATGTTATCTATCTATTCTCCGATTATATTTATTAAGTTTTTTTTTAAGTTTTTTATTTTAAAAAAACTAACTAACACATTAGGTGGGTAATAAGCAAAAAGATAACTACTAAGATAATTTTGTTATAAACCTAACAAATTGTCAAATGGCATTCTTGGTTGTGAATCTTATGCCTATCTTTATGGCTAACATATCTACCCTTGTTTTGCAATTTATTCGTATTGTAATAATGAGTTACCATTTTAATAAAAATAAATAAATATTCCCATGTTAATTTCGCCTTGGTAAACGTTGCATATTATAGTTTTATTAGTTGAAATCATTTAAAATAAGTATAATTTAAGATATATTTTAACTTTATTTTAGGTGGGGTCGCAGTATTGGCATGTAATGCAACAGCTGCAAAGCATTGGGCGCGAAAAGGATGGAAATTGAACCAAAATCCGGCTTCGACAGCGTATCGCGTACTATGGTCTGCTTGTGAACCCATTCTTTTCGCCTATACTGGCACATTTTTTGTGGTACGTAATTATATTTCATAGTTAAACTCCAATCTGAAAAAAATCTTCCAATTGGAATTTCACGATAGAATTAAGGAAAAAAAATAAAGGAACAGTCTAAATACGAGACCACAGTGAATTAGCTAACTTATCATATATCTTCCGAATATGTTTCTTTTTCATTTATTTCTTAGATTATAGGTTTTCCTGTGATACTTTCCAACATTTAGTCTAGAAAAACTAAGTTTGTGTGCGTACACTGAGCTACCACGGTCTCTTAAGCTACCATGGCATAAATACATTAATTAATCTTTGATTTATGGCATCAAATTCTTGACGAGGAATCAAAATAAACATGCTTTGTCAATTCTAAGAAATAAAATAACTCTATTTTATTTAGCTATGTATTCTCTACAGACCTCAATAACTGTACTAAATTACTACTGAACATAACATGTACTATAATTGTCCTCCCAATGCAAGATGTCTCCGAGGAATGCCTCCATTACAAGCTACAGATTATTATACCAATACTGATAGAATAAATACATACAGTGTTAACTGTTAAAAAATAATACCCGAGGAATTTCAACCATATCCAAAGTACAAGTCAAACATAAAATGGATAATATATTAAAATGTATTTTCAAGACATCAACTACTTCACTTGCTTTAACCTCTATCATGTTCAATCAATTGAAACTATTCATTGACCGATTTACAGATACACAGTTCAGTGACAGATACGATGGTAATGGGACTTGGAATCCTCTTCATAGCACTGACAACGAGACTATTGACGACCGCTCTAACGTGTTGGAATCTTTCTATCAAAGAAAAACTTTTTATATGCTGCACCTGGATACCAAAATCCATTGTAGAGGTAATTTTTAACTTCTTATTTAAATAGTTGAAATTGGCCTCAAGTTTATTAAACTCTTCGTTGACGCTCTATGACGGCCGTTAAAGTAACGTAAATACGAGAATTAATTGTCTAGAAGACAGCTGCAGTATGACTGAAGTTATTTATGCTGCTATGTACTCGTAAGTATGCGTCAGGTCCATTAACCAACGATTATTTCACCGTTTGTTCTGTTCTACTTTGTTGACTAAATGTTGATTTATTCTACTAAGTCTGTAAAATCATTATGTTTCTTGAGTTCATGTAATATTTAAACATAGATTTTACAACTAGGTTTAGAATGCTTGTATCTCGCTCTGGCTTAGGTGATGCACTAGTTACTGACGCTTAGTAATATATATATATATATATATAACTTTCTCCCGTCCAAGATCCAAATAACGATTATGCAGAACTTAATTCTTCCCCTGATTGATATTGTGATGTGTGCTATTAAGACGAAGAGATCTCATTAAAGAACTTAATCGACTTTTAAATAACTGCATTCATCTACTTCTCATCCTTAAAAAAATTGGCTACCCAGTCGTATGCAGCAAAGTTAGCGTTCTCTCCCTACCCTTTATTCTATCCTGACGTCACTCACTCCTTGCTATTTTCAATAACTTGGCTCTAACCACGATAAAAACCTTCGCTCGACCAACAACCTTCTACTTCTGTGTCCTCCTTATGACTCCGACTTTATCCACTCCTACTTCTTTGTTCAATCCCTTCTTCTCTGAAATGCTCTCCTTCCCGAAATCAGGGCGGCTACAAGTCGTTACGCGTTTAAGGTGAAAAAGCTATTTCGCAACTAATTGGCAGAATCATCTCAATATTAAATAATTATGTATTTATATGTATTTGTATATATATCATAAGTATATATGTATTTTATAATTACGTATATATTCTATATTTATATAATTGTATATCAATTGCGACAACGTTTAAGCATACACCTACCTCATTTCACCCGAAGGTTGACTGGTGCCTAAGGCATTAGATCCGCCTTTATACATGCTATATATAAAGCTTAAATAAATAAATAAATAATATTTTCTTAGGAGAACAATTGTCTGATTACAACAAACCACTATCTGTCAGCCACCGGACACTGTTTAAATGTAAAATACGAAGAACGAAACAATAGGAAAAAAATACGGACAGTTGAATTGTATCACTGACGAGCAAAAAAATCTAGCTAACCCAAGTATTATAAACGTCACATTTATTAAAAAAAACCCGCGATTAAATACCAGTTATTAGGATACACCTTTAAAATGAGAACTAAATGACAAAAAGGGGAATGAAACCTAAAAGAAAAACATTTCATAATTTTCCATTATTTTACAAGGAAAACGTTACAAAACGCTTCTGCTAAAAGTGGATATGACAGGCAGCGCTGCACGTAGGTGATAGACGACTGTTACATTGTTAGCACTACTCTCCGAAATCGTTGCCTTACGGGCGTTGAGGTCCAACAGCGGCTAACACGAAAGCTTTTAATAAGCGGAAAGTCAGAAGACGTTTAAAGTCGCTTTACCTCAAAAAGGCCAGTTACGGCACCAAAACTGACGGTAGTGCATAGCCAAGCCCGTGTTCAATTTGTTCGGGAACATGTGAATTGGATCATAGGTTAATGGCAGTCTGTATTTTCTCCCAATGAAAGCCGAGTCCGCTGATATAGCAATGATAATCAAAAATGGGACTACAGGAGACAAGGGGAGCGTATCCAAGAGACGGTCGGTTATGGGGAGGTTCCTGCATGACATGCACCGACTTCTCGCTCGACTCTAAACCCGACCTCAATTTTATTGCAACTGGTGCATGGGGACGCGATTTAACAGCTCAACGGTATATTAACGTGATTCTAGAGGCCCATTGTCCCCTATGCCGAGTCAGCCGGGGAAAACTTCGTGCTGATGCATGACAGTACTCGACCACATGCTGCAACCTGTGTTCGCGAATTTTTACAGGAGGCTGGTTTGGACCCATAAACTGGCCAGCGCGAGGTTCCAACTTGATAGAAGGGAGCAGGGGATCTGGAAATCTAAAGCGAAAAGTTGGAACCAAAGATCCTGCCCCTGCGAGTGTTAATGAGCTACGCACAGCATTGGAGGAGTAATGGGAAGCCACTGTCCAACTCAAAGTAAAGAAGCTCATCACGTCAATGAAGAATCGAATACGAGCTGTGATCAAGGCTACAGAGGATAACACTAAGTACTGAAAACCGGGAAATCATCTTTATTTTAAAAGCCAATTTTGTATCATTCGACTTCATTTCGTCGGCAATGAAAATTTGTGAAACTCGATTTTACGACCACTTCCCTAAAGCACTGTACAACACTATAAAAGTTGGAAAAAATAACTCGCTATGTTATGATTATAAAGCTGAAATACGAGGCTTGACAATGGTATATAAGAATATGTAATATTATGAGAAAATTATTAATTACAGGCTTGTATGTGGTCGTGCATTCCTTGAGTTGATTTTTTTGCTCGCTAGTGCATTAACAATACTCTCAATGACTAAGAACAACTATTATTATTTTTCTATTCAAGAATCTTTTAATGATTCTACTATTATAAAGGTTGTTTTTAAATTAATAAAAGGAATTGATACTTCTAAGTTAACAAGTTGCCTCATTCATTTTTTAGGGTTAATGAAACACCAAAGGCAAAGTTCATTATAATATACTCTTTTCAAAATATCCCGCATACAATCTCATCTAATAACTCTAAAGTTATAAGTAATAAGATAAAACAGTCATAACATCCAAATAAGAAACATGCTTAGAAAGAATATTGTAACATTATTAACAAAGTAGTAGGACGTTGTTTATTACTTCCTTTACTTATATTGATTTGCAGCACCTCTTTTTGTTGCTATCGATTGCTTACACTTCTCACTGTGATAAAATATAGAGATAAGAAACTTGTTTCTCAATTTAATTTTAAATAAAATAAAGAATCGTTAATGACCCATTGATGTGTAGATAGTCTAAAATGCTAAAAATGTTACTAAATAATATTCAAAATATGGTTTGTTTTAAATAATATAATCATTTATAAATCGAAACTAATTTTAACCATTTTGTTTCTTTTTGAAAATTAGTCAATAAATAAATTATTGTATTAAAAACCAGAAACAAGTGCCATTGCCCGGAAATTATATTTAAATAAATGTTTATAAACATATAAATAACAAACAATGCAACAAAGGTCTAAAAATAATAATAATTTGTTATAATGTCGCTCAAAAATATTCTCTCAGTAGAGAATGTAGGAACGCAGTACCTTAAAATCAAGACCATAGACTTAAAAGGAATGAATAAACATAATTCATTTTTCTATATAATTTAAATACAATATCATGTTTATATTATTTGTGTATCATATTAAGAACAGAATAGATACAATTAAAATCTAATTTGCGGCTAAAAGCATGGAAGTCCTTTTTCCACTTACACAAAATAGCAGACATTTGATTATGAAATATAAATTTTCACACAAAATTCCACAAGAAATACAAATATTATTAAATATATTCACATTTCCGTGTATATTTTAATAGGGAATTAGGGCAGTTATTATCTTGAATGACCTGTAACAAGTCTTCATCTATACATGTAAACCAAATTGATTGTAAACCTAATGGGCAACGTATAAGACAATATACTTTTTCAATTTGATACCATTATTAACGGCATTGTTTGTTCTTCGATGGCGAGTGGTGGTTTCTAACCAAGTAAAAAATCTTTCTTCTTTCCCATGGAGAAAAATATAAATAATTTAGAATTTTCAACATTCTTTTAATTTGAACATGCGCCTTACATACTAACAGGCTAAAATCCATATACACTCATAATATAGAGATTGCTGCCGTATAACAGAAACAAAAACTTACGATAAAATATTTTGATGATGATTTTGTGTTAATGAAATATTTTTGCAAAAATTATTTTATATTTCCCTTTTCTTATAAACATTAATTAAAATATTAATAAATACTTTTCCAGGCAGTTCTATGTCCTCTAGCGATAGATACTTTGCTAATGGATAGTTCCAATAAAGAACATGAAATGAAATATGCTGAAGAACTGATGAGACTTATTATTCAGGCCATATTGATTACAACTCCGATTGGATTTCTGCTCACAAACCATTTAGGACCTTTACTATTAAAAACCAAACAGAAAGATAACAATAAAGGTAAGGAAAATACTAAGAAATATCATTGAAATATCTTCATAACTTCATAATACCAGAATATCATATGCAGTATTTTAAGGCCTATTTTTATAATATTTAAGGTAACGAACGATCGAACAGTGAACCTGGTGATAATTGATAACTGTGGCATCGATCATTCACATGCGTACCCCTGAGGATTCTTTGAGAGCGTATTTCTACCCTGTTCGAGCTGACCGATTCATATTGCAGCTATAACTACTGTCCTACTTTACGAGGCCATAGTCGTTTCACGCGAAGGTTTTCGTTATCACAACAATAACGAAAACATTCTGGTCTACTCTTGTCATGATAACGTTAACGTCGAAGCTAATGCGACTGGGACATAAGTAATTCTGTGGTCCCAGTAAAAATAGGCCTTATACATTTTTAATTTTCATTCGTGGTACACCGTGAACTTACAAATTCATTTGAATTATATCGCAAATATACCTTAGACTATCGAAAACGGAAACGTCACAATGGATTCGAATCCACGACTGCTAGATAGTGAGATTGACGTTGCTCACTGTTTAAGCCTTACCATTATTGAAATAAAATTATACTTCTACTCCTTCCGATATTCCTTATAGGTATGACTTCTGAACGCTGTACCGCCACCTTCATCCGTATTTGTCCATAAACTGATAAAGATGTCGTGTTGTATTTTTTTTGCAGACTTGGAATCTCAAAAGCGGCCATCGAAGGATGCTTCTATTCATGAAGAAATCAAAATATAGGCAAAAAAGACACTAAAGTTATTTAAATTTTAAATTATTATTGTAGAAAATGTTTAGAGAAATCAAATAGTGCAAACTGCAACCTCTTGTAACCAAAGATATACGTAAGCATAAACATAACTAAATGTAAATTATTCCTTTTAGATGATTGTATGGAATAAATATATTTATATGGTTTTTTTTGTAATTTTAATATATTTATAATATCATGTTAAATAAACGACGTGTTTTGACAGCCGGCTTCGCGTACAGTCGTATTTTTAGCTTTTGTTAAAAACAATGACCTGTTCTCGGTGTATTACTAATTTATAAAGTATCTAAATCGATAATTATGAAAGTCAAACTAACTCAACTTTTAATTTCATAGTAACAATGCCAATTGAAATCAACCCCGATGCTGGCTTCAATAAAACTGTTGATTGAACAGTGAAGCTACGCAATACACTTTCTTGATACAGTGTACTACCGTAATGTCATATATATATATTGGCGGTTTACATTACACGAACAGAAGATCACATATTAAAACCTTTTAATTTATAAATACCTGAAAAAAACACTCCTGAGATGTACCATACCAACTATATACATCAAAAATCATATATGTATATACAATTAAAAGTCGAAAACATGCCTACTAAATACTGACTACAAGTACTGAATATAAGGATAGACTCCGCCGATTAGCAAAAGGTATATCCTACTTCCACGTTTGCCTATCGGGCTATACAAAAGTTAAAAACACATCCAATTTGTTAAAAAATATGTTATGCTAATGCTATTACTAAATATTTTTTAGATTATCACAGACACAAACAAAGTTATGCGCTTTTATAAATCTAATGCTAATTTTTAAAATAAATTTTGCAATTTAGTCTAATTAATTGGGATAGGTTTCGATAAATAAAAGCGACCTTATGAAGTTGAATTATATAAATATATAAATGAAAATTCGCTATATCCAATGCCATCTCATGTGTTTAACTAAAACTACTACATCGATACAAAGTTTGTAATCATTTTACGGTGAAATCTTGGGAAAATATACATACACTGTTCAGGAAAATTACTAAAGATGGCGCTTATAGGACTTTTACTTTTTTGCAAAAGTTTATATCTACTTGACTTTATTTTATTATTGTCTTGCCCATAAAAGACATTTTTTTTTAAAAAAAGGCTGGACAATTATTAATTAAATTAAAATAAACCACAGTTAATATAACGGTCGTACTTACATTATGGGCAATGCAAGGAAAAAAAAACTATTAATATACTTATGTAATTAGCGAATGACAATGACTTTATAGGATTTGACACATCTGACATTTTAGTTAGTTAATTTATTGTTATTATTATTATTGAGATCCACATGTATCCCTGACGAAAAATTTAAATAAAAAGCGTTGTTACACGGCTTTATGCCCAACAGGCACCTACGCCTCCTGATAAATGATGACTACTGCCCATAAACTCCTGTTCTTCCTCGACAAATATTCAAGATGTACTTGCGTTGCCACTCTCGAGGACTGAGATGGACTATATAATCTATACTATATAATCACCCGCACTGTGTCACCGCTGAGAATTTAAAAGGAATGCCTAGTTACCTGTAATTGGGTGTCGGTTGTCTACACTCAGCATTCGTTCCGCAGCAATGTTACGACATTACTTCACGCTGGTATTTTGTGCGGGTGAAAACCCAACCTGTTGAACACAACCATTAATTTAGAATCTAGTTACGTGGTTCTAATGTACAAAACTTCACTAATATGAAATCCGTTGTTTAGTAGGTGTCACATTCCATTTACTTACCACACGAAATACAGCAAGACCTAATTGTTATTTTACGGCTCGTACTTTGTACTAGTGTTGTCGAGATATTCGATATATTCGTGTCACAGCTAGTTTATAGGTGCAGTGTGGCTAGTTACGATAACCAACGTATGCAATGGGAATGGACCGGGCTCTTCGTTAAATACCAGCACTATTTGTTTCGCATGATGAGTGATCAGTATCTAAGAAAGAATTGTTGGTATTGAATCATCGCCCGTGACAAGGCACCTGAGTTATTGGTGATGGTCATCATTATAATCATTTCGTGCTACACTGTGATTGCCAATACAAATTTGCCAAAGTTTCCTTCCCATCAGTTATCGGTTCTTCAACTTTTCTGATTGTAGTCCTGTATTTAGTATGACTGTACATGTATATGGATGCAGGGACCAATTACCATCAAACGTTCTGTGCCCATTACCATACTAGCAAAAATATTTTTTTTGAACCACCTTTTGTTGTTGAATGAATGGGCCAGCTCGACCGGAAAAGTCTCATGACCTCACAGAATACCAACGTATATTAATAAGTGTCATATACTTCTACGTTATACCCGGTGACTGAAGGACATTTATATAATAAAGCGTTAATTGTCAATTATGCGGGAATATATTACATCTCTTTGCACTTTTATCGCATTTACATACTCCCCGTTCGGAGTAATTATTCGGATTAATTTCAGTTGGTGTTTAGCCATCGCACATTGCTAGAGATTTCAAAACTGAATTCTCAGTATCTTGATGGTTGGCGGTCCACCACGGTGCGGTTGTGCAGAGTTTGTTTAACTACGCACGAGTGCTTTGTGGCATCAGATATCGTCATGAATATTCCCGAATCGATACGACTAAGTGACCTTCAAAAACAGAACCAATTTTTTTATAGAGCGTTCATTGTCACTTAGTATCAGATTAGTGCGCTAATTCATACTTCACTCATATGTTATAATATATCTTGTTTCAAATATAATCATAAATACAAGCACATTCATACAATTAAAAACTTAACATTTAGGGCAACATTTCTACCTTGAACTTATTTATGTAAATATGTTATCTATTATTTGTAACTCTAAAGCCATGATCACACTTCATTCGCAGTTTACTATTGATTTTGTATATATCACAAACTATAGTTAATATGAAAATATACGAGGTATTGAAACAATTTGATTTTCAAAGCAAACTTTAATTTCTTTGTTAATCCTTATAAAATGTTAAAGCTTAAAAATTCATATTATTTATTATTACCAAAAATCACATACGTTTATGCAAGTTTGCGGGAGTTCGATGGATGCAGATAGTCCGGGATCTTGCCTTGTGGCAATCCGTGGGGAAGGTCAGCATCAGCAGTTGACTATTTTTTTTTTTAAACTCTTTATTGCAATAACCTTAACAAAATTAAAGTTCCACAAAGGGCGGACTTAATGCCAAAGACATTCTCTACCAGTCAACCCAAGATATTGCGATAAGTGATAAAAGTCATTTTTTATTATTTTTATCTATTATTATAGTGCGTTATCTTACATTACCTAATATTTACAGTGCGTTCGATATATAATTTCAATTTGAGTAAAAATGCTATGAGCTTTTGTCAGGCGTTTATATTTTTAAATATAAAAACATTAATTTAATGTTCATTTTGATATTATTTTGTAAATCAGTATTGAATTTGTATGAAATATCACTATTTCGATAACTTAGTAATTTTGTAACTAAGGACAAGTCTAATAGTAAAGAAGTATTTTACTTTATAAGGTGATTTAGGACTTACGCCTAACTATATAGGTAAGGCTGTTTTACTATTCAACAAGATGACAATGCATCTTCTATATAGTTACTTATAGAGGATGAATGTGGAATCATGTGGGGCACAAGACTCACTTAACATCAGCTGAAACTCTCCTCATATGTCACCATAAATGAGATAAAAATGAACTTATATCACGGTAACTAAAGTGAGTCTGTCCAACGTATTTATATCCTTTTACTTAGATAGATTAATACGAATACAAATCAAAAAGTGATTATATTTTTGCATAACGTGAAACAATAATTATTGAAATAAATAAATATTGTATAGTAATAATAATTATGCGGCAATCAATAATAATGTTTAACCTAGAACGTAGCAAAATTGTATTATACATTAGTGTTAACGATGTTCAAATAGCGCTTCATTTTTACCGTCACAAGATCCCTTTAATTAATATGTTACTACGTCGGTGGAGTGGCTCAGAAGTGAGCGACGGGCGCGCGCCAGTCCAACCGGACTCCGGCGGCTACACGCACTGCGGACGCAAATTGCCACCGGAGATTACCATAATTTTACTATTACAAGCAACCGTGTTTTATGTGAACGCGAAAACAGCCCTGTATCGAAGCCGCCTTGCTCTAGTTTAAGACATCTACGTGACTGCGTCGAGGTGCTAACAAAAAGGCCCTCCGTCCTCACGTACTCGAGGCAGCTGACTACTGTGTTGTTTTTTTTATCAGTGGTTTATTACATTTGTACCAAATATCTTATCTATAACCTGTCACCAGGCACAAAGGCTACTTCCGATCAATTTTATTCAATTGTCAGCATCAGTGAGCACAAAGATAAAAAAGTGAAGGAGCTTGTTATGTTTATTAGTTAGACACTGTGAAGATGAAAACTCGCAATCTTCGGGCAACGAGTTTAACTCAAAAAGGGAACAAAAGTCCTAAGTTAGAAAAGAGGGGTACGAAATACGAAGGGCGGCGATCGAAGAATACTTCAACACTGGGACCTGGAACTGGGGTTCCTAGGGAGCGTTCCAAGCGGTCTGGAGTAGAAGCAGTGAAATTACATCTTCAGACGACAGGAGGCACCGGCAGAACGTCACGATCAGCCACAGCGGTAAAGTAGACAATTGTTATTAAAATACAATTACTTACAGTCGTCTAAACTTATATTATTCTGTTAAAAATACTAAAGAAAGTACTATGAAATTTAAATGTCATTTTAAATCTAAATCTATCAAGATTAGACTTTTAATTACCGCCGATAGGTTTACCCATTCCTAACTACTAACGTCTGGTTTGTGGAAAGCATTGCAGCAGTGTGAACGTTGGATCACAGAAGTACATATTAATACAACCTCCTATATAAAGTAAGTAAATATATTTACAAGCCATGACGCCAGAACCATGTGATGCGTTTATCACATTTACGTGATCGTGACAATTGGAGATTATTGACGGCTAGCATATCACCTTGGGATAACACAAAAAATATGAAAAATAATGATAATAATTTCTTACTTACATCTTACTCCACACAATATCTCCATAGTTGACATTAACACGCATAGTATCTACTTATCACATGACAATCTTTTCGAGCACAAATGTATTTAAAATTGTTTTGATACGTGGAATATATTTATAAATTAAAATGCAACTTTAGTTTATAAATCTTTATGACAAGAATACTTGATGAATTCGTAATGTTTTATTCAAATCAATAAGAACTATTGTTTGAAATATACTATTGAGCCATAAAAGTGTTGATACACGTACATGCAAACCTGTTAGGTTTATGGATATTATTCCGCATCCTTTGTTACATGGATTCATTACGCCAGTATGAAATTTAAAAAAAAACTCCAAGGCATCTTAGTTCGGGAATAAGCAGTGAAGACGCGTGGTGACTATGTTTTAACTCTCTTATGTCCATACCTAATAGTGGGATTTAAAAAGACTGCGTTTTTATTAATACGAGTAAGTTTTTAATACATACCTGCTCAATCACACCGTTTTATTGTATCTATGGTTATTCAAAAAAGAATCATATTACATATCACATCATAAGGATTTTTTTAAATGTTAAAAATGTATGCCTATGGCCTATGGCGCCATCTATGTTTATTGGAAATTGGCTAAGACTTTTCTTTATTTTTTGTTTTGTTTCCAAGGTAATACTTCAAATAATTTATCAAGATTGGATAAAAACCTTCAAAGATGTACGTGGCCGTTTTTATATTTGTAATCTGAACTTTTTGTTTCTGAAAAATAAGTAAAAAAATAAACGAAGAACCGACATCGCTGATATATATCAGTATATCCGTAATCAAATATAATTTTTACTATTTAGAATATTTCCCAAGCCTAGTCAAGCCAAGTAGCCTCGACTAACCGTCCCAATAAAGTACATTCTGTGCTCTTACGACCGGTGCACGTGGCAGTCCAAAATTATCTATATGTTCTTATTGATGCAATCTCTCAATTATTACATGCATTAAAACGTCTCACCAACCAATTTTAAAAGTCATTAAAAACAAATCGAAATGCTTTTACGTAAATTCAAATCAATAGATTACGGATAATAAGTTATAAATATCTGCCCCTCTTAATAACAAACTCTTCGGAAAACTAAATTTTTAACGCGTATCAAGTACGTACAGGACCATTGTTTATGGATTACTAACGACAAACGCAAATATTGGCGTTAATTCACAGCAAAAACAAGAGACCATCTAACGCTATGATAATCGTAACTAGTTCGTTGTAGTAATAAGACGTCAACAGGTATATAAAAATAACGAAGCAAAATTAGATCTAAGGTACGTATCAAAATATTTAAAACTATAGTTTATGATAAGAAAGTTAGAATAGTCAATTGAATACATTAATTAACAAAAAACAGTCAATAGAATTATATTAAATTAATAGAAATGCAGGGGTTTTTGTAATTCAGGCAATTATTTCCATTATATATTTTCATGAAACTGACACATTGTCCAACGGATTTTAAGCGACTTCTACGGTGGTCTATGGCACTTCTACCATACATACAAATTATACTAAAGGTGCGATTTTTAGCGAAGTTCATTTATTTATAAACATTTGTACAACTAACAAAGGCGGATTTAATGCCTAAGGCATTATCTATCAGTCAACCTTAGGAGGGTTCAGAGAAATCAAGGTAGGGACAGATGAATAATAATAAAGAAAAAGAGAAACATACAGTACATCTAAATACTTATACTATCATATATACATATCATTATATATTATCTTAGGAACTTATAATACTAAATAAAATAATAGATCTCTGTTGCCAAAATAAACGACTAAGAACGTTATAAGTTTTAAGGACTAAGATGAAATATTAATTTCTACAGCTAAAGAAGGTAAGTTATATTTTAAAGATAATTTTAGTAATTACTTTTGAATTAGGACTTTCACAACTTCCAATACAGTAAATTAAAAATCGTGAAGTTTTTGCTCTGTTGCGTTATGCGTGATATTCTCTAAAACTTCAATCTATACAATACTAATGAACAGCTACCTGAAACACAACATATTAAAAAAATCTATTTTGAAATAGTATTTTGATCTACGACTGAGCGAGCACCTTTGGAAAAGTACGTTTTAAAAGACTATCTATGTTAAAGGTAAATTATTGTATTACATTTGTTATCCCAAATATTGGAGGCAGTAGTCCCTTTGAAAAGATTAGTATTCACAACTCTGTTTATAAACGCCAAAAATAAGATAGTAAATATAGGATTCTAGTTGACGTTGTTGGGCTGGCTATGCAGCTCTCACAGGTCTCACAGCAGAGACGTACTCTCATACTTTTATTTCCTTTGTTTTTCTTTTTTTTTCGGGTGATAGCCGCTGTTAGCCCGAGGGCTTTTACTGTTTCGCCGGGTTGAGAGGTGACCGAGCGCTTATGCATATAGTAGTAGGTAACCAGCACCAAGGCTTCCAAGAGGGAGCCTCAGCTTGGACCGTTACCCTGTTCCGCGACAGCGTGAGACTCGAGGGTGACCGGGAGGGCCGATCCTCGGCTCGGTCAGTTGCTTCTGACAGAGGATTATCTTAATTAATATCACTATTATTATTAATTACCTGTACCACCACTTCAGAATGCGTGGGCGCTGGAGAAGAAGTGGCGCAAGAAACTCTAACAACGCTTCTATATATATGGACTGGAGAGAACCGGCCAGTGACATGGTGGTATCGGGAATAACTTTGTTTGCGACGCCCTCGCCGTCGGCGGGGGCGATATGAGGGTGCAATGTATGTGTGTTGTGTTTTATGAAGGGCTTGGGCCCTGGTGGTCACGTAGTCGGGGTTTTTGAGGGCGTGCCTCGATCTCCTTCGGATATGGGTGAATCTATGATTCGCAATGGGATTGTAATTGGCGGCATTTACAATCAAGGGGTTTGGGTGTGTGACGGCAGAGTCGAAATATCGGCGGGAAGCCTGCTTCAGGTACTGAGCTATGGTCGGCAGCTCAAGATCTATGAGTAGATTTTCATTACGCAAGAACCATTGCACACCGGTGGCCTTGCGCATGAAATGATTTTGTATTACCTGAAGTCGGAGAATATGTCGTGGGGAGGCATGCGCAACGTACAGGTAATTTTATTACGCAGAGACATTTTGCTATTTATATTGAGTAATAGGCGCAAACGACCTCGAGCGAACGCTGTACGATTCCGTACGCGGTTGATATGCGGACCGAAGGTGAGTCTTCTAATGCAACGCCTAAGTATTTGACTGTCTTCGCCCAGGGGATTGGACGATCAAATTCTATAGTTGGGAGATGGGGCGTTTTGTTGCGCCGAGAGAAGTACATGGCTGCACTTTTGGTGTGGTTAACCTCGATCCTCTATTTCCGAAACCATTTCCCTAAGGTGTTGGCTGCGGATTGGAGGCGTTTACAAATAGCGTCTGGTTTTAATCCAGACATATAGAGGCTGGTGTCATCGGCGAAAAGGGCCAAAGCTACACCGCGTGTGCGTGGTATGTCTTTGGTGTAGAGTGTATATAAAATGGGACCTAGGACGGAGCCTTGTGGTACTCCGGCACAAATGGGGTGAACCTCGGAACGCGTTCCCTCGAGGCGATACCGAAAGGTGCGATTGTGAAGAAAGTCTCGTACGATTAGTACGAGTCGATCTGGCAAACCGAGCTCATAAAGTTTGTATATGAACCCGTTGTACCAGACCTTCTCGAAAGCTTTCGCCACGTCGAGGAAAAGTGCCCCAGTTTAGTAGCCCCGAAGGAATTTACTGAGGATGTGCTCCGAGATGCGGTGTGGACTTGATGTGTGCATGAGTGTTGGGTGCAAAACCCAAACTGCTCATTGATTGGTAGCCCTCGGAAGCATGAAGTCCTTGAAGCGGGTGAGGATGAGCCTTTCATATTCCTTACCCAAGACTTTGAGTAGGCTTATGGGTCGATAGGCTGATGGATCGGTTGGGTGTTTCGAGGGATTAAGAATACCTATGACGTCAGCTTTCTTCCAGGTTCCAGGAAGGTGCCTTTGGATACGGCCGAGTTGTAGATTAACACCAATAGGTGTAAAATAGACATGGATAGGAGTTATATCACCTTGTCGGTGATGCCATTGGGACCGGGAGCCTTGCGTGGTCACAGGTTTTTAATAATAGGCTCCACTTCGATGCATGTAACTTGAGTAACGGAATCGCGAGGTGGTTCCTTACTCCTCCGGTCGACTTCACTGTCCACCATAGCAAGGTGAGCGACGTTAATCGGTAGGGTACCCGGTGAGCATTGGAGCTCGAAATTGTCAACCAGACATTCCGCTTTCTCTACGTCTAACAAGGCGGGCGGTTTATTGGGACGCGCTAAGGGAGGCATTGTTTGGGCGGTGCCTCCTTTTAGGGACTTGGGAAATCCTATACCTTTTTATTTGTTAAATGTATCATTTACCATGTACGTAAGGCATTTAATATACTCCGAATTATTCCCTGTATATATATATAATATTATTTATACTATTATTATGTTTAATTTTTTTATTATATTTATTTAGTCAAGCGTAAATATAATACTTTCTTAAACTTTTTGACTCAAAAACGATTATGTCTGCTTCGCTAATGGCTGGCCAATACCAGTAAAATGATAGCTGTTTAAAAAAAATCCTTAAGAATTATCAATCCTAGTCCTGAGGAGTGTCATCGATTGCCAACTATCAAGTATTAATATAACTATTGATAGATGGAAGATAAAATGTATATGTCTGGTCGATCTTCTATCCAGAAGATATTAACAGTGCTGAGAATACGTATCAATTTCATCATGTTAGTCCATTACTGAGGAACAAAATCTTTACCCACAAATTGCTGCAAAGCACCACCTATGTATGTTTAAACTTCCTGAAAGCATACATAGCTCCATCTAGATATTGAAGCGACTTAAAAAGCTGTAAATATTTTTCCAATTAGGAGTTTTAGTCGAGCATACATGTGATTCTTGAAGCCCACGATATCACATTCATACTCGAAAAATAATCATAATACAGACGCATAATCCTGAGGATTAAGATAGGGTGCTTTGTCATAGTAATAAGGTCTCTGATATCGGCAGAAATGGTAGACATTCCACCAGACGAAACACAGTAGTACTAAACTACTATAAACGCCATGTGTCCCTATATAATCCGATGTAAGCCATGTTCACAATAATATGTATACAATAAGTTCGCTGGAAACATCAGATGTATTATAGACATCTGGACAACAAGCTCTTCCCGAGGCAATAACAAACATTTATGTCGCATAAATATTGACCTTGCCTGGAATTCGCACCCAAGGCTCACGGTTCATTAGCCAGGTTCCCTGACCATTAACTCACGCGTTCGTCACAACCGCTGTAATCACATACTATATAATAAACTGTGTGTTCGTTTATCACCTAAATTTATTAAAAGAAGCTTTTGATTAATTAAAAATTGAGTACTAAATTCTCTTAATTAATCACCTCAAAGTAACATTAGATTGAAAAAGAAAAAAAAATTATAGAAAATTGTATATAAATATAATCTGCAATTTTATGTAATTCAATTATTTTACCATAGGATTATCGGTAAATATCCATTTTGGGTTACTATCACAATAATGAAAAGAAGTAAATACTAGATACATAAATTACCATTTCATCTTCCTTGGTGCTCTAAAACAGATTGATTAACGTGAATCAATGTAGCTTCTACAGTATATCAGGAGAAGACCTTGTATTTATACAAGACTAGCATGGTGCATTTAGATGTTATATACCTTAACTCCTCTTAATGAATTATTTGTGCTAACGCCACAAACATAAACTACATAAAATCCATATTGATACAAAGAAATATATATTATATCTTTGTCCACAAAATTACTTTATGTAATTAATTACTTGTTATAACTCTATATATTAATACGTGAACGTCGATGGTTGCCTTTCCTTATTTTAGTACTTATTATATTATATTTTATTATAAACGGAGAGGAATGAAATTTATATCGTTCGAATTATAACTGTATCATAAGAGTAGATGCACATGCACAAAAAAATCATGTGTATAAGTCGATGTCGAATTTCAACGACAAGCGATACTAATATTAATTAAATGCTAAAGGACGTTTACCGTTATTTTTGTTTGTACACATTTTTTACTAAACATCATGTGATTAAAATGAACCATGACCCTTACTCGTGATAAGGAAATTCATATCCCCAAAGCTACACGTCATTCAGTTTTTCAAAATGGCTTGGCAATGATATTCCGACTGCGATCAAAAAATTTATTTTAAGCTTAAAAGAATTAAATTTAAAAGTTATCGCTATATGATATAATATATCATTCAGTATAATTTTTTAATATCAATACCAAATTATTTTCAAGTTATTTTTAATTTTAACTTAATATTTATAAATAAACAAATTTAATAAAAATGTTAAAACATATACAAACAAAAAAAATAATTTGGAATGTGGGGTTAAATAACCCAAATCCGTTTAGATAATGATAGTCGGTGCACTCAATATTTCTTCATCATGAGCTTCCGGTCCCAATAAAACAAGATGTGAAAACCTATCGCCTTACACCGGGCATATATATCAGTGAGGAATGTTTTACTATAAATATTGTTATTATATCTTTACTGATAAAAAAAAATCATCTATCTACCACATTAAGCACTATGAGTTTCAGATTTACATTTATTTTGTCTCAATAGAGAACTAGTTCGTTAGTTATAGTCGTAAAATAGAAAAAATCTGTCTTAAGTTCATCAAGAATTAATTGATAAATAAATGTGAAATTTCATTAATCACAATTTACGTATATAGTTTTGAGCACATGATAACTGTATAAAATATAATTAAATATTTAAGAATATTGATATTGAGTGGTTAGCACAAATAACCGAAGAGTGCAACTGATTCTCCGATCGGCTACCGCTTCCTTGCATTGCTCTCGACTCGCCCTTATCCCTTATCAGAAGTCAGTCTTTAGACTCGTGACTTCGAAACCACTTTTCTAGGCTGTCAACGATTAAATGCGATATCACGATCATCGACTTACTGGATCAGACGTGTGTTCGGTTATCCAGTATCTGTAATATATAATTCGTCGCGGTTTTAAAAAGCAAATCAGGATTAATCAATCCTCACATCGGTGTTACATGTTAGATAGTGAACTTGAAAAATAACCCTTGTAATAGAGGTACGTAATAGTTTTTTTATTGTATAATATGTATCTAACATACGTATTTTTCAACAAAATATGCATTGATGATTTAAACTTACCGTTAAATACGTCCTTGATGAATATTTAGTATACTATATAAGTAATATACAAACAACCAATTTTTATTTTTTTAAATATTTTTTGTTAAAAATTTTGTTAAACCTTCCACATAAGAGTTATATTATATCAAGCGTATTGTTAATTTTGTATAAATATTCTTCCTAAATATTCTCAGTGCATTAAGCTTATTTTTTAGATTACATTATTTTAATATCACGATTAGAAAAAAATATATGTTGTCAATTGAATACAAACATGAAAGTAATTGTCTTAATTTTCATAAAAAAATATAAAAGCAAATTTCTTTTTTATGTTTTAAGTACTCGTAAGTAACGTCCGTCATCTCTCCGATAATATAGCTTTGAATGAATTTGTTCTAATGCAAAACACCGACCTAGCTTTTAGTTGCGATAACAACGATTTTTAATTCTAACTGAGATATGAAATATAAGTTTTACTTTAATTTTCAGTATAGTAGTACAACTTCCGTAAAAGGTTTTTTTGGCATTATTGCTAGTTAACCATGTTTAACCGACACTTATCGTATCTCTCAATGCCGAAAGTAACTCGTAGCAGTCAGACATGTGAATTGTAACCAGGTTTAATTCTAATGAAATAACGAATCGAAATTGAATTTGAGCGAATGAACCTCTGGCGGCGGTGTGTTTGTAATTGTTGTGTCGTTGCTTATGTATATTTATCTTTAAATACATTTACCCACCCACCAACCAACTAACACCCAAATCTGCTAAGAGCCTAGCAAAGATTTGTAAGAGTGAGTAGAGTATATATTAGAGAAGAAGATTATTTATAAATATTAATAATAAACATGCACACAGCCTTAGGAGCCTTACTCTGGTTTAGTAGGAGACTCTTCTAGAGAAGTAGCCTAAAGGTGCGCTGCCTCTTCGACTACGTGCCTTAGCAGCTTGTATATTCAATTTTTGAAAATAATATTCCACTTTTTATTTTTTTTTATTTTTTTGGTCGCTGTTAGCACGCTCTTACAATTTCATCGGGTTGAGCGCTTACGGCGCTGAGTAGAGACCTCTATTAGTGGTATATTAGTTAGACAATATTCAACGAAAACTATTCGATTTAAGGGCTTAAATATATTTGTATGTTTGAAACTGCCGTGGTGAGCCGATAAGGAAGTGGATGCCTCTATGTATGCACCAATATTTTTCTGTAATATATTCGTGCAACATAAGCAAAAGATGTAGCCGTGGTCATAATCGAACAGAATCAATAACTAAAGCTGCGATGATGATGATACTATATAATTAGCGGAGGCAAACGCCTTTGTCAAAGGACGGCAGCATCTGTGACTGTAGTGTTGCGATGT
This sequence comes from Teinopalpus imperialis, assembly GCA_029286865.1. Classification (NCBI taxonomy): domain Eukaryota; kingdom Metazoa; phylum Arthropoda; class Insecta; order Lepidoptera; family Papilionidae; genus Teinopalpus; species Teinopalpus imperialis. Next base: position 5,908,626 of record JAGSMU010000012.1, read on the forward strand.
TTATGGGCTACACTACACTACAAATCAGGTGAACCGTTAGCTCATTTGCCACCTTTAAAAAAAGCAAATTATTAGTAAAATCTGTATCACGTATCAATTGGGGAAGAATCCTGCTCTCACTAAGATTGTATCTTAGAAGTGGCAAACTGGGCAAGTTCTATGTATAATTGTGAAAAAAACACCCCGAACCCAATTATTGAGAAATATGTATTATACATCAACTAAGTCCCGTGAGGGGAAAATGCTCCTTTACCCATCGCCTAAGATGGATATACTTGTGTACGAGTCTGAGAATGACCATTTACCATACGGTGACTTCTATAGAAAAACTCGTTAATGTATGGCGCGGCTCAGTTCCATAAAAACTTTTCGTAAAAATAAATAAAGAGACTCCCTAATTGTTAACAAAAGAGTGTAAAATATAATTTTCGTCTAATCATATTACTTAAATATGTATTATTTAAATAATTTTATGTCAGTATTGTATTTACTATAAAGCTACTATACAAATTGTAAAACGTAAACTCATTGGTACAAACCGACTGTGATTCCAACCCAATACCACTACTACCTGAATATCATCACGCATTTCGTTTATTGCAAAAGTACAATCGCTATTACAATAATTGCTAATACACATGTTACAAATGTGTCTACTCCATTAATTAAAGGACAATCATAGTTAATAATAAATGTTACTAAGGTTTTCTTTATAAAATTTCTCAATAATCTTTCCTTGAAATGATCACGCAACTCTTCACCGACGCATGAATACTAATTGCCGAGGAAAAATTACAGTATTTCCTAGTACTAGAGTTCTGTTTGAAAATTATTAACCTCAACACATTTCTTTTAATATTTCTGGATATTTTAACTGTTATTTAAACACGTTTAAAGGAAATAAACACAAAATAATGATAACGAAAAATATGTAAATGTGTCCCGTATTTCTAACTTTAATAAAAATTTGTCGAATCGACCGGACAAAGACCACGCACTGAGAATATCAGCCTAAAACGATATACAACACGATACGCAACATCTAAATACTGCAATAATTGATGTTATTGGCCGCAATCACTTGCCTTTAGGTGTACTGTGTTGAGCACATAGTTCACTTGATGGTAAGTCCTATTGATTTCAGGAATTCGATTTTACTGAAATCGACATACGGACAAGCAAACAAAAATATCGAGTTAAATTATGCAAGCAATAAGTATGTTTATCGAGTTTAAATTATTTTACTTAATAACTTTTAGCGTCAAAACATTTTTGGAAATAAATTAAATCGCAGTTGATTTCCAGTTATACGTAGAGGAGTATTATATATCTCCGTTCCTCTTCATGAAATCTTGATATTTTTTTTATGTTATTATAATTATTGTTAATATAATTTAAAGCACACTAAAAGTATTCACATCGAAATAAATGAAAATCTGTCTTAATTAATGCAGAAATCCCTAAAATTTAAGATAACTACAGAAAAATACGCAATTTAGAATTAAGATTTATTGTATATAAAATCTTTTAAGCATTTTTTTTATATATGAATATGCACCATCAAAATATACCAATCTATACCAAAATTTAAAGAAGTAAATGATTGAGCTCATACTGCTCGTTAAATAATGAATTTATAAGTGTTAAAAAAATATTTATAAAACGTGTAACTAACACTTATGTTTTACACAACTTTTGAATGTGAAAATAATGTGCTAAAATTTGTGTAATGTGTAAAAATGGATATTATCAAAATTAGTTCCATTTAAAATCTTATTTCTTATCATTGTTAGATTTATAACATATTTGTTTATTTATTAACCCTTCCATTACGCTGCATATAATTGCAAATATACTATTGTATATAATGTAACTTTTTCAATCTGTTTGAGATTAAATTATTGTAAATGCTTTGTAGCTCAATTTATCCCGATGCAAAATTAGCGATTGCCCGTGAATACTGATTATCGAAAATCTAATAAGCATCATTTAACGTATCAATTGTACCCCAATTGACATGGAACGACGTGCAAGGCAACCGCTCAGTGAGCATAGTGTGGCATCAAATAGGTACAGGACAGGACAGAGGCTGCCGACTTGCATAGATTTAGCGGCTTATAGTTATTATTTGTGAAGTGTTAAAAATCTGTGATTTAAAATGGTGAGTAGTTATCTATATGGTTAATTATACATTAGTGTTTTTATTTCCAAGAATAACTTGGAAATAATTTATGTTTACAATGCAAAAACAAACATTAAATAAAACTATTTTTTCAATCAGTATAATATAATTGTATCTATTGCAATATGTTTAAATACAAATATTTAAGACAATAAAAAATTGTATCAGTCATATTTTACGTCACTAGTGCATGAAATAGGTTAATGTAAGATAACCTATTTTAAATGTATTAACATTAATGATATAATAAAGGAAAAAAAAACTAATCGAGTTGGCAACATGGAGCAGCATATACAGCAGACTAAAAATTAAACGTTATAATTTATGTTTTTAATTATATATCACAATTAGTAAATAGAAACGAGTTTCTTTGTTGAATTTATATACACATTAATATTTTTATAAATATTCATTATCCTGAATATTTAATAGGCAATTATATATTTTAAAATTAATACTGTATTAAAATAATAATTTTACGACGGAATAACCGTCATGCATGTTGACATAAGCTTGACAAACGCTAAGTAAAAAAATAATACACGTATAAAGGTTTTGACAAATAATTCGTTAACACATAGGTAACAAATGTGTTAACCATATAGAAAACACATTATGGGCATAACCCAAGTTTGCTCCATGTGTATGCTGTTAGGAATGGAAAGACAATGTCATGAATTTATATTTTGTAATGAAAAGTTGTCTTTTTAACAAAGAAGGAAAGACTGCTTTCATATTTTATTGACTATTAAACTAAAGTTATTCTTAATAGTATACTTTAAATGGAAATTAAATAGAAAATATCATATAATAATGCTTCAACATATTTGAGGAATAAATACTGTGGATAGAAATAAACTAGGCAGTTATTTACAAAACAATCAAATTGTTGATGATGATGAAAGATGCGAAGATTGTCTGGCTAATCGTGCGAAACATGCCTGCAATATGGTGTTCTTTTACGGATAATCAACATTACCCATTCCCGCTTGGCTCTATCAGGTTACCTATTCATTCATAGTACAGTTGACGGCCGCATGGCGAGAGGGTTAGAGCAAGGCTACTACGTCCTCGGTTTGAGCTGAGAAACAATACTTGTACTAATTGTTGGTTTAAGGGTCTGGGCGTATTGCATAATGTTTTTTTAATTATAAGATTTTTTGCACATATTTTATATCGGACTAGTGAGTGCTATTGTGTTCGTGCAAATGCTTACGGAACTAACATATTATATATTCTGTGTAAATTACGTCATCTATTAATAACCAGAAGACAATAATTAATAACATATATATATATATATATATATATATATATATATATATATATATATATATATATAAATATGATACTCCTTTTGACGCGGGTGAATCTGTGATTCGCGATGGGATTGTAAGTGGCGGCACTTACAATCAAGGGGTTAGAGTGTGTGCGGCAGAGTCGAAATATCTCCCTCCCTCGCTCTTAAAGTTAACTCAGTTTATTATCGACGACTGATTCGACCATACTGTCAATTTGATTATTATCACATATTCACTGCAAAGAATGTAATTGTGTCACATGTTTTAATGCAAATATAGAAACACATGGTTGAAGCAAACTAAAGCCTGAATTAACTGCACTAATGGCGGTGATGATGTACTCATGATCGATTTCGACTACGGCCATGTCTTCTTGTTATTAATAGACGACGTAATTTACGCAGAATATATAAACTAGGTAGTATTAACAGTAATAACGTTCGCACACAACCACTCTGTTTGTGCTAAGAGATGGTCTACGGCAATATTCGAATAACGGATTCGAATATTGTCGTATCCGTATAGGCTGTAGACGCTTCAATTACGGATAACGAGGCATACTATATATATGTATTATATCTCGCCGAAAATGCTCCTAAAAAAGAAATATTATTTTCTTCATTTAAATGTTTTTAACCATTACGATGTTAGGGCAAAGTTTTAGTTTATACGTAAATACTAAGATTTTTATATTATGGAACATTTTTTCTTTTTATTGTTTCACCTAGTTGTATTATATTAAAACACTTTGACTTTCTTAAACGAGTTATACTTCATATACATAAGGCTATGTACAAATTGTAATAAGCAATCCCATAAAGCATAAAGATAAGCCTGGGTCATAACAAAAAGGGATTGAAAATGTTATGTATACAATCTTAATTGTAGTTGTTAATCAATAAACCTTACGTTTACGTGCTAAGGTTTATTGATTTAACTTAAGATAAGTCATAGCATAGAGCGTGAACTTATTGTAATCCTGTAATTTTTCCTGCTCTTGACGCATTAGAAGCCAAACGTCTTTGCACACTGCATTTTGATGCGTGTAGGAAAAGACAAGACGAATGCGTCGTCTGAACCAGTCAGTACTATTGATACGTAATTAAAAATTATTCCGATATTACGATAGAAATAACTGTTTAAGGGAAAAACTACGAAGTGAAAAGTGCAATGTAAATTCTTAATTAAGGTTTTATATGTTATATGACGATATACGAACTGACTTTTTTTAATAATATTTGCAGAACCTAAGTCGGATACTACAAAAGCATAATGACTATGCTTTACTGATTACTTTTCTTCGTAATATCTAAGCATACAGATTAAACTGTATTAAAGATACGTTAGGGTACAATGAGATTCACATAAAACGAACAGAAGAAAGTGAACAGAGTTAATTCTAACAATTATAAACAATTATCCCGTGAAAAATTACGTAGGTATAAGAAAATACATATTGGTATATCATTGTTCCTAACTGCCGCAAGCATATATAACTATATTACCAATTGCAAATTCAAATGTAATTTATTCCATGTACAAAATATTGCTTAAAACGAATATCGGTTTAGATCTCTACTTATCTCACGTTCTTTAATTTCCGACCGTTTAATTAATTGAAGAGACAGTACAACCGTGCATCAATGCTGTAATTAAAATAAACGTGGAGGAAATCATAATCAACACAATCATTTGTTCTCCTGATGACGTAGGATTAACTCTAGAATTTAACGTAATAAATGATTTTCAAAATGATGTCACAAAGTCCCTCCAAAGTCGATGTGGTTATTATACACATCAAGAACCTATTAAAATATTACAATTTTATTAAAATATCTAAACACTCATTTTGAAATAAATTATTCAAATTGTATTGAGCCCATTCGAGTTTTTAATTAGATTTATATATATATATATATATATTTATATATATATATATATATATATATATATATATATATATATATATATGTATTTATATGTATATATATTTGATAAGCTAAACTCTTTTCTCTTTTTCAATATCATTGTCCATTAAGCGAATCACGTGCCACATGAGGTCGCATTGTTTAACCCACTTCTGCGAGAGCTCCCTAACAATGATTTCATAATTCCATACAAACAATTAGCTAATAGAGACTGTTTCCGACACAGTGTTATAATGACTCATTTGTACACGTTAAAAATTATGTCTGTGGGAATTACAAAGATCTACAACATGAAATAGTTTACTGAACAATTTAAACAATTATATAGTATAAATATATTTATATCATTCCTAATCAATTAGCTCTAACCAAAGCTTAGTGATTTCAATAAATTAAACTATATAATTTACTTATATGTGTTAATCTCTATATAAACTGTAATACGCCGTAAAGAATTAATTGAACTTAATTATGTTAAGCAAAGCAATGTTATTAATATTTATTATTAAATACTCGGGTCTTATACATCAATCAAAAAAATTTTGTAAATTATATTTTTACTTTAATTCATTCATGTCAATTAATTTAGTTCATTAAATAAATGGTCACTTTTTTACCTGATTTGTTTCTCGATGTAATATTTCATACATTAAATAAATTGTTACCTTATTCCTGATTTATTTCAATATATCGTAATAACAATTATATAGTGCGTTGTTGTTATAAGTATTATGTAACTATTTATATTTATCTGCAATCTTATAAAATCAACAACATTGCTAATTTATTTCAGTTTTTAGCAATATATTTTGTACCTGATGGGTGTCTTTTTACATTATTAGTTCATTTAGTAGTAATGAATGCGACTATGACATCTATAGCCATCCTCAAATTTCCGGGTACACACTTCATATATCCCCCATCCCTGAGACAATGATAATGCTTCGTTACCTTTAATTGGGTCTCCGAATCCCTACACTCACTATACCACACAGTAACGTTACACTTATATTTCACGCTGGTCTGTGAGGGAGAAGTCCTTCCCCGGTTGGTGAACATGATGTTGAACACAGATTCAGTTCACGTTTTATATCACTATACATATACTTAGATCGGTTTAGCGAAAGGTTTTTCTCCATGAAAAAGTTACAAGAGACGTATCGAGTTATTTAAATGAAATTAATTAGTTACAATAACAATCTTTTAATTAGCATAATTCACGTACAACCGTTGTAACAATTATTAATTAGTTTAGACATGACATGTTTTTAGTTTACTTATTCTTATTATTACAAAATGAAAATGTTGCTTTGATTAATTTAAAAACATTGTCATTTAAGGAAAAAGTAAATGTGACTTTTCTCTTTGAATAAATATTTTACGTAAGTGCTTTGTAAACCGATATCGCTCGACCAATAACAATGTCAGCGAGGACAAAGCAATAATTACTTAAAGTAAACATCTTTACAGCAAAACTTCATTTTATTACCATTACGACATAAGTATCCTTATCAGAAATACAAGAAGATATTTAAACAAGTTTCCCTATATTACCATAATAATTTACACTCGTCAAAGGCCGTTGTACTTTATAAAAGTAATAATAAAGGTTTCTTCATGTAGAAGTGGATGAGCAATCGTCTTAATAATGTTATGGGGCGATAAGCGCCTCGCGACAGTGTGGCGACGTGGATGCGGTCAACGCATAACGTAAATAAGCACATGATTGGTAACTCGTGGCCGGCTCCTCGTGAGTGATCATGTGATTGTGATGAGTCCACTTAAGCGAATAAATACTCGACCGCTGCCCGCAAACCACTATTATCAATATTAGGTTGTATTTATCATTTTAATTTCAAACAAGGTTGTAACAAGAACAATAACTTATACTTTTGAAAAGATATATCTGTAAGAATTTTTAGGTATACTAGTTACATAGGTAAGTTTATACGTAAAGTTTTTGAATAACATTTCATAAGTGTTAATCTAATGCTACATCTAACTGTAACAAATAAAACATCAAGTTAAAGAGATAAATGAATATAATATTTTTTTTTACATGATATTACACGGTAAAAGATAATTATCACGGAAAAACGAAAAACCATTCATCTCTAGTTACATGTAAATGAAATTATGGTTGTAAGAACCATTCAAAGCGCAACATATTTGTAAACACCTAAACACTTTACCAAATACGCAAAATTTAAACTTAAATGAAAAAAAATTAAAATAAATGCTAGTAACAGGGAAATATTGTAAACTAATAATAGTAATAATTGATAAAAAAATATTAAGCCGATAATTAAAGTAATATTCATTGCCTAGTCTCATTTTATATTATCCTCAAAAATTGTAGTACTAAATTATTTAAAACCGAAATCTATGTTTGCTATTAGATGTTTCTTTTGAGCTATAATAAAGCTTTTACTTGTTTTTCTTTTATTCCGATAAGAAAAAGCTTTAGATGCGTTAACGCATACACATATGGTAACGCCCACGCATACATATGTAAATTACACAAGAAAATAATGTTATTTAGTTAAATACGTAGATGTAGTACGTAGGGGGTAGTTCATCCATTTTTATCTTTAACATTTCATGCATTAAATCATTACGTTTGTCTGTTATTTTATAACTCTATGTTCGATGCTTCCGCGATTAATGGTAAGATTTCAATAAGGAATTTCACTGCGCGCTTTTATGTCACAGCTTGAAATATACTTATGTATATAACCGATAACCGAGGTCGAAGAAAGGTTCTCGAGTGGCAACCTCGTATTGACCATCGTGGTTGGCAACCGATTATGGTCTTGTATGAAATCGTGCATGTACATGAATGGCGGTGATCAATTGAGCTCGTTTTCCTTCCTTTTCTATATACGAAAAGAAAAAGTTTTAAATGTGTTATGTTTTGATTATTAAATAGCCTACCCATTATTGATCGCTTCAAATTAAAGTGACATCAACTCTATTACATAGATGCAGTGAATGAATTACTGTAATCCATTTTTTCTGTTTCATGCGTATTATATTTATTATTTAAAAAGTAAATATGATCGTGCAATTTTAAGATAAAATATTGAATGTTTGTAATATCAAGTTTTAGCTGAATTCCTGTAAAGAGATCCACTCTTTACAGAAATTAATACTGGAATCCTTCCAATAGTTCCGGTAAACCTGTAAACTTTGCCTGTGTAATATGCATAAATGAATTATTTCTCAATAATTCGTTTATGCAATGTTCAATAAAGTAAAATGACGAATTTAATTATGGTTTTTATGGGAGTAGTTTTTAACGAAAATAAGAGCATGAGGGTTACCCTAAAAGTGGGGGAATATTTTCTGCGACAAGAGCCCTCAGGAAGACATCGTTCAGGGAACGTGACGGAACATCGTGCCTGCAGTTTTTGTCACAATAGTCCGTGACGATCGAACTCATACGACACCACTCCATAAGGTCACTTATGAAATAGGCATATCGGCGCTTCGAAACCGATTCCTAGGGCTATGAGTATTCCGAATATTTTCGTAAGGAAAGAAAATTTGCCAAACTTCCTTTGCCTTCGTAACAAAAGATTGAATTTAGAATCATTAGTTAGATTTTAGAATCCTATTACATAAAGTACTAATTGTGTACGGAAGTAATAAAAGCTTGTAAATAGTACTATAAATTATTAGTCTAAGGAAATTACCATAATATAAAATAAACTTATATGTTATAAAGCCCAGGTGGAAGCAAGACAAGAAGTAAAACAAGTTTTTAAAAAATGTAACAGATACATATAAAAAAAGGGGCATAAATCTTTATTAGGTTTTTAATTTCCTGAAAATTTTCTAAAATGTAGTGACCTAACTTTACAACTTTTGTTATACCGTTTGTTGATTTATAAACACATTGCATTTTTAAACCCATGTAAAATAATCCTCACAATTTTTTTTTCTGACTTTAATCAACATCATTGTAAAGTGACATTTTTGCATTTGCTAAAACGTGGGCAATTTATGTTACAATAAATTCGATATAAAATAATAAAAGTGCCTTTTCAAACATTTGCGAACTTACATATGTTTAGAGTGAATTGATAAGCTTTAAGAATTTTTTTTATTAAAATTAAGAACATGGTACTACATAATTTAGTTTCATTTACTGCTAATTATAACGCAGTAGTAATTATCCTCAGCGAAGTGATTGAGCTGTGTATGGCATGGATTATATTTAAATAATGAAATGTAAGAAAATTACAAGTTATTTTTGATCTTAAAATCTAAGACGAAATAAATCTTTTTTTCGTCAAAATTATAATATAATATTCCATCGTCCATGCATCCTGAAACGGATATGTTGCAAGTCCTTGTAAGAACATTTTAAGAAAACTTAATTTAGACTATACTATTTACTAAGTTGTTCGAGGTTTCTTGTTTGTATGTATGTAGGCGTCTATACTTTAAACGGTCTTTTCAGTGCAGTGTCGAACACTGAAAGGCGCGCGCGTTACAACTTGTAGTGACTGACAACGTATGTACGAATAGGTCGCCGAGGAAAGCGCACCTAACGCTCCGTTAAAGGTTAATAGATACTTTTCTCCATTTTTATCATAGTGTAACACATATGTTCGTATTTATATATTATATTTTAATTGATATTATTTCTTTATTATTGTAAAACTACTATGTTGAGAAAAATTATACGAATATATCCTATTCTCGTATTCGTTTCATTCGAATAGATAATTTTCCATGTTCGTTTTTGTATTGCTTATAAATACGCCGTGTAATGCTCAGTTGTTTCGATATTGTTGATAATGTAATGCTTTTAAAAACACTAAAGAATCCATAAAACGTAAAACAGTAGTAAATTTATTTTTTAATTGCTATTAACTTCAATTCAAAACAGTCAGCTTGTGTACAGTGCTTTATATCAATTTTAAATATTGTAATTACAAAAAATAAAGTGCTGAATACATATGGTATTCTGTCATCCAAATTGCTTCCACGTTTACCGCAAGAGGCGTCGGAAAGAAATGTCAGGTAAATATCGTTGACGCTCAACATCAAGACCATGTCCATCTCGAAAGTGCTAGATGATCTTAAATAAGTTTCTTGGCAGCAGCATCTTAAAAGCGAAGTATCAGTTAATACGCCCTTAAGTCTGTAAAAGGACTATCAATTCTAGGAATTAAGTATTTTTGATTAAAGTATTGATGGGGATAATAAAGATAGAAAGCTCATATTTGCATCTCTCAGTACCTTTTATATCTTGATTTTATGTTTTCGGTGTTGTAATGAAATGTTAAATTCTTCGTTTTATTGTATAAACCAATATAAAAGCTTCATGGCCACACGTTCAAGTCACCATTCCGTAGAAATCTTTTGCTTTACAAAATAATTAGTTCGACAAAACAATGATGATTTTTTTTTTATAAATTAACAAATGATGATTAATTTGAGATTAGAAACAATTTAAATATTAAATTCTATTTTCTACCTGCAGGTACGAAAAACAAGTATCCGAATGACAGCCATTAAAGAATACCCCTTTGATCTCAGCGATTTGCAAAATAAGCAAACCGAAGGAGGTCAAACTCGCCAACCGCCAGTGCCAACTGGCCCAGAACAACCACCACCTACTGCTGCGCTTGAGACAGTTCCAACAGAAGGAAAAAGAAAAGTTTCCATAATGGCAGATGAAAAGAGCAAAGATCGAGAGAATCAACCATCAGAAAGGTATGTGACTTGTTTTGTCCAGTTTTTACTCGAGATATATCTTGGAAGGAATATATCTTTACTTCCTTAATTTCTTTACTAAAGTTAACAGATTATCTCCTGAAAGGGAAATGGAATCTTTCTGTATTTAATGTCTACATTATTCTACATAATTAACGAAGAGTGTCATGTAAACAAGAAAGGCACAAGGTATATAAATAATCAGAACATTTATATTGTATGTAGACGATTAACAAAAGTACTATTTTATATATTAGTACTACCTAAATCATAATGGTCGTAGATTCACTATTGCGTATAGTATAAGGGACGGTCTAATTCTAGCAATATTCAGCATCTTTGCTTGGCTGGTTTAACCCGCGCTGTAGTTAAGATACTATAAAGTGTAGTAAACTATTTAACTTAATCACTTGTGTGCAAAAGATTTAACTAAATGTGCCTTTGCCTAAACTCAGTGTCTAAGCGCTCGGTTTTAATTTCCCGGAACGCGAGCAAACCGAGTTCAATCCATGCCGGCACTAATGAAATTGTCACTCAAAATTTTGAGTATTTCTTTACCACGTGCCCGGCAGTGTAGGAATACATCTTTAGAAAACCTCAATGTCTTAGAGATAAATAATAAAGAAGTCCACCAATCTACATTGTAGCCGCGTGGCAGACTATGCTCCAATACCATTAGAGAGGTGGTCTTTGTTCTGTATTGGAATAAATATAATATATAAGCTGATACTTTACTTTTACTTTACCAAAACTTACAACATCGTTTCAATTCTTATAGATTGCTCAAATTCCTCGTTGTTCATTTTTTACAAAATATTTAAATATTATAGCCTAGCTCCAATTGTATACCTGCAACATTTTCCTGAAAAGTTATATTATAATTCGAAACGTGTATTCAGCATTCATGGCCGATCATCTTAACTTGGCTTTCGTCACTGCGTCCATGTCGACAGAAACATCCGGTAGTGACAATTCAAATCAATTTCCTAGTAAATATTTGTATCGTCAATATACAAAATGTTACAATAAAATTGTAACGTGTTATTATTAGATGTAGCATTATAAAGTAGTCCAAGTAAATAAATTTTTCTTTATTAAATATTCTTCTGGATTTATACATGGTACACTGTAAAATAATATATCTACATACACAGCTAAAGCTAAAACAATAAAAACAGTTTCAGTTATCCATCGCTCTGGCTAACCCAAACTCTTAATTTCTTTCTCTTGTCTCCCAGATTGTACCTATCAATCAATTCTTTTCCTGTCACTATAGCTTATGCCTTTCAATGATTTATCCTACTGACTGTAGTCATTGCTATGTTCTAGACACATAATTTAATTACCTTAAAATGAAATTCTTGAGTGTTCAATTGACTTGAATGTACAATTAGTAGTGTTGAATGGCTTAATACATATTTGTCAATTCTTATAGACGATATCATCTCGAATTGCTCAATGAATTAATTGTACGATAGTTAGACCAATGTATTATTTATTCCTAGTCATATATCAAAATTGATTTGTTTTGGAAAATTCGTAACGCTTATGCATTGCTGTAGATTTGACCGTGAGAGCGTTACTCTTTCCTAGTTGAGCCGACTCATACTTTTGTGCCCAATTTTAGCTGCAATAAAATATTACCTCGCAAAGGAAGTAACACATAGGTAAAATTAATAATGATCATAAAAATTCCTAAAAAAAATTGCTTTACATCCATACAATGCAATATATTCAGTATGTTTATTGTCTCTGTTTACTCCATGGACCGGAAGCCAAATAGATGAATACCTCTGCCTGAAATATAAACGCGTTTCACGCCTGTGTAAATTTAGCGCACCACATCTAAGATTTATTGAGGTGGTCATGGCTTTAATTGAATCAAAACGGTGATCGCGAGACTGGTGAAAAATATGTAATTTTTTTTTTTTTTAATTACTGTTTTAAAATATTACACTTATGTACAATTATGGAATGTCACTAGTCTAGATCCAATTTTATATAATTGACAGAAAAGTCCTAGAATAAAAAAATATAATTCTCTTATAGGCGATGGTGCTTCTAATCAAAGACAATTGTATACTCTGGTAACAAAATGCGCAAGCATGTTGCGACAAAAACTTAACAGTATAAAGTTAAAGATATACGAAGTATAAAGCACTCAAACTACATAAATAAACATAAAACTAATACTTTAGAGAATGTGCATTTTCTTAACAGCCTGTAAATATAAATTCTAATATTTTAAAATTACAAAACGTAGTATAAATAATAGGACGCTATTTAACTCCAATAATATAAAGACTGCATCCACCAACATCCAAGCCGAGGCTCGCTCTCGGGAGCCCTTGTTCTGTTTGCCGACTAAAAGAGGTCTCGACTGAGCGCCATAACTGCAAAATCCCTTGGGCTAACACGGCCGGTGGAAGAAAAAAAAATCAAAAATCAGCAAGAAAAAAAACCACCAACGATAATTATATTTTTTTATTAATATAATTATCTTAAACAATTTTTGTCAATGTCAGTTATTGTATTATTGCCTTTAAATGAACCATACCAGCGCTAATTTTCTTTTATCATTCAAAAACATTTTACCGATACACATAGTATAATGTAGTAGCACCGCTGTTGTAAAAATAATAATGCTAAGAGAAAGATAATTTATCCCATAACTGATTCATTTTCAAAACTTGTATATATATATAACAAAAATTTACATTTTTATAATACTTATCTTTGATTAATTAGTATTACATTTTCTTTAGTACATAAGCACCTGCTTCATCTCTCACAACCGACGAGATCGATTGTATTAAAATGCTTCTTACCATGAAGTCCTTTTTTGCCTTTTTTTATGTGGCTCGTGCATCTTCATTAGTAAAAGACTTTTTCATCACCATATGGTTAAAAGGTCTAAATGTTGACCATACATACAAACACTAAATTGGCATAAATATGTTCCTATAATGTGTGCGTTACACCGCGTCCTTAGTAATAGGTACCGTTTTTACGAGCCTTCCTTTATATATGTTACCTTGTATACCTTTCACTTGTGACTTATTCGACATACAAAAGCCAAATAGATTATTTTGACATATCACGTGCCTCAAATTTTGTAGAGAGATAGTAATAGTCATAGATGATTGCCACCTATCCAGCATTCCCAAGACATGGACGTCCCTCGAATTTTCTTGACACAATGTTGAAGAATAACTTTTGAATGACCGGTTTTCTATAGTCAAAAATAAGTTACATATATATTTGACTTGGACTAAGGCTACGTGAAGAAATTTCTCCTTACGTAAATAATTTGCATTACTTTTAATATTCAACGACATAACTTTTATAAAATAAAACAAAAGCATTATAAAATTAGCCCTTATTTGACACCAAGCAAAAGAAAACTTTTTTAAACGGTTCATAATAAATCTTAGACAAAATATACGACCACTAGTCTGATTAGGAACGATTCTTTTGTAATCATTAATTAAGACTTAAATCCAATAAATACAAGATTATTTGACCACCGATTGAATATAATAAAACGAGGCATCTAAAAATATGTATGATATTTTAAAAAAAGGGATTTTAGTAATCTGTTTTTATTTCCGCTCAAGTGTTTTTATGTCAATTGAAGAAAGCTATTATATACAATTGAAGTCGTAGTTACGAAGTAAGTTTAACAACTTAATTGTAACAATCAATCCAATCTTGTAAGAATGACCCGTAAGTAAAGGTACTTGTAAACCTTAGAACAGAGGTTGTCTATTCGTCAGTACTTGCATAGTTATAAACGTATTTACAACACAACCGAAATAGGATGACGCAACAAGGGTATCTATAGAATTGTATAAGTACGAGAATCACGTGCTCCAGCTATTCATTGTTGCATGTATATCATTCCATTATATTGCTTTGTTATGGTCCGTTTTTACTTCAAAATATTGCTTGTAAATATTTTTAACAATGTCATAACAACATAGGCTAAGTAGTTACGAGCTCTTTATTGTAGTTTATTGTTTAAGTGTCTCAATATTAGTGGTAATTTAATATGATTATATGCATAAATAGTTAAAAAATTGTTAGATGAACAAATTTTAACAAACAGTGGGTTATCAATTCTTATTCTTTAGCATCTTCTTAGCTAACTTCCATTTTAGTCCTCACTGCACAGTTCCTTCTATTTATTTACCGTGTACGTTATTGTTATTGTATCAGCATAATAATTGTTTATAATTTAGTAACTTTCAATTAAATAATATAAATTTATTTAAAAAAGCAAAGGTACTAATTTTCCGATTCGGTTCTTACTTCTCAACGTTAATAAGAGCTTAAATTAAAAGCAATAAAAAAATGGATGTTGGTATTTACGAGTAATGTAATCAATAACCATCAGTTGTACTGTGTACTCATTTATAACTTACACACATATAAATGAATAAATAAATGTATTAACTTGCGTGTACACTTAAAAAAGACTTCAACTTTATCGCGATTTTATGAGGTTTGCATTTAAACCATTTGGGCCAAATTATGTATTACTTCCAAAACATATATATAATCTACAAATATCTCTTATTTGTTATTAAAACAAATAATTGATGGAATCTTTCATAATATATGTTTTTTTTTATTAATAATAGTCTATATATAAGGCATAAAATATTATATTAAATATATATTATACTATAAATTATACTATTTTAATTATACTATAAAATATATATTACACTTAAATATATATAATATACTCAGACCATACTCTAATGGTATAATGTTTGTATTTAGCATTTATTCTTACAATACCCCAAGATAGTATCTTATAAATGATAATACCAAAAGTGAAATATGTTTTTGTGTATTTAATACAAAAAAGTTAAAACGCCTTATAAAATGTTATCTGCAATTAAATGTAAACGTGAGATTGCTGTCATGCATATGTCAACGTGTAAAATAAATACTCCAATATTCTCAATGTATATTTTAAAGTTCGTTAATTACTTCTTATTCATTATTCGTTAAATTAATATTTTATTGAATATTTGATTATTGTAACTGGGTATTATTTCAGGTATCTCTAGCTCACCACAATCATTTAAAATTGACAATGTTATTTATTGTCTCTAATTTTGCACTAGATCTTTTTGTACGTAATCTATATTACAAGCCGTGTTAGCCTTAGAAATGAGTACATGTAATACTTTGTAATGTGGCTTTCCTTAAATAAATAATTAAACGTCTTTTGATATATATGATATATATATATATATATATATATATATTGATATATATATAATAAACGCCGGGCAAAGATACTACTTACTTTTATAAATACGTATAAATTGCATTCTATAAGCGTTATAGTATAATGCAATCATGAATGAATCTTTTACATTTTCTATATAGTTTTTTACTAATTATTACTGTTTAATTATGTAATAATTTATTTATTTCATATATTTATTTATAAGAAAAGAAAACAATTATTTTGACACATTTCATGTTTGGCATACGAATATTAACAAACGAACAAAGTAATTAATTATTTAAATTATAACGTAACAAATCATGAAAGATTAAGATTATATAAATAATAAGAAATGTCAAATAGGAGGAGCACTCGTCAGTCAATACACGTTCAACATTTCAACATTTACTGCCATAAGTAACATCTGAATCGACGTAACTAGAATTGTTTTATTTATTATGAGTTATTAATAGATATTAATCGATTAATTCTTATCGATGTTATATGTTGTGTTTGGAGATTTTATCCATTTTAAAGACAGTAGAGTAATTTTCACTTGTTTATATTTAATATCTTTTACTTAACCCTAACTATATATATGTACCTACGGTTGGAGGAAAACCTGTAACTTATATGGGAACAATATAGTTATGCATAGTTAAGTGAAATTTATAAGTTATAATATCAGTGGGTTGGCTCAATCATTTTTTTTGGGCTCTAGTGCTCACGTCGTCGGGGTATCCTTCGGGCGAGGTTGAATTTGTGGTTCGAAATAGGATTGTAAGAGACGGCACTCACAATCAGCGGGTTTGGATGTGTGACGGCAGAGTCGTAATATTGGCGGGAAGCTAGCTTCAGGTACTAAGCTATGGTCGGGAGCTCAAGATTTATATGTAGATTTTCATTACGCAAGAACTACGGCGCACCGGTGGCCTTGCGCATAAAGCAATTTTGGATTACCTGAAGTCGGTGAATGAGACTCAGGGAGGCATGCGCACAGACGGGGCATGCTTATGTCATTATGCGTCGGATGCACGCTCCATCAGTATAAAAAGTATTCTATATAATGGTTTAAAAGACGGCTCTTTCGTCAACCGAAACTCGAAGCGAACGGTTGCTTGGCGCCCCGCCGCGATTTATCCCGAGCTACCTACCTGCCTGCCCCCAAACGAGCTACCTGCGCGTCGATGCTGAATACAATGCAAATTACACTAACGGTTATCCAACGGTTTTAATAAAGTCAGTGTAGGGTGAGTCCCGAACCCTCTGAAATGAGAAAGGTAGATCACCCACAATGTTGCTAGGAGAAAGCCATACAGCCAGTCTGTGGCACTTGCCTGGCCTGAAGTGGCCGATCCAGGCGAGCTCTGAACGCATCTTAGACTGGGCAGGAAATTATGGTGCAAGGAGCCATTTTTACTTACCTTGGCCGTTAGTATGGACGTAGTGAAGGCCTTCTTATATATTAAATCCCACGAAGAAACAAACTTGCGCGTTTACCCCTAAAAATACTGTTCTCACCCCTGGGACACCTTAGTACCAGCTCGTTCCATATGACCGCATTCAACCAAGAACGACTCGTATCGTTGACGATAATGTACTTCCAATCGGCTTGATTCACTGTCATTGTGAATAAATGTTGCATCTCTTTGCATTTTTTACCGAATCAACATGGGGAGTATTCTGTGGGGTTATTCAGATTAATACCGTCCGCTGAGTTTAAAATTCGTACATAACTCAAGAATTCAAAATTTCATCCACGTCATCTCGATGATTGGCACCGATCCATCGTTGTGCGCCTTATGAGAAATTTTCTGCAACGCACAACTACTCTGAGAAATCAACTATCGCCAGCGGTATTTCCGAACCGATACGACTTAGGGACCTTCAAGTAATCAGCCTACCTTTCTGGATAACGGTGATAGTGACCATCAGGTGAGCTTGCTCGTTTGCTACCTATTCAATAATTAGTTTAAAAGCACAACTGGCCTCTACCACAGCAGATTAAAACCTTATATCCTTCAAAGTAGCTTTTTTCAACGCACAATGTCTCCGGTGATCCCAAAGTCGCGAACTTTAACACGCCGGTTGTCACGTATCTGAAAGCCATGGTCTGACACCTAGTCATGACCAGTCACACTCCCGTCACCATCGCGCTCGTTTACCTTCCTTGTAGACGCGACTCACAAATCCTACAAAACGACTTGGAGGCGCTCCTGTCCCTCGGAAGCGCACTCCTCTTGTCAGGCGACTTCAATAAGTAAACTCACTAGTCGTACCATCGGATGTGCAACCTCATCAACCTCGCCTTCCAGGAGATAGCGGTGATCCATGAGCTCGCTTCCAACCACCGCCTTTTTCTACTTCGATTAAAGCCCTCTGTCCCAAACTCACCTTCTACTTAAACAATAGTTGACTGACACAAACTCAGGAATAACCTGAGAGAGACCACATCACCACACCTAGATTCGATCTCCAAAAACATCTCTTCGGTCAATGACACGAACCTCACCGTTCATATTCTCACAAGGCATATCCAGACTTTCAACGAGGATGGCTTGCTCGAGGTGGGTTCCAACGGTGGATGACCATCGCTGGATCCTGCAAAAAGACATAAAGAACATATGCCGGTTGCATCCACCAGTGCTCACGAACAATATCCTACTGAAAGTAACCGGTTGATGCTACGTACCTTACCATGTACTATGTACGTACCAATGTGAAGTTCGAACACTCATAGACGAATACAGGAACGATCGGTGGGATAATAATTTCCCCACAATTAAGCCATTCCATCTCGCCTCCTGGCAACTCCCTAAAACGAGGCCTCTTAAAACACATCCCAATAAACCACCCGCCTTCCTAGACCCAGGTTACATGCACCGAAGTTGAGTCTATAATTAAAAATCTGCACCTGAGAATGCCCCTGGCCGCGACGGTGTTACCAACAAGGTAATCAAATTTCTACCGAAATCTTTTATACGACTGGTGTTAATCTACAACTCAAAAATGTTCAAAGGCACCTTCCCTTACATATGGAAGGAAGCCAGATTCATATGAATTTAAAAGCCCTCTAAACATCCAACAGATCCATCATACCAGACCATTGGTAAGGTATACCAAAAGGCTCATTCTCGCCCGACTTAGGGGCTTTCCAGGAGTAGTTCGGATTTTGCGCCAAACACTCATGCATCCATCAGGTGCACCGCACCATGGAGTACATCCACTCTAAATTCGTCTATGGTTACCATACCGGAGCGCTTTCCTTCGATGGCATAAGCGTTTGACAAGGTTTGGCGCAACGGACTCATACACAAACTTTATTAGCACAGTATACCACATGAACTCGTAATAATCATACGAGATTTTTTGCGATATCGAACCTTCCGATACCGTGTCGAAGGAACGCTGTCAGAAGCTCAACCCATTCGAGCCGAAGTACCACAAGGCTTAGTTTTTGGTCCTATCCTCTACACACGCACACACCAATGACATACCACACACTCGTGGAGAGCTAGGTGTTTTCACGTTTGATAACACTAGCTTCTACGTCTGAATCTAAACCAGACACCAGATGTTAACGCCTCCAATCTGGAGGCAATACTTTAGGGAACTGGTTTCGCATATGGACGATCGAAATTATCTTCACTAAGGGTGTAACCATGTACTTTGCTCGACGTAAAACGCCATAATTTTCTACCAAAGAGTTATCTGAATTTCCAATCGTCTAGGAAAAGATAGCCAAATAGTTAAGCGTCATACTAGATAAAAGACTCACCTTCAGTCTGCACATTAACAGTGCTCTCACGAGAATCTGAGAATCAGAGCTCTTGCGCTGGTTACCCATATATAGAGGTCTCGACTGAGAGCCATAAGCGCTCGGTCACCTCTCAACCCGGTGAAACTGTAAAAGCCTAACAGCCCGAAAAAAAAATCGATCTAACAGTGGCCATAAGTCACATAAAAAAGGTGGAAAAAGCACCTTTTGTAAAACGGATGCTGCTATATTTCATATGAGGAATACGAGAACCTGCAATAATTTATTAACATATTCATAATATAAATATAAGAAATAGATGGGAAAGTGAAGTATTTATGCCGACAAAATATACAGATATAAAATATTCTTACAATTCTTATTGTTTGTATACTACACTTTTGTTTTAATATTAGTTGTGACAAAGGAGCACACATTTCACCTCATGATAAGTGACGACTGCGACGCATGACCATTCAAGATGCACATGCGTTGTTATCCTGAGATCTGAGATGGAATGCCTCGTTACATGTAATTGGGTCTACGATTTACTGCTACAAATTTATAATATTAAGAGTATGGTCGTTTCCAGTTAAACTATTTGTGTGGACGATGCCTCTATCTGTTCGGGTGACCGAAACAAAGCCCACTTTCTATTGCTGGATTGCGAAGAAAAAACCCTTTTGTCAACACTATTTAATACTATTTTAAAAGATTCTATATTTGTTAAAGATTCAAAATAAATACTGACTCTACGTTAAACTTTGGCAATAAAACTATTCACTAGGCCGGGGACTCTTTGTTCTTTCTTCCTATTGTTCTTGCTTCTATTGTTCTTGTTTCCTTTATTCTTGCTTGCAGATGTTCTTCCTGTTGATGTTCTTCTTGTAGAGTCCCGGCGGTCAGTGGCAATACGTTGAAATGCGGCCCTTTTTATCCCCGAGGTTCGGGTGTCTAACTAGCGGAACGGAGGCACGTGTTCGGGTCATCGAGGGGCTACCTGCCCTGTGCCCGTCCCGCCGGTCGGTCGGCTGCGAGGGTTCCGCGAATTGCAACGTCTACTTTAAAGGATGCCCTGTGATTGGTGTATAACATTTTGTATGATTAGTGTGGTGCGGATGGCGTGTCTGTGTAGATGTCGGAGTGTAAGGCGTTGTGTATGCGTACGAGTGTTACTGTAAGTCACAGGGCGATCCGATTCACATTCATCTTAATATATTTAGGTACTAGGTTCCTTATACATTACAATTTCTTCTATAATTACGCAGTCTATGTTAATTATGCTAATATTTATATAGTACGTGATACCTATTCTCTATTCTATTTTATGCTAGGGGTCTAGTGGTCCTGCACATTACTCCCGCCGTGTATCGTTGGCTTCGGCTGGCGATGCAGGATGTTGCGGTGCAGGATCACCGTGGCTCGTGGGGATCACGACGATCTTCCTCGTCGGTCGACGCAGTACTCCTCCCTTCGTGTCGACGTCCAGAGTGCGTATGACGCCGTCGGGTCCGGGGTAGATTGTGCGGATACATCCGCGTACCCACGCGTTCAGTGGAAGATTGCCGTCGGCTATGAGGACCAAGTCGCCTATCTGCAAATCTGGTCCTCTTCCATGAGTGTCGTGTCTGTTTCTTATTTCCGGGTGGTACTCGCGCTTCTGTCTTCTCCAGAATATGTCGGCGAGTCGTTGCGAGGCACGACAGCTGCTCCGTAGGTCTAAGTCTCGATCGATGAACGTCCTCGAGGGTGACGTCCTTCCTGGACCTCCCAGGAGGAAATGGTTCGGTGTCAACACCTCGGGGTCGATTGAGACGTGTGTGAGCGGGCGGCTATTTACAGTGTGTTCTGCCTCGGCGAGTAGCGTATTCATATATATATATGTATAGGTCGCAGTCAAGGCGATCTTTATCGAACGCACAATGCATTCCCATGCGTACGTCTTCTGGCGACTCCTTCCTACTGTGATCGTCAGTGGGCCGAAGTATTCCAGTCCGGCGAAGGAGAACGGCCGTCCTTGGTACGCTAGATAGTAGGACGGTAGGTCCCCTGTTGTCAGTTGCGGTGGCGATGCTTTCCTCAGGTGGCAGTGCAGACACCGTTTGATTGATATCTTCACCGTCGGTCTTAATCGGAGGACCCAATGTTGTTGGCGACACTCGTTGACTGTCGCCTCGACCCCCGAGTGATGTAGCTGGCGGTGAACATACTCTATCCAGAGCCTCGTGGTTCGGTGTTCACCGTCTAATACGAGGGGTCGTTTTAAGGCTTCCGATATACCGGCGGTGGCATCGATCCTGCTTTTGAGCTTAAGCCGTCCATCGAGTAGCGTGAGGCTGAGCTTCTGTAGGCGGCTGTGTCGCGGTATGGGTTTATAGGCCCTTAGCGCCGCCACCTCTTCTCCGATGGAGTCCTTTTGCGTGAATCGCAGCAGCAGGTCTTCAGCGTCGTGGTCGATTCTCAACTTAGTGGGTACCCAGCGCCCCGTAAGTTTATTTAGTTTCGTCCTCGGATATGAGGCGTTATCGGTTCCTCCCGGTTCTTGAGAACTGGTGTCTCCTATTGGAGGAGTTGGCAGCACCCAAGTTTCGGCATCAATCTTGAGTGGTTCGTTCTGGAGCGTCGGTGCAGCGGTGAGCTTCGGTAAACAGGATACGGCAGTGATCATTGGTTGGTGCTGCACTGCTGATGCTTGGTTCGACAGCCAGGATGCGGAAGGGATCGCTGGCTGAGATTCGCAACTGATGGTTGTGGGAATGTTCATTGGCTCTGGCATTTGAAGATTAGATGACGCGATCGGTGGATGCGCTATCGACGGCAGCCCGATATTGGCTCCCGCCGGTGCAGCGGCCGAAGGGTTCCAGGATGCGGCTGTGATCACTGGCGTCAGTTCGGTCGGCGGCTGCTGGTTCGGTGGCATCCTTCCATCATTAAAGGGCTCGACCTCGGTAATGATGTTGTTGTCATCTCTAACCTTATGTTCGGTATGCCTGATTTTTGGCTCATGCTGTTGAGCCTCTTGCATGGCATGAGTGATGGCTGATGTGAGTTCGTTGAATGCCATCCTCGGACGTGAGGCGGCGTTAGCTCCTCCCGGTTCTTGAGACCTGGTCTCTGCTATTGGAGGAGCTGGCAGTGCCCAAGGTCCGGCGTCGGTCCTGGGTAGTTCGTTTCGGGGTGTCGGTGCAGCAGATGGGTTCGGTAGCCAGGATACGGCATTGATCGCTGGTTGGGGCTGCACTGTCGACTTTTGGTTCGGCGGCCAGGGTGCGGCATTGATAGCTGGTCTTTGAAGAATGGATGACGAGATCAGTGGATGCGCTATCGACGGCAGCCCGATATTGGCTCCCGCCGGTGCAGCGGCCGAAGGATTCCAGGATGCGGCT
The DNA here is from genome assembly GCA_029286865.1 of Teinopalpus imperialis. Taxonomy (NCBI): domain Eukaryota; kingdom Metazoa; phylum Arthropoda; class Insecta; order Lepidoptera; family Papilionidae; genus Teinopalpus; species Teinopalpus imperialis. Next base: position 5,932,155 of record JAGSMU010000012.1, read on the forward strand.
GTGATCACTGGCGTCGGTTCGGTCGGCGGCTGCTGGTTCGGTGGCATCCCTCCATCATTAACGGGCAGGACCTCGGTAATGATGGTGTTGTCGTCTTTATCTCCATGTTCGGTATGCCTGATTCCTGGCTCACGTTGTTGAGGCTCTTGCATGGCGTGGGTGACGGCCGATGCAAGCTCATTCAATTCCGTCCTCGGACGTGAGGCGGCGTTAGCTCCTCCCGGTTCTTGAGACCTGGTCTCTGCTATTGGAGGAGCTGGCAGTGCCCAAGGTCCGGCGTCGGTCCTTGGTGGTTCTTTCAGGATTGACGGTGCAGCAGGGGGGTTCGGTAACCAGGGTACGGCATTGACCGCTGGTTGATGCTGCACTGTCGACACTTGGTTCGGCAGCCAGGATGCGGCAGGGATCGCTGGCTGAGGTCCACGACTGACTGCTGTACAGTCGTGGTTCACTGTCGCTGGCCTCTGATGACTAGATGACGAGATCGGTGGATGCGCTATCGACGGAAGCTCGATATTAGCTCCCGCCGGTGCAGCGGCCGAAGGGTTCCAGGATGCGGCTGTGATCACTGGCGTCGGTTCGGTCGGCGGCTGCTGGTTCGGTGGCATCCTGCCATCATTAAGGGGCTGGACCTCGGTAATGATGGTGTTGTCATCTTCATCCTCATGTTCGTTATGCCCGATTGTTGGCTCATGCTGTTGAGCCTCTTGCACGGCATGAGTGATGGCCGATGCAAGTTCTGTAAGTCCCGTCCTCGGATGTGAGGCGGCGTTAGCTCCTCCCGGTTCATGAGACCTGGTCTCTGCTATTGGAGGAGCTGGCAGTGCCCAAGGTCCGGCATCGGTCCTTGGTGGTTCTTTCTGGAGTGTCGGTGCAGCAGGGGGGTTTGGTAACGAGGGTACGGCATTGACCACTGGTTGATGCTGCACTGTCGACACTTGGTTCGGCAGCCAGGATGCGGCAGGGATCGCTGGCTGAGGTCCACGACTGACTGTTGTATAGTCGTGGTTCACTGTCGCTGGCCTCTGATGACTAGATGACGAGATCGGTGGATGCGCTATCGACGGAAGCTCTATATTAGCTCCCGCCGGTGCAGCGGCCGAGGGGTTCCAGGATGCGGCTGTGATCACTGGTGTCGGTTCGGTCGGCGGCTGCTGGTTCGGTGGCATCCTTCCATCATTAAAGGGCTGGTTGTCTATTGCGAGGGGGTGGCTGGATTTCAGCCAATCGTCAACTCGCCGTTCCTTTTCAACCTCGGTAATGATGGTGTCATCTTCATCTTCGGTTTCGCGTTCTAGTTCTGCAAGTCTGGCGGCGGCTAGCTCCAGTTTAAGCTGTGCAATTTCGAGCCTAGCCTGTACTATGCGGCGCGACTTTGTGGATCTGACTGATCCGCCTCGGCTTCGTGGTCGGGGTTGCGCTTCCGGTAGCAGGTCCTGGCGAAGGATCGGTGTTCGGTGGCTGTTGTTCGCGAAGGATCTGGTTTCCGGCATGCTTCCTCGTAGTTTTATGCACTGACTTTACTTGATAAATACACTGATTTTAAATAGGCTGACGCAAAGGTTTCTCTCCGTAGATCCGGCTCGAAGGACCATTAATGTGGACGATGCCTCTATCTGTTCGGGTGACCGAAACAAAGCCCACTTTCTATTGCTGGATTGCGAAGAAAAAACCCTTTTGTCAACACTATTTAATACTATTTTAAAAGATTCTATATTTGTTAAAGATTCAAAATAAATACTGACTCTACGTTAAACTTTGGCAATAAAACTATTCACTAGGCCGGGGACTCTTTGTTCTTTCTTCCTATTGTTCTTGCTTCTATTGTTCTTGTTTCCTTTATTCTTGCTTGCAGATGTTCTTCCTGTTGATGTTCTTCTTGTAGAGTCCCGGCGGTCAGTGGCAATACGTTGAAATGCGGCCCTTTTTATCCCCGAGGTTCGGGTGTCTAACTAGCGGAACGGAGGCACGTGTTCGGGTCATCGAGGGGCTACCTGCCCTGTGCCCGTCCCGCCGGTCGGTCGGCTGCGAGGGTTCCGCGAATTGCAACGTCTACTTTAAAGGATGCCCTGTGATTGGTGTATAACATTTTGTATGATTAGTGTGGTGCGGATGGCGTGTCTGTGTAGATGTCGGAGTGTAAGGCGTTGTGTATGCGTACGAGTGTTACTGTAAGTCACAGGGCGATCCGATTCACATTCATCTTAATATATTTAGGTACTAGGTTCCTTATACATTACAATTTCTTCTATAATTACGCAGTCTATGTTAATTATGCTAATATTTATATAGTACGTGATACCTATTCTCTATTCTATTTTATGCTAGGGGTCTAGTGGTCCTGCACAATTTGATTTATATTAAAGTCATTTTAAAAACTATAGCTCGGTTCTATATACTACTACTACTATATACTAAAAACTACAAGATACCACGTTACGTATGTATATGTAATACTATTTGAAATATCATTTCAATTTCAATTCAATCAAATACTCTTACATCAAGGCTGTCTTGAATCCGTCTCTAGTTTCACTTATTCCTATAAACTACACGCTTCAGATTTCAGATTCTTTTTGATAATTCGTTATTACCCTCGTCAGGTAAATTATTAGTGTTAAATGTGATAAAATAATAAAACTAAATGCATACAACAAAATTAATTAATATTATATAATGAATAAATAAATAAGTAGAAAGTTAAGCGGAGGATAAAAAAACGTATAAAGGTTTCGAAGAGAACCGCCTTCTGCGGTTGAACCCGGGGCGGCCACGGTCTCCCAAACGCTCAGATGACTCGGGAGGCTACTAGCTAGGATTAGCCCGTTTGCACAATCGTTCGGCATACCACGCCAAATGCCGAACGTGTGCCTGCTATAAATACATAGTTTTTATCTGTTTCGGCTTTCATAAAGATTGCTTCCAGAACTTTTAATATAAAAGAAATAATGGAGGTTGGACAAAATTGATTAGGTAAATGGGACTTTAGATTATTGGCCTGAATCTAAAGAATCAATTATTTCATATATAATGGCTGACAAAACGGACTCAATAATCAAAGAAACTATAACCTTGTATATGCAGAGTCACGGGAACGCTTTCGAACACATCCGCAACCTCGACTACGCCGGCCGACCAGACGGCCTCTCCAACGGGGGCTAACATCCCCCTCTACACCGAACTCTACACAAATCAAGGCGCCGGAAAATAGGCGCGCCTTGCCTGGAGATTCAGATTTGGTATAATGACTGATAATACCGAATTAATACCAATTGAATTGACAATAAGTGACCAAATAAAGACCGAAAACAGGCGTTATTTCGTCACTAATTGGGATCCCCACTCAATGACTCAAGAACTATACTGGTGACGAGGCATTCCATCTCAGTCCTCAAGGGTGACAACGCATCTACATTATGATTCCTTGTCAAGGATGAACGTAGATGCCATGAACCGCACCAATCATTTACCATAAGACGAACTATGTGCTAGTTTGTTACTCACAATATAATTAAAAAAAATTACACCACTTCAATAAAGAACTGTTCACATCTTAGCTCTCATTGTTTTCGATGAGCTCCGTACTTCAAGGTCCTCTGGTATACCGTTAAACAATACAATCCTCTGAAACTGCCACATGTCCATATAGCATCTACACCGCTTACACATCTTGTTTTTTGTTACATTTGCTTCTTACACTGTGCAATTTATGAAAAGCTATAACATTCTCCATGTTGAAGTTAGATAGTTATCAGACCTTTATGTAACAATTTTTCGAAGTGTGTTTTTAAAAATTGATTATATGAATCCAAAAGATATTTGAACCCATGCACAAAGTTAATAACGAACTAATTTCTGTTAAACATAGCGGAAGTATAAATAATATAAAATATAAATTCAATATCAGAAGTATTCAATCAGTTGTCACTTTTATTACTCCTTATCCTCAAAAATAAACTACATTATATATCATTTTAACAACTTATATAATTTAATTTATATAAAGACTATATTATCCTTCTCTTTGTGTATTTAGTTGTTGTATATTAATACAATAATACACTAAGACTACACTGATCCACCTTGAAAGAAATCAACTTAGTAATTTAATGAAAAAGTTATGTATGACCAAGCATGTAATACTGCTGAATGTTTAGAGGTAATTATTACTGGAAAAAGATTGAATGAACATTATAACGGCTGCAATCCATTATATTTTCTTACCATAGAACAAAGCATTTTTTTAATTAAACATGCATAATTAATTATTTTATGAATAATACTTTAACGGTGATAAGTAAACTATTACGTAATGGTTATTTTAAAAATATATATGAGAATTATTTAACCTATTGTTATAAAATATTCGCGATAGACTTTGACGCTTCTATATACTTGCTACAAAGTAACACTATAGAAAACGGAGACAATGATTTCAGTGCCTAAATACATTGTTTTCAATCTCCATTTGTTCAGCACATTCGTTATGGATCGTATTATTACTTATTGCGCATTTTAAAATCACCTATGCTATAAACGTTATAGCTTATTAAAACTATTTGTAGTTTTATTACCCAAGGGAAGTCACATTTTCCCACTAGACCATGCAAAATCTAATTACAACTCTTATTAAAAATTTTCGATAAAAACCTAGCACATGTTTAAATAATATTTGATCGTCTCTTCGTTGTGATTATAATAATGGTGTTTATTGCGAATTTAAGAAGAGAGGGTGATGCGCGAGCGTCAAAGTCACGCGGGCCGATACAGATGTTTTAGATACGAATTATAAACACGCGGGCGCGTCGTCGCCGCTCATTCAGAAGCGCCATACTTTGGCTTCATCACGACCGCAACCCTATCCGATGTTTGATACTTCGCTATGACTGAGGGCTCTGTAGTTAAGCAATTTTTTGCGCATCGGCCAATGACCGGCCCACAAGCCTGCGAGACTGAATGTTCCGAAGCAGTCACGTGCCCGGGGTGAGGCGGTGCGGGCGGCTTTACTCGCAGCCGAACCTTCTCTTATAAGATGCACACTCGCCGCGTCATAAGTGTGAAGCGTGCACGGTCGCACGGCATTTTCCGTGCACAATATTGGTTACGCTCGCATGTCGATATTTAGTTTTAGTTAATTACATTCACATAGTGCCATGTAGAATGTCTCACAGTAGCCTTAGCTGTCACTACGATAGCTACCTACCATCAGATTCATCCCTTGAGACAGACGCACTTAACCGACATTGGTAAGTTTTTTTAATTTATTATAATTTATTATATATTTTTTTTTCTATTGAAAAATATTTAAAGAATATAAGCCATATGAACGAAATAAAAAGTAAATATATCACATACCTCTAAATCTAATTTTATATTTTTATACGTAATATAAACTAGCGCTTGGCTATAGTGCTGATGTGAAACCAATTGATTTAAAAAATAATCATTTTAATTTAGAAGGGTTTCAGTTTAATATTAATATTTTATTAATTCATATACAACTTTAAATAAAGTCTTAATGTCGTATTTACGTAAAGGAAATTAAAAATTATATATTTATATATGAATATTATATAAATAAATTTCAATTGAAAATCAATAACAAAGTAACGACGACACGTACATTAAAATAAATAGTCACGCATTTTTAGATGTACATACTCGTATATTCTATTCAACGTAAAATTACGTGTAAATGCAAATTAAAATTTCAAACACGTTCCATCGAAATGAAGATATCTTTTTAACCAGATGTTCCTTATATAAATAGTAAGTTATTATTACAAATGTGCATCGTATTTTTATGAAACACATCTATTCAACCCACATGCGACCTCAGTCGGCTATGGGCGACATCAACCGGCGACAGAACGGAACATACCCGTGGTTACATGTTATCATAATCATTCCTGCAAGTCATACAAAACCGTTCACAATCCCATTGCGTATAAACATTGACCCAGTACACGGTGTAGTTTTCCATCCGTTAAAACCTTATGACACGCACATTACCTTACAATACTGGTTAACCCATTGCTAGAAGGTAATAATCACCGTCGAGTCTTAACCACACATTTCAGATTTTTAACTATTTTGAATTTAAAATAAAAACAATATATCTATAAAGTATTTAAGTCTGTGCGTGTGTGTGTGTAAACTGTGTATCGATACTATTTGAAAATAATTCAATCGTTACAGATCTTTCGATGAAACATAACAATAATAAAAATAAACACATAAATAATTTAATTGAAATCATTAAGCGCGGCAGTGTACTAGTTATTTATGTGAACACCGTGGTCGTTCCTAGTACGAAGCAACTAAAAAAAAGAATTTTGTAAAAAAAAATGGTAAACAACGCTTTATGACGCTGACAAGATTTTCTCATTATGGAGTTCCTTTCATTTTTATGCCTTACGCAAAGATACATATAAAAACTTGTCTGAAAATTTGCGGAAATGAACTTGCTCTACAAAAAAGTTAGTCGCCTTCAAAGTCACACGACGCATTCATTTATGGGCAAAGCAGGCCAACCTTAACCTAATACAGGGTTAGAAAACACGAGGTGACTAGAACTTAATTAGCTGTTGAAATTTTAAATCAGTTATCGTATGTTTATGATAAGAGCCTGAGGAAGTAATAAATTAAGTTTTTTAATTACCACTTTAAAAGTAAGTTATTTGTTGGGTTAGAGAATTAATTTTTATACATTTTCGTTTTGATCGACTATTCCATGGCAAACGAACTTAAGACAATTATTATAGAAGTCGATGGACGAATGCTTCTATTGCCAAATTTTAGAAAGTTGACCGTAAAACGATTCGCTTCTATACCGAGATTATAAGTTGTTACCATTATATTGCATCATGTCCACAGGAATGGCCGCGTTTCAGCGCAAGCAGAAGGGCCATCGCGCCGCAAGAGCAATCTACACAATGCCATGGCGGCCGAAATGGACTCATCTTGGGGTATGATCAAAATATTTCTCTTCATGATTACATTAATTAGATTGATCTAAGGGACGATATATACTTTTCATCCAATTGTCAACCAAATTTGTATTTATGCACTTCAATATATCTAACGTGGCTCTGGCGGCAAACAAATGACGAAAATCGATCTGAGCATACCGAACGCTAATCTCAGTTATTGATAGAGAGTAGCATTACCAAGGTAACGGTATCAATACGGTACTTACCTCATATTCAATTAAGAGAAGGTATTGTCCTAAACACTAAGACATGTGTCATTGTAAAATCTATTTTTTTAATTATTATATTTACTTTATTTACTCAAGCATATCTAGTGCACTATCTGACCTTATCATATTTATTTATTTGTCTATTAGAATTGCGGCCATTCGTTTTTATTCAGACAAAGGAGAACAAGTATCTGTCGTAATTAAATTTACTCGGTCACCGTTGAAAAAGGGCCGCTATTATTATGTACGACAGCTAATAACTTTTTTTAATAAAAACCAAATGATTCAAGTGGGCCCTGAGAGAGTGATATACGAGCACAGGATTATGTCCTACAAACACTACTTCACCTAAATTAATCCTGGAATAACCGATATACGTGGCATTTATTGCTATACTTATGAGATTACCAGTGACATTTACTATACGGGCTGTAACAACAACCGATGTGGTCATGAAGCATTATGTCTGAGAAAAGACTGGCATCCCTGTGTATGTCCATATTATAATTGTGTTTAAAATATATGTTTGACAACGTGCCACGGTCTCTTAATCATCCCACCGTTAACCGCATACGAGTAATTTAGAGCCCCAGTGGTCACGTGCAGAATGAGATGTTGTTTCTCTGAGCATACCTCAGGATATGAAATTAAATATACGCCGAGATTTTCCCAAAGGTTTATATGATGCATGGGCATCTTCAAAAGAGGGTAACTTTTTTTTATAGGGTTGGCAACGCGCGAATGATGCCAATGGTCTCGCCAGCCTTCATAGACTGCGATAACCGCTAACAATTAGAAGCAGGGATATAATCCCTGTTTACCAGCTTCTCTATATAAAAAAATTAAGTTAGCTTGTTTTAGCCTAAAAACTAAATGTAGATAAGATCTAACTTTCATATAATACCAGCATAAGATGCAAAACACATCACATTATTTCACATTGTAAGTGCGATAAACCAAACACTTAATTAAAGGTTAAATAGTGTTGCACCAAAATTTTCGGAAGTGACAAGGCATCTTCGTCTTGTGACATCGTTTGTTGTCTTTAGACCGCAATTATCATTTAACATGTAACATTAACTGAAGTTTGGGTTTGTTTGTTAAACACCCATACTTCTATAAAATACCAAATCTAAAATGTTTGATGATTCATTGTTGTCACTTTTGTAATTAAAATATATTCATGCATGCTTATAAATATCAAGCTCACGTTTTGAAAGCGGTTTTGTGAAGTAATAAAATGTTAATAGTAATAACAAGTAAGCGTGGTTCCTGATAACATATGCAAATGAGTGGAAAGTTTTTGCCATAGTAATTTGGCACTCGCGATAACGTAAAAATTGATCGACAATTTATTTTATTTCCTTCATTTTGGTTATAGCTACTTCCTTACTTTTTTAATTTACACAATAATAATAAATATACAATTTATGAGAATATATAATAATATATGGACTGATGATCATGATAATGATAAAAATATATCTTGATTCTTGTATAACATTTAAAATGTTTAGTGATTTAAATTGATCAGGACATTTCTTTCCATTGAAAAAGTTATGATAAAATATGAATGTAACAAATTCAAACGACCACAAACTGATCTTTTCTACATACCAACTAACTAACGACCATCAAGGAGTTCTAGTACCGCCCTGCTGGCTTTATTTACAAACTTATGTTGCGACGTTTAATAAAAGGAATTCATCAAAATAATTCAGATCAACTCACTCACGTTACAAGTTCATCTTCAGCCCCGTGTCAACTCCACGGATTCACTAAGGAAGAATGGTGCTTAATTACCGGTCCATTACTCACCTACTGACTCCGTCATCAGATCTGGCCCAAAGAATTATATTAATTTATTTTCATTAAAAAGACATAAATTATTAAGTTTAAAATAGAAATAACAAGTACAATGCAGGCCAAAAGACCTCCTTAATTAAAGTAAGAAAATAAAGTAAAACTCCAATAAAATATTAAATATTTAATTAACCTGTTTAATCATCTAATAGAACATTGATTGACAAACAATATACTTTAAAAGCATAAAGAAATATTAACAGTCCATGCAAAAAAAGGCTATATAAGCTGATTTATCATCAAAAAATCGGAATACGGGCAATCAATTTGTTATTATTATATTATATTTTGGTGTCTTTAGATACATTTTTCCAAATTTAGAGGATAGGCCACGATTATCCCTAACAAGATTGAAATCCGGGCTCTGAGGAGAGCAAACCATGTTTATTAACACCCCTTGTGCCTCTTTCTTTTCTAAATATCCTCTACATCATTTTGAGCTATGCTTTGGATCATTATCTTGTTGGAAAGTTAATCCATTTCCAATTAATCGCAACACGGAAGAAACAGCATTTTGATCTAAAATGTTTTTGTACTGCTCCTTTTTCAAAATTCCTTCAATTTTAATCACATCGTCAGTTCCTTGGCTAGAGAAGCAACCCCAGACCATAATTGAACCACCACCATGCTTGATTGTTGAGACTTCACAATCTGACATTATCTTTTCTTGGGCACTGCGACAAAAGTAAATTCTACGTTTTGAACCGAATAGTTCAAACTTGGATTCATCGGTCCAAAGCATTTTTTTTAAATTCTTCATCAGTCCAATATCGATGGGCAAGAGCCCATTCCCTTTTTTCTTGTTTTGCCGCCTTAGCATAGGTTTTCGAACGGCAACGCGACCATACAACTTTGCATCTCTCAGTCACCGTTTTACTGTGGTCGATGATAAACGGTTTTGTTTACTTCAACGCGGATTTCTGGTCCTGTTAAACGTCTATTTCGCTTGCTGGTAACAACAATGAAATGATCTTCACTAGACGTGGTAGCTCTCGGCCTTCCCGAGCGTGTTTACGATCTTGAAAACCTTCCTGTCTCCCTGTATCGAGTTATTCGATAACTTCAGTTGTGAAGCAATCTCACTTTCGGATTTGCCTTCATTATGTAAAACAACGATGGCAGAACGCACTTCACTGCTAATTTCTCGAGCTTTTCCATTTTATGACGTCTTCACTGTAGAAACCACAAGTTTAGACTAATTGAGATTGTTTGTAAACAACAACTACAAGTAAACTCGGGTAATAATAAGTCAGAAACACATGTTTTCAGGAGCTAAATAATCCTAATCATTGACCAATACGAAACAAAAGCAAAGTAATTAGTAATGAGGACATTATAAAAATATTATTACGACTGTACCACCTAGCTCTAGCGCAGCGTTTGTCGGTGTTTGAAAACAATAGATGTTTATTGTCTAATAACTCGAAAGTAAACAAAAAAATTACTTCTTTAAATATTCGATACTAAGAATAGAATATGCAGATGTGCATTTCTTTTATTTATCCTATGGGAATTTATTACAGTTAACGGATAATTATGTTGTTTATGTGCGGTCTTAAACTTTTGGCCGGCAGGATAAATGTGAATCCATTTGTGAATATGATTCAAGAACACAACAGACAGTAGACAACAAAATTTAACGTTAAAGGAAAAATTACATAAGATATGATCGGTATAACTATTTAAATTATCAGGTTTAAAAGCAGGGAAACATATAATTTTATTCTCTGTATTGCTATTGTATTATAAAATAATTCTTTATAGTTAGGTCAAGTGACCTGGAGTAAAATGGATGATTTATTATTTACACAGTCATTTAAGGAACTCAACAAAGGTTGTTGAGGCAACCTCGGACTGACAGTCGCAGTTTAGGATGACACCCCACTAGTTGGAGCAATGACCTATGCAAGTTTGGGGAAGTCGATGGATGCAGGTAGCTCAGGATCGTACTTTGTGGCAATCTATGGGGGAGGCCTATGTTCAGCACTGATCTATGATTAGACTGTGATGATGATGATGATCACACTCAAAATAATTCATGCCAAAAAAGTCTGATACGATATCTGGCGGTGACAATCACAAGCAATACCTAAGCGACATTTTATTTTTGCCCTTGATTTTGACGTCCGTTAAAAGTACATACAATATGCGGAAACTCATATTTACAAGATTTAGTAAACAATATAAAGCTGTTTCTGAAACATTAATAACAAGGCAAAAATCGTTATGAGTGTCATAGATAATATAGCAATACATTGAACTATAAATACAAGTACAACTTTAAAACTACAAGTTAGTTCACTTAGTTTTTATTGATAATAGAGAAGTACAACTAATTTAACGGGTATATTATACGCTATTAACACGAAATTTTCATACGTTAGAGCATTACATTATTTGGATAAGAGATATGTTCAGAGAGAACTTTACATTGAAAAATATTTAAAGAAACTTTTTTAATATAAAATGTTTTAGTTGCAATGAAATATTAACAAAACTTTTTATCATTCTTCCTCTAAAGTTAATTAAGGTTATGAATGTAGCATAGTAGGAATGTGAATAAGCTTTTTAAATAATAATATTTTGTTATATTACTATTATGTTATCATATTTCCAAAGAAATGGAACGTATAGCTTAAAGATTATTAAACAAAACCAAGTCACTATATAAGTATCCACCTGTAAATTCCCAAACTGATCGATTGACACTTGTATTTTATGATTCGTTCATAACCCGCCATTACACCTTCCGCAGATCGGCCGGCACACATCGAGGGCAGGTATAAAAAATATTCAACAACTTCTTCCGTATATTCCAAGAAAGCGCTATCTCATCAAAGCGAACATATCGAAAGGTAATGTCTCGTATTTGTATTCAAGTATTTGTTCTTTAATGAACTTGGCCATCACACTTAGTTTTTTTTTTTCATTATCTGAATTTATTTCATACCGACTTTCATTATCGAAAATAATTCTTATATATAAACTGTTGTTTCTTTTTTATTTAAAGTGTCACCATAATACCAAAGTGTGTAACAATACTCGAATACTACAAAACATTAAGCATAATGTAATTGTGGATTGCGAGATTGGTGTAGACATCTTTTTGTAATAAATTAAGAAAATTATAAGATAAAAAAAATACTTACACAGAAAACGTGACTAATACCATAATATGTATATTTTTTGTACTATTATTGTTAACTTTTAAACTCATTCATTAGTGTAATAAAATACCACCCTCACATTTTAGTTTTACTCAGGTATTTTAATTTTAACATGTTATATAATTAAGAGCAATGTATTTTTCTTGTCACCACAGGTCCTGGTGGTACGCCTGTTGCCAGAAGTGTCATCAAGAAGACTCCGGTACTCCTTCCTGGGAGCCACCACATTGGCAAAAAATTTGTCCCTATCCGCTATGTCCATCCTACAGACATTTTGCTCAGACCCTCTCCGTGTTCATAATTGGTAAGCTACTTTTATATTCATTATGCATAAGTTTTCTAGTGTTTTGACACCATCCTAATGTGTAATAAAAAATTTAATATCATGAACCATATTTACTTGACCTATATACAATATAGCAATATGAATGAGCGACTACCGTCAAATAGTGGCATAATCAGGAATATATAGCTGAGAATGCATGCACAAACATGATGCCTTGAAAATTAACTGTGATAAATAAACTCCTTATTGGAATGTGACGTTCGTTATGTACAGATTCGTTGTTAAATTAACTATTAATAATTTTAACTTTGTTTAAACCATAGGTGTTTTGGTATGGGTGACTATATGGTTAGTTATGGGCGAGACAGCGGCGCCAGGGGGACAGCTTTTTACACTGGCTGTCCTTACTATTGTTGCTTACTTCGGTGGCTGGGTTATGGTCAAAGTCACAACACTACCTGCACTTATTGGAATGCTTATAGTTGGGATTATAATGAAGAATATCGGATTTGTGAACTTTGATCAAAGCTATCAACACGTATGTTCTTACATCAGGTAACTATAACCACTTAATCTTATGTATCTGATCTTAAAATAAAATATAATGTTATGCACATTACAATTTTCCTTTAAAGAAATACATATTATTATTGTAAGAGGATCTAATTATCATCTAAATGAGGCGATAAATTTTTCGAAATATTCCATACCAAAAACAGTTTACAGTGGTAGAAACACTCTACTGCAAGATCTTAGCTGCGTCATGAATGGGTCGACAAGCGTGAAATAGCCTAATGAATTTACACATAATACTGTTGTGTTTCCGTATGGTGAGAGTGGAGAACCGGAAACTCGATTACGGGCAATGAGGCGTTCCATACCAGTGCTAAGGGATTGTGCATCTTGAATATTTGTTATGCATCAATTACCATTAGGTGAATTCTGTGATCGTTCATGACCTTTAGTTGTGACTATGTATAAAAATATTATTATTATTCATAAAAGTATCATTTGATGTATAAACAGAATGAGACTTGTCATCTCTGGTTATTAGACAGTGTACAAGTACTAAAAATATTTAGCAATGCTCAATATTTTTAGTACTTGTACACTGTCTAATATTTTTATATTATTAATTGTCAATCTTATCCAAATACAAGCTAGTACGCTATTCTATAAATGACAACATCTACAACTACCATCGTTAATTTTTGTAATGCTAATTATTAATGCCGAATATGTTATTGCAGAAAAATAGCTCTTACGATAATCCTAACACGAGCTGGTTTGGATTTAGACCCCGTTGCTCTGAAAAAATTCTTCTTCACTGTTATCAAGCTAGCTTTGATACCCTGGACATTCGAATGTGTGCTTTGTGCTGTTATGGCTAACTTACTGCTCGGATTGCCCTGGGATTGGGGTAAGTTTTGTGTAACGTCATTATAGTTTATCGACCGTAACAGTTATAACTTTTTACTCACCATCATAAATTGACAAAACAGAACCTTTCTTTTAGATTTTATGTTATTATAAAATATTTTGTTAAACAGAAATATTTAGTATTATTAATTATACTGTTTTAGTTCGTTCAGTTTATACTTACGACTGTATGTACTAGTAGTTGGTTCAGTTTAGTTTATTTTTAAAAAACCAACTGACATAAGCGCCAATGTTATACATTATAATGAACAAACACTTATACTTACAGCGATATTTTCTACAATGAACTATGTTAATTAATTAAAGAAATGTTTACTGAGATATTTACATTTCATAAAAAGTTTGTGTTTTGTTTCAGCCTTCCTATTGGGATCCATAATCGCAGCAGTGTCGCCGGCTGTGATCGTACCTTGTTTGTTCAGATTGCGTGGCAAAGGGTATGGTGTTTCGAAAGGTATTCCAACTCTAGTGCTGGCAGTATCGGGTGTCGACGATGCCGCTAGTGTTGCTGTCTTTGGAATAGTTTCCTCTATCATGTTTGCCAGTTCTTCTATCACCATGAACATTGTACAGGTAAAATTTTCTATTAATAACTTAACTTAGTAACGGATGACTAGATTAGGATTTTCTTTTACTATAACGCACAGCCTGATAACCTTATATTCCACGCCTGCTAAGTCCCATAAATAATATGTTTATACATTACTTTTATTGATGTAACCATTCATGGTTATGACTTAGTACCTCGATTACCTAGATACCTCTATTTAGTTTGAATATATTTGTTTTCAGGGACCCTTGAGTGTGATTGGTGGGATTGCATTTGGAGTTTTTTGTGGATACTTGGTGAAATACATTCCGGAACGAAACGATGCATTTTTAGTACCGTTGCGTGTTCTCTTGCTTCTTACCGGTGGCCTCATGTCTGTTTTAGGATCGGAAGAAATAGGCTGGGGCGGTGCTGGTAAGTGAAAATAACCTGATTTTAACATTTCTTCATTTAATTATGAAAATATCTTATACAGACAAAATAATAAACATAATAAAAAAAACCATAACGCTGTGTCTGAAATATAATTTCACGGTTTTCAAGAACCAAGACCAATTTGGAAACAAATAAAAATTATATATGGTTTTACTGAAAAAAGTTTATGTTTACCAAAGAACTATAAAAAAAGAAATACATAACTTTATTGCTCGATTTTTTTACGAAACTGTTTTACAAAATAGCGGCCCATAATATTTATTAGCCGCTTCACCGCAACTTCTATCCTCAAAGTGGATTAATGATTCAGATGACAGAACTGAGCACTGGAATGCCTTAATTCATTTAATTGCTTAGGCTCCGGTATCCTAAACTTACCATACGAAATACAACAGACTTTAGACTACTATTACCACGCTAGGATTCCGTGAAGGAAGTCTTCTCCCAGTCAAAACGATCTATTCGGACTGCACCCACAAGGTACAGCGTAAGCGGAACAATCACTATGAAATATAATAAATATTTTACAACAACTTATTCTGGCAACAACTTGAAGTTATGTTCCGCGCAGTGTAAACATTTTTTTTTAGTTTAAGCATAAATACAAAGAGTTACTGTACTCTTATCATTCTTGATTAGACGTAACAAATAAATTTGAAAAAGGGTCGGATATATTGTCAGCGATCTGATAACAATTACACTCGACTCAAACCCGTAATCGTAATAGTGTTGCATAAATTTCACTGAAATTTAACGCTAAGCCAAGTTAAGATAAAGTTAATATTAACTGACTACAACGAATAAGATTTATCAACAACTAGCTAATGCCCGGCAAGCGTTGAAATGTTGTACTTTCTTTTAAGTACACACATACAAAACAGAAAAATTTACCTGTAAGATAACAACGATACTCTCATTAATTACTTACCAGTAATTATCCAATACGACTTACACACTATCTATTGTATGTTGATGGTACATTCTAAGTGAATGGTCATATCAGAAACTTTCACGCAAGTGCAAACAACAACTGTATAATTTTTCAAATTATTTGCTTGAACATGTTTACGTAAATAATAAAACCTGATGGTATATTTAAATTTAAACATAAACACATTAAATATCCAATATAATAATAAAAAGTAAAAAACGTATTGTTTTTCGTCAATAAAAAAACTCATACGCTTTCCCACTACCTGGTAGTCGATTAAATTGTTTGGCGTCAATAGTTCCAAGTACGATTGATTGTTTTCTTCTGTAGAATGCGAGATTTTCACACGAACAATACACTGTTGTAACTATAAAAATCACTTGTAATATAACCGGAGGTAACAAAGCTATTTAAAGTCTCTGTTTACAATTGCTCATCCACTTTTATAACGTTATCATATTTTATAACTAAACCACCATTATAGGTCATTTATAGGATGTTTATTGGTATAAACATTCTATATTAAATACTATATATCATATACTATACGGTCCTTCTAATGAGAAAGTTCTTTCGTGGACTATGACGTATGAATCAATTCACTGTCTTACCGAAGAGACGTTGCACATCTTCGTATTTTTTACCGTATTTACCAAGAAATTATTCGGATTAATTCGATGAGAAAAATGAGTGACGTTTTAGTACTCAACTGTTATTATATCAAGGCCGATACGAAGAGATCTTTGAAATATACGAGTATGAGGCAGAGCCATACCGCAGTAGTAGACTTGCTGTATCACTAATAAGTCCGTTGGACTGGAAAGGGAACAATCTTTCACAGAATATAAGGGTTCTACTTACATGAGGTGGATTGTACACTTATTTGTAAACATCAATAAAAAAAGTAATATAATTTTAGTTAAATATAAAAATTTGATATATATTCGATTCGATTCGATTTTTATACGTACTTGTAGGCTAGGGTACGTTAGGGCTCGGAACCGGTTTCATAACTCCGTTTAATTTTGGTTAAATTCTGGTTCTTCAACCGTTTAGTGCATAAATATAAATCGAAATAAATCCAAATTCTGTTGCGGTGAGAACCGCTCACAACTTGTGTCAGGACACGTGTGTAGTGTACGCGGTGTTGCGAAGATTGCGTCGCGCTAGAAGGCGAGGGCGACGCGACGATATGTCGGCGGTATGTGATGGTCCGAGGTCCGTTGAGGTCTGGCTGGAGCTCGGCTCCCCCGTGAAATGGGGGTCGTCGAGGACGTGATGGGGTCGACGGTTCCTAGTTGCCTAATTCGGTACCGGCTCGTAGGTTGCGGTGTTTACCACTAGCGGGTTTGAGTGCGCAAGCGCTTTCACGAAGAAGCGCTGCTAGATAGACTGAAAATATTCCGGAATGGTGACGAGATGGAAGTCACTGTTCAGATCGATGTCGCACTGGTACGGTTTTGCTCCGGTAGATATTCTGGCGAAACGGTGTTGGATCGTCTGTAGAAGATTTAATTTATCCGTAGCTACGTGGGCGAAGACGACGCTGGCGTAGGCTATATCGAAAGAAATGAACGTAAGAACATATCTTATTGGTTGCTCATGTATCAAATTTATCAAAATTAGCCGGTTCGTTTCAAACATGGCGGCCTCTCACTTACACTTGTAGTTTAAATATCAGAGCCGCGCTACCACGTTAGATTCACCGTGTATCTCCGTATATCTATATTCATTGACTCGAGCGCGGTGCTGATGTCAAATTTGATATCCTAAAAGTATTGAACTACTCCATGCACAAAAGCACTCGAAATACGATCGCTCTCGTAACCAGTAACAGTGATAAATCTACACTACAGTTTGTTTCTAAGTGCAGAATGAATGGGTCACCTCAAACGGGGTAGAACCACGCCTCCACAGAATACCATCGTAAAATAGCAACATAATGTTCCTGTATTTCGTCTCATGAGTGCAGGGATCCGGAGACCTTTATTACTGGTGATGAGGCATTCCATCTCAGTCCTTAAGAGTGACAACGCATCTGCATTATCATTCCTCGTCAAGGATGAATATAGATGTCATGGGCCGAGGAATAACTTAAAAAAAATCCGAAATCCCACTACCCACCACAAAAGACCACAGGACCAAGGATTTGCTTATAGTGGCATTTCCGGAAATTGCATTTAACTTTTCAATTCAAGCATAATGTTAAAGAAACTGTAATTTACCGGGTATTAACAATAACTGATTAATGAATCCGAAACTCCAAACCTTAACCGCATTTTCTCAGTTTTGGGCTCACTGACTGCAACCACTACTTTAAAATTTAACCTGTTTCCGAGCCCTACGTGTAAAAAATTATCAAATAGAGAGAGAGAGACAAAATAGAAAATTACGAATATATATATAAGTAATATCTTAATGTTATCTTAGTAATATTTTAATATCTGAAATAATATCTAAATTTAATATATTAAATGATGAAATGAATATTTTCATACATGCTATAGGAATTTGCGGTCGAAGCGAAATCGAGTACACGTGTTCGTGTTAGTATCTTGAAACATAAAAATAAATGCCGCGTAATCAACTCCTTGAGTATTACAGAAAGAAACATAAATTTGATATTTCTATACTAGATTAGGATATAAAGAAATGTATATAATTATTTAGATGTTTTTTTTCCCATAAATGTGAGTAACAAAAGATTTAATATGTAATATAATAAACTAATGATTAGTAGTAGGCCGGGAAGTCGTTAGACAGTAGAAGATAATAAACTATTAATCTGTCTTAGTAGTTTATTATCTGACTCATTTTCAATATCAATATTATTTTAACAATTGACGTCGTTCTTTATTCTCTTGTTTCTTTTCTTCTTGTTTTCTTATTATATTCTCGATGCTCTGTCTACCCCGCAAAGTATGTAAAGTATAATACATGTGTTCAAGGCCACCACAATTGATTTATATTTTATGGGCGCATAGGACAGCGTGCATCATTGATAAAATAATTAACAAGTGATTAGTGTTTTGTCGACTATAAAACTTTGTATGATGCTTAAAACATTAACTTGGTGTAATTATAAAATTAGTATGAAAAATATGTGGTTTTTATTGCAGGACCACTAGCCGTTATTGCATTTGCATTTTTATTGCAGGACCACTAACCGTTATTGCATTTGTATTTTTATTGCAGGACCACTAGCCGTTATTGCATTTGCATTTATTGCGTGTAAAAACTGGTCCGAACAAGGATGGGAGCTTGAAGACAACCCTGTTGCAACTGCCTTCGAAATTTTCTGGATGTTTTTTGAACCTATGCTGTTCTCAGTTACGGGCGCACAAGTTGTTGTAAGTAAAAACTAAACCAAAACCATAAACATTAAGTAAATGTGAAATCTTATAATTTGTTTGACTTAAACTGCAAACATTTGCTATTAAACAATTCTAACGTTAAAATAAGTTACGAATTCTTACCATAAGTAATATAAATAAACTAAGTTAACTTAGATTTAGGTTACAATTTTTTTGCGTTATTTTTTATTATTTATTTATTGTAAATTTTGCTATTACAAATAATGTAACCACCTTTCTACTTTTCCCTAGTTTTTAGTCATACTGTCTATTTCCACATCGTCACTCCAATTACCGAAGGTTCTAGCACTCGGAATTTCTCTGCGTCCGCTAGGTGCAACGATTGGTGCATTTGGGATTATCGTCCATTACCGGCTAATGCGGATCCACAACTACTTTTTAAACGATTTTTCATGCATGCTGAAATAATGGCATTCAATTCAGACATTCAAGTTAAATAAGATTTTCAGTTGCCTTTTTAAAAGCAACTACATAACCAGCTCACGGACCCCTCATTTTCGTGAGCCCTATGTCCGATGAAGCTGTAAGAGCCGCATAGGCTAACAGCATCAACATCAACAGGGTCTAGGTTTTTAAATATAGAAGATACAGCATAAAAATATCAAAAATATACTTATTAAAGTAGGGTATACTTTTTTTTAATTTATATTCAGGATAAAATATTACATTATCTATGTTGCATATATGTTGAAACAGTCTAAGCACATATGATGATGATGAGTCCTCAATATCCGAGCTTGAACTCGATGAAATTCTATTTATAATTTTTCTTCTAAAACCCACTACTTCTTCAACACTACTGCGGCGCAATTAACATTTGAGGATAAAAAATCAGTGTGCTTGTCACACAGAATATGCATCGTGATTGAATTAATGATTTAAGATAACAACAGTGTGGATCCCTCGCAGTCCTATTTCCGAAGAACTTACAACACATGGGCCTACTCGAGTTACATCGTTGTTATTTCTGCTTATCGCTCTGTTTACATTCTGGCGCTCCGATATTCGGATATGGGCCCCGTGAGAAACTCAACCAAATAGCGCTGGGCGCCGAACGTGTTAATAATGCCAAGAAATCTCTTTTATGGCTGACTTGTAAAACTTCTTCATTCACTTTGTGCGTATTCATAGTATGAGTACCATTTTTATGCTCCAATACGTCTCATGGTGTGATCAATACGGTCCTCTATGATTGTCCAGGAATCATATCCGTAAAGAAACATGTTCCAGATGTAGCATTCTATGGTACCGGTACACACAGTTTCTGTATTAGTGTGTACCTTTCGATTTCAGTTGCACAGCACAACTCATAGTGCTGAAGACACAACGGGCGATCTTCTCCCGAAGTTTAATTACTATATCGGTGCCGCAGTCTTCAAAACTTCTTGGCCACGTGCCTAAATATTTATATTTACTCGATTGATTTGCCCGAAACTGTGTTGGATTAATGTGGGAACTCCTGGAAATTAATGATAGTTTGGGTGACGTTCATCCTAAAGCCGCCACTCACACTACACTCAGTTGATAACTACCCCGAAATCTCCTGCTGTGGACGCTATAAAGGCGTAAATTGCGTACCGAATGACGATAATACGCCCATTCATATTGACGCTACAGTCAAGGCTCTTAAATGGTTCTTCTATTGACCTTGACCTCCTTAATTGTTTCATCGTCTAGCATAGATTCCGAATAACGCGAATGTCTTTGCCGATATCAATTAAGATAAGTAGAATAAGGCGATGATGTAACACTCGATCAAATGCTTTTCGCAGTCTATGAAGCACAGATGGCTCTCACTAAGCTGTTCATCACATTTCTCTCTGACCCGCTCATGTATTTAATTTGTAAAGATTTAGAATTTCACAAATAATACTAATAGTTTGAAACTTCTTGCATTCATATCATTATAACTTTTCTGCTGTAGTCACACTAATCGCTACGCCAAGAGGTTTTAAATTTAAACCAATCGTTAATGGCCACGATTGACAAAGATGAATTTATATTTTTTAGCTACAAAAAAAATGGGTTTTTTAATAGTGTGTATAATTTCTTGTCAAATAATAACAAAATAAAGGGCCACCAAGGTATAATTTTTTATATAACATTATACGAACTATTTAACATTTTAAATGTTTAGCCCCTTTGCCTACCGCATCATATTTTTTTTTAACCCTACAGATAGCAGAATTGGACCCACACTTAGTGCTGGTTGGTGGTGGAATCTTGATCACTTGCGTAGTTCTGCGGGCAATCCTGACAAGTGTCTGCGCTGTACGCAGTAACCTTAACATGAAGGAGAAAGTCTTCGTTGGACTCGCCTGGATGGCTAAAGCTACTGTACAGGTACGTTATAGAACAATATCTGTATGTATTTAAATGCATATTTTTGGATAAAACGATAGTTGATAAATCAATTATTACTCAAATTCAGCAATTGTTTTCTGGTTTATAAACAGAATTTTATACTGCAAATATTTTCGATTAAATAGTTTTTTTTACAGTTGAAAAATACTTAATGTAATATATATGAAATACTCAAACAAAATATTTGTTCCTATATGAAATATACGAACTCATTTTGCAGGCGCAATTAAACATTTTCTATTATCAAAATAGTAGAAAAAATAAATTTTATTTTTTCTACAGGCCGCATTAGGTCCGGTAGCTTTGGATGAGGTTCGCAAGATGGCAGCCAACGGAGAATCTGTTCCAGAACTGATGAACTACGCTGAAATAGTGGTCACAGTGTGCATCATGTCCATAGTGATTACAGCTCCTCTCGGGGCCATGGTCATTACTGTGACTGGACCAAGACTTCTCTCCAAAACTACCAAGCCTCCTGTTTTGGAAGGTTCTTTCTTTATTATTGTTTCTAACTTTTTTGATACACTAATCCGTCGTTACTTATCGTTTATGCATTTTTTTAATATTTAATTAAATATATTTGTGTCATCTTATCCTGTAGTCGGTGTACAAAATAAGAGAAATTGAATTCTGTTAGATTGAAATGAGGAATGAAGGTTGATTACGTAGGTGTGGGTTGGCAATTGTTCCTTTATAGATTGGGGATAAATTAGGCTTATTAAATAAAGGATGAACTGGGTTACCGCTTTACCGCGAGGCCGAATAACGTTAGGTGCATACTCATAGAAGTTAGTTGGCGAATCGAATTTAATATGTCGGAAAGATCAAGTTTCTAGTTTTCTAATCACCACATATTGCAGGTATTATTGCAACTAATTAAAATTTCGTATTTACTTTAGTAATCGCTTGATTTTAATCATTTTTCATTTTATTACTTAAACATTCAGCTAGTTTGAATAGTTGTATTATCACTATGAACACCAATAGTTAACAGCGAACAGTTACACGTTACCGTTTGCATAAATATTAGTATAATGAAATACGACGCCTCTTAAGGATAAACAATTTTAACATGCTCGAATTAACGACGAGAATAACCTAATATAGTATTTTTATAGTTTTAGAAAAATAGAAACGTACGAGTACTTTACTGACGTTTTCGTTAGTTGCAAGCTAATGCTAATGGTCCCGATTACAGTCAAATATTAGATTAGTTTTGCAAATTTATACCGTAAAACATGCTTTCTCACACAGAATCTTTTATTGTTTTATTTCAGTAATTTGAATCATGTCTTAAATTGTTAAACAACGTTTTCTTTCCCCAGGTTGGCGACGATCGCACCGCCCATCAATCCGAGATATATCTATCATCGACGAGGAAGAGATTGCTGAACGAGAATGCGAAACTGAAGCTAACACTTCTGCTCCCGAGGACACTACTGCAGCACCGAATGCATACAGCACCCCAACGCCTGCACCAGTACCAGTCACAGTACAACCGAACCACCGCACATGACCACGTTAAAGTAACACAAGTTTCTTACCGTCCATTGAACTCAGCCATTCCACTATTTTCAAAATTTATTTAACGACCAGTTCAAGAACACACTAAGTTCTGTATGTATTTTACTCACTCTAAAAGTATATAATAGTAATAATTGTAAGAGTCTAGAAACTATTTTTGTATAAAAATATGCTTAAAAAGCCTCCTAAATTGTTGATACTTAGTATCGAGTACTTAACAGCAGATAAGTATTGATTATAATCGAATTTAATACAGCAAATATCATAATCGTACGTGTATTCTAAATTTACGATTATGTAAACTCCTCTTGTAAACTGAACCTGCATTCAACAAGGACAATATTTATCATGTAGATGTCATTGTGATAATTGTGTATACTTAACATTTAATGGATTAGAATAAACCTCGCCTTTACACTTTTCTATTAGGTATTGTTACCAATTGATAGAATGATTTGAGTATTATTTACTTTAAGTATCCTTTTGTTGTAATTATTTGTTATTCGCATAGTTATATTGTAGTTGTTAAAAGAGATCAGTATTGTTGCGACATCAGCATTAAACTTAAGTGTGTTTTAGATGTATTGAAATTATAATCGACTTTTACTGATATAATAGTTATAATGGGTAGTTCCTTATGTAATTGCTTTACCTTGTACTTCAAAATGTCTACTTAAAGTTATTGGAATTGTAGGTAATTATTTAAAAATGACAAACCACTTATTTTATATCATCAAATATAATAATGATTTTTTGATAAACTTTCGATGGTTAGGTTAAATATCCCAAATCTGCTTTAAAATTATTGATATAAAAATAGTTATTGGGACCAATTGAAGCCATATCCATGAGAACTACATGTTATATGGCATCAAACAATTAATATTTGAATTAATAATTTGAATATTATCATTCATCACAACTATTTGTCATATGTCAAAAAAATATGTATAAATAATCAATAATTGTTACTTAAACGTAATTTCGAATAAATTAAGTTACTTAAATCATTATGTGATTAATTTGTTAAGAAAATTACTATTCAATTTAAACTGTTGTCATAAAAATATTACAGTGCTAACTTGATGAAAAATTGTGTGTCCTCGTGTATAATCACAAAAAATATTTTGAGATAATACTCGTAATAAAAAATACTCTTAATTAATCTTTTATTTATAATTTTCTTGTACTTACTACACGGAATTATATAGATATGGTTGGCAACCTAAACCTAAAACAAAGAATGATGTAAATACATATAATAGACGTAAATAAACTTGTATCTTACTAATAACTTATAATAATATTTTATCTAACAAAATAAAAGCAAAATAACAATATTTAAAATGATGATGAAGTATTGTGATACTTGGACTGACATACGAGTAATTCCTCCGAGCTCCCTCGCTTCGCCGTATGATCCGTTTATTTTTTATTAAATTTAAATAAATTACCCTTATTATTGGAGTACCTTTAAATTTGCCAGCATATGAGAAATTAGTCTAATCCAATGTAGAAAAACACCACGGCTCAATCCTAGTATTCTTTTCATAACTTACTATCTCATGAATAACGTACTCGTACAGTACATTAATAAAACTCGACCAGAAATTAGTAAGTCAGTCATAGTACGCAATATAACCACAATTGACTCAGACTAACTAAAATTGTATACGATTTCCATATTAATTGAATGCCTGCAGTATAAATGGGTCAAGTTAACCAGGGAAGTACCCCGCTTTTACAAATTACTTTCCTAAAATAGTAGCTTAGCGCTGCTGTATGTAATGAGGTAAATAAAAAAAAACCAGAGATTCTATTACTATAAAGTGGCACTCCATTTAGTCTTCATGAGTGACTAGGATACAGGTTTCATGAGCCGTAAGCATTCCTCAGTACCATCATGCACTTTGTACATATATTCTTTTGTCACACAAACATTCGTGTAAATGGAAAAGAATATAAGCGCTCACGCCGAAACTTTCAGAGAAGTATGCAGAGATGATTAATTTACATTTTTCATGATCCTGAATCATCTCTTTCGCTGATGTTGGCTACTGGTTCACTCAACAAAACCGTTTTTCGGTAGGTACACAACCTTGTTCACAAATGTTTGCCTAAGAACTAGGTGATATGAATTACTATTAATTGGAGATCCAGTAAATTAAAATGCAATTGGAATTGTAATTTTATTGTTCATATTAATATACGTATAACATGTTTATGTTTGAATAATAAGTAGTAATATTTTGGACAAGCATTATATAAGTAAGTAAGTAATTACAATCAAATTTATTTTAAATACAAGTTTTCTTGTAATAAATATTTTTACTAGGGCATAGCTGGGCAGTCCTGTAAAATAACTCTTCTGGACCTCCTCCTATTAGTGCAACATAAATATTGATTTTCAATTCTGAGAGTGGTTTTTACTGTTCCGTGTCGCTGACACAACATCCCAATCTTTCTCAAATTTAAACGCATATGCTGTACATCAGAATAAGGATGATGACGATAAAATAGATGCACTTAGCATCTATAATTACGAAAATACTCGTTAAGCTATTATATATCCTACATACTCTACAATGCACGAGGTCTGTGTGAATCAGAGATCGCCGTGAAAGTATAAATATATCCTAACCATACTATAAATTTCAGTTTCAGCAGAATGCAGCATAAAAAGTGGAAAGGACAAGTGCCAGACTTGAGCAGTGTTTATGTGTTAAAATAAATGTCATATCGAGTGATAATTATGTAATAACCAATTACTAGCAATAAAGAATTACTTCCTAAACTCAAACACTTGAAGTCTGAATGCTATGAGGAACCTTATCATTTCGTGACTAGTGTATACAAATGAAAACAAGTCTATATATAAGTTAATCCAAACAATACTTCCAAAGTTTTTGTACAGCAATCAAAAGAGGATATGAGATAGCCAATCGCTTCCACTTGTCGTCTTATTTAGATTTCTCTTAACAGATATTCAAACATAAGGTAACGTAAAACTTAAACAATAAATTATAATAGAATAATAATATAATGGACACAACTATATCCACATAAAAGGAATAAACCTATGTTTTAATAAAACTAGCATTGATGGAAATAGTCCCTGCGATTAAAACTATCAAATACTTATTAAACTATATAGCAAGTTATCTATAAATGAAACATAACGAATACTTAAATTAATTAATCATCTAATATAACTTTTAAAGTGATATATACATATATATATATATATATATATATATATATATATATATATATATATATAGATATATATATATATATATATATATATATATATATATATATATATCATAGAATCGCTTATACCAAATTATATTATGACTAGATCTGTATTTGGATTTCTTAAAACATTGCTATTTTTAGCGATGGCGTAGTCTTCTAACCAATACATTCAGCTTCCAGATTTTTTAAACTAAATATTACACATGTTCTTGTTTGTTCTCTATTGTATGCGAGTGATTTAATTAAATGCATGAAGTCTATAGCTAAAAAAAAAATATTTGCCTATAACTACCGGTTTAAACTATATTCATATAACATGGGAGATATTGATACTTGGCAAGCCATTAGAATTGTTTTTTACTATTTTATCTAAAAATAATTAAAAAATATGAACTTGTTGATATCTCTACTTTCTATCAAGATAAAAAGTGCGTGTGATTAAATAAATGAAATATATTATAATTAAATGCAAAAATAAATATTCATAATATTTCAGAATGAAAATTTTATGTTGTACTTTTATTGTTACTTATAATTTGAGACAGAGATTCTAGAATACACTATATGCCTTGTTTTATAACTAATTGATAAAAAAAGGCTTACAAGATATTTGATTTTATTTAAAGATATTGTGTCTTTTAATTTATGGACAGTAATCAGCAATGCCAAGGCTAAAACATTTTTCACGTACTTAATTCTTTAGATCAACAGTTCTGACACACCGTTGCTTATACCAATTACGTAAAAACTAATGCACAACATAATTTAATTGGAACAACTGCAGGTTACAGGGCGTTTACCGGGGCAAGGAATATGAGATACAAATTTCTTCTTCTCCTTCCCAAAATAGTTTTTTATAGTATTAACAGCACACATTCCACCTGTTGGTTAATGATGACTACGGCTCATGACATCCACAAACAGCACTTTTTTTATAGAATAGGCAAACGTGCAATCAGCCTACGTGATCACTGATGAACATGAACATCCGCAAGATGAAAGAAGAAACGTGTAGGCTCTTTTCTTGATTCCTAAGACTTCTTAATCGTATCGTTTCGGAAATACCGCTGGCGACAGCTGATTCCACAGTTGTCCATGGCAGAAAATTTCGCGTAAAGTGCACAATCGTGGATTGCCAATCATTGAGATGACGTGGAAGAATTTTTGAATTCAGTCGTGATTTACATCACATGAAACATGCCAGTGAATCATACGGTCAAACGGAAAGAGCTGGTACTGGGGTGCCCCGGTATTCCATGTAAGACCGAAATCGCACCTTGTAAAGGTGCACACAACGGTCTGACTCGAAATATATTTGCTCTATTAAGTACGCCCAGTTTTTTAGAGGCCAATTTGGCCTTACCCGCCATGTGACCGCAGTAACGTTGCTCGATATGTCAACGCCAAGGATTCCGGTACTAGCTGAAGTAGCAAGGGGAATATTTTAAAATGAGGAGATGCGAGAAAGGAATTCTTTTTCGCGGTAAACGCACATAGTTGTAGCAGCCAGTGTATAACACATCCCCTGTGCTGTCCGCATATCAATGAATGTTATTTGCAACATGACATTGATATGCAGAAGAAACAAGGTAGGGTAGCACACAGCCTTAAGAAACAGCACCTTAGGTTTGGAGTCGTTTACTACGGCCTTGATGCTACGGTTCGTGAGAACTGGTTATCCATTTGCAAAATTTGTCGGAAAATCCATAGGAAGGACGCTTTGAAAGAAGAGCTTTGTGCAAAACCCGATCGAAGGCTTTCGCTACGTAGAGACTAATCGCCAAGGTCTCGGTCTCGACTGCCTACGCACAGCGATGAGTCAAATAGACCAGAAGGTCACCAGCTGAGCGACCCCGACGGAAGCTGTACTTGCTCTAATTAGTTTGTGCCCCTCAGTACCTCATGAGCTGGCTGTTCACAATGGATTCCATTATTTTAGAAAACAATGGGGTCATATCAATAGGTCTAGTCGAACGGATCATTACTGAAATGGAATGAAGTTTGTTACCTGTAGTTGGGTTTCCGGATATCTTCACCATACGAAACACTGCAACGTTATGCTCCTATTTTACGCTGGTATGCATTTAAGAAGTTGTTTAGTTTAGAAATGTATAAAAAAACGCAAAATATTACAGCTAAAATGTTCATGTTATAACTAATTATTAAATTATAACACTTATTCCGAATATCCCTCTTATCTTTACGATTCTAAGTAGTCAGTTTTTATTTAACTCTTCAGTGTGAATATAAATCCCCATGTGAAATAGTGTTTACTTTACAATGGATTGTATTATCAAGGTTATTTTATATAATAATAATAGTACATAATAGCATTTAGTAATTCCTAGCACGAAGCAAATAGCTATACATAGAATGCATCTAAACAATGTCATCTTAAATAATTAAAACTATTGTATTATCATAATTAATATTTAAGTAAAAAATTAATTATGATATAATGACAGAAATGCACAGCATATATGGTTAATAAAACGATTCCAGAAGCACGTCAACAAGTCATCATTTATCAATTAGGTGGACTTGCGGTTATTGGGGAGGTTGGTCCGTAAATTAGCACGTTCGTCAGAGCTAATTGTCCTTGACAGGAATGTGGAAGAGGTACGAGCCGATGAAGAGGCGCCATTCTTCTGTGAATCTGGTTTTTCCAGCCCTGTTTATATTAGTTTTAGTTAATAATGTCACACAATTAAGGTTAAAATGACTAAGTAAGCCAACATGCCGGGAAAATTAATCATTAGGCTAATTAATTACAGTGCCAACTTTTTTCCTATACGATTAATAAATGGCACTTCTTAAAATGAAAATAAAGCCCTTATTATGTTTAACGTCTATTTTTATTCCACCTAATACGTGAATAAAATCTT
Source organism: Teinopalpus imperialis (assembly GCA_029286865.1). Taxonomy (NCBI): domain Eukaryota; kingdom Metazoa; phylum Arthropoda; class Insecta; order Lepidoptera; family Papilionidae; genus Teinopalpus; species Teinopalpus imperialis. The sequence continues at coordinate 5,961,433 of JAGSMU010000012.1, forward strand.
ATCATGAAAGTGGAAGTCATTTTGTTGGGTGATGGTAAAAACTATTTCAGTAAGTAAAATAAATTTAAAATCTAATAAGAAACGCATAATGTTTAGTGACAATCTATGTTCAGCAATGGACAAAGTATGCACTGAGAAAATGCATGTACTGAGATACACAAATAAAATCTTATTACTAAAGCAAAATGAATGTATGTACGTGGGTTGCTTCCACTATTCAGATGTACAAAAATTCTAATTAAATATACAATTAGATAGATGTAGGTGGTATGGTTAGTGACAATCTATTGTGGAGGCTAACGTTCAGCAGTACTTAGATAATGGATGTACTGATGCAAATAAAATCTAAACACCAAAGCGAAATTAATGCAGGCTGCTAGTGGTTAAAAATAAAATAGGACCTATTACATATGCACTTGCTAATTAAAAGCATCGTATTAACATTTATCAATGGAATGCTTAAATAAGCAAATTGTAAGTAAATTTACCACATCCACGTTACAACACGTAGGTTAATGATGGAAAGTGAGACTTTAATTTGTCACTACAAGATTAAAGTTAATATTAAAAAGTGGAAGCTGAACAATAGGATAATCAGAGAAAGTGTCATACGGCTCGATAAAAAATATTTAATATATACTTGTATCTATCGGTGTCCGAGAACAACCTGAAAAAAAATATAATATATAACTTTTTGTTAATGATTTAAACTGATCATTTCATCCGGTACGTTGTGATAATCATCATCGGTCTATAAATTAACACCATACATTACGAGAAATCCTTTAAAGGAAATCTTACATTAAACTGAAACGCGTCACATCTGATCCGTACCTCTGTCTTTTATGATTAATATAGACCAGACCACCTTTTAATCAGTAAGCGGTAGTAAGTTTGCTACTTAATTTAACTATAGATTACAACCATTTCTATGCGATAATATCTATTACATATAACTAAAAATAAATAAAAAAATAAATCAAACATTTATGAATTTTACACCTTTGTAGTTGTTGCGGCAATAACAAATGCTTGTAGAAGAATGTGTATTGAGTTGGTATTCTCCATCTTATTTCCCATATTAGTTGAACTATAATCGTGTACCACATAAGTGCACACGTACACGTAGCAGGCACCAGATCGCTTACATTGTGGTAGTTTTAGGATTGGGACTCATACTATATTACTTGGTTCATAAATAACGTTGAAATAATATTCTTATTCTTATTTAATATTATATGTGATTAATATTGTAAATTAAAACTTATGTTATGATTTCTAATATGTGTATATGATGTTATGTGAAATAAAAATAAAAATTATTACTATCATTATAAGCAAGGCTTCCGTACTAAAGATAACTTGAAAAACAAGAACCATATCTTACCTAATCGTTTTCTTATGAGATAGTACAGCTTTGGCTTGACCACCAGAATCAGAAAAATGAAGACACCCTGTAGTTCGTTAAATAGATCGACAATATTCCAAAGCCATAGAGGTTGCGTCACTAATGTAGAAAGAAGCTCCGACACCCATCCAGCTCCCATCACTACCCACAGTTTTCCAGTTAATATGTATCTGTGTCAAATAAACATAAACATATAATAAACATTAATCATTTCTTAATTTTTAGTGTACTCGCAATGTAGCCAGTCAGCTGACAACCTGTTACTTTGTACCGTCCACAGGTTTTATTTATACCCCGTAAAGGAAAAACGGAATAATTTTGTTATCAGATTTGTCATAATAGCATCATAGGAGAAGAGATTTATTAGTCAGAGAACTTTTAAGAAATTCAAGCGCCCCAATAGCTTAGGGTACAATCCGAATCCACCGTTTCGTCTATTGAATCTCTTAGCACAAGCTTTTAAGTTAAGCTGGAATGGTTAGATGGAATGTTTAGTAATATTAATCATTACAAAAAAGAGAATTGGATGAATATAAAATTTGTTTACGTTTTAAAATATTTTCTTTAACTCACTTAGCTCTGTCTATACGAAAATGCTTTTTTGCGCGGTCGCCCACAGATCCTGCCTGTAAGCGATGCACCTCCGATTTTACACGGGCACAATGCCGGGCCGTCAATATCCATAAGATAAAATTGGTTCCCGTAACTACACCCATTGGAATTACAAAGTAAATGTAATGGGCCCAATCCGATACCGTGTTCTGAACTGAAACACAAAATATTAACGATATAATTATACACAGAGTCTACCGGTATCAAACTGAACTTATTTATTTTTTTCATATATTTTCTCATAAAATATTAAGAATGCCAAATCAGCATACAGTTTACCTGATAAGTTATGACCTGGTATCCCATGACATCTAAATTTATCCTAAACTAAGATTCAAGGTCCCCTGAACACTAGGATAGAATGCCGGATTCCTACACCCATCATACAAAACCCAGCAACGTTATACTGTACTGTTAATTCGTGTTACGCATTCACGTTGTAGTTAGAAACTAGCTGCAGGGTGACTCTATCATTAATAACGTACAACATATTGAATATTGCAAATTTTAATGGATTCTGTCACGTTTAACTACAATTTATTTCAAGTTTCCCAAGTTTCCAGTTCTACAACTCTCACAGCCACGGGTTTCCTATTAAGCTTAGTAATATCACAACGTGGGAAAGGTAACCCAGAGCTTTTATTAATGGAGAATCCAAAGAACGAAACTCATTGCCAGTTAGAAAAAAATCGTGTCGTATTCTCGCCGGGCATACAGCTGACTTTCGTGTTCAATATAACAACTCATTTAGGGTATTACTAGGGCTACCGTGGCGGAGTGCCTTTAGAATATTTGCAGAGTCACGAACAGATGACTTCATTGCTATTATGAGTAAGAGCCTCTGCGATGGACCGTTTACGCCAAAATTCTAATGGCATCCTTCATTTATTTATCGATCGATGAGACTCTCCACTGTTGCGGAGATGTATTGAACTCCATTCGATCATATGATATTTAATTATTATTGTTATTTCAAATGTCTTATGTTATTAATTGTAATGTAATATTTTAAATTAATGTAAATTATACTAACCCCATTTTTAAGATTCTATGCTTAAAATTACTAAAACTCTGGATTTTAATTCTGAAATAAATATTAATAATAATAATAATAATAGTCCTCCTTAGATCAGACTGGAAAACTATTATCCTTAGACATTTACGCTACTAAAAGCAAGAATAGGCGATAAAAATGAAAAATGGCCTTACGTGATCCAAACCAGCAAGCGCCATTACCAATATTGGCATCAAGAGCAATGGAAACGGGGTACCGGTCCAAAAGGAACATTGTGAAAGTTAATAGCACAGCAATACTCCACGCATACATGGAATACCACACGAAGCGACGGCGTTCAGAACTGCTCTTCCTTAGTGGTTGAATCGTCCTGACACTCCTGTCAAAACGCATAAACCTATTTATATAAAGTCTAAACAAAAGTAAGCTAAAGTATTTACTTAATATATACTAAATAATAAAACACGTAAATGATTTAAAATAAAATAAAGTTTGAAAATAAAGTTGAAAGCTCTCATGCTTTTTATGCTAAGGGGATAAGACCACATTCATTTCCAGCTGGAGCTTTTAAGTCAATAATGTAATAAGGGGCTTACTACTTACACCGGGCAATTTTAGATTTATTTCTTAAATAAGAAACGAGCAGATATTTATGACTAAAGGGAACACTGAGTTTCCCTCTAGTAAACAAAGACGAGTATATTATATAAAAATTATAACCTTTTCAATCGTTGTTTTAACAACTTAAAAGTCGTAGCTTTTTAAAATTAATGAAGTACTTCCTAGTCCTAATATTAGATCCAGAACCTATTCTACTTTGCTTTATTATACGTAACCCAATTTCTTACTGAGTAATGGGTGCGATAGTCATAAAATTGTTAGTATTGATCGTAAAATGTATCCTATACAATTAGGCTATTATTGTTGGAAGGATTAAGCAACTGTAGATAAGCAAAACTCGGCGCTAATTACGCACTCCACATTTTTTACTATCTCATATTTCAAATTAACGATAGTAAAAAAGAGTACCTTACACTGTCGTACCACAAGAGTACCATACATTATTCTTAACGACTACTTAATTGTCATATTTTTTATAACGCTATGATTTTATACATTAATTTTTACTACTGCTATTTTTAAAATACACAGATATTATAATTAAAGACGTAACAAAACAGTTGATCTTTTTAGCGTTTATCTCGAAGAACGGTTACAACCTAGTGGTTAAGACGTCTAACTCACAATAACACGGGCTTAGGTCTGCATTATCAGCAGTCTTAGGACTATGTCCTAAGCATTCTGACTGCCCCAGTTGAGATAAAATCTGGGAATCATTGCTATTATTTATTTTGCTTTAAAGTTATCAGAAAAACGATAAATATTATTAGTTAATGATTGTGCGAAAATATGGCCAATTCTTGTAGCGAAATTGCGTGTTATTAATATGAAAACACTCCATAGAGACGGTGGCGTTTGTTAATTAAAGACCCACCCTCTTTACAGCCAACTGTAATTGTGGGTTTATCTGCCGCATTTCATTTACATAAGTTCTGATGACATGGCATTGTTTATATAAATTAAAAACCATTTGCGTATTACCCGTATGTAGTTCTAAGGTATAAGCAGTATGAGTATTATTATTTTACAATTTTTTGCACGTAGCCTACATCGGTTTAAATTTTATTTTCCGCTATTATCAACTATACAAAATTATCTGAAAGGAGAGAAATACTAGAATATGAGCGCTTCTTTTGCTAAGTAAAATCTATTTTATACATCTCCTAATTTGCGATACTTCTTTATTTGGACTTACAACCGCCTATTTTGGAAGAGACAGAAAAAAGCAGCAATAACCACTATAACTTATTATTATTTTCGAATCGATTATTAATTAAAGTAGATAATTAAATTCCTTAAGTCGTGCACACTCGAGTTTGAGTCATTTATAGTATACCATAAATTATATTATTTGCTTCCTTTTTTAAATTTAAAACAAGTACATGTGTTTTATTTTATATATAATTTAATTGGAATGTCGTATTGGAATGACGACAGTATGAGTTATTAATTATAATTTAATGGGACTTTATATATTATAGAGTGGCCAGGGTCCTTTCGTACAACCAGATGCCAAGGGAGAAGGAAATTCACTAAAGCACCTGTTCTTGCACAAATATTAGTCAGGACTGTCAACGAACTCAAAACACACGACTTGGTTAACAGGTACTTTTCAGTTAACAGCCACGCTATGGTCTTTACTCTATGATCAAGAAATTAACGACTGAAGCGATAAGGCATCTAGATATAAACGTTTCATAAGATGTCTCTGTTAATGGGTCCGAGTGATTCTAGTTATAACATTAGCTACGCAAACAAAGTAATTGTCAAAGTAGATCAATCGACTAAAGCCCTAGGGCGATCGATGGAAATATATGTATATACCCTGCGTATACTACGCCACACCCTAACGTTTTATAACCAAGAATCAAGGAAAGTAATTAGGTTTTGATTAGTCCTTATCGGACACTTGGGAAAATTTGTTTGTTCGTGTCTACCGACTTAATTTACCATATATTCTATTTGCACAGTACTGTAACAATATTTTATCAAATTTTTTGTTTACAAAAAAGCGGTCGTGAAAAAGGTAAATACAAATGTAACAAGGCCAAACAAATGTTTTAGCACAGACAATTCTGCTCAGTACGTAGCTGACGCAAAGAAACAATCCTCCCACTAGCTTCTCTTATTTAGAAAAACATTAGTCAAACGGATTTGGTGCCTGTGAGCGGCTAAGTACATCAATGTACTTTACGTCGAATATTTATTTTTAAATTTATAAAGTTTACACTGTAAGAGTACGAACTGACAAAAGTTTGGAACACTATTTGACGTTCAATATGAGTTGAATGGACTAACCTACGTCTACAAAAAGTCATAAAAAATTATGAAGGTTATTACATTTTTTCAATAGGTGTTTATACGTTTAATTATCATAAGGTTTACCTGTTGTGACCCCAGCATTCTCACAGGCTGCAACTGAGACTTCAATATCAACTTTGAGTAATTTTATTAATAGAACGAAGAAATAAACTTGCAGTGTAAAAATTGAGTAAGCGTATTTCTGCAGTATTGCTATTTACTATATGACATAAAATATACTTGGATAAATAGACATAAGAAATGAACAAGACAATTTTTACATTTGGAGTAAAGTTTTGATTTTTGATCAAACTTTACTAGTTACTATGCGATCCACAACGAAATAGACATAAAAGTTTGAAACATGTTTAAATTGGACAAATTCACTCAATAATTCATGTCATGTACAATTTATTTTTAGATTTTTACGATTTTAATGCTTTATTTCTATTATTTCATTTATCAATTATATAATCAGTTGTTAACAGCGTAATGAAATACAGATTAAAAATGTACAGTTCAGGTTTTTAGTTACTAAGAATAAAGTTTACTTTGAGTTTTCGGTATTCAAACAGACAAACAGATAGTTTTTATATAGGATGTATTTTAATATAATTTAACGAAGGTAGAGCAAACTTTCTAATTTATTTATTAGACTGACTAATACATCATTAATAATACGAATACATTATTTTCTTATAAACTTTTTTTATTTAACAAATGGCAATAGACCAAACAACTGGTGGCTGAATGATTCCTACGGTCTATGATCCACGATAAAAAATCCGATCCGGTATCTCACAGGCATCCTTCAAAACAGAACATCAATAAGTTATTATACCCTTCCACGCGGATGTCTTATTAAACTATTTCTAAATATTCTGTAAAAGAGTATTCGGAAATAGTCTATTACCGGTAGAGACTATAACATTACGATATAGACAGTTACCAACTACAGTGTGGAATGACCACGTTTAACTTAAACGAATTATAAAAATAAATGTTATTCTAATCAAAACTTGGATTAATATATATCTTAACTATTACTGTAAAATCTCAAGTAACAATATTTTGTGCATATACGAATGATATCATATCTATTTTTATAATATGGGTAATATTGGATAAGCCCATTGGTTTCTAAGATTTACACTATAAGATTTTTGAGAACCATTACATATTTACCACGAAGCTGAAAATTCGACCGACACTCATGTAAACATACACTTGCAACAACAACCTATGAAAAATTAATTTCTATCTCACAGCGTAACTGTTTAGAGATAATGATTCTAGAAAAGTGTATTTTTTCTTTATTTGTGACGTGAATCAAAACCATCAACATGCTCATGTGTTTATTGTTTAAACAACATAAGTGTAAGTTTTCTTCCAAAGGCCTTAATAATAATAATTTAAATTGAATATAAACCAAAGCATGCAAGTTATTTCTTAAACGTACTCGTATATTAAATATTATACTTACCCAAATGTCCACCATATGTCGAAGCACATGACGTTGAGCCAAGCAAACGCCGCTACGAAGCCAAAATAGATACCGTACCCTGTACAAACATTATACGATAATTGATCAACTGCGTCAGATGAGAACGTTTAAACAAGTATTTTTTGTTTTCATATTATCTCATCCCCATGTTCGTGATTGTTTTGTTTTTACGAAACACAATTTTAAATATTTCTTAATTATTTTTTTAAGAGTTCCAAGTACATCGGCGAAATGTTGATATCATCGATAGTGAAACGTTCACTATCGTCAAGTACCGTAACTAGAAATATAAAAGCTTGAAGTACGTTTTTGTACTTGCAAACAATTCATAAAAATGATATAACTTATGGTTATTACTGATAAAGAATTTATTAAAAATGCTTTATCGTGAACTCAACGTTCACTAACGAACGGATATCTGTGATTATCTTAATATAATGTTGTCTCTACAATTTTCCATTATCTTTCACATAATAAAAAAATAATTTCACTGTTTTACTGTAATTACTGTTTTTTTTGCTACTAAAATAAATTAAATACATGTTTTTAATCTTTAACATCCTAGTTTTAGAAAAACAAAATATTTTACACCTGTATAAAACAAAGCAAACAATTTTATTTCAAAGAAAAATATTTAACATACGCAAATACAAATAAGATATTTTACATAATATAAAAATATATTATATGCTTTGAGCATGGCGAAACAAGAAATTGTATCCTTGTGCTCTCGTAATATTAGCTTTTAATATGCCATTAAACACTAACTAATAACTTTGCTTGTTTAATAATATGTTGAAACAATATAATACACATACCCATAATGTTTACTCATTGTAAACACACACACACACACATAATGTTTACTCATTGTAAACATTCATATGTGGAATGTGTGTTAACTAAACGATTGCCATTTTGCTTTTCTTTATTTACCCCACATCTCCGTCTCCTTATTCCCAAACTATAATCTTAATAATTTAAATATGAAATTGACATAAATAAAATAATTTCTAAAATCATGAGGTATAGAAATTTATTTATTTTAAATGTATTATATTATTAATGTACTATATTTCTCTTTACCAATTATAATACAACTACCAGCCTTTATAATCCATTATCATAAACTCAACGAAAAACTATCAAAAACACAACGCTACGCAAGAGACGAACGTTATTTAATTATCATAGAAATATCTTTTGTTCGAAAGATCATCAACTCATTAGTTTTATTAAAGATACATATATTTTTTTTTATTTATTTAATTAAGTATTTTACTGATAACATAACGAAGTATTATATTATTGTCTTCAAACTCAACGACTGGAGCTTTCTAAATTACGCAGATTATTACAAGATATCTTATTTATTAAGCTCCGTAGAATACTATACTAAATCTTAATAAAAGCAGATCAGCTAAAATACTACTCTAATATATCGTAGGAAATACAAGATCCATATGGGGAAAATAACTGAAAACGTTAGATCATAACAGTGTAATAACCACTCATTGGTACTTATTGAAATCTAGCATTAACCTAGCATAAGTCTAGGACCATATAAAACAGTCTTCAGAGTAGACAGGGATTACAGAAATAGTGTTCTAGACAACTTGTTATGCTATGCAGACTGCCTGTTAGACTATGCAGGAAGGACTTTGTGAAGTGTGCATATTATGTGATATTAACTTTAGTGCGAAGAAAAAGATTGGATATTCTTGAGAGTTTATCCTAAATTGCATGATTACCAGCACATACCGTTGGGATATAAAGCCACATTAGGAGATCGGTATGCAAACATTAAGTAAAAACGAAAAAGAGTGTATATACAAAAGATCGCAATAAGATAGAAGAAGATAACATAAAATTTAATAAAAATGAATAAAAGTAATCTTCATACATTAATTATATTAAATTGTATAATCGAGTAACTGAAAACTTTTATGCCACATTTCAAATGTATTAAACCAATTTGGTGAGGTGATATATTTTGAGAAGTCAATGTCAATTTCATTTTATCGTCAAAAATCAAAAAAGTTTAGGAATCAATTGCTGAACAGAAGCCTGTCGTACAAACCATTCCGATAATTATCCCAATGTCATTATGATTATGAACAAATTTATGCTGTTTTTACTAACTTCAAGTTGATAATCGCAAAGATTCGTACTATCCAGTCCATAGGTGATACAAAAATTACTAAAGAATATGATAAATAATCTCTTGGGCCACCATAACATATCAATATAATCATGTCTGATATCATTACCAAATTATACTGCACTGCTGAGACAATAGCCTCTGCGGTAGGAGGAGAAGGCCTAGTGCGGGTTGATTGATATTTTCCTTCATTATTTTTATTCCAGTCTATAAACCCAGCAGCTGGGAGCAGTTGTGGGTCGTTTTTTAAACAATTTAGTTAGTTTTTTACAAACTAGTCTACAGTGACAGTCTACAGGTTATTATAAAATACCCAGGTCAAATGCACCCATAATAAAGTCAAGAATCTAAATGCGAAAAGGTCATCCTTATCCTAATTTAGATCAAAAACAGTCAACGTCGTCCAAGGGACAAAGCTGATACTGCTAAAGTAAATTGATTTGAGCATAATCAACTTATTAGTGGTCCAAAATAGACATGCTGATCAAGCATAAAATAAGAATAAAAATATAACTTACCCAGTAGTTTACATGTAAGGTTATCGACCACTTGGCTATACTGTACCCTCGCGAGACAAGAGTACGCGAGCAGCATCATGCTCACATGGCAAATAAGTGTTCGGCCGTGCAGATTCCTGAGCTCCGGGAGCGAACAGTAAACAATCAATGTTAAGGCCAGGCAAACACTCGATATGCTATTTATCTGCATAAGAATGAAAAACACTAACATTAATAATAAAAAGAAACATAAGTAATGGTCAAGATCACAGTCATACGTCGGATCGATATCCAAATTAAATGGTCAATTTCCTCTTCATACATTTAATTTTTACACATTTAATCCTTTACCTTTAATTTATTTGCATAAGTGCAAGACCGAGAGAGAAAGAGAGAAAATTTAGAACCCGTTTCTTGTTGGACTAATTTATTTATATATGCAAGAGTTTTGGTATATTAAAAGTAACCAGCTGTTGCTATAAGCAAATTGACTTCCATCTCATTGATCCATACCATTGTTTCTCAGCCATTTTTATGTTGCGATCCACAAAAAAGCCCATTATAAAATTATAATAACATTTCAATTAATAGTTTATTGACACAAAGCAAGCTTTTTCATATAGTTATTACATGGTAATATTGAATTTTATAAAACCACAATAATTCCTTCAATAATCGTATCTTTCGTGTGCAGGTATTATTTATTCAACAGATTGCGACCCCCAGGTTGAGATACGATGATCTATACGGACAACGTCATATCCGTATGGTTATTGGTATTTGGAGAACTCACAATCTCAAATCGACCTATGGCGTTGTAGCATTTATTTCAGGAATCGCACGGTATTATAACATAATTAAATAAAATATCGTTTTCCAGACATGTAACCATTGAGCAAATGGTCCTATCTTTTAATTCGACTATAAAAAATATTAAAATTAGCTTATAATTCAGACTTTTAGTCAACAAACACAATTAAGATTACGTAATAACTACGGTAACATACAATTTTGTCAGAAAATGTTTCCATTTATTACTTGAATAAATCTTAATATCGAACAGTCGATAGTAATGCAGGCTAGATAAGCTGACTACTGAGTCATCGTGCCAAGTTTCGTGTTTCAATTCCAGGTATCTTCATATGCATATTCTTGCGGTCTTTTTTATCCTTCGGGCTGATGGCCGCTGTTGGCCCGAGGGCTTTTACAGTTTCACCGGGAAAGAAAGATGACCGAGCGCATCCTCTATTAGTGGGTAACTGGCACAAGGGCTCTCGAGAAGGAACCTCGACTTGGACCGTTAGCCTGTTCCGCGAGAGCGACTGACTCGAGGGTGCCCAAGAGGGCCTCGATCAGTTGCTTCTTACTATGGATTATCTAACTTAATATCTCTATTATTATTGACTAACTGTACCACTTCGGAATGCGTAAGAAGTGGCGCAAGAAACTCCAGTGATGCTTCCTTGACGAACGACCTTGTCGAACGCTTTCGCCACGTCGAGGATTGTTGCGGTAAGAAAATTATTCTTTTTGGATTATATCAAAATTTTATTTTGACATTTGACCTTCCTTCGTGTAGGATCACGGAGTGCAAAAAAAAGAAAATATACAAAAAATATAACTTAAAATTTACAAAAAATACGATCTTTAATAGCCTGGATGAAGTGGAGCTGATCTGCGAATAGCTCGTCACCGCTTGACAGCGTTCAAACTTTAGCGCACTCGACTTTATTGACACGTGCTTCATTATGCGCACAAACAGAGAAATAAAAATTAATAATGTAAAATACCTACATCGCCATTTCATAGAAATATATTTTAATAATAACAGGTATTTTGATGTTGAAGGAATACCATAAGGAAACCTGCCGACGAAATTAAAAAAAATATTTTCGAACAAATATATATACATTTGTGGACTTGAAATGTAGGTATATAACATGTATGTACAAAAGGACCTTTATTTGAACAAATAATATCAATGATATGGAATGAATGTATTTAATTGCCTCATAACTCTTAGAGATACGTATGTGCAAATTCAAGTAACAGGTCCCGATGCCGAGGTATTGGCCTAATTGCTACAGAGGAGAACAATGATCAAAGGTTTAAAATTAAAAACCTTTAATCTGCAGCCTATGGTTATAAGCCTTGGAAATACATTATTATATGATTTTGTCGAGGCCACAACCATTGCTTTAAAATTACCTTTCACAATATGAATATAGGGAATAAACCATGATGCTTTCGTATATTAATAAAAGAAAATATTGTTTTGTTTCATTTAAAACCGAGAATTCACAGTATTTTAATTATGTTAATTACAAGTGTTACGAAATAGTCAGGAAGCGTCTTTCGGTAACTATTAAATAATTTAAAATTACAGTAGATTAGATTTAGAACTTATTAGAGGTTACAATTAAATTATTAAAATAGCTCCAATCTTTTCCTGCATAGTTCAAAAGAATGAATTGAAAGCATTTTTTTTTGAGAATAATAAATGTGTACGGTGTAAAGTATTAGGTATTTACCTATGAAATTGCCGTTCTTCAGTATTGGCCATTTCAAACCAAAACCAAGTTTTATTGGCTGTGAATTCTAAATTCAAATTAATTTTGTTTTAAATGACATTCTTTTTATAAAGTCAGTCTTTTGTTTATAGATTAGCTTTGTATTTTTATTACGTTTGAACATTTTTTGTCATAATTGATACTTTAAAAATTCGTGTAATTATGGAATATGAGTTCCGTCGTGGCATCAACGCAGCACAAACGGCACGTAACATCAACAACGCATAAACCGTTATTGGTTTGCCCGGTTCCGTTCTGGAAATTTTGATTTGAAAAATGAACCTCGTAGTCGTCTGGACTGTTTGGTCAACAATGATGAATTAAAGGCGTTGAGACCTGCCTCGCGCTGTTCAACAGGCACAGAAATGAAAGAATTTTGAACTGAATTGTTACGTGCGACGAAAAGTGGATTCTGTTCGAAAATGGAAAGCGCTCAGCAAGTTGGTTAGATCCTGGTTCAGCACCGAAGCAATGCCCTAAACGAAAAATGACCTCTAGAAAGTTGATGGTCACTGTTTGATGGTTTAGTATCAGTGTGATTCATCACAGTTTTTTACCAAACGGCATGAACAATACTGCAGATGTGTATTGTGAAGAACTGAAGACAATAATAGAGAAGCTCGCACATCTGCAACCGGCTTTGGTCAATCGGTCGTCCCCGCCGCTCCTACACGACAACGCGCGACCCCGTCCTGCGCAACAGACAGTCTCCAACCTGCAAGAGTTGGGGTTGGAAGCTATCCCTCATCCACCGTACTCACGACCTTGCACCCACCGACTATTACTTTTGCCAAAATTTGGACAACTTTTTAGCGGGAAAAGAATTCAATTCCCGAAAGAGAGGCAGTACAAAATGCCTCTGAAGAGTTTGTTGCCTCCAATCCAGCAGATTTTTACAAGAAGGGCATCAATGAACTACCACTGCGTTGGCAAAGATGCATCGATTACATGGGTAATTAACCCATGTAATCTTTGAATTACAGAAATAAAAAAGTTTGAAAAATAAATACTTTAACTTATTTCATACAAAACGGCAATTTCATTATTAAATTAGACACCTATTAACTAAAAAATATCATCTACATACATTGGATTCTATTATATTAAATAAAAGAAACAAGAAATAATGAGTTGGGGAAAAAGATTTTTCGTATTTCATATCGTAAAATCTCTTTGGTTGTACTATGTGTATCTGGCTAGTTTATTTAATTTTAACAGAAAAATGAAAATTAAATTAGTTTTCCCGCCATTTTTCTATTGTTTTTCTGTCCGCTAAAATAAGTAAATCCAACGAGGGAATTCGATACACCTAGAAGTTTTATTACAAATAAGTGAAAAATGCGACACAAGCCGCGATAAAAAATTGTGATGTTTATGGACTTCGCAGTGCCAGTAAGAGTAGCACAAAATTTTCTTATAAAGCGTTTTCAGTCCGGGAACTTTGATATCAAGGATGAAGCTCGCTCTGGTCGATCTGTTACAGATATAGTCGATGCCAGTTTTGAATAAGAGGAGCAGGATCGGCATATTAATAGTTACGACATAGCTGAAGCACTAAGAGTTGGCCACAAAACAGTTTTGACGAACGAAACGTAATGAAACTACTTGTTGCAATTTTTTGATCGGAAGTCCCAAAATTGCTACAGCAATGGGATTATGACTACCTACAAATGGCAACAAGTTATCGAACAAAATGGCACATATATATTAAATGTTAATATACTATAATAAAAATATCTTAAATTTGTATATAAAATACGAAAAACATTTTTTCCCCGACCCATTATATAGGAATAGTCAGCGGGGGATAGAGAAATTCAATTCTTACATAAACACGAACATGAATTCAATACTCAAAACAAACATGTTTTCTTTTCACATATGAATTGTTAATTCTTCATTCTGTTACAAGTTATATATTACGAGAACTTTACTTTTGTTATACGGCGGGAAATGCCTTATCCATACCTGTTCATGCGGATAAGACGTGCTATGTGGGATTTTCACTTATTATTACCCGTTCTTTTTTATCTTTGTCACATACGGCAGAGCCATGGGAACACTCAAGCTAACAAATACGGTCCTGCCATCGCCTCCCCTCAGGGAGTAACCGGGAGAAGGGGCTCCACCTCTGTAGGCAAGATGCAAAAACGGGTGCGCCAACCTACATGGCCCCTATCTCAACGTGGGCAACGGACTCCTGATTCCGTGACTTGGAAAAAAAAATTCTGGCTTCCATCAGAATTTTTTTTAATACTTTGAGTGTAATAGAGCACACAGTTCACCTGGTGGTAAGTAGTTCCTGCGGCTTATGACATCTACAATCGACAAGGAATCATAATGGAGATGCGTTGTCACCCTTGAGGACTGAGTTGGAATGCCTCGTCACCAATAATAAAGGTCTCCGGATCCCTTCACTCACCAGACAAAACACAGCAGCATTATGCTGCTATTTCACGCTGGTATTCTGTTAGGTTACACCGGTCGAGCTGACCCATTCATTCTGCAGCTAGAAACTGCATCGTAGCTACCACTATAGAAATATTCTATAAAAAAGAATAGAAAATTTTTGCGATCTTACCACAAAAGCCACACGGAAGTCTTTTATTTTCACTTCTGCAATGAAGCAGAGTACTGCCCCATTAATGACATCCTCCTGTGGGCAATGTCGTCGATCGAACATTTCCAGACAGTAGTCGTTAGAGATAGAAATTGATGATTCCAGCCAACCCTCTGGAGTCAAGCGATGTCGGTCACGTGGGTCCGATCTATTGAGCACAAATCGTCCTTCAGGACAATCGAGCTGCGTTCGAACTCCCAATATATCTAACAAAGGTAAAACTTTACATAAATTTCTTGAGGATATCATGCATTTTAAAATGGAACGTAATCAACCCAGTAATTAAATGCAGGCACAGCTTTAAATAACGGAATCTGGAATACATCGTATTTGAGTTATTTGTTGATAACTGTGGTTGTTGAAAATAATCCGAATCTCATAAGTAGAAGTACGTTAACCTTCTTTTTTATACATCAAAAGTATGTTACGATGAAATAACACTAAATATAAAATTATACACGTTGAAAATTTCATTTAATCATTTTTATACTCTCTTGAGCAACGTAAACATATGTATCAACAAGATCTACTAGAACCATAAAGATCAAAAGACCAAAAAAAAAGTTAAGGAGATTACTAAAGATTGATTTTATCATTACTTACTATAATCTATCTTTAACAAATTTAATACAAGTTTTACTTAAGTCTAATTCAAATATTTATTTCTTATATTTAAATATAATTAATTTAAGCAATTAAGTAAATACGAATAAAGGTCTAGTCCTTCTATGAATAGTCTGATTAGATCGAAAGGGATAAAACATTCATCATTTGTGTAGTAGAATCAGAAAACATAACATGCTTATAAACTTATTTCATGTACGCTAAAATATATAAAAAAATATTAACATAAGTAATAAATAGATTTGTACTTATGAACTGACTGAATATAACATAATAATAATATAATATAATATAAACTGCAATATAAAATGAAATTAAATAGCGTTTAGTTCATATTGCGTAAGAATTACGAACATAATTCTTAATTTTTAGAATTCATATTTTTTATATATAGACGACATTATTCATCATAATCACCATAACAGCCTGTCGATAGTCCACTGCTGAATTTATCAATACTATACCATTAAAAACTAATATATGTAATAATATCATTCTGTTTTTTAAGTAGATAAAACGTTTTCTATCATTTTATCAATTTGATAAGAAAACATACCAGTGATAAATTAAGTAAGCGAGTATAAAAATAAAGAACAGAACGAAACATACCTGTCAAACCTACGTAATCACGTTTTAAAGGTTCTAAATAATTTGTAGAGTTCAAAAAGTCCTGCTCATCGATGTTAGGTGTGCAGCTACTAACTAAACTGCTACATCTTCGTACTTTATAATGATATCCTTCGGGACAACATTTGCGTATGCAAAATGCGCTAAATGCAGCACAGTTTCGAGTGCAAACCTTAGCAACTGTTCCTGTAATACCATATCCTTGATCAATACACCACTCTCCTTGCATCAAGGTGCCACCTTTACTTTTCTCCTTTTTATTCCACGCCCTTAAATTGCTTCCTTCTATAAAAAATGAATAATCTTTGTCTCTTAATTCAACAGCATACTCATCCGATTTGCACTGCAACCCTATGTCAACTTCGTATATATAACTTTTTGTCAAATTTAAACGTTTAATAAGCCACTCTTCATCACCACTATCCATAGTGTTTCTACACCTGTGATATTCTACGTCAAAACCTTGGCCTTTAAGGCAGCATTTTCGTAAATGGCTAATTTGTAGCTTTGATTCAGATTTATTCGCAGTCTCGTTGCTTGAACAAGATAATCCTATTGTTTGTGGAACGTTTTGAGTCAAAGTATCATTGATAACTTCACCTATTAATCTATCATAGCAGTTATATGGAGAAGTTAGCAACTTGGTCTCTAAATCAACTATATTCATTTTTTGCAAGCCATCACAAAGCACTGGCATACCGTGATCAACAGTTATATAACGTTCTTCACTTATCACCATTGGAGAATAAGAGATATTGTAAGATTCCTCTATCTTCTGTCGGTCCTTACAATGAAAATGATCGTCATCCGCTACCACTTTAACAAGGCTCTGGTGCCTCGGGCAACATTTACGAAAAACAATTGGTTCAATATCACCAAAATCATCACCAATTGCGCCTACCACAAGCAAAACACACACACACATCAGGGTCCACATGGTGGGTGAAGCTCGCCGCACTCTTCCCCCACTATTATATTTGATATAGTTACAACAGATGGTTAGTATCGGTCACCGCGGAATTCATTGTTTATTTAGCGAACGAAGTTCGGAGCGTGCGGCGTAGGTCGGCGGCGGCGGCTGAGTGATGCCAAGCTCTGACTCGGAACGCCTCTATAAGCAGGAGGCTGATATGGCCTTGATAATTGCAGTGCTGTTTCCCGCACCTCACCCTAATAGCCCATTACACACAGAGTATATATATCAAGCTTAAAGTAATGGAATTCCGAACTTTACATTAATAATAATACCGCATCAATGCTAACTATATCTAATATTTTTGAATTATAATATTATATATATTTGTATTATTTATACAATATTAATATATATATCAAAGCTACGAGTATACTATACTGTAACTAATCGACCAGTTAACAAACAACAAGCTAAATACGATATAACGACAACGCTGGCGATTCATCGCCAATCAAATACTGATAACCGTGAAGTGATCGATTGATTACTAAGAACTCATGCGTGATATTTATTTCATGAACTCATAATTTGTATTTGATATAATATTAAAATTAACTTGAGAAAATAGAATATTATTACTGGATTTTATTTGGTTCACTGTGACCGCGTCTTAAATGTACAGGGCGAAAATGTCTCAAAGTCCCCGTATAGACTCTCATATAAGAGTAAGTGGTTTAAGAAAAATGCTAGAAAATTACACTGCCGTTACCAACATTCTTCACGTATCGTGGTCCTGGCATATAAAATTAGCGTATTACATGGAAAATATTCCAAAAAAGTGGTAGTCTGTTGGAGCAATGTCAGGGTCCGTGGGTGTCGGAGACATTCCAATCGCAGCACCTCTAATTTAGCGACCATCTGAATGAATGGGGTCTAGCGTTGTCATAAAGTAGCAGTAGGCAACTGACCAGTTTCGGTTGTTTAACGGCTAGATTTACCATCATGGTTTGCAATTGTTGACAATACATATCTGCCGTAATCGTCTGGCCAGATCTTGGGAAGCTGTAGTATATGATACCAGCACTGGTAAACCAAACATTCACCAGTACCTTTTTTTGAGTTAATTTGTTCTCTTGTTGTGATTCCTATCTAACTGTTCTTAACGTTACAGGAAATCGGCAACATAGTGCTTGTGATCTGATAATATCTAGCCGCAAAAAACATGACCCACTGGATCATGTCATCTTCGAGAAAATTCCAGGGCAAGTTAGAGTAGCAACATAGTTTGAGTAGTCAACCGTCGAGCGAAAGCCAGCATCTTACAAACGTCAACAACGAACAGAAAGGATGTTTATAACAAATGGAAATTATATAACATATTAATTTACATCTCTGTTAGGTAATTCGTCATATATGCAAGACATATGCTCGGTCTTTTTCCTACTCATCTTCAAACCACTCCCGTTGATAGCTTCAATCCTTAAATCGAAATCTCTTTTGGATTTCGTTTTCATAATCGGCTATAAGTACTGCATCCTGTGCTTGTAATATATTCCAAGACAGTGCAAGTGCAAGCAAGCTCTTTCACATCCTTTGGTTACATAGTCCGTGGTCGTATAAAACAGGCTAAGGGCTGACCCTTGATATACTCCAACTGTAATTGCAAATTTCTCACTCGTTCCTACTGCAGTGAATAAATGTAAGTGTAATATCAGTGTGAGGTTTCTTTTTTTTTTCAGACTGATGGCCGCTGTTAGCCTGAGGGCTTTTACAGTTTCACCGGGTTGAGAGGTGACCGAGCGCTTATGGCACTCAGTCGAGTCCTCTATTAGTGGGTAACCAGCACAAGGGCTCCCAAGAGCGAGCCTCAGCTTGGACCGTTACCCTGTTCGGTGAGAACGTCTGAATCGAGGGTGCTCGAGAGGGCCGAACCTCGGCCCGGTCAGTTGCTTCTCACTAAGAATTATCTAAATTAATATCACTATTATTATTATTACTGGCTATCTGTACCACCACTACGGAATGCGTGGGCACTGGAGAAGTGGTAGTACAGACAGGTATTGACTGGAGACAGGCCTGCGACATGGCGGTATCGCGAATAACCTTGTTTGCGACGCCCTCGCCGTCGGCGGGGGCGATATGAGGGTGCAATGTACGTGTGTAGTGTTTTAGGAAGGGATTTGGCCCTGGTGGTTGCGTCGTTGGGGACGTCGAGGGCGCGCCTCCGTCTTCTTCGGACGTGGGTGAATCCATGATTCGCGATGAGATTGTAAGTGGCGGCACTTACAATCAAGGGTTTGGGTGTGTGACGGCAGAGTCGAAATATCGGTGAGAAGCCTGCATCAGGTACTGAGCTATGGTCGGCAGCTCAAGATCTATGTGTAGATTTTCATTACGCAAGAACCATGGCGCACCGGTTGCCGTGCGCATAAAACGATTATGTATTACCTGAAGTCGGTGAATGTGACGCATGCGCAAAAACGGGGCTTGCGTATGTCATTATGCGTCGGATGCACGCTTTGTATAGTGTAATTTTATTACGCAGACATTTTGCTATTTTTATTGAGTAACGGGTGCAAATTGCAAAGTGTTGTTGGTGTAGAGTGTGTATAAAATGGGACCTAGGACGGAGCCTTGTGGTAACTCGGAACGCGTTCCCTCGACGCGGTACCGAAAGGTGCGAGTGTGGAGAAAGTCTCGTACGATTAGTGTGAATCGATCTGACACAGCTCCATAGTATAGGTATGACCGAGCTCATATAGTTTGTATATGAGCCCGTTGTGCTAGACTTTGTCGAAAGCTTTCGCCACGTAGACGAATGCCTCAGTTTGGTGGCCCCGAAGGAATTTACTGAAAATGTTCTCCGTGATGCCCAAACTGCTCATTGATTGGTAGCCCTCGGGACAGCATGAAGTCCTTGAGGCGGGTGAGGATGAGCCTTTCATATACCTTACCCAAGACTTTGAGTAGGCTTATAGGTCGATAGGCTGGATGGATCGGTTGGGTGTTTCCAGGGCTTAAGAATACCTATGCGTCAGCTTCCTTCCAAGCGTTCGGGAAGGTGCCTTTGGATATGGCCGCGTTGTAGATTAACACCAGTAGGTGCAAAATGGACATGGGTAGTAGTTTTATCACCTTGTTGGTGTTAAGCGATGTATTTATCAGATACAATCTGTGCTTTTAATGCTTCTATCCAAATTAAATTACCATTGTTGATTCCTAAATTATTCAGGAGCAACTTAATGCCGTTTATAGATAGATGCACTATAGCGCTCGCTGTTTCATATCGCTCTCAAGACCATAAAATTTACTACTCAAAACTAACGGTTGTTTATTTACACTCCTCATGTAATTTATTAAACCAATACAAGCGCCGTAATGCAATGTATTATGTTTTGCATACTACGTTTATTTAATTATAGGGAACATTTTATTATAATAATAACAAAATACGAAATTAAGTGAATTAATTTTATTAAAATTATTTCATATTGTATTTCGCTGAACGTTGCTGAAACATACGTAATGTTTTAACTATCAGTAGGTATTGGGCCCATTAGTAAGGGCCATTATTAAGAAGCTCGATATTATTTAGAGGATGAACGTAATACAAACATTATATATATTATAATTAATTTATATTTAAAATTAATATTATCATGTAATAACGGTTTTTAAAAATCAACTATTTTGCCTTATTTAGAAGTCACTTACCACAGATTTTAAAGAAGTTACATGTTTGATTTGTTTTCGATTAACTCGAAAACTACCAGACAGGGCTTGGGCAGACGGTACTATGGGGTTGGGTTGCTAGGGTTCAAATTAAAAAGAAACACGTATATTTGATTGCGTTATGACGGCGAGGTGCTAAGCTAGTTTTTTTATTTATATATATAATAGTATAACAAAGCAACTCGTACGTGATCACCGCTGCTCATAAAAATCCGACACACAAAAGGAGTTGCAGATGCTGTAGTTCTATTACTAATACCCTAATCCCCTAATACAATTTTTTATATAAAAAATCAGAATCAGCTGATGTGATTTAAGTGATCACGGCAGAATCCATCCTTGAAAAAACTACCTTGTTATCAGTAATTAAGTTTTCTCCGGTTTCTCTTACTTACCCTACGCCATAACAAAAGCGCTGAGTTCCTATTTTTCACTACGCTTCCATAAATATATATATATATATATATATATATATATATATATATATATATATAGTACGAAGTTCATTCCAAAAGAACAGTGTTTGTTCATCACAGACAAGTTACATTATTTTTATTGTAAATTTAATTTGTCTGAGAATTTACAAGGAATTGGCTCAAAACAATGTAGTTCACACGACTTGATTTTCTAGGTAAGACTTATTATGACTATAAAAAACGTTTAAAGCTGCATAAATGGTCTAAGATAAAACCTTTTAGCCACAACTATTGATGTGGTTTTTTTTTAGCTGCGGCATGAATAGGTAGGCCTGACCGGGGAAGGACTACTAGCACAGAATAGCAGCCCAACATATGAACGTAATGCAGCTGTCTTACAATAGGTATGTGTAGAGTTCCGGAGACCTTTATAAACTCGTGACGAGGCATTCCGTCTCAGTCCGCAGGGATGACAACGCATCTGTATAATTATTATTTATCGAAGACGAATGTGGATGCGAATTGTGGGGTCCTTTGCCTCAATTCAATAAAAAAATCATTTTTCAAGTGAGATGATCGAATATGTAATAAAACCAAAATTTAAAACCCTGTTTTTTATTTAATAAATTGTACACATACAGATCATTGCAATTATGGTTACAATATTTATAAAAGAATTTTATTGACTTGAAATTCAAATTGGAATTAAAAATGTTCTCAGCATTTAATTTCTAACAATAAATTATTCATTAAAATAAAAAGTTCTAAAAACACTTTATTAAACAGAACTTCTTAAAAATAAAGCTTTCGTGCTGATTTTTCATCACCTTTAAACGATGTTAATTTTTATACATTCTTGTATGTTCAAGAACAAATATCATTTCATTTAATGACATCCACAAGTCTTTACAACCATGTTCTTGTATTTGCGCAGTATCACATTGGAATCGTCTGTGTAGTACAACACCGATATAGTTGCCAATTTGATTGGTGCACAAGACGGCTTCGGCACCTATAACAGGAACATATTCATTATAATGTATGTGTGTATAAACGTATGTGTGTTTCTACCCCACATCTACAAAGGTAATCCGGCTAATACCGATGCACAATGATTTGTTGTGCCTAGGTTTTAATGTTACCACATTGACATCACTTCATTTATTTTTAAAGTTGGCCATTTACAAATACGTTTTGGATCTATTGCCACAGGATATAGTGTACATGTTGTTACGAAAGTTCGAGGTATACATATATCGGTTCCTAAACAACGCAGGCGTGAGATCGAAAACCGCATTACTAAGCATAATGCCTATTCCAACGATTTGATATTTATATTATATGAGAGGAAATATCAAAATGCATCAATAAAAAGGCCTAGATGTTTCATCATTAAATAAGCTCAGGCAAAAGTGAACCGTTTTTATTTAGATAAGGTTGTTTCGGTTACGTTAGATTAGAAGGAACCAAATTGTGGTAAGTAGCTAAAACGTATCTGGAATATTCCAAAAAGGGCTAAGGACAGGAATAAGCTCCCCTGTAACATTTCGTGATCTTAATAGTTTCATTGCCAAACAAAGAACACAAAATGACCATTGATACGATTATACTTTTATATTGAGCGCTTAATGATCTATACTCGGAGTTTAGTGTTCATTAATCAAAGAGAAGACTATTGAAAAACACTATAAATATAGAAACCAGCTTGAGAGGAAGCGGAAAGTGAAAGAACCAGGGCCTGAGGAGATCCCAAATCCAAGTAATGAGGAAAAAGTTATTACAGGCCCTTCGTTCGGTCGACAATCACTGTTCAAAAATAGAAAAGAAATATTGGTCTTCCCTAGAGCAGGGATTAGGCCTGTTGAGGCTGTACATACGGTCCTTGAGGACTAGATGAACATGCGGCATAGATTACTGACTTCTAACTTGTGCAAGTACTTTCTCTTTCTCTTTCTTAACTGTACCGTTCATTCGGAAGAAATGCAAAAATGAAGGCTACCATTATGGCGTTGCGATGAGAAAATGTATCCTACATTGGGAAAGTGCCCAGTTTTGACGGAATTGGACGTTAATACGTGACAGTAGTAGGGACATTATTAAGTATAACCTTCGTTAGTTAAAATGACTTCGAAATCGAGAGATCATGGCACGGCGCGCAATCATCATCTATCATAATTTCATCTAATATCACGCAAGAATGCTACGGAAACAGGTAGTCTGATTTTAGGAGTTGAGATTCATTGCCATAGAGCCGGACGCAGGATGAGGGTATACAATGCCCCCTTCCATCAAATCCTCATAACTGATACCTACGCAGCGGACACTGGCTGATCCGTTGCCTCGTAGCTCAGCAAGCCTGATACGATAAATAACACTAAGCCAACCGAAGGGTAAACAACAGACTCAAAACGACAAGTGAGCCAAATAAGAATATAAAGCATAACAATATAAAATAAATAAATAACGTTAGTGATCACACAGGCAATTAGAAATTATCATCAAGTTTTGAAAGAAGAGACGAAAATATACGAAATACTTTCAAAAAATCAAAACTCAATATGTAAGGATAGTAATAGATAGTTCATCAACGAACAAGGGGGTTACCCGAGCCACGTACCATGAATATTTAAATATTATTTAGATATATTTAATGCTAACAATTAAAAAACTCACCTGAGTGGGGTTTAATAAATGCACTAACGTTTGTACTATGGCATGATTTGTAGCATTTTTATGTGCATTTAGTGGAAAGTTGCATTCGCCGCTGCAGTAATAAGCACTGTAGCCATCCGGCGCGATTATCCAGTCCTGAAAGTTAAATGACGATAGTGAAAGTAGACCATTTATGTATTATGGAATTATTTAAGAATTTCAAATAACAAATTTTTGCGCCACTGCCCTGCTACTGCCTGGTGGGGCTTCGGGCTTTCGCGATAAGGACCGCCGCTGCGCGTATTTCGCATTACCCTCGTAATTGTATTTAATTTAATTTATTGACTAACCAGACGTAGACAAAAATAAATATCCCACATAAAAATAATATTTTATTTATTTGCTCTCTTAAGGTTAAGAAAATAAATAATAAAATAATGTGTTATGTGTCTTGTGAGAGCCTGGTGTTAAGACTCTCGCCTCATGTGAATATATCATAAAACACAACATTGCAGTTTTAGTTTCATCAAATTATACTACATATAATGTTATAATAACAAAATAGAGAAGACAAAAATAGGGTGTTTGTACCATAATCGACTTAAGGGATTGCCCATTTGTCATTAGCGACTCAGTTATTAAATATACCAAACCTAATAGCCATTTAGTAATTTATTTTCATAATTAATATTTATTAGTAGAATATATTACTATAATCTTATTAAACCTATTGTTGGGAAGAGTACCAAAATAATAATAGTACTTCCGAGAGAAAGCTGAATAAAAAAAAAAACGTACGCTGCACATCGCTGTAGTAAATAGAACTGACCATATCATATTATATATTGGTATAGGTCATTGGTATAATCTGTAATGCTAATATCAATATGACCATAACAATAATATTTTCAAATTGTGAACATCGCTCTCTAAACAGTAATTTAATGGTGTCATGAATCCGTCGGTGTTATATTTTGACGGTGGCCAATATATGGCGTATATTGAATATGTATAGTGTTATTCGACTGAAGCGTATGTGCATTAACATGATAAAAAGATTAAAAAAAAATTTAATACTGTAATATCCTAGTAAACATAATTGAATATATATATATATATATATATATATATATATATATATATATATATATATATATATATATATATATATGATAGTAATCTAATTAAATTATGTAAATGTTTTTCTTCTAGGATTTGAACCGCAGGTTTACCTTTCTGAAAGCTGTCCAAATCGAAGATATTTTCGTGATATCGTACCGATTCCCTCACTTAGTAATATAGACGTCTCTTTGGCTGTTACATATTCCCAATAATCGACTATGGTGACGTATGCTACTTTGACCTGAATGCAGATCACCTCAATAAGCTTGACCGACTTCTGAATAATTGCATTCGATTTGTTTTCAATCTCCGTAAATGCGACCACGTATCGCTATATCGATCACAACTTCAGTGGTTACCTATCCATCAGCGTCGATCGCTAAGAGCTCTAACGACACTATTTTCTCTTATGGATTCTTCTTCTACTCCTACTTATTTGTCTTCTCAATTTCAATATCTTAGTTCCGTCAACAATAAAAATCTTCGTTCGCCGCATAATCGTCTTCGACCTATATCCTCCTCATCGTACTGATTTCATTCACTCATCATTCTTTGTTCAATCTATTCTCCTGTGGAATGCGCTACTTTTCGAATTCAGAATGGCTAAAAGTCGCTTAGAGTTTAGACGTAAAATTCGAAGGCATTTGTTGGAAGTAGCGTCAGCAGATTCACTACATCGATAATAATTATGTATATATTATTTGGTATTATAAATTCCTAAGATAATATATAATGATATGTATATATAATTGTATAAGTATTTAGATGTACTGCATGTTTCTTTTTTCTTTATTATTATTCATCTGTCCCTCCCTTGATTTCTCTGAACCCTCCCAAGGTTGACTGGCAGATAATGCCTTAGGCATTAAGTCCGTCTCTGTGCATATGTTAGTTGTACAAAAGTTTATAAATAAATAAATAAATATTCCGTGATATACAGAGCTGGTCACATAAATAAAGCTACACACAACTATATTATAGTATTATCAATATTGGAGATAAGTATTATATCTACATTAATTACTATTAATCTTTACATTAACGCTATATTATTAAAATAAAGAAAATAAAAAAAAATCTATTTTAAACCAATCACAAACTTTTTTGATATGCTTATTGCTTGCCACCTAATTCTATATGTTTCATGTTCTTAACTTAAATGTTTAAAACAATCAGCCCTCTTATTTTTTTTAATTTTCCTGGTAATTTTCGAAAAACGCACCTAAAGCAAAATCTAACTTATAGTGATATTTATTTTGATATCATTTTGAACTTTTACAATTTTATGAGAAAAACCTAAGTTTGCGATTCCTCTACAAGGAATATCAATCTGAATTTTAATGAGAAAGGTCTATAGGAAAATTGCGAATCACTTGCGATGCTCTATAGATATTCCAATTAATGTTATCAATGATTTCAAGAAGTTTAACACAACTAAAAACGTACCTAGAAAAACTAAGACCTAGGAAAACCACCCCACGTAAAGACTTAAGAATGATATTGTTAGCTAATAAGAACCGTTCAAAACATCAGAGCTTATTCGTTTGGAAGTATTTGGTGCTGGAAGGTCGAGAGATGTGACAGCAAGAACAATTTAGCTGATGAGTATGTGAGGCAAACTTATTTGGAAGAATATTTCGTTTATAGAAAACAAATATTAAAGCTAGATTACATATGCAAGAAAATAAAGACTGAACGTCTATACTATTACTATTTCAGATGAAAACAAAATAAATATGATTAATTCTGATGGAAAACAATATGTATGACGTCCGCCGAATAAAGAAATGGATCCAAAGTTCTGGACATGGTGGACGTGTTAGGCAAATTGTAGGCAATATGATATAAGGATAGATTCTAGTACAAGAATATTTTAGAACCAACTATGTTTCCATATGCAGAGGAAAGTTTACCAGTGGTTAGGACTTTCTAACGAGACAATTGTTTATTTCTTTCTCTTTTCATTATTAGATTCCTTGTATTTGTTGACAAATTATTCTTTTCTGTACGCGGATAAGCGATTAACGACAGCACTTTGCGATGAATTATCGTCATGAATTTCTCCCTCCCGATAATGGGTTTCATCCACAGAGCGGATTAACTTTTTAATTTAATAAAATTTCACCAGTCTTCGTTTTCGATTGATGAATGAAATTGAAATGTTCCAAAACATATGCTTTGGGACATTCACATGGACATGTCTAATTCTAATTCTTTTATATATTATTATTATGACAGTTCTCTTTCTCGATCACGGCCATGTATTGGAGTAATTGCAAACAAATGAGTCCATACTATCTAATTTCTTTTAGGCCTGAACCTCATATAACATTCTACTTACCTGCCATTCTAAATCCTTAAAACTGACATATAATGTTTGGATTTCACAGCTTCTCGTTGTCCAATGTGACGTGTCTGAAATAAATTTACATCTTATAAGTTGAAGATAAACATCGTTTCATTCGTCGTTTTCGAAAAATTTTACGTAAAGATTCAGTGTCGTAAGGAATATTAAAAATTTGCAATACATAAATATTGTTCTTCTGGCTGGGAATCGAACCCAAGACCTGCGACGCAGCAGCCAAGTATTCTAGCCATTGTTAAACTATTAGTCAGTACGTACTAAAATAATTGTAATTCCAAATTAAAAATATAATAAAAATACAATATAACGTATTACTAATAAAACATAATCACCTGTCAAAGGGTTCCTCAGATAATTGTCGGAATATCCATGAGAGCGCCATCGTCGTGCTTCACGCTTTCGTCGGGCCCCAGCGTCCCAACCACCAAGCTTAGGTCCGTTCTTGAAAAACGCAACCAAAAAGGGCTGTTTTCCATCAGCACTAGACCCCCTAGGTTCTTCCAAACCTATTTCTTCTGGCTTGACGTGACGCTCTGTATAGACGAGAAATATACAAGTAGAATTAAGCAGGGAACGAATTCGATAGCTTCATTAAATTGACAATAAGTGTAAATTTGTGAAGACAATGATAGTTGTTTGCTAAGATATTGTTACGAACTGTAGGGTTCGCTGGATAGAAAATAGCCTTTAACGTAAAAGTAATTTTCTTGAACTAAAAGGAATCACATGTAACACATGTAACTTTATAAATAATCCATAGGAAAATCACTAGTCGCTTTTAATTCTCTCCAATGTGCAATCCCTTGGTAACGTAAGCAAAACTGTCCGTAGCTCTGTTTTTTGTGTGTATGTCTATTATGTGTGATACCTTTAGTCCAGTGAACTCTACAGCTTTACCAAAATATACAACAGAGGGGGGTGATATGCATTCCGAGGGCCCCTTTTAAGGACCCCAGCTCGGAACGCTACGTTTAAGGGTGGACAAGTCGATCTAAAAGCGGCCTAGATCACTAGTGAATCTCGTGTAGGCCGCCTGTGTCCTCCTTTAACCCGTTACAATATGTATTAATGTAACGGGTATGATAATGTATCTAAGAAAAAACAAAAAAGAACAATTTAAGACTTTTTAATCCGCTAACTTAAAATTATAATTTCGTGTTTTTACTGGTAGTAAAATAATGTTGTACCTCGTTCCCAGATGTAGGATGTAAATAGATTGGCTAGATTGAAGGAGCGCGACGTTCTTAGAAAATTAAGAGAAATATACTGCGTTTCCCAAAGTGAGTAATAAAATCGAAGACAGGGTTACTCTTAATGAGTATTTTTAACTTAATCCTCTGAGGTGACAACGCCAGGTGCATTTAATAGATTCTTTATCAAGTATTGGTATATGGGACCTTACGAATAAGTAAATAGAAACTGACGTTAATGATAAATCGCAGTCTGCTTACTCATTTAACACACCTAAAACCTGACGTGACTTGCATATAAAATATCCCTGTTAAGGTTGGTTGTTTGTCCTAGCTGTAAATAGTTTGATATAAATTTATATATCGAGATTTTTTTTTTAAACAAGCCGTTGCTTGGCAACACCTTCCCGGAAAGCACTACATACATTTGACCTATGGTGTTAGGCCTTCTGCACGCGCAGGCGGACTGCGGAGGACAGGAGGGACACCCTTTTCCCTGCCTTTCGCAACTGTTATGGACTCGGGAAGCGAGATGAGTGATGGCATTATGAGCGTCACTCTTTCTCCGTTCTCTGCTACTCAGGGGCAAAAAGGGCGTTAGAGCCAGAATAGAACAGATCTCCCGCACGAGCTTGAGATGGCTAGTTGTTCCTAATGCTCGCTTTCCTGGCCCTCATGACGTCCGGGCTTCTGCAGAAACACTTTCGTACAAAGTGTTTCGGTAGACCTACTGTTAGGCGGTGTAGAGGAAGGTGGAGCATCGTGGAGTTTTAATCGGTGAAAGTCATACATAACCCGTCCAACTCCATTTCCAACACCAGGACTGGTATCCGGCATTTCCATTTCGATGTATAACAAAAAAGTATTTATCAAATATCCCACCAGATTATAAATGTTACTTGATATATTAACCAAATGATACCAAAAAATCACCCATTAAAATAGTATTTGTTTTACCTGGTTGTGAATGAGGGTGAAGCGTAATAAAAAAACCACGATTTTCAGTGGGTTCGGTGAGCCAAGCCGACATCGCTGTAGTTACGTTCAATTCCAGCCAACCTTCGGCACCTGCGCTTGTATTCACCATTGCCACACGTTCCATTTGTAGGCCTCTGAGAAATACAAAATATGTAAATTAATTCAAATTACTTTTATTTCCATCAATAGTTTATACCTACACAGTTTTAACCAAAGTCAAAACCTTAGTACCAAAAGTTATTGGGGGGAATATTAGGATTTCCAATTTAAAATAATAAGACTAATTGTACCCGACATCTTATTACAGAAAATAAATATTTTACATAATCAAAATATGGTAATAAGATATGTTCATTCGACTCAGGGAGAACCGTGCTCTCACAAAGTATTGATGTGAGACAGTAACCTTACACTGCTGTTTTTTTTTTCGGGCCGATGGTAGCAAATTGCCCGAGGGCTTTTACAGTTTCACCGACTTGAAAGGTGATCGAGGGCTTATGGAGCTCAGTGCATATTGATAATAAAAATATATATATTGGCGATATCGATTGCGGCGATATTTTCTGATTGTGACTAGATGACTTAATCTGCGAAGGTTATGATGATGATGACGTCCTCCTAGTCAACTTCAGCCAGGGCGACATCTTCTGGCGATTGCAAGATAACATCAACTGCGCAGAATATTTTATAATGCCATAAACATTTGCGCCGACACAAAGACACTATACCCTTTCCTAATCAGTTGCAATGCATGTGCAATCGGATCCGAAGAATGTTTGGATGCGGTATCAGCAACGAGAGATGCAAATGTTACACACCCATAACTGCTTCGCCTCGGTGATCATCATATAATACAATAAAAATAACAAACAAAAAAAAAACCAGATATATCTACTAATTTTTTACCCAACATTATCAACGCTGAGGACTCTGTGCGCGACAACCGTGTACAGACTAGTTGGATCCTCTGTGTGCGTGGGCGCTTGGTGCACCCTCAACTCGGCCGTCAACAGGGAAGAAGCGTCGCTAGGGGCATTAGCTACCTCGAACCACACATGCCTCCCATGCCCGTGGCGTAACGCGCCCAAGTGATGTTCTGTAAACATAGTGCATAACAAATTATTCCCATGTGTAATTTTTTGGGTAAGCCATGGTTAGAGATTTACTTTTACGCCTTGTTTTTAAAATTTGAAGATAATAAACGAGGAATTCGCCGGAATCATTTTCTGTAAGGTAAACAATGTGTTTTCACTATATGGAAAGTGACTCACGCAACACATGAAAAACAGATTTATCCGCCACGATAAGTAATCATATATGGAAAGACAGGGTTATGTGGAATTTGTACCCACTAAAACTCCCTCGTTGTCCACTCTCAATTGGGAGGGGTCCGGGATCTTCTAAGGAAACGTCGCACCGGTAAGTTTGGAGTTCACCCAATTGTAAGTGATAAAGATCACGGAGGACATTAAATGTCCACGTGGTAATAAAATATCGTTGACAAAGAGTTTCATTTTAAAGCACCATTTCATCTCCATAACACATTACACGAACCTGAGGGTTAATATTTTTATAATATTCGCGTTGGTAAACGAGCACACAGTTCATCTAATATATAAATAGAACCGTAGAGGTAAAGGTACCATTCTGTGTATATACGTGGTAAAGTGTGATACAAAGATTAATGACAAGTACTTACAATACTTCTGATGTATTTAATTACCTTAATTACGGACATTTGACTGTTCTTAGTTATTATATACTGTTTTGATTGTATTCGGTATTTTGTATCAAAACCTAAAACGCGCGTAATAATAATTACGCGCGTTAATTAATGTTAAATATTAAATAGTTGTTTTTATTAAAGAAGCGTAAATTGGGTTGCACTTTACCCTAGGCCACAGCTACCTATTCGTTATTTTATTCGAACAAACAGAGTACAGTAGTAGAGAGATAGTTTCAAATTAGAACACAAAATATCGTATAAGTAGTTTAGAAAAATCTTGTTATGCATTTAGCTATCAGATTTACAATGAGTTTGTTTATATTGAATGTAACATTCAGCATCGAATCGCCGCAGGGTTACTCAAATGGCGAGAAGTAACTGGTGTTACATGTGATAAAGGGATGCCAGTGAAACTTATAGGTTTGATTTATAAAGCCAAGATACGTCAAATCCTTATGTATGGCAGCGAAACGCGGGCTGTGGCCCAAAACAACGTGCATACTATTCAAGATGCGGAATTGAAAATGCTAATGATGTACGGCGTAACTAGGCTCGACAAAATATGCAACGAGTGCGTGCGGAAGCCTGGATGTACGCAATATTGCCGACAAGATGTAGAAAAGTTATGGTTACGTAAAGAGGAGTCCACCAAACTACGTACGGAACTTGGGAGGGAACAACTTTTCATCCCTGATCGAAGATTCAGGGTCAAACCCAACAAGATGGAAGAGTGTAGTGTCGACGGATATGAGGGAGTGCAAAGTTTCCGAAGATAATGTCGGGAGCGGAGTGGACGAATTATATACGGGAAGCTAACCCCAATACCATGTGGGACCATATCTCGAAAGAAAATGAGAAAATTATTTGGTTTATTTAGTAAATAAACAAATATATGATTTAATTTAGTACATATAAGATTTTTTTTCACAAAATTCCTGTTTGTTTTATAACTTTTATTTATTAATTTTTTATGTGCCTAGGTTTTATGGTAAACTAGTCCAGATTTTTTTATTCATTACTACTTATCACAGTGATAAACTACACTTTGTTACATTAAGTACCAAATTGAAGTTATAAAGTAATATTTTAGTCGCTGATAACAACCAAAATTTTAAGTAAGAACGTCAACAATCTTATTTATAAGCTTTGTAATATGCTTTAGCCTTTTTAACTCAGATTTATTTTATTTTACTACAAATTATAAATTTGATTTTATTACGTAAGACTAATATGGTGTGGAGTTATAAGATTCTTTTTTCTTCTTTGATTCTTCCCGTAGTTGAGCTTTTTAATCGGGACAAAAATGTGCAATTTATTCAGATTTAATCCTCTTCCCTAATTTTATACAAAATAAATTCACTTTCATCAAGAGAACATTCCATTTAACAATTCTTATAAATTTAATAAGTGGACAGAATAGGTCGGTTTGTTGGGATGTGTAAACGTAAACAGGATAACTCAACCATCAGATAGGGTGTGGTCAGATGTGGAAATATTAAAAAATATATAGTATATAAGTGATTCCTGCAGTCCATCACATACCTACATTCTTAATGGACTCGATAAGGAATCGTAATGCCCGCTGCGTTTATTTATCGTTATCTCGGGTTTCTAGTGTCAACCAAACGAAAAACAGTATGTGTATGTTGTATTCCGGAAAGTGCGGTCCTACTCCGGTTGAGCCAATCTATTAACACGAAATTTGACTACTTCGAGATGATTCTAACACTTCAAAAAATAAATTATTTCATACTACAATTAAAATAGGTACACAGGAAGTGCTTTCATCATTAAGCTTTATGAGTCCACGTCCGAACTCTAGACTTTCTAAGAAAGCGCCAGCAAAATTGGCGAACGGATTTATCAACATCCTATATCCTTCTCGCCCTTACTCTAATTTAAATGACTCGGGAAATACAGTAATTAATATTAGTTAGAAAAAGGCATAAAAGCACTACTAAAATACTTGCTGAGCACTAAAACTAAGTTTATTGGATTGCACTAGAAAATGGATCGTGATAAGTTTCGAAGAAAAAGAGAGAAGATGTTTAATAGGGATATTCTGAAGATATAAACACCACCACCAAAGGGTCATGTATCCGTGGCATATATACGTTCCAGATTTGTGCCGTAAGATTATTGATAATACTGGAGATTTGATTGCTGCTAATAAAGTATTACATTCCATTTAAAGGGAAACACTAAAGGTTTACAAACACTATTTAAGTTGACAGCTATGTACACAAAACGATAGAATACTATTAAGTATCTTTAATTTCATTAATTGAACGACTTTTAAATGTATGTAGGCAATATTATTATTGACTTTATCAAAATATTTTATCATTATCACTTTTTCCCAAAAAATTAAACCTGCGTGTAATGAACATTTGGCACGCTAGTTAGATTATTATGATTAAGGAAGATAATAAAAAAATACAATTTTAAAATCTCTTACGCTCATGTAAATTTTATACCCAACATTTAGGAATTCCATAACAGATCACCTCTTGCGTCGTTTGTCGTCGGTGTGTGAATTACTTTTAAATACCTATTTTGATTAAAAACTATTATATAAATATTAATTTAATGATAACATAACAAAATTTGTTTAAAAGATCAGGAAATATCGTAAACAACAGGTGTTCCAAGTTCTTGCCAAGCAAGATGTAACTTAATACTTTATTGCACGTATTAGATATTCATATCATATATCAGAACTTCATCTTTATTATATTAAATTAATAACATTATTATTTAAAAAAACAGTATAACGTTTTATTAATTTTAAGTTGGCGCTTAACTAAAATCCCCTTGTAAGGATATGGTATTAGATGAGAAAGCAGACTATCATATTTTTCCCAAACGCACCCATATTCCTTTTCTCAAAATGCCAAAATGAATATCATATTTTACAGATATTTTACGTCAATGTTACTGTGCCGATAAGGAACAGACGTGAGTGCGACTGTGTTTTAGAAAATGCTTAGGGCGGTGTACTACGAAGTTTATGTAATAATTAAATATATCACGGTGGTGAAAATCAATGAAGAGGTCACCATCATCTATACACAAGAGCCGCAACCGTATGTATGATGTAACCGTATATCTAAAAGTTTATTATAGTGCAAGTTATTACTTAAATGTAAATAATAATTCAAACATATATATATAACTTTTATTATATATTTTATATAAAGTAAAAGAAAGCGGTGTACAAGCACAATTTATTCCTACTCCATGAAATTTGATTTTTTACTGATGAATTATGCGGTGTGTTTCAGAATATTCTTATTATATGGATGATTTTAATAAACTGTGGAAGTTTGTAGCCGTCTGTAAATAATAAGTTTGCGAACTACGTACAGCTTAACCGCGAATACTATATCGAAATTAAACTATACTACCTATACTTACTATACTTTATGGTGATTTTATAAACTTATTTTAATTCAATTGAGAATAAAACAGATGTCTTCAGTTTTTTTTCAATTTAGTATCTTTATGCATTTGCACAATTCTTAATGGTAGCAAGTAAGGCAATTTAGCAGTTATTGTTAATTATTCATGTTTTAAATTTTTTATAATCCACCTATATTTTTCTGCATGCTCTTAACACTTCTATTTGTAAATTTGTAATTTCTCGCAAGTGGATTGTTATCTTTAAATAAATAATAAAGTACTTAAAACTTAAATCTTGTTCAATTCCTAGATCTTTTAGTTCAAACAAACTCGATAACAAAACATCGCTTTCAAAATTACGACTATTACTTAAATTTTTCTGATAACGATATAAGAATTTAGAATAAGCATTCTATGCATTTCATCTTGATCTCTCCCTCAGGAATGATGCCATATCCGCCTTCCCGTATTTATATTTCTATACACGTTCATTCACAATAAGGAATCATCCTTATCGTGAATAAACGTATTAATCACCCTCTAATGTATATATCAGTACGTTATTATTTAATACATTTAATATTTTGAATCTTTGGATGATTTTTGAAATCATGGGAACAAGCAATATCTTACATAATTTTTATCTTAATTTAAATCTGGTCCTTATATTTTTTGTAACACTATATTACTTTAAGGTGCACAATATTCATCAATTAATTACGAACTGATGCTATTGCATGAGGCTGAATAATTCTGTTCTTTTAACTTTCTTACCGTATACGTATATAAATGATTGTAAATACCTGTATATGATTATAAATGTAGTCATATAATAAATACAAAGATGCAAAATTTCACACCCAACAATTCTTGAGGGGTGCTCATGATTGAGATGGAATGCCTCTCCGCATACCTATCGAATCACAGCAGTATGCTGCTTTTTCAAGCTGATATACTGTTTATCAAAAAAACATCTACTTGTGTTAATGGTATTTGAGTTTGTAAGGACTAATTATTTGTGGAAACTTTGTTGGTTTATATATTATCTTAATTTCTGTTGTGTGAAAGATATGTAATTTGTATATTTCCCTTAAAATCAATAAAATAATAAATATTACATAAGGACATGTTCGATTCTCGGTCGTTCCAACTCATTTATGATGCAGTTAGAAACTAGGGATAGCGTAGCAGTGTCACTGTTAATTCTACGCTAATTTATTACCTTTAATGTGACTTCGCATTTTTGTCGGTTTACGGGAAAAAAGAGAATTATTATGGTGGGTAATAGTTCTTTTTTACAATAACTATGCGATAATATCTGTGTAGATCCATACAAAACTTTACAACTCAACAAATTATGTTTCAAAATCAAAGATATAAAACGATTTTACAATTTTCTTACCTGAAGGCCATAACAATGCGGGCGGTCGTCGCCAATCCAATCGGTATGCGATCCGGTGTGCCCTGCCTACCAATATAACCCAATGACTCATTTTACCTGAGTTCTCTTAGACAAAAGTCTCAAGAGTGGCAGAAACAAAAGTCTTATTTAGTCATTCCAATACTATAGGTATTAAATATATACTCGTAGGTATACACATGCATATGGAAGAATACCGTAAATTTCTAATATAATTTTGTATTCAGGTCTCGCTTCTACTGGCTTTCCTATTTTTTATTCAGATGTTTTATGATAAATTTTTCATACATATGGATATGTAGATATGTATGTATTTACTTACTATTTTATGTACACCATGATAAAAAAATTCACAGTATATGTATGTAAAGTACAGATAACTTTAATTAATATGTATATTATATATTTTAATATGTTATTTATTTCATTTATGTACTCTTAAAATTAAAATAAGTTTTTTCTTACACCATAATATATTCTCTGCTCAACCCAAAGGTAGGCTAGGCTTTTGGGTTTTAAGTCCAACGTTTTGTACAATCTTTATTTTACTTTTGCAAATAAAGAATAAATAAATCTATAAATTATCGTTATGTACATATAAGTTTATTTTATTTCTTAAAACTTAAATAGATAGGCAACACTGCTTAGAAGTACTTTACGATAAATACAAAAAGACGCTGTTTGATTATATTTTTCTTGATTAAAAAGTCGTTCCATTGATGAAATTAAACAAAAACAAAAAATTGTGCAAATAACACACATTAATTATGTACAAAAAATATTTTACTTAATTATTTTTTTTTTGTAAATAAATCATAAAAAAATCACATACCCTTTTGTATTTGTGCATATTGAAATAAATATTGATTCAGATTACAGATTGGTGATGCTGTGAAGGTAACGTTTGTAACTTATTCCAAATTAAGGAAATATACTGAATCTGAATATTTCTTAAGATTGTCTTACAATATATTTGAAGCAATAAAATATTTAATTATAATTTTTATTTTTCCAATAGATTTAGCAATTAAACAAAACTCTAATTCATGAAAGCAATATAAACATATGATGTTACTAGATTGGTAACTTACTTACAAATAATTTCAACTTGTACTTATTTGTGTACTTGGTCTATAACCAATTGTAAAATACCACTTTTAATTAATTGAAGCTTTTTAGCCTACCCGAGTATACAGGTTCCTCAAAGAAAGAATTTTTAGAATTGACTATTAGTTTTCTTTCTTACCTTCCTATCTCATACTAAATACCTAATTTAAAGTGCAGTTTATGTAAGATAAAGAAAATATTATAATAGTCTCAAAATCACATAATATTCTATCTACTTAGAAGTGTATTAATATAATAATATGTATTAATATAAATTGCATATTTTATTGATCGAAATACTTACTTTTGCTTTGAAATGTCATTATAAGATCGCTTTCGTCAATAGCTTGCTGTTCTTCACCACTCAAAGCCATTTCAGAACTTCGGGTTGGCCGAGCTTGCTCATGCTCTTCTGCCAACTGCTTGTATACATCCAGAAGAAAGCTGGGCGCCGAACGATCCAAAGGCGGAGCACTAGTACGACGTGGTCTCTCACCAAGCCCTAAAAGATCTAAAATTTCATGCTCAACTAAAAGTCTCTCGTGTCGTGTCATAGAATGATGTATAACTGTCTGATCAACACCATTATCAATGTATAAACCAGAAAGTACGGCTTCAGACGTCACAATAAACAGTAATACAGTCAAACACCGCCACGCTGTCTTAAGGTCAGACATGTTTGCAGTCCGCTATACAACAACGTACACGCTATAAAAGCGCTCAGCTAACTAATGATTATAACGTTTACGAGTCGGTCGTAGAATCGCACGGACCCGGCCGCAGCCACTGAACCTGCCCAGTGCCCACTCAAGGTAGGCGTCCGCCGCACTCTTCACAGCTTCCCCTCCCTCGCCACAGATCGTCTCAATAACTCAATATTGTAAACATTGTAGCGTCAGCAACTACGTTAAGCGCATTTGCACGCGTATCTCTGTATATATAATATGGTTAGATATAGAATATACAAAACATTGAATTTACTTTTACCGAAATGAGTAAACATGAAAACAGAAACACTGCGTTTGTGATATGCTCAATACAATACGCCGTTGTTTTACAATGCAACGCTTCGATATAAACATACATTATAGTATATTCATTATAATGGAATACATGTTTACTTAAATATTATTGACAATAATATCACATTAATTGGTTGTAACTAGATTGATTACATGAGCTGCGTCACTTGTTAACTACTTTAAATGTGCCTTATGTGGGCGAGGGAAATTATTAATTGTATCCATCTATATTATGTCATATATATACACACGTCAACGAACTTATTTAAATGATAGTGGACAAGAATATTATACATAACATATTATTGTAACATACTGTAAAGTAATTATTAAAGTTAAATAGTAAAAGTAATCGGTCTGATCATATATCGAAGTATTGATGATGACATTTAATGGCTAAATAGGTAGTGTGCAAACCTATATTAACAGGATTTTTGAAAAAGTGATTGGATTTTGAAACGAAAGAAAACAAAAAAAATGGTTATTCTTAGCAAAAACTAACACTAGTGCGTCCAAGAAATGATTAAAATAGTAAATAACATACAATGCTTGTCAAAAATCGCAAGACAGCACATACGGGCGATAAGTAACCAGCGCTGTTATTTTGTTGGTGCCGTTAGATGATTTATTAGACAATTTACAACATTATTATAAAATAAACAAATTGACATGGTTAGATCAATTAACTAAGATAGAATGTGCTTTCATCAATAAAGGTCCTGAACAATATCGATATGCTGCAATTTCATACTGGTATTCTATTAGAGCTCAGTGCAATGAACCATCTTTATGTCCGGGCCCAGCCACACATTATGATGGTGAACAAATTCTATCCATTCCACGCAATATATGTATTATAATTGCAATATTCAACGTGGACAGGACTTCGGTTTCACAGAATACCCGCTTTAAATAGTAGCAGCAGAAGAAAGAAGCCGTGGTAATGTCTGTAGTTTCTTTCATTTGCTCCCAATGATGATGATCTTAGTCACAGGATGCTACTTTTCGTCTGGTGAGGGACAAAAAAAAAAGAATTACTGATATAGACGTTTCAAGGCTCGAGGTAGTTAGGAAAAAAGGTAAGAATTAACAGTTTTTAAAAATAAGTGGCAGAGCAGTGGCAGACACAGCAGTAAACCAGGTAAGGACCATGCTTTCATAGAAAAATTGTGGGAAATTGTCTCTTAATCCTACTGTGTTTATTTTGGTAATTTAGGAAACCGGAGACATTACAACTAGTGACGAAGCATTGCATCTTCGTATGCAGAGGTGACAAGGCGTCGTATTATGATTACTTATAAAGGACGAATTTGATGTCATGGTACACACAAATCACTAAGGCTAAGCAAATTATGTGCTTGTTTGTCTCCACCACAATGTTTGTACATAAACTATTTATATAATATAATATTTACAGTATATAAATATATAATATAATATTTACATAATTTAGGGGACAAACAATTACGCTGGTGTTTTTAAGGGAAAAGGTTTACAATAAAAAACTAGAATCTAGAATTCCCTCTAATAATTTCCAACCTGTTATATTTTTCATGTATCAATTTACGAATATTGAGTTTAAGCTTAGGATTTTGTGAAAAAGCCGATGGCGCGATGAGATGGTGTACTGTGTGGGCTACAAGCTAGTATTACTTTAATATATTAAAACCTATATTAGGTAACATTACAGTAAAAAAGTGTTATATAAAAGAACTGTTCGGGCCTAACAAAGCAACATACGTGTAACAAAGGCAACCCTTTCGCGCTTACCGTGGATTTCTCCAACATCAGGGGACTTTATACCAACCTTAATGCCCTCATTGCCATAAAGTAATGGCGATGCCGGTTTTGATTTTTCTTGCGGAGACGCAAATACCTCTCTTCTCTCCATTCTGGAGTTCGTCAACATCTTTGTATCACCCATCGCAATTTACGTACGTCGTACAAGGTACGTCAGAGGTGATATTTTTTCCACGCCTCGTGAAACATGAAGTCCATCCTTTGGCTGCGCATAGATAGCGATGGTCTTTATAGGTTTCCCCCCTCTATGGACCACGTCCAAATGGTTACAAGCTCCGTGCTACAACGAACGCCAGCCAGCAGATGATTCCCGGCGACTTAAATACCCACCACACCGAATTGCTCTCGTTCGATCACACGAAGTGATCCGTTTCTAACTTTGCCTTGGCAATTG
The DNA here is from genome assembly GCA_029286865.1 of Teinopalpus imperialis. Lineage (NCBI taxonomy): Eukaryota > Metazoa > Arthropoda > Insecta > Lepidoptera > Papilionidae > Teinopalpus > Teinopalpus imperialis. Next base: position 6,002,235 of record JAGSMU010000012.1, read on the forward strand.
ATCTGACTCACATGTTAACGAAAGAAGTACCGGTAGTTACTGTCGAAATACACATGAGCTGCACAGTCATTTACCATCCCTGATGCTGCCAACCTCTTATCGGGACAACTATCAGGTCTCCTTTGATGAATGGATCAATCCCCTCATTACTCCTCAGACCTGTTTCTGATCCTGAGTCTCTCATGTGCCCATTGAAGTCACGGATAGATAGGAACAGGATAAAGTCTATTTTTACAACCTACCCATGTGAGCAATTTTTTTTTCCGGATGAACGAATACTTCAAGTAATGAAGATATTAATTGTATTCTTAGTGGTAACCATCGGATACATATCCCAACCTACGTTTGATTATTCTGCAAAGTGGCGTCAAACTGAAAGTAGAAATGTTACGAGGGCTAGGCCAAGGTATCGACTACTGGGGTTGCAAAAACTAGCGATTTCAAAGAAGTGCAGTTCATCGGTCGCCTGGCGGTCAAATTCTAGCTAACTTTTTAAACATGTGCTCATTAGAGCGGGACAGTATTTCATGACGGCCCACTGCTTGCAACTCTAAAAGGCGCAACTTACGCATTACATGAAATGCTATTCTTATCTCCAGGCAGGGGCACTCCTATCATAGTACGCATATCTTCCACCATTTGACTGCATCCAACAAAGAGCGACCCGAATCGTCAAAAATCAAGTACTTTCCGAGCGGCTAGATACACTTTGCGAAGAGAGGTTGCATCTCTATGCTTCTTCAATGGCATTTACCACGAGCAGTGTCCTGGAGAATTATTTGAATTAATAGCCACGGTTGAATTTAAACGTCAAACATCGCACAGAATTTTAAATTTTATCCTCGCCATCTTGGTGGACCACGTACCAACGTCGCCATCAGCATTTCAAAACTTATACAACTTAGACCTTTTCTTTCATTTCTAAAATGCCGGCAACGCATTTTCCTCAACGCTTTTGTCCTCTGGTGTTACGGATGTACATGGACCATGGTAATGACTTATTACAGATGAGCTGCAAGCTAACACACCCGCTATTCTATAAAAAAAATATGAAGCTGGTTGTGATCAAAGGCGTGATGAGATAAGTTTTGACGTGATTCCCGAACCCCAAGGACCTAACCCCATTTCCATATCCTCCTTGGCTCAGAATCTTAAACTTGGAAATATGACATTTTTACTTTTACATATTCAAACCAATACTTATCCTTCTACCAAACTAGAAGAATAATATAATCTTTATTTGACTATTTGCCGTGGAGAAAACACTGGACGAGAAGCCAAACAGTTTATTTCATGATTCAGAATTAGTTAGGAAAAGGTTTTATTACTTTACCATTTTGAATAACTAGTTTTAAACCCATAACTTAGATTTACAAATCTTAATAATGGTTTCATCATTTCCGCCCATCACTATACCACTGCTGAACCTAGGCCTCCCCCACAGAGTACGATTTGGAGCCACCTGCATCTATCAACTTCCGACTTGCATAAGTGGCCACTCCACCTAGTGGGCGACCTTAGTTCTCCATATTTTTTTATATGAACATACAGGGAAAAACCAAGCATAGTCCACTCCATAGCTAGCCGAGTGAGTGAGCTTAGTAGTCTTAGTAATCTTTAGAAGCCGAGAAAAATACTATTTCCAATGATATAGTATTTATTCATGATATTTACATATTAACTGAATGTATTTTGTCATAAATAAAATCAAATGGCTAATATTGTTTTCAATACATTTTTTTAATTATTTCTCTTCAATGTTGTTGATAGTATTCTGGTGTACATAACAACTTTAAAGTATCTGTAGTTGTGATCAATTCGATCATTATACATTTAATGGCCTAAAACTAAATGAATACTCAGAAAATGACTAACACAAAATAATATTGTCATGTCATATTGAAGTCAATAAAAGAAGTACATATAAAAAAATAATTAGTTGTAAAATACAGACAAAATATTGATACTATACCCTAAATACACAATTAGTAATTTTGAGACTATAGTGTCTTATATTGTCATAAAAAAAATGTTATATTTTAATATTTTAATTGACTTAACTGGTATTCAACAATATTATATATGATTTAAAGTTATTTTATAAACAAAATTTGAAATAATTTTAATGCAAGAAGAGGACATTTTGACCCTTTATTCTCATATGTTTTTGAATTGCTGAATGTGTATCCTGGGTTTTCAATGTGACCAAAGTAATAAAATAACAGTATTTGTATTTTGATAGAATTTTGCTTAATCTATTTAACATACTTTTCCATGAACTTTTTGTGAAACTCAGACCTTAAGGAATCATTTATAAATGTATTTAATTTTTTCTCAGGCTCTGATCGAGCACAATTTTTGAACACTACATCATCATCCCACCGTCTTTTCACCTGCAAATAAAAAAAATGCTGTTGAAAAGTTATACACTTTCATTCACATAGGTTTCATGGTGTTTTGTCATATAGTAGTGAGTTTGATAAAAAAAATCATTTAAATTACAATAAATAATAAAAGTTTCATATCAATAAAATGTCCCCACAGATTTTTTGTTACTAACAAACCTCATAATCTATTCAAAATAAAATAAAATATTACCCCATTTCCTGTTATAACTATACACTTTATATACTTTATATTTGAAAGATACCTTCAGGTCACTTGTCTGTCCTGCTGCAGAGTAATTTAACAGTGGATTGCCTGAAAGTATGTTTTCCATGCGAATTCTTTCCTCTTCTTGTTTCTTTTCAGCCTCCTGTAGAAGTTAATAATACTTCAGCAATTATTCTTAAATAATATCTATAACAAGCATTTAAAAAATGTTCATAATAAAAGATTGTGCATCACAAACCTTTTTTGCCTGTTCAATTGCTCGCTCTTTCTTAATTTTATTTAATTCTGCTAATAAAGCTGCAGTGTCATCATCAGAGTCATCAGAATCTGTTGAATCTCCTTCTAATGGATCATCTGCATCTAAACTGGCTGCAGGAACTTGATCAATTTTTAATCTTTTTGCTGGTGGTTCATTTTGTCTTCTTACTGTTGGCCCTTTGCTTTCTTTTTCTCTTTCATCTAATTCTTTACGGAAATCTCGTGTGCGTAATTCTTCAGTTGTGCCTTGACCTTGTTCTCTACAAAACAAAAAAATATAAAATAATACAACCTCTTTAAAATTCTTACTCTGAGCAGTGGTAGGTTATTGCTAGCGCTTTTAATTCACAGTATGCAAACAAACCAAGTTCAAACCCCAATACCCAATGAAATTATTAATTGCAATTTTAAGTATTGATTTACCACATGCTCAGCGGTGAAGAATAACAATGTAAGGAATCCTACAAATAATTTTAAAAAAAAATCAAAGACAAGGTCTGCCAATCCACAGTGGAACATGCGGTGGACTATGCTCTAACACCTTATATAGAGAGGAGCCAAACCGAGAAACCAAAGCAAATAGTCAAATATGGAGGAGGGAGTATCAGTTAGGCAAATTGTAGGAAATGTGGATAAATTCCAGTACAACACTTTAGACAACATTTTAGAGGTAACTATGTTACCTTATACAGAGGAAAGTTTGCCGGTGTTTTGGACTTCCAACAATACAATGATTAAAATGACTATCTATGGAGAAAATCAGTAAGTCTTAGATTGGCCCAAAATTTTGTTGTGGTGCTTTAAATTGCATCTGAACAGATATGCAAATATTGATATTTAAACATAATAGAAAAATTATTTTAAAGATTTTTAATCAGATTAATTTATAAGAAATATTTGAACAGAAAGTGAATTTTTTGTCTAGAAAAAGGTGTAGGGATATATTTCAGGCATGGATAAAGAAATAGTCCGCTAAACAATCGCCCCCTTTCTTGCGAGGTTTTGCCTTATTTGCTTCAGTTGTTCTGTCTTTCCCTGACCTTTGCAATTTTGTGATCGTTGCTATATGTTCTATATTTCTTACCTATATTTTAACTTTGTATGCCCTGGAAGATCTCGACTAGAATATTGCCGTGATATAGCACTCAAATCTTTCTCTCCTCGTCCTTGTCCTCCTCGAGCTGGGTCAAACGTTGGTCTAGCAGCGGTAGTCATGGTAGATACTAAAGTTTACAAGAAAAAGGCATCTAATAATGAACCCAGAAGCAAATCTGCTAAACCAAAGTTCTTAGTATTATTTATATCCCAAAGGTAAACTAGAGTAAAATTATAAAGCGTCCTAAGCATTTATAAATCATAAAGAATGAACATAGACAACTTTGTGATTAGACATGACATACACTCCAACTCAGTGGTCTCGACGTCATTCTGCGAAATCGGTTGCGCTGTCCACTAAAATTGGTATTTATTATTATTTGTACTCAAAATCGGTATGCGACAAAAAAAATACAATATTCAATCAAATTGCTTTATTTATCTAAAAATAAACTTTCAGACTAATTTACATCAAACAATATAAACTTACTATTAATTATTACCAATACTTAAGTATAATTATTTTTACTATCTTTAGGATCATACCAATATTCTTCGGTCATAGCCGCGATCATATTTGAATTGAATTCAAAGTCATAACAACTAGCGTAATTAAAGAGTAGTTTTGCGTGAAATAGACCAGTGATTGACTGAGAAGACAGCCTATTTCACTGTTTTGTTGCAGATGCCTGTATCTAGGAATCTGCATTTAAACAAATTTACTTGATCTTAGATCTGCTAAACGACTAAGCAGTGTATTAGACGCAGCAGCACCATAGTATACGGCGTCGATATCCACAAAATTTCTAGGATTTTTAAAATCAACATTTTCGATTGGAGTGGTAGTTAAATTTTCTCTTTTTAAAAAGCAATCAAAAATAATTTTTAATGTTCCAGTTATTTTTTCATATAAATTATAAATTTTTGGGTGTGCAATTCTTTGTTTAAATCGTTAAATAATGGTAATATAAAAAAAATCTAAAAATTCCAAAAATAATAATGTAGTGGGATCTTGGAGCTTATTTAATATATGCTCTGCAGCTAACAGATGATCTTTATTCGATATTTAGTCTATGAAAAATAGTTTTAGAGCAGAAACTTGTTCTAATATTCTTTTCACTGCTGTATGTACTGATAACCAGCGTGTCTGAGAAGGGTGAAGTATTTTATTTACTTTTAAGTCACAAAACATTTGAAAGTTTTTAAGCTCAGCCACTCTTTTTGGAATAGAAGAAAAGTAGTTGTAAATGTCCTTTATAAGATCCTCTATAAAGCGTGGCAATTTTGTACAAGCATATGACGCGCAAAGATGAAACGAATGGCAGGCGCATTTAAGTATAAAAATGTTGGGAATTTCGTTTTGCAGCAATGTTACAACAGAATTATTACGTCCCATCAGATGCAAATCCTATTAGATTATTTTTATATGAAATATTAATGCTTCTAAAAAAGTTTACAAAATATTCAAATAAAGACACTGCATTAGCATCTTAATAATGGAATAAGAGCCAAAAACAATCTTTGATGTGATGCGTTTTCGCATATCTCATGACTAAGCATAATTTATCTCTTCTGCTTTTTTTGAATCAGGACAAAAGGATTGATCAGTTTCGGTAGGTGCTCCTTAATAGTGAATGGTAAATTGTGTTCAGCAACAAACGAGGCTAATCTGATTTTACTTGAAAATAAAATATAGAATTAAAATGACATAGGTATATCTAGTGGCGATTAGGGCACTAACTATATCCACTGCTACAAGTATTCACCGATAAGTAGGAAACAAATTAATAAAACAATGTAAGTAGTGGCCTGTACAGAAAACAGCACATGAACCAACCCTAAACTATGCGAATATGCCCACTGTGCATACGTAATAAGAACAGCCTAAGTCTCGGTTGATGTGATGTCGTCTGTACTTAATAAAAAATATTTATACTTTGCTTAACTAGTGTATCAGATTTTTGAGATTTTATCACAGTAAATGATGATATCTTCGGTTGTGATTTAATATTCTTTGATGATAATAAGTGTAATTGTGAAGAACTATGTTTCTTTAAAGCGTCTTTTCCTGATGTAATGTTAATATCCTTATTACAACTCTTACATAGGCATAGCTTACGCCTTTACGACTATCTTGCAACCAACCTTAGAATTCTTCTTCCCATTCTTTTTTATAATATTGTTGATATTTTTTTCGTTTTGCACTCGCTTGGTTTGTACTTGGTTCCTCGTCAGACGACATTTTAACTTAATAATAGCAGTTCGCAACTATGTTTAAAGTTAAGGATACTTTGTCTTCAAGTTAAGAAAATGAATGAAAAAATAAAACCTGAAATTCTGTTTATATAGACAAGTGAATTGCCGAGCGGGAAACACCTTAAAATATCGAGTTGTCGGACTTAAGGGTATTCCCCAAAATATATGGAACATTCCGCAACTACTCATTCATATTTATTGTCAAGGGATTCCCCGTAACGTTAAACATACCCTGCTGCCCAAAAGTTTAAGACCGCACATAAATGACATAATTATCCGCAATTGTAATAAAATCCCATAGGATAAATAAAAGAAATGCACATCTGCATATTCTATTGTTAGTATCGAATATTTAAAGAAGTCATTCTTTTGTTTACTTTCAAGGTATTGGACAATAAACATCTATTGATTTCAAACACCGAAAAACTTTACGCTAGAGCCAAGTGGTAGAGTCCGTAATAATATTTTTAAAATGTCCTCATTACTACTTACTTTGCTTTTGTTACATATTGGTCAATAATTAGGGTTACTGAGTTCCTGAAAACACGTGTTTCTGACTTATAATTACCCGAGTTTACTTGGGTTAGTTCACAAACAATCTCAATTAGGCTAAACTTGTGGTTTACATTTAGACATCATTAAATTTAGTAGAAATTAGCAGTGAAGTGCGTTCTGCCATCGTTGTTTTACATAATGAAGGCAAATCCGATCGTGGGATTGCTTCACAACTGAAGTTATCGAAGACTTGTGTTCGTTGCACAATAACTCAATATAGGGAGACAAGAAGGTTTTCAAGATCGTAAACACGCTCGGGAAAGCCGAGAGCTACCACGTCTAGTGAAGATCATTTCATTGTTGTTACCAGCAAACGAAGTAGACGCTAAAAAGCACCAGAAATCCGCGTTAAAATAAACAAAACCCGAGTTAAACCTTTATCAACCATTGACTACAGTAAAACGGTGACTGAGAGATGCGAAGTTGTATGGTCACGTTGCCGTTCGAAAACCTCTGCTAAGGCCGCAAAACAAGAAAAAATGGATGCAGTGGGCTCTAGCCCATCGAGATTGGACTGAAGAAGATTTTAAAAAAGTGATTTGGACCGATGAATCCAAGTTTGAACTATTCGGTTCAAAACGTAGAATTTACGTTCGACTCAGTGCCCAGAAAAGATAATGTCAGATTGTGTAGTCCCAACAATAAAGCATGATGTTGGCTCAATTACGGTCTGAAGTTGCTTCTCTAGCCAAGGAACTGACGATTTGATTAAAATTGAAGGGATTTTGAAAAAGGAACAGTAGAAAAACATTTTAAAATAAAATGCCGTTTCTTCCGGGTTGCGATTAATTGGAGATGGATTCATTTTCATACAAGATAATGATCCAAAGCATAGGTCAAAATTATGTAGAGGATATTCAGAAGAGAAAGAGGCACAAGGGGTGTTAAAAAACATGGTTTTTTAACACCCCTTAGCCACCTCAGAGCCCGGATCTCAATCCCATGGAACTTTTGTGGGAAGAGCTTGATATGAACGTCCATAATTGTGGCCCATCTTCGCGAGAAGAAATGTGGAATGCTTTATGCGAAATTTGGAACAATATTCACAAGAATCCATTAACAAATTAATTGCCGGTATGCCGAGACTTACGTAAGGAAGGATTTTTTGATAAAAAATCATTTTAGCCTTTTTTTGCATGGACTGTTAATACTTCTTGACGCTTTTAAAGTATATTTTTTGTCAATCAATATTCTTTTAGATGATAAAACAGGTTATTTAAACATTTAATATTGTATTGGAGATTTACTTTAATTAAGGTGGTCTTAAACTTTCGGCCGGCAGTGTAAATGAAAAGGGCTGCCAACTTAAAGTGTAAAATCGTTAGAATTATCGGGAGCATTTCCATGTATTCTCTGAATTCGTGGAAAATTCGTTGCATTTCGGTATTTCGGTAGGACAGAGCCCATATCGGTAGAAATACCGAAAAATCGTTATGTTGACTATGAATATGACATTGACGTCTGTAATCTGCATTGCAAGCATCTATGATAGTGCAATATCTATGTTATTATAGTAAATAACCATAGAGTATATAACCATTGTGATAATAATAATGATAATTGGTTATTTTATTGACAAACCAGGCGGAGATAGAAAAAAAAATATCAAGGCTATTTGTCTTCATTCGCAACGCAACAATAGGTACCTCATCTGAAACGCGAATCCCAGAGAACCACATGGTTACTATCTAGGATAGAATAAAAACTTATCAAGCCATAATGGATGCACCATATGGTAAGATTCCGTATTGGACAGGCAACAAGATACAACCAAATGAAGAAAGATATATGTCAAATCCTTGTGAACCAGTTAAACATAAAGATGGTTCCAAAATAAAAGTCAGGCACTGGGACCGGTCTCTTCTGACATGATCTAAACATCAATGTATCAGTTGTTCTAAAGTAAAATACTTCATATTACAGTGCTTATGTGTCGCCATTACGCAATCTGCGATAGCTGTTAAGGCTAAGAAGGTACTACCTATTATATAAAATCAGTATACTTTCTGATAGAATGGCAGTGCTATAACGTTACGCAATTCCATCATTTACTCTGCCCTTATTCATGAATGTCATGAAGAACTGAAGGAAGTAATTTCCATAAACAGGATCACCATCCAGTCGATCGAAGGGCATCGAAAGCAAGACGAAGATCAGAGGCAGAGGTGGTACGACCATTTCCAAAGCTGTCGCTTTTTCCACCCAATGAAGATCGAGGGTACACGAATTTACCAATGAGGCCCGCAACTATAGAAATCAAAAGTTACTCAGTCTTAAACGTACTGATTTCGCAATAATAGTTAAAACAACAAATAGTCCCATCTGCATAGTATGACGCAAATGCAGAAGAAACCGCCTACCACTTTCTAGCGTTCGCTAAAATGACAGCATATAAGGCACAAATCTTCGAATCTCTGGACATATATCGCTCCAAGAAACCTGTGAATGTGCCAGGAGACTTCTGCGCTTATGGTAGGAGCGGAATATTCAGCCATTTCCTTACGCATAATCGACACTTTACGAGTTTAAACACTTTATTTGCTCAATATCCTTATTTCGCCATGTATTATTCAGAAAAGAGGCAAAGTGATATAAAAAAATTATTTTAAATTACAACATAGTTTAAATCTAAAATAATTAATAAAATTAGAAATAATAATACAAAAGAACTGGCTGTATGACTACGTACTTTAGCCTTTTCTGAAACAGATAAACTCAACAAAAAAAGACTATGGAAGCGATCAGAAGTATTGTATTGATGTGGATTTGACGTAATTTGCTAAATGCTTGAAATATGATAATTGAAACACGCCACAATATATAATTTAATAACGATATTACAAAATCTACAAATCTAAATAAATATTTAGTAACCGAGGTACGTGTACGGCAGTTATTACCTAAAACATAGCTGTATTTCTGCCTAATGGTATGGAAGCAACCGAAGAACGCCATTTTGTGTTCATAATTGATAGGTTACAATAAATCTCCTAGGTAATATTCACGTTTGCATGAATTTTGATAAATTGCTCTTCATAATTTGAACCTATTTTCGGACTTGTACTGCCATGTCCCTTGTTATTATGAAAAGAAGTTTTTCAATAACAAATTTATTGAATATTTACAGGATGGCAGAAGATTTGGATGTTGAGGCTATGCTTGAAGCCCCCTATAATAAATCTGTAAGTTTTATTTATTTCAACTCTAAATTACTTTAAAATTCTTTTCAAAATATTTCGCTTTAATCGAAACTATTCATGAATATATGTTTGATACTATAATAAATTTAACAACTTGATATGTATGTTAATTAAATTATACTTACCGGATTTAATGTTACAAAATATCTTAGGAGAAATATTTTAACAATGAAGTTTACTTCATTCATTTTAATGTACGTATAAAGTTTTAAGTCACTAATATCGTCATTATAATTTAGACATAAATTCCTCTTCTACATATTTGAAAAATAGACTATTTATATGTTTTATATGTATGGTATATTATCAATTCTTAGTCAAAATGTTGGAATTCAAAGCATGACATCTTATAATATTCATGATTTCAAACCATGTTTTTGTGAAACAATATTAACTTCATATTAAGAATAGAAAAAGCTATAACTTTTTTTGATTGCCAAGCAATTTTTGTTGTGGGGAAAAATAAAATTCTACAGATAAATTTATTGCAATTATGAAATCCTAAAGTTACTTTTACATAGGTAAAGTATTCAAAGATGAAGTTAGAGAGGTTCCTTTTATTTGTTGTAGTAATAGGGCCTGAATTATCTTTGAATTGTTTGTAAGAACTGTCAAACACAATTACATTTGAGAATCATTTCTTATATTTATAGAACTTTGTGGTAATTGTCCAGCATACTTCATCGACCTGAACCAAAAAGAGGTATCCACTACTATAATTAATTTTTTATTTTCCATTTCCTAAATATAATTAAAACACTTTTGTAATCTGCTAGTTAAAACGATATGCTATACAGTCAATATTTGAAGATGACCATTCTCTTATGGGTCGTAAATCTTTTGCAGAAGTATCCCTGTGTGATGTTAGCGCTGTGTACATCCTTAGTCAATGGTTTATTGAACGGTAAGTGACCAGGGAATAGAGAACTTCAACCACAAATCAGACAAACCACATACAAAAAGGCTGCTCAACAAATTGTCTAGGCAAAGTAAAAATAACATTTGTGGTGTCTCATCAAAAGGCATTTTTAAGAGCTTATCATTGATGAAACTACACAAATGCTTTTGTATTATCCATATAAAGTAACTAATGCAATGTTTATTATTTATTCACTCGGCGTGTGTTGCTGTGGCGCTGCTTCTACCTTGTGCTTTGTGTGACAGGATATCACTTCCACTTCAAAGCATCGATCGGAGAAGCATTCTGATAAGCACAGAGAAAGAGAAAAGGATGGCAGTCGAAGGTAACAGCTAAATTGACTACATATAATGATATGGTATTCCAGATCAATTTCAACAAGGTTAAATCTTCAGAGTTATTATCATAAGATGTAAATTGTTCTGGATATAATATACTATAATTAATTTTGCAAACACTGAGATGCTCAGTTATCCCCACCTTGCCTAATTAGAACTTAGCATATGTCATTAAATTCATGGAATCTACAGTATGAGTAACATGACATTCATAAATACACAAACCTGAACACTGGTAGTGGATTTGCATCTACCAAGTCATAGACATCTTAAGCATCTTCGTATAGCTTCAAGTATAAATGATTCGAAATATGATTAGTTTTATTTATTTAACTTTTATGTACACAAAGCATTTATATAAGGAAACTAAGATAAGAAAAGTATGAGCAAAGGTGCAGCATTATATTGTGTTGCATACTGTTTATTTGATAAAATTTTGATTCTTGTCCTATTCACTTTATGATTTTCTGTGTTTAGTATAAAAAGACAGCATATAAATGTTGTTTAGTTTAAACAAAGTTTAGTTATAGTATTGATAAAATAAAAATAAGTATAATAATTTATTAAACACTTCTAAAGATGTATAAAAAATCTTTTACTGCATGCATTCAAGCTTTACCTCCAACCTTAATAGGCTTGATTAAAAGCAAGAATAAGGAACTGTGAATTGTATATACATGGCAATGTGACTATATGTATATGTGTGTATATATATACATAAATTGTATATAATATTGAGAGTAAAGGAATTTATTGAAAGAAGTTGAAATAGGTATTTATTTTGTTCATTATTATTTGAATGCATTTAAGCATAAATTTATTGAAACAATATTGAAATGTAATTACTAAAACATACAGATACATTATTATACCTATAAAACTAATTCAAAGTCTAAATTAGAATAAATGGTATCAGTTAGTACTAACTAGGAACCAATAGCTGAGTTTTAGAACAAAAAACTTTTAATATTATATCAATCAGGCTTAAAGTAGTCAGTCAAATAAGAAAAAAAGTAATTAGAAAAAACAAAACAAGGTGTGCCATCAGGACTGATCAAGATCAATCATGTGGTAAATAATCATAGTACATATGGCTATCTCATCTCTCATATTTTAACTGTTTAAGGTGATTAAATTTTAATAATATAATTGAAATCAGAGCAGTATTCAAAGGGTTGTATTGAACTTATAATGATGAAACTTATAATAACAAAATGTATTGAAGCACATCAATCAGGTGCTGGTTTATTTTTAGAATATTTTTCTCAGTAGTTTCTTTCATTTGTGCTATGCACTGATTCACACTATAATTGCATGTGACGGGGCTCATAAGTATTTGTGTGATAGTCACATTGTGTTCAACACTAAAATTTAATATTGCATTAACCATAATAACTGTTATAATTTTGGTAAGTAAATCCATCAAGAGTAAATAACTATTGACAATCATGTAGACAAACAATATCATACTATATAATTTACAAAAAGGGACAAAGGTATTTGTAGTTACAGGGTGGCCACAAAATAATGAAACTATTAATTTCATAGACAAATAAAATTAAGTTCTAAATTAGAAAAAGACTTTATTTTGTACATGAATCTCTTATGTATCTGTAAAATAATTATCATTAGTGCAAATACATAGAGATAAACATTTAAAATTACCTACAAGTTTCTGCTTTTCTTCAAGAGATATTTTGTCCCACTCCCATGTAAAATCAACATGTACCTCATCAACTTAGCATTTAATGGAGCTGAGCGGGTATATTGTCTATGTAATTGTAAATTGTAAGATCATGTTTCAGTATACACTGTATATTTGAGAGCCCAATTGCCAAGTTTCAAAAAAAAAGTTCTAACAGTCTCCTATGCCAAGCTCATTATACCTTTACTATTTGAATAAACTGTTGATTAACACCAACAATGTTCACTATTTTACCAAACTAGCTTGTGCAACATGTGCAAACACATGGAAGAAGCCAGTAAATGCAAATTGGAGGAGTCATGACTCCAATTTGCATGTGAAATAAATGTTTTTAACATTTTATATTACCAACTATTTTGAAATTATGTGAACAAATGAGAAAACAATAGAGAATAATAAAAAAAAGGCAATGCAAAGCATTCCATTGGCAGTTTCATTTTTCAATGTTATTTCGGGCCATGGTGTATAATTGTAGAGGTCTCACCAAAACAATTACAGGCTGCTTATTGTTACACTAGGTTATAAATTTTAAAATTAAAAAGCACTAGGAGTTAAATATGGGCACAGGGGAATGGTTTTCCCATATTTAACTGCTAGTGCTATATTCTTTTTAATTTTACAATTTTATAAATTGTAGAAAAATAAAAAGATTTATTGTAACATTTAAAATGTTTGTTTTAGTATTTCAGAACACGATAAATACAAAATTTTGATTTTAAGCCACAATTTTAATAATTATTAATAATCATATGATGCTGCGCCACACCTAGCAACTAATGAACATTTATAGGAAGGAATGTCTCTTCTTATATATCCTATAGCTCACATCTCATTCATTCCGGTCATCATATTGAAAAGCCCAATTGTACTTGTACACTTAAGACATCAATGAAATTCATAGACAATTCCCTGAAAATTAATTTTGACGGTTTCACTAAAAAATACAAAATTTAATTTTAAATCCAAATTTTTAAGAAAATCTATTTAACGAAAATATAAGTTAGAAGGTATTGGTAAAAAAATATTCAATCACAATAATTAGGAAAGATGATCCCTTTATGATCCTTATTTTATATTTTCAAAAAATCATAAATAAGTAAGATAAAAACCTATTTTCATTTCTCTTTAGAAATATGACTATTTTACTTTAGCATATAGTTATTCTCTGCCAGAGAAGTGATTCATATTTCAGTTCTTTGCTTAACCAGTCAAATTTGGTTTTCAACTGTCTGTTGTATAATTGTATTAATTCTTTGTGTAAAACTTATTAATTGAATAAAATATTTTAGACGCAGCCGGTCTCGAGAAAAAAGAAGATCGCGCGAAAAGGATTCACGCCGTTCAAGAGATAGAGATGACAGAAAAAATAAGGACAAGGATAGAGGAGATAGGGAACGAGATCGAAAGGATCGTGACAGAGATCGTAGTGATCGTAACCATAAAGATAAGGACCGTGACAAGGACAAGGGAAAAGAAAGAGAAAGGGAAAGGGAGAAGAGGCGTAGTGGTGATAAGGAACGGAGTAAAGAAAGAGAACGCAGTCGTGAAAAGCACCAAAAACGCGAGAGAAGTCGCGAAACAGAACCAAAACAAGAATATCGTGAACAGTCGAGAGGTGTTGAACCCAAATTAGAAGATCTACCTCCAGAAGAAAGAGATTTGCGAACAGTATTTTGTATGCAGTTGTCTCAACGTATAAGAGCTAAAGATTTGGAAGAATTTTTTTCTTCGGTTGGCAAAGTAAGGGATGTAAGACTTATCACATGCAACAAAACCAGAAGGTTTAAGGGAATTGCTTATATAGAATTTAAAGATGCAGAGTCTGTGCCATTGGTAGGTTGTATAGCATATAGTAATTATTGTAACTGTACTAGTACAATTGTAACATATAATCACAAGATTTTTTGTTACAGGCTTTGGGCTTAACTGGTCAAAAACTACTTGGTGTTCCTATTATAGTACAACATACACAGGCGGAAAAAAATAGAGTGGGCAACACATTACCTAATTTAGCTCCAAAGACCAGTAATGGACCTACTAGACTCTATGTTGGTTCATTGCACTTTAATATTACAGAGGATATGTTACGTGGAATTTTCGAACCATTTGGAAAGATTGATCACATTCAACTGATGACAGACCCAGAAACAGGCAAGAGTAAAGGTTATGGTTTCTTAACGGTAAGAGTTAAATCCATTAAAATTAGTTTTCGCATCTTTCACTATTTGGGGTACAAAAAAATAGAGCAAGTATTGATACCTGGACCCTCTAAAGTAAGTATTTACTATAATGTTTACTATAATAATATTTTTTCCTTAGTTTCATCATGCAGCAGATGCAAAGAAGGCAATGGAGCAATTAAATGGATTTGAATTAGCTGGGAGACCAATGAAAGTGGGAAATGTTACTGAACGCACAGATGGGGGTTCTAGTACTCGCTTTGATGCTGATGAGCTAGACCGAGCTGGTGTTGATCTTGGAGCGACAGGCCGCCTACAACTAATGTTTAAACTTGCCGAAGGCACAGGGTTACAAGTTTGTATCTATTTTATTTAAATATTTTTATATACACTCTGATGTGAGTAGCTAGAAAATTGGCATTGTAAGCACTATGATTAAGTCTAAAAATTTTTATTTAAAATTTTCGTAGATAATTGTATTAAAGCATTTTCTTACTATAAGGCAAGACATTTATATTGTATTATTAATTATGTTTGTATGATAACTTTTCTTTAAATTATGAATAGTTTTGTTATCAATAAGTATGTATGTAAAACACTTCTGATTGCATTATGAATAAAAAGAAAATTGCAAATTTTTTACTCTTGTCATTCTTATAAAAACGTATATACACACATATAGAATAATTGTAAGTACTAGGAATTACTTTGTTCTAGATTCCTCCTGCTGCTGCATCAGTGTTAATGGGATCTGGATCAAATCTAGCAGCACCACAACCCCAAGTAGCCCCCCCAATTGCAACACAATGTTTTATGCTCAATAACATGTTTGATCCTGCCACGTAAGTAACATGCTGTAGTACACATAGCTATTTTAATTTAATGTATTCAGATCATTTTAAAATAATTACAATTGTTGACAGGGAAACAAATCCTAGTTGGGATATTGAAATTCGAGATGATGTGATTAGTGAATGCAATAAACATGGTGGAGTGTTACATGTTTATGTGGATAAAGCATCACCTCAAGGGAATGTCTACTGCAAATGCCCTACAATAGCTACAGCCGTTGCATCTGTAAACACACTACATGGCCGTTGGTTTGCAGGAAGAGTCATCACAGCTGCTTATGTGCCTCTTGTTAACTATCATTCCCTATTTCCTGATGCAATGACAGCTCTGACACTACTTTTACCAACAAGGCAACGATAAAAAAAAATGTGTTTAATGGACAGAAACAGAGATAGGCTTGTATACTAAGTATATATTTAGTGGTGTTCATAATTCTAGGTAATAAAATAAATATACATTATATTTTGTCTGCTTTTTATACAATAAAAATTGTTCAATCCAACTTTCCTTTTATAATAAGTATCACATTATCCAGTTAATATTTTAGGTTCATATTCATACAGCTCTTATCCAATCAATTTCTAATGTAGCTGGTCCTTTTTGTTTAATAGGTTGGTATACTCCTCCATACATCTGAATTCCGATACTTGTTATTTCAGATATATCCAAAGTACCACTGTTGTTGACTCTTTTGCCTCTATAGTATGCTTTGAATTCAGAAAATGGTAAATTACATATGCCAAATTCATCTTTGGGAGCCTAAAAAAAATATTCAGTAATTACATTAATTATATAAAGCTTTAACTCCATGTCTAAGCACTTGTTTGAAAATAAATGAAATTGTTAATATCATGTATTTTAAGTTCTTGTACAATGCATGCTTGGGGATGATGAAAATTGCATTTCTAAGAAATAAAAAATGAAAACATATACAATACAGACACCTGAAGTCTGCAAAGCACAGTGGAATCTACATATATATATATATTTTACTTTTTATATTAATTAGTACATGCTAGCACCTAGAGACAGAAAAAACATAGAAGTATTAAGACAATTGCTTACATGGCTTTATCACAATTTTTTTTGTAAATGTATTTGTTAAACTGGTGATTACCGGAAATTCATTGACCCCATGAGTTAGGCAGACCGTCATTCAAATCACGTTTGTTATAAAACCTTTTATATTATTTCTAAAGAGGTCATTGTAATTGATAACTTTTTAATCAGTATATGAATGATATTCTACCAGTGGCGGTAACATAACGGGAAATATTTTATTCTACTTATTTTGAAATATGAATTAGGTGAAAACTGTATAGTAGATTTTTTAAAGAAGTAGTTATGCCTCTTGTAATGGAAAAAATAAAAGTTTAATTTTAATTAATAGAATGACATACCTGGAAATATTGTTCAAATGAGTAATTAGGTTCATCATTCAGTCCTTTATGTCTTAAAACGATCTTGAATCCATTATATTGTCCTTGTCCTCTGCATTGGATTTGTAGCTTTGTGTGCCCAGTGAGGTTGTATCTTTTAATTGCTCTTATGCCCGCAAAGCCAGCACCGTTTAATTGTGGATTCAATAAGGCGAAAAATATGGCCCGTCTATATTCAGTGTTTTGATGTAATACAAACACAGCTTTCGACATTCCGACATTTCGTACAGTATCAGATTGTTCTTGCCAATTTTCAACACTATCTGACTTTGTAAAGTCGAATAAATACTGCTCCTCTGGTAATGAAATGTTACTGCAATAAAATGTTAGTACAAACACTACATCATCATATAAATCATTGTAAAAAATTCTATTTTTTACATATTTTTATTAGCACTAATAATAGTGTTGAAATAAACATTCTGCATTAACTTCTAGAAAGTATTATAAAAGATGTTTGAACTTTAAAATTGTATATTTTGTTGAGCTTACCTCGGGTAACAAATGACGTTAATAAAAATTAAAAATATTATAGGTAATAATTTCCAAATAGTATGTAGAGGAATCATTTTGTTAAATTTTTAATAAAAATATTGAGTTACAAATAAAAGCACAGACATGAACCCTTTGTACAGTAAATACTTCAAATTTCATATATTAAAGGACGTCCGCAATTAAGTGCGACTATCGTTAACTATATAATACAGTAATAATAGGCAATGTTAGCATAAACATTTGACACTCGTTATCACCCACTGTGTCATTGACGTTTAACAGTATCAGAACTTGCTAAATCAAAAGAAGTTATAGGTATTACATTAATCAATTTGAGGTTATGAAAACAACTTCTCAAGAAAAAAGTATGTCACTTCGGATAGTACATATCTACATCTATAGATATACTATGTTTGTGTAATCGATAAAATATTAGAGTAATACTTACCATTTCTCAAATTCTGGAAGCTTAACGTCTTGTTTATTCGTAATTGTGTCCATTTCTAATTTTACAAACAGTTTATATCCATGAATTAGTGAATTCATGTGCGTGGATCTACGAAATGAGTGTCGATACGCACCACAAATAATTATTTGAAAACTAAATTTGCAGCACGCCTTCGGAATAGCTTATTACAATGTTTTGAAAATTGGATTTTACGTTTAGTTCATAGTTCCTTTAGAACATAATTGTTACATGTCTTATTATCATAATATCTATTAGATAAACTAATATAACAAAGATTGGTTAAATCGTTGATGTTTACAAAAATATTATATATAATAAGTGGTCCAAAATAAGATTGTCAACCGCACGCCCGACCAGGGCGGCATAACATCAAACGGGATGACTGTCACCGGCGGTTACACCTGTCACTCAGGGACGAGGGCGAAATCAATTTCTTTATCACCTATCTTGCAAATTATTGTTCAATGTAACGTTTCATGGGTATTAACTTACGTCTCGTGAATATTTGTGTATGTAATGCGACGTTTTTTTTGTCTGCATAATCTAAGCATTATTATTAAATAGTCAATAGTGCTAAATGTCCATAACCGATTGCTAGACGTTCTGGTGCGCACGAGAAAAACATCGAAGAAGCACAGATTCCGCACTAGGTTTTAAGACTCTTACTTAGACACTATCAATAGTTTACAGTAACATTGCACCACCACCAAAGTACCTTGAAGGAAACTCAAAACAGGTGTCTCTTTTTATTACATTGAGAGTAACAAATGAGCACACAGTTCATTCACCTGATGGTAAGTGATTCCTGCGACCCATGACATCTACACTCATCCTTGACAAGGAATCATAATGCAGATTATAAAGCCTTGGGGACTGAGATGGAATGCCTTGTCAGTCATAAAAGTCTCCGGATCCCTACACTCACCAACGAAACACAGCAGCTTTATTTTGCTATTTGACGCTAGTATTCTGTGAGGGCGTGGTCTTACCCCGGTCGAGCTGGCCCATTCATTCTGAAGCTAGAAACAAACTGCAGTGTAGCTCTACCGCTGTGCCTGAATTAACCTAAATATTTCAACTCGAGAAGTCTATAGATAGATGTGAGTGTACTTAGAGGGTCAGCAACAAAAAGAAGTAGTGCCAAGGAAGCACTTAACACCGAAGTACCTTGTTACTAAGAATTAGTATAATTCAAGATCGTTGCACTTTAACAAAAGGCAGTTCCCGAGTCTTAAGCATGAGTCACATATCCTAGATTACGTAGTTTACTCCTAAAGAATCGGCTTTTCTAGTGTATAGCGGGTTTTCTAGTATATAGTCTAATTTCATAAAGTTATGTAAGGTTTATTTTTCTATTATTATTTTTTTTTGTATAAAATATTGTAAAGATTGTCTAAGTAGGTAGGTGCATTTGTATTTTTTGAATTGTATTTATAGTATGTAATTGTAAAATAAATATTGGACGTTGAGCAACTTATAAGAAAGATTTTAATTCTATAAACCACGTATTGAGAGTAGTTAGATTATCATAAGATTCTTTTTATTACTACTGGCTAGTGTTCGACATCTATTCTATCCTACCTGATGCTAAGTGGCGAAGTAGCTCTATATGGTAACTCGGTTAATGCCTATTCACTCTAGCGTTGAAGACATGTTATTCAGACGGAAATACAGACGCAGCCCCGTCTTTGCGCATGCCTCCCCGCGTCATATTCACCGGCTTCAGGTTATACAAAATCGTTCCATGCGCAAGGCCACCGGTGCGCCATGGTTCTTGCGTAATGAAAATCTACACATAGGTCTTGAGCTGCCGACCATAGCTCAGTACCTGAAGCAGGCTTCTCGCCTATATTTCGACTGCCGAAACACACCCAAACCCGTTTATTGTAAGTGCCGCCACTAACAATCCCTTCGCGCATCAGATTCACCCGCGTCCGAAGGAGACCGAGGCACGCCCTCGACGACCCTGACGATGCGACCACCAGGGCCCAAGCTCTTTATAAAACACTACACACGTACATTGCACCCTCATACGAGTCAGACGCTCTCGCGGAACAGGGTAACGTATTTAGAGGCCATTTCATTTCATAATTTACATGAGAATCATTCCTATAATTGACTTATTGTGGTCATAAAAAACTGGCTTTTCACTTTCTACTTATTTTCTAAGACAAGAATGCAGACTTTGCCTTTATACCGTACCCTACCCTGTTATAATAGGTACGTATACCGCGATAAATCGAAAACGGAAACAATGAAATAGTTTAGATTACCATAATAATTTAAACGGTAATATTCTTAATCGCGCCCTTTCAATGGTTTAGCTTCCGGTTTTTATCTAAAATACATTATTAGTATCAGGTGAAGTACAGAGCCGAATGGATAATTAGGCTTCATATTTACAACTTGAAATAAAGGATTACGTAAGGTGATTCTCTTGACATAATGTGGGCTTTATAATTTTGACTCATTTGTAGACAATATAACAATGTTAAAAATTGTTTTTAATTATTCTACTTTTAAAATTATTATATATTTACATGGAAATTATGTGTATACGAAATTGGGATTTGAAATTACGAGTTTGACCTCATTCTGTATAGTAATAGAATGAGCTCAAACTCGTACTTTCAAACTCCCAATCTTAATATACAGGGTTTAAATGTTTTCGGTTTTATGACCTTGAAAGATCCTTAGTGTTACGGCTTCTTAAATACTTACAAAAACATCTGAGGCGTTGTAAAAACCATCAGGAAACGATTATTCCAATTAAATAACATTAAAATGCGATTTTGAGATTATTAATATTACAATATTGCATTTGGCATTATATAGCGTAAGTAACTACTTACCGAGATTAATTAACAACAATATTATTGGAAGAAATTGTACCACCATCTCCTCCGGGCCTACAGTAGTATTAGATTCATCCTATTTTGGCTTTCACAAATGTCGATCAATCGGCAATCAATCTCGAGTCGTACATTATATCGTTTTGTATCATACAAAACAACGGATAACAATTTATATGTTGGATATGAAACATCATTTGTTTTCATAAGTCATCATCGATCATGTTTTTAGATTAATGATAAATATCGATATTGACCATGGCAAAATGTTTTCTTTATTACCAGAAGTAACTGCGCAGGATATATCAAAATTCCAGTATTCCATAGTCGTCTTTTAACAGAAACTTACCACTTAACATTAGGTGATAATAAGTCCCTTTCATATTCATAGTTGTTCTGCACTTAAAAATAATGCTTTACCTATACCGTGTTTTATTAATTAAATACAGTTAAGAATAAAAACCAAATAAGAATATATATGTTTATTTCCCACCACCGGTAATAGGATGTTTCAATATACCAATTTTTCTTAGATATCGCACAATAAAAGGTGTAGCTGTTAAAGTAATACCTATTCGAAATGGAGCAAAAAATTTATGTACTCCATAGGCAATTACAAAGGTCCCAGCATTTGACACTGCAATTTTTGATAGTGCCCCTTCACTTATGTTTAAATATTTAAAGATTGCAATTATGTCAACACCACTGAAAAACAAAAACAATTATATAGTAAAAAATGATTATGGTTAGAATAATGACTGTTCATATTCTATCTAGTTTTATTAAATTATTTAAAAATCTTTCATATGGTTGTTAAAATATGACCACTAATCTATAAATAATAATACTGAAACTAATAAGTAATATATGTGTACATTTACACACACACTACAATATTCACTATTATTTACATTAACAATAAATGTTACATTTACATTTGATTAAAACATGGTATAGTTGTGAAAAGCAAAATCATTCTTTATGATTAAAAATTTTGATTTTCAGGGTCATTCAACCAATCATTATCAATAGATCAAAATGAACAGTAAATACTTAATTATTATTTGAGACTATTGCTTGTGAAAAAGAAATTTGCAGCACATTGGGATTCAGCATTATCTCATAGTTTCGAGAATTAAATCAGGAACATTTTCATTGGTGGTTATAAAGTCTAAAGGGTCAATTCCTTCAATAAATGGAAACTGGTTCCAGGCAATCAAAGCTGTGGTTAAAAATATATTAAAAAGCAAATTATTATTAATGAACATTATAATAACATACCTAGAAACAAGAACATAACAGGCCCCCAAAGACAGTAATGAAATAGCAACATGAAATACAACAACTGTAGATCCATACTCTTTCACAGCCTTTTTTAGTTTCTCTTTAGCACTCATTACTCCTTGTGTATCGGTACTCATTTTCCGTATCCAAAATGTGACAGCTATGCTTTGAAAAATGAACACACAAGAGTTAGTATGGTATAAATTATAGATTAATTGACTTCTACATTTATTGGGCAGTAAATATGAAAACTGACAAATGTTATCAAAAATTACTTTGAAAAATTATTATGTAGGAACTTGTACTAAAGTTAGGTTAGATAAGAATACTCATTACTAAATGATAAATATATTATCAGCATGATATGCAAATACAGGAGTCATGCCAAAAGCAATTAGATACTCAAAAATTATAAAATTTATTGATAATTACTGGTATCAATGTTTTCACAGTATTCACCTTGGATATGTATATAATTTTCCATTTGTCTACACCACTTGGAAAATAATAATGACCCTTCTTCTTTAGACACCTCAAATATCTCCAAAGTTATATGCAGCCATAAGAAAATCCTTAGCCTATGTAGTACCCCATAATTTAAAAAAGATCTAATCTTCACAGCTGTCTGCGGGACCTTGTTAAGACTTTTATTCCACTCAATAGACAATTTTAATTTTACGCATCAGTGCATAGAGTTATTACTACAATGCAGGTTCCTTGGTTTAGATATTGTTCTAGCTTGATTCCCTAGTCATAATGCACTATGGGTAATGAAGCAGCAGATTCATGTGCTAAACAAGGCACCCAATTAGAGAAGACCCATCATTTATCAGCTATATTATTATAAATCTCCATGCCCTTGTGAAACATAAGCAAGTAAAGAAATGATGCCAAAAGTGGGATAATGTTCTCAAAGTGCAAAGACAATGCATACATACAAAGTGGCATACAGACAAAACTGTGGATTTTTAACTACAATTCCTTCATTAAAGCGGATACATCAACATTAATTTGTCTAAGTCCAAGTCACAACACAACACCTGTTTTCCTAGTTAAGATCAGGGGTCTTCCCAACTATATATTCCTTCCTGATAACTTTGTATCCCTCCTCTCATTCAGCCTCCCCTTTCTTCAAACTCCATTACCATTTTATTATTTAAAATAAAATTATGAAATTTCCCAAATGTCCTGGATCTTTAAATATCAATATGTTAGCAAACATTTGTTTCCAAACTTAACTTTTCATTTAGAATACCTTCTTATGTGTGTCCTAATATAATATGTTTATACTGCAATGTCCTTTGACCTACTTCTATATTGAAACTTGGTTTTCACCTTGTGCATTCAGATGATTGCTTTTATTACCAACCAATTAATTTTATACACATGCCTCTGAGTTCTAACCATTCTTTTCTTCTTGAACACAAGCTTGGTCAGAGTAGGCTCACCTTGAAAGCACCAAACAGTTGACTGTTGCTTTGTTTCAGGATCATAGTTATATTTTATACTTGAACATTTACATAGGTAAAGACAGTTGAGGGCTGATTTCTCATCCCCTCATCTCCAAAACTTTCCTATCCTCTTTTAAATTAAGATGATCAATTAAATATATTTGCTTATGAACAGACTCACCAAAAGTTGTGGCTAGAAGTACAAAACATTTGTGCAGCTTTAAACTTTTTTTATAATCATAATAAAACATAATGCAAAATTCACAATGATGAACTCCACTGCTGCAAGCAAATTTAAGGCAGATTCTCTTGAGAAAAAATATATTTACAAAATAAATAATTCAATTTAATAAGTATTCCAATTTATATGAAAATAACCACCCAGTTGCCAGTGTCAAACATATGAGTAAGGAGTATCTAATTTCTATCGACATGACCCTTAAATAACTTCATTAAGATATTACTTATTACTAATAACAAGAACATAGTTATAAATTTTGTATTACTAACAGCACATGTGTGTTCAAGTAATGTAAAATGCTATTACTCTTGTGTACCTTGATTGTAGAGTTTTCCTCTATACTCATTTCTTAATGTTAAGTAATGAGCACTATGTAGGTGATCAGACAAATACTTATACCCTTGTCCCCACTGAGACCCTGGCATATTTAGATGGGTGTGGTTTCCACTAAATGGGCTGGGCACATTACTTTGCATGGAAGATGATAGACTGACTGCTCCTCGACAATCATATTTATTTACATGAGGATCATTTTGAAGTGTGATGTCAATTTCACGAAACCCTAGTTCATGCCCACAAACATTAATTACAGGCCCCGAAATGTCTCTCTCTCTCAATGGGGAGAACCTTCCCATTTCCGCTGCATTTATATCAACCACATTTGTAGGTAATTTAAGGGCTACTGCTTGTGGAAACTTAACAGAACCCGTATTATGTATTGTTTTGCCGATTTGATTTGTGCCACCTAAGTGAAAATAATACTATATTAGAAATTGTTTTACCACAACAAAAGAGGTATTCACATAAAATTAAATAGGAACTTTGTAAATTGCTTGAATAGATAATCGTTAGATATGTTTATCAGAGTAAATAAATCTAACGTCAACAAAGTAACTGTGGAAAATTCCTAATGCCAAACCAAGTTAGAGAAATGTAAGTCTTACCCAAATAAGTATTGATTAAGTAAGGTTTAGCTTTAATATAGAAATAAGGTTTTACACATCCTTTGTACATTTTGTAGAGTTATGATGAAAGTTATAATAATATTTTTTCGGTTGCTGACACTGTGACACAATATGAATACAGAAATTGCCAAACACAAAAGAAAATGACATTGACGTAGATGTCGTACACCAATCATTGCTGCCATGGAGTTTCAGACCAACCATCATCGAATCACGAACAAGACCTGGCCGTATGGACTAAAGTCCATTGCCTTTCCCATTAGGGATAAATTAATATCACCACCATCATTTTCTGCCATTTTTTATTTTAACAATTTTTTTTTTTTTATTTCATTTCAATTTAACCCAGTATCTTAATTATAATCTTATATAATAATATATTATAGAAAGTCCTTTTAAGTTCTCTTTTTGGTTGTATTGGTGTCCTCCTGGCTGATCACAATAATATATTCTAAAGCAGTGCAGATGACATCAACTGCGCAAATTATAGCGCCCTTGCTCTTATTCAGATGTAATGAGGTGTAATGAGATCGAAGCAAAGTTCAGATGCAATATCAGGGCTCTGGGCCATCATCTTGGAAGTGTATTAGAACATAGTCTGCCATGTGGGGCTCCATTGCAGATGGGCAGACGTTATATAACTCCGAAATATTTTTCTTTACATTAATTTTAACTTTTCTTCTACATTAATTAGCAATTTCGCTCAGCAACTACAACGACCATTTACTAAATTAAAACGTCACTCAAAATCCACAGTAATATATTCGCAATTGAGTGTTATCCATCTGTAATAACCAATCAATCATATACCGTTATTAGGATTGGATCAGCAGCTATCAAATAGGACCTACAAAATGCAGAAATTTTATCCATAATGTCAGCCACAGAACAAATGTTGGTGCAGGAATTAAAAGAAACTGAATCTGTCCATAGACTAAACTACCCGAATTAAATGTTTAGGCGCTTTTCTTCGTTCAATAACGTGTTATTCTCTGATGAAGCTCACTTAAATATTAATGGGCATCTAAGTAAACAAAATTGTCGCTACTAGTGCCGAAAATCCAAAACGTAAACATCATCAGCCTAAAGTGACAGTTTGTGCCGCCATGTCATCAAGGGCCCTGAATTTTTGTGCACGGCGGTTACAATTATATCAGAGCGATATGTAGCGGTAATCGGGGACTTTATTTACACAAGAGTTGCAGAATTTACCTGGCTACAATAAGCGGGCGTGGTTTCAACAAGATGGTGCGACAACTCATACTTCTAACCGTTATGTTCCCAACACAGTGATCTCCCGAAGAGGAGGCATATCCTGGCCACCATCCGGTCTACGGATGGATTTTTTCCTATGGGGAAGAAATCCACCGGGAAATAAAAAGTAAGGTTTGACACAAACCAGCTCAGTCAATTGATGCCCTAAAAAAATATTCAAAGAGAAATGGCGAACATTACAGAGCTCATTTGTCGCGTAGTCATCGATAGTTTTGGATGTCGCTGTGATCGTAACGTTAAATTCCCATTTTAAGTAGTTTATAACGAAATAAAAATATTTTTCTTATTGTAATCAGTTTTATATTTATTAATAATTTACATGTCTAAGGACTTACGGGCCATTCTGTCTAAAAAAACTAATGTTTAGATATATACAATAAAGTTCAGTGTGTGCAATTGGAGCAGGTAAATAAAATGAAGAAAGAGAAGGTTGCGAAGATCCTAAATGAACTCTCAAGTGGGGCAGCGACGCAGTACCTGGTCGTTTCGTTTAGTTTTGTTTTTCGATTCGAAGGAGATGTACATTTACCATACTTGACAGTTTTAATCACCGCCATTTCATTTACCCAACCCCTTAATTATTGTTGAATTGTAAGCATCACCGTAGCGCGGCATAGATAAAAATTCAAATACATACAATCGTTCAAGTCGTGGAATACCAAAATACTGAATTTCTGTTTTTAATTATTCATATTATATTAAATTTATGATTTTATTCAGCTAGGATTACTAGCCTTACATTTTCAATAAAATGTGAGCTAAGATCCACAACGGATCTATCCAGTGTGGTTTTTAGTACATGGTGGATGATTTAAACTCAATAACAAACTTAATGAGGCGAACTAAAGAAGTCCTGTTTCATATGGTGAATGTAGGGATCTGGGGACCCAAATACAGGTAACGAGGCATCTCGGTTCTGACGGGTGCGTGCATGTCATGACATCTACATCCATCCATGAAGATGTCATGGACCATAGTCATCACTTACCATGAGATATAGCACAAACAGGGAAAGAAAAAAGGAGAGCTACATGATTTTTTGTGTATTGGCCATACGTCTTGAAGGAGGTCAAAAAGTTCAAAGTGTAGTTCGGGTTTAGGGTCAAACACTCCTACAATGCTGCATTTGCCGAGCAGAAGAGTCGAAGCTCAAGTCCCATAAGGATAGTGCCAGTCTCCGATTTGCTACTCAATCTTTCCTCGTTCCTTTACGCGAACGCGGAAGTCAACGTTACGTTACGTTTACGTTATGGTATCAATCAAGACTATACTCATAACCCGAAGAATGAAGAAAAACGAGACGCCACTATTTACCTATTGAAAGTTGTCGATTTATGCTTTTAGGACGGACCAGAGGAATGCTTTATTGCTTAATTATTAAGTTAATGGCGAAACCGTTGATTGGATCAATACGGCTAAACATGGCGATGCACGTCCAAACTACAGTCTCTCCTGCGCTCATGGCTCTCGTTCAGCCCCCGAAAGCGAGCGAAATTCCGAATAACTACATACGTAAGACATCGCCTAACGTATACCACGTTGGAACGGTAGTCTCCTCAACAACGCAGCGTACACGAATATACTCCATATAATTGAAATACCTGGATGTGGTCATTTGGTTCAAGCTTGCAGCCACGTCCGACCATCAGCACATTAGGAACATTGCCTAACTTTCCTAGGACAGGCATTCCTCAAGAGCTGAGCAGCCACCCCGAAGAGGTTACCATTAATATTGGCTGCCCATGTGAATCACCGCCAACTTAGGGATAGATGATCAGATCCCAATGGGGATCCACCCAGCCGGTTGATCCTAACTAAACCGGCGTAAAATCAACGGCGTTCGACGGCCTTGGCCTTGCTCCTCCCCCAGTCCCTTCAATCACATTAAAGTGCAAACCAAGGCCGTGTTCGCAGAAGAACCCGTAGCCAAGGGACCCCGTACTACCCGAAACTATTTCTCTACGCGGTAGGGCATAATTGACGAATCGGCTATAAAAACTGTTGATCGTAGCAGACGCTTAACAGTACGTTTAGAGATGAAACACTTATCGATATGTGTATTCTGTTGGAAAGGCGATCCTTGTCAATACAATAGGTGAGACACACTAATGTATAGTCCTTTTCATGAAAGAAGTCCCCCAGACGCAGCGCTGTACTCGCGTGATATAATGTTGCCATTTATGAGTAAAAAAATTACCTATTTTATATTTAGCATATGTAATTTATCAAATAATACTATATCCTGCATACTTCGATGAAACAATATAAGCTATTAAATTGTATTAAAAAATAAATACATTTTAGATGGGCTGTAATTTCATTACTCACGCCCATACTATAACAATAGTTCAGATTAGTGAATCATGTATATTTCTGATAAGTCAAAAGTATATTTGGGCATTTTTATCAAAATGTCTACCAACCCACTCATGGGATGACCCATGCAATAAGTCCAAATAGCTAACGTTATTATGACTGTAAGTGTCGTGTTTTTATTAAATAGTTTCAAATTGGTAGTTTCTTTTTTTACTGTTGTTAGGTGAGAAACTTAAAACAAAGTAATAAAATTAAACTTAAAAACGTGGCATTCTACGTTTCTCAGTACTGTCCTGTTTTCGGTAACGGTCATGACCAAAATTGTCGGCTTTTCCCGTAAGTGGGTTGGTAGTCATTTTGATAAAAATGCCCGTTTAACTATATTTACTATATTTCTGTTATGTAAAAAGTATATTCTTATTTACTTATATAAGCGGTGTTCTACCTACTTACATGGAAAAGATGAGAAAATAGGGTAAAGAAAAGCATTACAATTTTTTATTCAGAGTTTTATTGAATAATTGTGATCAGCGCCCATAGGAACATCACTGTCTGAAGAGTGGATGAAAACAGAATCAAATTCTGTTTCAGTGTCACTAGCCGTAGATATAATTATTCGATCCATCTCTTCATCCATAAGGCCGTCAATTTTTAAGTTAGTTTTCTCCGGCACACCTGCAATTAAAATAATAGTAACTTGAAGTTTATAATGCTTATGTACTATGTAATATATGTTTTAATTTCAGTTACCTAGTTTCATCACGTTTGGTGTTTGTTCAATTATTCGCAAAAATTAATTTATATCATAAAAGTCCATCAATACAGCAAAAAATTATTATATGGCAACTCTAAAAAGTACCTGTTATGGCGGCGACTGTCTTCCGAACATTGTTTAGTGGTATTAAAACACCTTGATTCTTTTGTTCCGCTTCACAGAACTCTTTCACCTTCAATAATATCATTTCTCGAGCCGAACTTTTTATAAGTTTTGGCTTTGTAAACAATCTTTAAAATGCACTAAGCTAGTTAAAAACTCACAAAAATCTACCACAATAAACGAACTTGATAACATCGACGAACAACATTGCCGACCCGTTAAATTAAGTTCCAAAAATCACCGCGGGACTTCTTTCATGAAAAGGAATCTATATACTAACATTATTTTATTCTTTTTCTGGTTGTAGATTTCGCAAAGTAACATCTGCACTAATCCTCAACAATTTCTTAACTAATTTAACATCAATATACACAACAAACAAGGTAAAAAAAGGAAACCAATATAATTTTGTGAAAATATTTACTACATAAATGTAGACAAGTTTTGAAAAGTTTAGTTAGACGGCATTGCAAAAAATAATAATTATTGTTGAAATGAAAATGCGAATACAAAATTATAAGGTTTAACTTTATTAAAGTTAAGCAATAAAAATGCACTTCTGCACGGTTATAGCACCAAACCGAGAGAGAGCGATGGGCGTTTTGTCCATCGCTCTCTCTCGGACACAATGTTGGACAAAAATGTAACCACCATAAACATCTTAATTAATCTTATATTTAAGAATTGTAATTTTACATTTTAATTATGTTTAGACTTGTCTCGAACAATTATTTATTGTATTAAATAACTCTACAAAAACAGCAAATCATAAATATGACCAGGCATTTAGAAAAAAGAATAATATAAAATTACTGTTTTAATTACTCATTTTCGGAAATAATAAACTGAATGTTGAATAATTTTGTAAAGCCGAGTTTTGAAATACCTTCAATAAATATACTAACTCAATCATTACTTATTTTCATAAAATACTTTTAAATTACCTAAAACGCAAATCGGATATAACAGCTATATGATCTGACGGAAAGACTATGCTTGGCAGAGCTGTATGGGCTTGAAGTTCGTCTAAGGAAGGAAATGGAATAACCTGAGAACAAAAAGAGCACTTCAAAAACAGTATTATTTGTAAGTAAATTGGTTATTACCTGTATTTTTATTACATATTTCGGACTACATATAATTAACTATACCTGTTCAACTTCAAGGCTACTTTTGTCATAAAATATGTAATCCAAACACTCTGCAAAGCCTGCTGTAAAATTCGTATATGGAGGGGTTCCACAAGCGCTTCCAAGCGTGAAGTTATGTGATAGACTTAAGTTACAAACCGCCTGGTCCGCATCTATAATAAAGATAATAAATTATCATTTCTCTGCAGAGATAAAATACCATTGCGTCGTCAGTGCAATTGATATTCGCCTATTACATTTTAAACTGTAATTATACTTAATTATATACCATGGTAGAGCCATGTGGTAGCCGACTTCATCTACAGTTCGAAATGGTAGGCTCGACCGCGGAATGGCGCGGCCCTTATAAGGGCGTGAAAATTCCACCAGAATACCAGCGTGAACTGGTAGTATAAAGGCGCTGTGTCGTACGATGAGTGTAGATTCTGAGACACAATTCAATTATGGGTAGAGAGGCATTCTATCTTGAATTTTCGTTGATCATTTTTCTGGAGTGAAAATGCATGTGCATTTTGAATCTTTGTTAAGGAAGCATGTAGATGTCATGAGTCACAGCTATTCCTTACTCCATTGTTGATTCGTAGACTCAAAAGCAGAATAAAAGCCACCATCAGCTTAAAAATGTGTCGTGGGAGAAATCTGTTGTTTCTCAATGCTTTCCTCTATTATCGCGAAGCGATGTGCCACTATATGCGTTACATGAACAAACAGTCCGACCTTATCCAGAGTTAAGACTCACGTATAACTTTCAGATATTTATTCTTGAAGTTATCTGCGTTCGACTTTATTATGTAGATCGCGGTGGCCAGAGATAACGACGCACCAAAGCTGCCTTCATCCTATATCTGGTGGTACTTTCAGCGATTTTCTCTCTATAATATAAGTAACGGTCAGCATCTCATTCTTTTCACCTGCATGGACATCTCCGTAATATCAGCATTTACCACAATGGGTTGTTCGCGGCATGTTTTCATGCTGACTGACGCCAGGAAGAAGCTTGTAGGTCTGGTCCAATAAGGAATTAGGCAACCAATGACACTCCCCTTATCTTAACAGCAGCGTCGTGGAGAACTCTCAGCTTCTATTTTCTATATTCTACTAGGTTTCATTGTGTTGTATTTCGTCAAGTGAGGAAGGTAAAGCAGGTTTGGGGTAATCCGTTGACACTATTAGTCTTTTGGGTATTGTACCTCTTCTTCAGTTCTAGATCCCTGTCGATCTTGTTTTCTATGTTCAGCAGCATCTTGAGCGAGTTGTTGTAGTTATTGGGTAGAGTGGTGTCTTCCTTCCTCCAGAGGAAGAATGTCTAATTTCGTCGAAGCCTTCTTAGTGTTTTTCATACGTCCAGGTTCTTGAATTTGAGGCAATTCATCAAATTTTGAACTGAAAAAATTTTGAAATCATAAACAGTTTGAACTCTATTAGTGTGCGGTGGTCTGCGACAACGATCCCCTCTAAAGAAAACAGTCCAATATCAATATATCAGGTTTCCCTCTTGGTTGCATGGCTACAAATTTGTAGCGTTTTCGGACAGTCAATCAGCTTCTCGGCCATTTTTAAAACATCCACGAAATTAGATCCTTTAGTCCTCTTCCAATTCTGCTATTCTTGTGTTATAACTTTCTTGAAGTTTATTAATTCTCATTGCTGATCTTGCAAACTTTTAGCGGCAACTGTCACCAGTGGTAGAGGTACACTGTAGTTTGTTTCTGGCTGCAGCATACGAGCAAATGGATCGGCTCCAGCGGGGTAGCACCACACCCCCACAAAATACCAGTGTAAAATAGCCTACACTGATAAAACGTAACACCTGCTATGTTGCGTATGGTGAGTGTAGGAGCTAATAAGAGATACTCCTTTTTCAGTCATTATGGGATGACTTAATGAATGTGGGTGGCTTGGGCCGCAGGTATCACGTGTTGCGTAGGTCTAACCTGTGAGTTCCTATATTGGCATTTATTACGATAGTCTAAGTCTTGCTTGTAGTATTTACTGTACTATGGACTTTTGTAATCGGCATATTCCTTTTTCAAATTCGGCTTGTTGGAGAACCGAAAAATATATAAGGGTGGATCAAAAAGTTCGCGGATTGAAACCAAACCAAACCCCTTCACAAGCAACAGCGGGCCATATGTTCAACGATTTTTTTTTAATTTGCGTAGAGAACAAGGATAATTTATTAATTATAAGCCGAAGCGTTATTGAAGGTAAAACTTTGGTTCTTCACTATAAGCCTGAAGTAAAGCCAGAGACCATGCAGTGGCACAAAAAATCCACAGCAACGCCTAATAAATTCAAGGTGTCGCAATCATTTGAGAAGATTGTGGTTGCAGTTTCTTGGGATTCAGGGAGAATAGTGTTTTTTGTAAATTCTTGTGTTGGTTGATTGTAAAGATTAAGGTGTCAATATCACAGGAACGGCACTATTGGATAAATTAAAACAGGCATTAAGTGGAAAAAGAAGGAAAAAGTGGTTTTAAGGTGTTTCTTTTAGAAAACATAGATGCACCGTTACAAAGTCATGTCGCGACGCCTCCCTTACACAAGTTACTATTTTGAAACTCTAATTCACCCTCCCTGTAGTCAAAATTTGTCCCCTTTCAATAACAATTTGTTACCAAAAGGAATAAATTGCTTCAAGGAGAAAAATTACTAATCATAAAGAAGCTAACAGGATTTAACTTGTATGTTTAATGAATGGTATGGTGTATATATAACTAATTGACATGATAAATTTGAGGAACCACAAGAACCATATCTGAAATGGGATCCTTATCTATAATTATATCCCTATTAATTATCAATTTGTTTTAGTAGTAATTTGACTTAAAATGCATTTGGCTAAACAATAACAACTCATATTTTTCATATACTGAAAAGATAGGCCCCCGAACCAGGACGACAGAGACAAAGAAAGCGAGAAAACCGCGACAAGTACCGTATATGGTCTCGAAACCGCAATCGACATTGGTTGCCTTCAGATACTGAAGCTAATAGTAATAAACCAATATACAATAACAAATAACAATGGATATAATAAACTTTAAATTATTTGTACAATACGTAATTGACAAATAAGCCATGCCATGACGAGTGAGGTCATGAGTCTGGAAACTGTACCGGTTTCCAAAGCCTTGACTATTTTCTATGGGGTCCATTTGGCCGCCTTGTTCTAAAGGTAGACCTGTTCCAGAGGGTCGTGCTTGCTCATAACTTGAAGAAGAGAGATACCGGAATATTCTAAGGAGACCCTCAGCCTAGATCACTGCTGGATCCGGAATATCATTGTTTGTACCACTAACAACTTTATAATTTATGGCATTACTATGTATTACAGCATTACAGACACAGGTATATTTATGTCAAAATAGACAAAGGTTTAAGGCATAGTCTAAGAAACAAAACAGGTTAAAATACATCATTTGATTATTGTTGAGAACCAGCACAAATATTGGCAAAATTAAAATATATAAATAATGGGAATGTGGGAAATATTATGACTATGTATGACTATTTCTTCAAAAAAAATCTCACCATAATATGAATATAATGGTCAGTAAATTATTCTTCAGTATTTTCGTAATATTTTAGTCTATTAGTAGATAAGTTTAGCAGTTTTATTCTTTAACTGCCTACAACAAAATTACTATTATTACAATTTTTAAGAAAACTTTGTTAGTTCACTTCACCTAGGCAAATTCCTTTCTATGCAAATGTCTCTCTTGTACTTGACAATACTAATTTATTTCTAGTTGTTGTTGACACACATCCTTAATAAAAACTTACTGGATTGCCAGTCTGGCAGGTCTTCAGGTGCAGTTCCAGTAGTGTACAATTGGTATATACCACACGAAGGTACACTATTAAAATCACCACACAGAATAGTGGAGATTCTCTTTCCAGGATGCTGAAATTGTGCAATAAGTATGAGTAAGTTCTGTTTCATTTCATATATAATATAAAAATAAGGTAATATCTCATTAATATAAAATAAGCTAGCATTTATAAAAGATTCTATTTAAATATTTTTAAATAAATTAATAAATCAGACCTTTTTCATCATGTTATTGCGTATTTTCTCTAGCCAGTATATTACTATTCCTGCTTGAAGTAGTCTTATATGGTCAGCATCGGGATGAAAATATAAATGGGTATTGCCAATAATAACTATTTCGTCAGGATTGTCCTTTGACTGTAATATTGTAGCACTAGCTACTGTTGTTCTGTCCTGTAATCTTTCTATCAATGGTTTGTTGTTTTTTATTGCATTCCAAAGTGATTGGAGATATAATTCAGTTTTAAAAGCATCTGCTAGTAATATTCTCATTTCCTCCAACATCCTGTGTTATTTCAAAAATTAAACAAGGTTATCAAGATTAGATCTCATTTGACCAAATGTTCTGATAATTACTAAATGACATTTGTAGTGGTTGCAGCAGCAGCAGATATAGTGCCATAAGCATTTGTACAAATAACAAAGACCACCCACTCGGTTCCTAATTTAATGTAAACAATGTGCATCAAGATCAAAGAAAGGTTCAGATGGTATCAAGGACACAGGATATATATGTACCCTGCCGGCCAAAAGTTTAAGACCGCACATAAACAACATAATTATCCATCAATTGTAATAAAATTCCATAGGATAAATAAATGAAATGCACATCTGCATATTTTATTGTTAGTATCGAATATTTAAAGAAGTCATTCTTTTCTTTACAAACACCGACAAACGCTGCGCTAGAGCCAGGTGGCAGTCGTAATAATATTTTTTTAATGTCCTCTAATTAATTTGCTTTTTTTACGTATTGGTCAATAATTAGGATTATTTAGCTTCTGAAAACAGTTTACTTGGGTTTGTTCACAAACAATCTCTTTTAGTCTAAACTTGTGGTTTCTACTTTTCTGTGAAGACGTCATAAAATAGTAAAAGCTCGAGTAATTAGCAATAAAGTGCGTTCTACCGTCGTTGTTTTACATAATGAAGGCAAATCTGAACGTGAGACTGCTTCACAACTGAAAATATCGAAGACTTGTGTTCATGGCACAATAACTCGATACAGGGAGACAGGCAGTTTTCAAGATCGTCCACGGTCGGGAGGGCCGAGAGCTACCACGTCTTGTGAAGATAATTTCATTGTTGTTACCAGCAAGCGAAATAGACGCTTAACAGCACCAGAAATCCGCGTTGAAGTAAACAAAATCCGAGTTAAACCTTTATCATTGACTACAGTAAAACGGCGACTGAGAGATGCGAAGGGGTATGGTCGCGTTGCCGTTCGAAAACCTCTGCGAAGGCAACAAAACAAGAAAAATCGGATGCAGTGGGCTCTTGCTCATCGAGTTAGGACTGAAGAAGACTTTAAAAAAGTGCTTTGGACCGATGAATCCAAGTTTGAACTATTCGGTTCAAAAGTAAGCCGAGACTTGTGGAAAAAATCATAAAATGTAAAGGATTTTTTGATGAAAAATCAGTTTAGCTAACTATAGCCTTTTTTTGCATGGACTGTTAATATTTCTTTACGCTTTTAAAGTATATTGTTTGTCAATCAATGTTCTATTAGATGATTAAACAGGTTAAATAGACATTTAATATTTTATTGGAGTTTTACTTTATCTTTCTACTTTAATTAAGATGGTCTTTTGGCCTGCAGTGTATGTGTAATATAGATTTTACCATTAAACCCAAAAGTGAATTTATGACACAAATATTGCTTCCTGGGTAGATGATATTGAACCCAGGATCTGCAATGTAGCTGCTCTAACCACTACACCATGGGGCTATTTTTAGGTATAATACAGAAAGATGAGTTTGCCGAGATGCGGCACTTCCTAAAAATAAGAAAATGATATGATGATGCTGAATGAAATCCAGTAAGTATAGAGTAATAAGTATCTTAAAAACTGAAGCTAAGTTTTGTGCATACTCAAATCTAGTTTGTCGGTAAAAACAAGCCAGTCCTTCAGCAACAGCCTTCCCTTTTTTATAAAATAATCCTTGAAGTCCCTCTAATTCCAAAAATGGTTTTAAATAGTTGTTGAATATTTTACTGTCTACTTCTTGAAGGCAAATTACATCAGCATTGTATCCTGCATGAACAAATTAATGTATATAAAATATATCAATAAAAAGTTTCATCATTCTACTAATGATTTTCTTTTCCTACCTTGAAGCTCTTTTAAAATCAGTTGTTTCCTATAATCTACTTGTAGAGCATATGATGGACAGTATGGATGGAGAACAGTTCTTGTAAAGTCAGTGTCACAATACAAATCTGCCAATATATTGTAGGAAACACATCGAAAACTGAAAAACTATAAGAATTATGTACCTTATTTGTCTTAGCCAGTTATTATGTTTATTAGTAAATTGTGCATTATGTATATATTATGGAAATATCACAAAATAATATAAAATCAGATATATTTAAATTTTGAATTTTTCCATTACATTAAAAAAAAAAAATAATTTTTATTCTTCATTTTTTATTCAGATGTACAATTTCATTTTTTGTTGTTCACTAATAAATGCCACAAGATTTCATCATCATCGATGCTTGATACAGGAATCATAGTCCAGCATGAGGTTGGATTTTCTACAATTGACTTTTGGCATGTAAATGCCAATTTTACTACCTACTAAACACTTCTCAACCTAATTACTGTTGTCCATGTTTCATCTTTTACTGTTGTGTACAATAATGCCTATGTTAAACAACCTTTAGTAATTCCTTTACTATCCACCACCTATTATTACGATAAATTATGATAGAATATTTTAAAGGTAAATAAATTAAAATACAAACTGATGAAAATATAATTCATAGAGCAGTGAAGGTTCAGAGGAATACCCATATTATGGTCAGGTGTACCAGGAAGATTATTATTGTTGGCAGTTTCTACCATGCTATCCAGACTTTTTATGATTAGGCAATGTCGAAAGAGAACTCCTTAGCAATCATGATCCTCAGCACTGAGGGAATGAAGAAGAAAATGAATTAGAAAGACATACCTTGCATCTTTCAATTTTAAGGAAGTAAACAAATGTCTTGTTTCAAAAGGACATGGCCCAGGACCAGCTTCCACAAGAGTTTTGGAAATAGTTTCTACCACAGGTCCAGTAGTAATATCATTGACTGAAAATAAAATAAAGACAAAATATTAATAGTTTTGAATATTAAATCAATCAACACAAAAAATTTTAGGGGGAAAACTGTTTACCTGGAATACATTCTAATTTCAACTTCATACCAACATCTTTGGAAGTTGGAATGTAGGAAGATCTATTTCCAACTAATAGCCAATTAATGTGAGTATCACTTATTTCCTTTCCTTTGTCATTGATAGGTAGACCCTTAAACCATTTGTAAACTGATTTCTGTTTTACAGTATACAGGGTTTCAAAGTTATCAGGATGAACTGGAAATCCAACAAGTAAACTCTTTGGTAAATTAATACTTAATATCCATGGTGCATTAAAAACCACTTCATAGACATGATCCAAGATCTCCAATTTAAGAGTTCTTTTTATTTCGAATAGATCCATACAACACTTCTCGGATATTATTTCCTTGTTAGTAACATCCACCATGGTAACTTTTATTTTGTTGCCATCCACAGATGCATCCACTTTTGTTCCTTTCTTCTTGGTTATATTTTTTAAGATATTTGTTTCTATACGTTTTAATAAGTTTTGTACATTTTCTGTGGGCAGTCGCCTAAAGTTAAACTGCCGGACAGTATCTTTTATTTTAAATAAAAATGAGATATCTATCTTTTCCTCATCTTTAATATATCGAAAGTAACACTTATCTGTATTCATGTTGGTTTTTGATATTTTAACTAAAGTAGAAAATTTTACAAACAATTGAGTAAATCTTAAAATCATAGTACAATTAACATGTATCACATATCGACATAACTGTCAAAATGTAATTTTTAGATCACCGTAAGTTTAAACACATTTCATATTTCTATATGTAGTAATAATGAGCTGTTAAGAGCAAAATGTACTCATTATGATATTTTCCAAAGATATCACTTTTTTTTTTCTTTAAGAATAGCAACTATCATTTTGATAAATCTGCCAGTGTCGAGTCAGAAAGAATCATGTATTTAATTAATTGTTCGGTTGAGACCTAAAAATATAAATATACAACATATTTATTTTATTTATTTAAACTTTATTGGTCACACCTTACAAAAAGTGGTGCAAAGGGCAGACTTAATGCATTAGGTATTCTATATCCGTCAAATTGGTGAGTTGGAAAGAAATTATAGTCAGAACGGTTTTTACGTTTTGATTAGACAAAACTAGAAAGCTAGAAAGGGTTAGTACTCTTCGTTTAGATGTATTTAAAAGAATTTTATTTTCCTTCGTAAGATGCTCATTTATATAAACTCGAGTAGACTCGTTACCCATCCCTAGTGGTCTTAGAAGGAAAATAATAGGGCGTACGCGATGGGCACTCACTACGCATTGAGGCTTCACCCAGTATACGAACTTTATAACAGTCGATAGGAGCTCCAAGATGCTGCGACAGCTTCAATCCTCAATATTCTGTATTCTCGCTCTGTTGCTTGTGTTTTTTAATAATGCGCGCTTGTTTATTATTATTCACATCAACAGGTGTAATATTGTTTACAAAAAATGCTTTATGACATTGAGTATTGAAAGGCTGAATGCATACAATAAATAATACTTTGTTATTTATAGTAACATAACAGACCGCAACTCATGTACTATTTAATTGTTTTCATGAGATTTTTACTATCGTAGTAAGAGAGACTCTCAGTGTATGCAAAACATGACCCGGCCTGCAGCGAGATAGTAAACGTACTTTAATCATTAAACTGACATTTCCTGAATCGCTTGCTTTTGGCGCTTTTTAAATAGTCATGTTCATAATGATAAAATTTTAATTAATAAAATCTAGTACCGTTGTAATAAGTTTTAGTGAAAAATATGTTTCTGTCGTAGATTGACATTTAAAATTTGGATATTTTATTTGTCAATTTATGAATGTCCGAATCGAGATCAAACATTATTCTATCGATTTATCTATGCTTCGAAATCAAGGTTTTTATAAATTGGTGGATATTGCATTACACAGAAACTCATGCCACGTTGTAATATATGTGCTATAAAAATATATTAGATTCATTAGATTTCTTTTTTTCAAGAGGTTAAAGGAGGTTATTTATCGCGAGTAAAGATTACATTAGAGATACGACATAAATATCACATTAAAAAAAAACACTATTAGAGAGAACTATTTTATTTGTATTGTATTTATTACCTTGTTCTCCGTTCGTGAGACTCACAGAATAATTATTAAAAACATTTGCTATTTCAGCGGCCGTACAAATTTCAACACCCTATGCGTGCAATTTATCAAACAGTTGCATTTTTTTACATTTAATAAAAGTCTCGGCCTAAGCGCTCGGCCACCTTTTAACCCGGTGAATATATAAAAAAAGAAAAAAAAGACAAAGCTCTTTTTAGTAAAAATTTAATTATATTTCCTGGACACATTATAACGCAATCAATGGAAGTTACAGAAAATAGGCATATCGCCTATGTTCCGGTTCCTGTGTTCAGGATTTCCTCAGTATCACCTTCTGGTTTAAGAAACCAAGATCAAACCCTCTGGAACGAAACGAAAGAATATTTTGTATTTTCTATATTTATTCTCGAGTTCTAATCTTCTAGACAAAAAGACACATTGATCTCTTTAGATTAGATGGTTATTGATTGTTCAATTGTTTTGACCTTGTATTTACTAGATATTTCAATACAGAGAACATTCGTGGAGTTATCAATTAATTCTTTTGGGGCTGTAGTAATCTTGGCATGAGATTTGAGATACTTCTGAGGCTTCCATAAATAATTACGAGTTGCAGCTGCAGAAAAACAGCCACTTTATGATTTGGCTCTCGTGTTGAACAAATTATTCGTTGTGTTATAAGTTGATTTAACTTACAGTTTGGACCTGGAATCTTTCACACAACATACTCAATTCTACTAGTAAATTAGTCATCATGTTGTCTCGTCTTGAACGGCAATATGCCGTGATATTTGGGTTCGTGTTTTGCAAATGAACCACCCTTCAAACACTTTAATACGCCCTAATACGTTTTTGAATATAGCTGGATAGCTACGAGTCGACAGGCGTACATAGACATTCTCCATTTCCCAATGGATCTCGCGATCCATTATTGCTTTCCAAGGAAGGTTCCTTTGTTAATTTATTGGTAACGCAACGTTGTGGTATGAACGCACATGGCGGTTGCGATGTTCTGTTGGTTATTTTGCAGCGGGAGTATTTGTATTCTGTGTGATTAGAGGCACGATTC
Organism: Teinopalpus imperialis; assembly: GCA_029286865.1. Lineage (NCBI taxonomy): Eukaryota > Metazoa > Arthropoda > Insecta > Lepidoptera > Papilionidae > Teinopalpus > Teinopalpus imperialis. The sequence goes on from JAGSMU010000012.1 coordinate 6,043,377, forward strand.
GTAGTATCACTTTTAGATGCATGTCGTATATAGACTGTACCCACCCAGCATATTATGGGTAGGAGATATATAATATAAGAGGAGAAATGCTGCAGAAATGCATGGCTGCCTGAAGGTCCTCGTGCTTTCGGAGGGCATTGAGCTCCACCATCAGCCTCCCCACCTTCGTCAAGTGCTCGGCTAGCTTGTTTTTCTCTCTCGTGCTGAGCTTCTCGACATTGACGGGCTGGGATACTTTCGACATCAGTTCCGAGGTAGACCCGCCTCAACCAATTTGGTCATCACCCACACTCTTGGTTGTGGACAAACAAGATTGCCCGATTTATCAGCAACCTTGTCCACCACCAGTAAATTGGACCAGATATAGGCACCCAGGTCCGCGATGGAATTGTCTTCCACATAACCTGGAAGCCTAGCTTCCAAAATCCGTAGATCCTAAGCGTTATCATTTAGCCTCCCTGTCGTTTGGCCTACTGGAAGTTAGAGACAATGAGGGTATGCTCTCAGATACCCTCATTGTCTCTAACTTCCATCCCATGGGTACGGCTGGAACCTTATAAGCCGCAACATTAGGAGCCTTGGTTCACCTCTTTCCTGTTCTAACAGACACGTCCGATGTGACTCATGTAAGTGATGAATACGCTACATTAGTCAAACTACCTCCGTTGCTCTCACGGATCAAAATTGCTGGAGAGCTCGGGCGCACAAATCGCTCACGCATGTCACTGGTTCACAGGTTCTCCCGACACGGCTCTTCCCTCGTTTTACTCCCCTAAAGGATCGAAAAAGGGAAGGTACCGGTGGTAGATGCGTCTGTATCACCGCACAACAGTGGATTACATAAAGCATTTTATTTCCAATAAAACAAGAATATTCCTATGTTATTAATCTACAAAAATATTTGTATATTATAGTGTACTAGTTCCTGGTAATGCTATTATATATGCTTTGACGCATAATATACGAAATATTTGTTTCTATTTCAGTATTTTTTATCAATTCCATGGTGCAGTCAATTTACAGTTTGCATATGCGCGAAGGTTACTAATAACTTGTGTGAAGTTCACTCGGACTGTTGTTTTTGTTCATATATGTTACTGCAAAAACAATTATACTACAAAGTTTTATATGTGATTTATATTGATCATGGTACTTTTCCGTCAACAACAAAATTATGCCATATCTTACCGCATCATCTAGGGATGTTATTCTTTATTCAAAACACTATCAATCCTTGAAAATGATTACACTTGATAGAAATGAAAAACATTTGGAGATCTCACCTTTGTAAGTATATAGCGATGAATACGACCCTAGCATTGTATTTAGCATAGTTCTTTCTCTCGGGCCGATATTCCGTCCTTTTTGTGTGAGAGTTTTAAAAAGTTAAATAGTTTGTGTGTGTGTACATGTGTTACGTTGTACTCAAATTCTACCTAGAAATTATAAACTTTTCGTGTCCTGTAAAGTTAAATTCAATAGTATATAAGAATGTCAGAATCAATTAGATGCTGATCTAACATACATAAAAAGGGTGATAAATGTTGAAATAAAATAATATTGTTACTCGTGGCAGCTGATAATCATTAAGTATATTTTATGAAAAACTGGCAACATTATATGACGACGTGTCAAGTGAACGTACGCGTTGTACAGCCAACCAAACCATTCCGGAACGATTACCTACTACAGAAACTACTTACTTACAGACTGCTACTTTAGTGTTCGCAATAGTTTTATCCGTCTTAAAGCACTTGTCATATATCGAAATATAATATAAAATGGTAAATATATTCTTAAATAAACTGTAGTAAATTTTAAAATAATATTTTTATATAGTAATATATTATTATTATTCAAAATCAGCCAGCGGCTCCCAGTTCTACATCTGTTGGGTCTGGTGGACGGTCACCAAGCAAGATTTCCGCAGCTCCTCGGTCATCAAATGTCAGTACAGTACGGCAACGGAAGTCAACAACGACTACAACGGCCGCAAGAAATAGAAGCACTGGTGCTGGTTCAGGTGGTATGTGGCGATTCTACACAGATGATTCCCCTGGTGTCAAAGTGTAAGTTATTCTAAACTTTGTATTTACCTTCTTTTCTAAATTAACTGTGCCTATATTAATTAACACAAAAACAAAAGCATGTTTTTGTAATTTTCATTTTATACATTATATTTATGCAAAACTTCAATAACAAATGTACATGAAAAGGCACATATTTACATGAATACTACACATTAAATTAAACTTATTATATGAACTTTTATTTTTTTTGAAAATTTATTTTAGTTTTATTCAATTTATTTTTTATAGTGATTAAAAGCTTCTCATTCATACATGAAATTTCCAAAGTTTCAGTGTGTATAAAAGTATTGTACCAATAATTTGCACATTTTCAGGTAGAATGCTTGAAATGTTTAAAATATTTTACTGTCATATGTGAAAAAATGACTAATGTCCCCTAATAATATATACTTCACCATCAGTTAGTTTTCATGTTAACTACAAATGTGAAACTTAATTAATTATATATCTTTCCAGAGGTCCAGTCCCAGTGTTAGTTATGTCTCTTCTCTTCATTGCATCTGTGTTCATGCTACACATTTGGGGCAAATATACTAGAGCATAAATTTTATTTCTAATGTTATTTGCAAGAGAATGTGAGTTACAGAAAGGTATGGAAAAATAAGTTATGTAATCTAAAATAAATGTAAGTTTTTATTTAAAGTGATTTTTTTATTTAACAGTTTGTATATAACATGCATCAGGTATTATAAAACAAAATGATTTGAAATAATACAGATATTATGAAAATATTTTTATTGTACATTTATCTGCATCATTAATCAATTTAATACTCAGTTACTTAAAATTATATGTTTAGAGATACATTTAAAGTACTCCTTTCAATTCTTAAAATTACTTATTCACTGTACGCCCTAATGTAATTACTTTGCGTGTAGAAAAAAATAAGTCATATTTATATTATCAGCCTTTTAATAATTTCATTCTTTAATAAGTTGTAAAAATTGATATATTAAAAAATATAACAAGCAGTCATGTATTATAAAAGTAAAATATCAGTCAATAAAATATCAGATGTTTCAAATATTGGTTAAATTCATCATTAAAGAGAATTGAGATTTAAAAGATTACTAGCACTTATATTTGTTATTATAAGATTACTATGTGCATAGTATAGTATACTATAGTAAATAAAAATAAAACATAACTTTATCTGAGACCTTTAGTATGAATTTCTTTATTGCAACAGTGAAACCAAAAATATGTCTATTTCATTATTAGAAGACAAAATATCAGGTCTAAAGATTAAAACTTAGCTAAGACAAAGACATTTTAAGTCATTTAACAATTTCTATATTTTAAAATACTCATCATACATAGGCTTCAACTCGACGACCTCTTATTTTATCAAAAAATTGATGCCAAGAAACTAATGTCTTACTTGACCAGATCCAAAAACTTGAAGTTATACCCACAATCATTGTCATGAGATATTTAATCATAAACATTTCAAATTTAGGTCTTTCTACTTCTTGATAAGTAAAAGGACATGGTATTGAATAGATTGGGGTAGTGCATAAATCCCTATGCCATGTAACCATCCAACTGTCAAAATGGACTTGTTCATAAAATAGACATGCTATAACAATAAGTGCAGGAACTGTATACAAAACACCAAAAACTCCAATTCTTATCATTAATTTCTCCAATTTATCAGTTTTGGTACCATCATGCTTCATTACTGTTCTTATTCGAAATAAGGAAACAAATCCAGCTAGCAGGAATATTGTACCCAGTACAAGATATGCACACAGTGGAGCCAACACAAATCCTTGAAGAGCTTCAGCATCCCAGAGTCCCACATAGCACACACCGGATAATATATCACCTGAAAAAGTGTATAGATATGTCAACTTTATAGCAATAAAATGTTAGTCAAGTGATAATTTCTTATAAGAGTAAAATATATATCCTTTTTAAGAAACAGGTATATTATAGAGTTGAAGAAAGTATAAGTATGATAACTTCAGCATGAACAGGTCAACTTTATTGAAACCCACTGTTATAGACTACCAAGATGAAATAGAAGAAAAATTGCTGCCTTGTTTGTTGACTGTAGGGATTCAGTTCCTCATAACAGTGGTAGTGCCAAGTTGCTTTATTTTTCTAGCTGCAGCAGGAATGGGGTGGCTTGACTAGGGAAGGATTATGCCCTCATAGAATACTAGCATGAATTAGCATTATGGTGAGTCAAAAGAACCAGGGAACCAATTATTCATAATGAAACATTACTATTCTCTTTTGGTTTGATAACAATATACATGTGATATCATCAGGAGGATATGTCACTTTTAGTTTTATAAAAAAAAGTACTCAGAGTACTGGGTGTAAAACAACTTAATAATGTTGCAGTGAAAGTAATTTAGTTCTATTAATAGCATTCTATAACTACTCTGAGGTATACAAGACACCTTTGTCTTAATTATCTTAGTAAATAAGATTATTATATAGGCAATGGTAGTCCCTTTCTGTTACATTAACATTATACAAGTTTCATTATTGATTTAATAAAAATCCCCTATATTTAATGAAAAAAACCAAAATTAAAAGAAATAATTATATGCTTAATTCAAATTAACCTTTGTATGGTAGAAATAAGTTTGTGCAATGAAATGGGTTAGGGGGAGGTATGTCACTCAATTCTATTTAGTTTAGGCTGATTAATAGTATAAATACCAAATTTTTCGCCCACAGTGGCACACACCACTACCTAAGGGGTCCCAAAAGGCCGAATATAACAAGATACAGTTAATCAGAATCATCTTGATTGATTACAAAAGAAAAGGTGTTTGTATAACCAGAGTATGCTATGCTAGACTAATTGAAATGTTGAAAGATGCTGTGAGGGAAATGAGCAAATGCGAATTTCCATGACAACACATCTGTGCACAATGGTGGCTTAGAAATTTCGGAACACCCACCCAACATTCCTGATTTACTACATAGTAACTGTTATTCATTTACAAAAAAATTAAAAAGTTGATGATAAGACAGAGTGTAAAAAGGTCATGATATGAAATATTTTTCATTTGTCAGCATAAACATGTTAATTGACTGACCTAAGAGTCCAAGGCAAATATATTGAGAAGTAAATTTATATTATTGAGAATAATTTTATAGTTCTTCACTTTCATTTTGCAAATTTATTTACCAACCCTTTCATTGACATAATGCCAGTCTTAATATGAATATATATATAGGTTCACTATTATATATTAAATATTTAAACTAGTTTCTGAAAACTCCTTTTTGTGATTTTAAGAGGAATCTCTCGGCCTGGGGCTATGTTTATCATTCTACACTAGTGTAGAGTAACAAATACAACAGTAATAATAGTTTAAGATAAGAATGGGAGAAGCAGAGGTATAAATTAAAATATTGTAGAAGAAATCCTATACCTCCAATTATATTCATAATAATATAACTTCAGCATGTCAGCATTTGCATATTGTAATAGTGTTTAAAACTGCAATTGCAGACAGCAGCTCCTGTACATGTTGTAGGAACTAAAGGAAATCAATAGTCTATATGAGCCACATTATATATATACATTTTTGCTATTAAAGGATTCTGCTATCATAGTCAGTTATTTTATTACATGACTTAAAAAGAGTATTCTGAAGCAACACACTGCTATGATATATATTTGAATATATCTATTTTGTAAATCTATAGGAACAAAGTTTGTTTATGTATTAAAGTTGTCCATGTAGTGTTCAGAAACTACAGATACAATTGCATCAAATCTTTTTGTAATGGTTTTAATTCTTTTAAGTTAGGAAAGACTGGTCTGCCAAAGTTAGAGTTGTAGGTTCAAATTCACCATTCAACTATTATTGTAAACCATCTCCTAGCACAAGCATTTAAGCTCAGTTGGAGTGGTTAACAGGAATTTAGTAATCATAGCACTATAAGCATTCTTTTATGAAAACAAAAAAATGGTAACTAAATAATTGCTAACCAGGTTAACATCCACATAAATATCATATCATAATAAATATATTTAGATTAGCATTTGAGCTTGGCTGTGTCCCCATATGTCACTGTACATACAAGTATTTGCACATATGCAAAATATTAAAAAAGATTAATGCAATTATTCAAGTAAAATCAAGTGAGACAAAAAGTTATTCCCCTGTATGTTAAGTGTAAATGTATGCATAAAATGAACTTACCATCAACTTTTCCCATTGCTAATATTGATATTGTTTTTATGGCTGGCACTGCCCAGGCAGCTAAATGAAAGTATTGGGAATTTGCTTCTATTGCCTCATGGCCCCATTTTAACCCAGCTGCTAGAAACCATGTGAGTGTTAATATAACCCACCAAATACTTGAGGCCATACTGAAAAAGTACACAACCATGAATAGAATTGTACATGGTTCATGTTTTGTGCCTTGGGTTATCACTGATATATTTGGTAATCTAGTACCACTTATGGTAGGTGGAAAAGGACCTTGACAACTCACAGTATCACCTGCACTCCAGCCCATTACATAAGATGCAGCTACCATTAGGTAGCAGACTGAGAGAAATATAATAGGCCTCTCAGGATAGCGAAAACGGTCTGTATCTATGAGGAAAGTCAAAACAGTAAACAGACAACTGATTGCACATAGTGTAGCCCATATTCCAATCCAAAGTCTGGCGAAATTCTTTTCATCCTGACTGAAAAATATACCATTGCAAGGGGCCCCACAGTCATTTTCCACTTTTTCTCCAACTTTCAAAGAATATTCCAAATCCAGATTCTTTGGTATCTTAAATTGTACAGGACAAACAAAACCAATGTCTCTTGCACCATGTTGTTTTGTAGGATCTCTATCAATGTTGGCCTTAAAATCTACTTTCGGTAGCTTTGTTTCTGTGGGTTGTCGTGATTCTTTAGTTCCATTGTTATCACCTACACATATGACATCTTTACCGGCAACAGGAAATTTTGAGCACTCTAAATGTTCTGGCCAATGAAATCCGTAATAAATCATGAGCTTATCACAATTATGTTTAGCAGATTCACATAAATGTCGACATGGAGGAATAGGTTCTTCCAAAATTGTACATACAGGAGCATACACTGAACAAAGAAAGAATTTTAAATCCGGAGAACAATTAACTTTTATTAACGATGTAAATTGCAGAACTTCCTGGCTGGCGTCCGATTGTCTAACATGGTTTAGTATATTAGGAAAAATAGTTTTATTGTATCTTATATGTTGACAAAGTGGTATAGTAATTGGCTCACAACGTCCATGATGGGGTAAGGTATCTCCTTGATAAACAGTAACACGTGAACTTTCAGTTAAAATAAACAAATACAGCACTGGGAGAACAAACGACATGTAAACATCACCCATTTTTGGTTGTTTGCTATATGAGCACTTTTAATGTTTACATTCTTTGATCACTTAGTATTATATATTAACCACATTAATAATAACATTTTTTCTCATATAACAGTCGGAACTAACAAAAGAAAAGTATATAAAAAGATGCTGCAATGATAGGTAGACAACGACAAAGTGATGGAGTGTCGATCTAATGATGTCTATGTATGTCCCTGAAAACTCAAGAAATTAAGATGGCGCTGCTGTAGCGAGAGAGTAAAATTGTAAGGCGTTCCTTCCAATGCTATAATTTTAGATCGTCTATATTATGTTATGCCAGTGTAAATATCCACTACATGTTATTCGTTAAAGGGGACCATTTATTTACGGTATTATATTAATTAAATAATATATAATAAAATATTAATATTTTGTACGCTTTCAAGAGTGAAAAAGAACCCTAAGAGTAGCGTCCCTCATTCAAGAAATTTTGAGACTTGAGACACCCTCTACTGCAACATATACTAGAACCATTCCAGCCAATTATTTATTTCATATGTTGTGCACACAAAGACACTCCTCCTTACTTTTATATTTAAAACTATAGTTGTAACCAAAAAGCGTGCAGAGCAGCATCTTTCTGCAAAATTTTCAGTAACATGCCAATACCTGAAGTTACATTGAACTCGCCATCGGGAATTTTCGAACTACACCTAAGTACATTACTATTTAATAGTCTCATTTCATAACTTTAAATTTATCACCATTCTCCATACAAAATAATATTATATTCTACAACATCGAAACATATTATTACATGAATTACATAGTGTAATTACATAGAAATCGCCAACTACGTAAAATCTAGTCATAGACACAAGAAGCCGAGTATGCGCCGACAACCCGACGCCCATGCAAGTCAGCATCGGATTTTGCCATCGGGCGCAGACGCTAACATCAGATTCGTCATTGTTAGGTCACACATCGATCAAGATAATCATTTCACTTTAGATATAGAATTATTGTAATTATTTTTTTTTCATTAAATTTACTGGTTCGATGTGGTTCGGTTCGTGGTTTCTATTTTCGGCGTGGAGTGTAGCATCTGGTGGTGCAGATGGGCGCAGTTGTCTACGTCGCATCTGCGCGGTCGGCAGCTATGTTGCTACAATCGGAAGCGTTGGCAGTGAAAACACAGGCGGTGCTTCTTGGCGACGTCCCATCGCGCGTTGACGTCCATTTTCTCTTCCATCGTTCATTCGTTCTTAAACTCTCCGCATTTGGCCGGTTGATGCTCTGGTTGCTGGCACAGTCCGCACTTAGGTCTTCCGCCATCGTTGACCGTGTGGACCCGCTGTTGTCGCCGGTGGCTTTCGGCCACATGAACAGCGCTTATCGCCTCCGGGAGGGCGAATGGGCTGCAGATTTCGGCTTCCCTCTGCAGGAAGCGGTCGAACTTCAACGTTTCTTGTCATGGCTATGCTGCTGCAAACTTGTAACACTGGGACTCTATTATTTTTCTATTCAAAAAAATGATTAATTGTGCTGTTTCTCTTCATACTTTTCTTCATCCACAACTGTTGTACTTGTGCCATACTCTCTAGTTGTACTAGCCCCATTCTGGTTATTTTAAACATTTATTTCAAACATCCAGACACTTTTTCGGTTATAGATAGATATTCTATAAGATCGTGATTTTTTCGCATTACGGGAATATGGATGGCTGGAATTACAGGTATCATAGTATAAGGTGAATTGTGTTTTGTAGTCACCCGCAATATAGTAAAGAAAAAGTAACGAATGCCACTTGTGACTGAAGTTGAGATTTCGTTAGACGACATCTCAGATTTAGGCCGACTAAATCTAACCCTACCAAGTCATAAGTTTGCTTTTACCGCTAAAAGTACGTTTGTCCCATCTCCTTATTTTGAGAGCATTACCCGCATTACTTCAGCTAGAATCGGCTATGACATATAGAGGGATATGCAGTTCCGTGGTCACCTTGAAGGTGAAAGCCAAATAGGTCTTTAAAGCAATAGAGAGGGACGTTATTTCGGCCCAGCGCTTGCAATTTCGGCCTCACATGGAAATACTATTCTACTGAAGTAACGGATAAGACTCGTCAGAACTGGCATCAACTTCGGAGCCTCTCACGCTCAGCTTTACCGGAATTCGATCAGACCCACTCAATTTGTGTCCAAGGAGAAAATCGCTTTAAGGTTTGCAAAATTCGGTCATCCGACATAGAGCTCCGACACCGCGACATGATCAGTTAGTTCTTCTTGTCATCGTGCGTTGAGTTGGATGCAAAAAGAGAGCATGAGAAATCGATTTTCTTCGATCAAAAATTACCACCAGGGTCGTACATGGATACTGTACGATATCCTTCCACGGTTCTAGCTCGGTCTACGTCATCTATCAGTTGACGCAAGAACTCACCGGGCATTGGTGCTTTGGTGAGTACCTGAACGGAATCGGACGCTAACCGATAATGCAAAGCCGCCACTGTGGCGCAGCATACGCTTACCGAATAACTTGCGTGGGAGACCGACCAAATAATCCTAGTCCAAAGGATTGGGCAAGAACTCTCTTCGCCAGTCGTAATAGCAATTGCGCTGGGGGGAAAAAAGGTGTGCACCGCGTTGGTCTCTTTCTGTGTCGGGGTGACAACGGACGCCGCAGCCCGTCAGCCCTTTAGTCAGGCTTCTAAATACGTCTAATATACCCCCTGTCTGTCGTATAAGAGGGCTAATAAGGGGTTACGGGTTGACGGGCAATCAAGGTTCTACCCGTCCTGGAAAGTAAACCCAGGAAGGAAGACAACATAGCTCCAGGTTGCCGTAGCACAGTGTTGGTGCCAGGGCAGCACAGGGGGCCACCGGTGCGTCCCATAAGAGGAAGGGTATCTTTTGAAAATTTTCCCGAACCAACAAAAGGATGCAAAATCCGAATGCCGTCCCAATACATTAATTTGTAGTGATACACGACGATAAATATTAAAAAATTTAAATGGTCTGTGATTTTGGTCCACACATTTGGTACAACAGGATTTCACTAATTGCACTAATATGCATGCAGTTGTACATATACTTTTCCTTTTTTGATGTGTTTTTGTGTAAGTGCAATATAATGTATAAAGATCACAGGGTAAACATGAGTATAAAGATTATTATGTAAGTAATAAAACTGTGGTCATATTGGTAACTTTTTAATTAACACGTAATATGAGTCAATAAAAATTAAGTTATTTTTAAACGAAACGAAATCTGAACAAACATTAAACCAGCAGATCGGGGGTAGTAGCGTCATATCAATGTTATTAGAAAAAAGTTCCGTTAATTTTTTTTCCTTATTTTATTATTGTCGTAGTTTCCACCTTAGATATTAAATATTTAAGTAAAATTAGAAAATATGACAAAAATAAATGAAATAACTTTAGGTAATAGAAGAATTTTATTGTTTATTTATGATAAAAAATATTTTACAATTTTACCACTGAAATTTCCATCTTGCGGTAAAATTCGCCCACCGTGATTCTAACTATGTGAGTGTTAGAATAATCCGTGTTTAAAATTAAAGCCAGAAAGATCATTCGTAGATGGAATGGTATATTAATGAAGGGTGGCTAGTAGGTCATAATGGCAAAGGTTTCGATTATGAAACGGTCACACCGACAATAATGCAATGTCAATTGACATTTCTATTTCAATATTCTATAGAATATTGGTTTTGGTGATAAATGTTGAAAAGTACATACAAGTGGCATACAAAAAATGGACCTAGGGAGCGAAAATTTAGACTTCATCAAATTAATAAAAGTAAAGGGTAATGTAGATAATATAACACCTCATAAAATAGCAGTTGTTGCATTTATTCGAGAATACGGTTTATTAAAAATTGAAGGTATATAACTATTTTTTACATTGCTTATTGTGAATTTCACTGTACATAATAAAAACGATTTTCATATTATTTTAGCAAAAGATATGATTGACTGCACAATGGCTCCAAAATATAGGAAAGATTTTTGTATACTTGCACTGAAATTAATCCAGGTATGATTTTTGCTTGTAGTTATATATAAAAGTTAGAATAACATATTTATTTTTAAACGGATAACTAATAACAATACTTTTTTTAGTGTCCTGATATGGAATTTAAAGATTTAGAGACACTTCTTACGGATGGGCGGTACAATTTACTTAGTGTACACTTAGAAAACTTTTGTGTGCGACTTAAGAACATACATGTTAATGGCATAAGTGCCTTAACGGACTGTGTAATTTCATCTGTTGATATGTTAATGATTGAGCAAAGTGAGACAAATCCTTGTGTTATAAGCAGAAGCAGTGTTTTAGGTGTGTTGAATGTTAAGCTTTTGGTTAAGGATAAAATAAAGCTAAATAAGTTCAAAGTACATTCATTACAATTTTTATTTTTCATATCTTGCTTGACTCTCATTTGTAGTTATACACTTATTTTATATATATTGACTAATGTAGTCTATCAGAATTTACAAAAAATACTCCTAACTTTATTCTTTGACATAATTGAATGTTATTGTATTTTCTAAACTTAATTTTGGTGTGTCTTATTTTGATTTAAATGTTTCAGGTTTTTACTTGAGGCGGATAATGTTACATTTGGATAAACTTACTTTTGTGCAAGTTGTATCACTTTATAAATCATTTTGTATATATTATCAAAAAGGCAGACCGGGCTTGATGATGAGATCTCTAAGTAAAGAAGTATGGTTATATTTTTACATTGAAATAGATAACAAATATTGTAAAAGTTTTTGCAAAATATTGACTTAAATTAGTATAGTTGGTAGCTGTTAGGTAAATCTGGATGTAGTATTATTATAGTATTATAGTAGATAGATTATCAAGGTTGAAGCCATCTTTAAGTCATCTATGAAGCCTATTGCAAATTGTGTTATATACATTTATGGTACTATATTTCTATTATTATTTCAGAAACTTGATAATATGGAACCTTCCATTGGAGTTGCATCATCAGTATCACCAGTACTTTCAGAAGAAGCAAAACCGCAAGAAGTTTTTATGAGAATGAATATTATTGAAAGAGACAAGTAAACTAAACTAAATCTAACATTTAATATAAATATATCATGATTAAAAATATTTACATATTTATCAATTCTAAGTTTTTGATTATTTAAGCAGCCTTGAAGAGTGTCAATGGTCAAGGAAACAAGCTGAACTATTCACTGCTCAGCAAGCAAATTTGTTACAAATTAATGAGAGGAAAGCACTTCCACCTCGACAGCTCCAGAAAACTATTATGCAAATAATAAATGATATACCAGATTATTCAGATATTGTAAGCATATTAAAATTATTTATATTTCGTATTTACAAAATTATAGCAATTTAAGTAAGGTTGTAGCTTCCTCATTTTGGTATTTGGCACTTTTATACTATTATGAGTGACAGCTCAAAAGTTCTGAACTTAGGGTATTAAAAGATGAGATAAAAATGAGAATAAAAATTGTTTTTAATATAATCTCCCTCTACTTCAATGCATTTCTCTAATTTTTTGTAAAATGCCTGAATCCCACTATAAAATATTATTTGCTCTGAAAATGCTTCTCTACTGCTGCCTACATTTGTTCATCCTCAAATCTTTGCCCCTGATGGACTTTCTTAAATATTTTAAATAAGCAGTAATCACTGGGAAACAGGCTTGGACAGCAGTCCCTTGCAAATCTGTTTTGTAATTAATTTTGGATGGTAGTAATAATCCGTAATGTCAATAAAGTAAATAATAATCTTTCCAAATCCCAAAAAAATTGTAGCTGTGAGTTTCAAAGTCGACTTTTCCACTTTAAACTTATTTGGGAGCTTTCCACATTTTCTATTCACTGCATTGATTCGATGTTTCAATTCTGGATCTTCACATTTCCTTCAAGTTTTTCTTTTCATAAAATCAAAAATTGCTGCTGTTATTCGAGCAGCATGAGCATTTTTCGGACCAAATGGTTGTGCAGAATTTATATAATGCGGCGCTCTTTGTCAACACATTACTCATGACAATAGTTTTCCTAATTATATAGTACTTTTCTTAAATACTAGTAGGATTTCCCATGTTCATCTAAGCAAATGTATCAAAAGTCATGAATTTGTTTTGTTATACAATTGTGTTTGAAGTTTTTTGCATATACAATTGTTCAAGTTTTTTTTGTTAACCAGAAGCGCCATTCAAGTCATAAATTGGTTGAATATAATACAAGATATGGCCTGTTTACTTTCATTGTTTTAGTTTCTTTATGTCCTTTCAAGGGATTAAAACTGAAATTAACAGTTTTCGCAACATATTCAGGAGTGTCATAACAATGGGTTTATAATAACCATTGTATAACACTCCTTATTAGTGGAATTTTAATGTTTCTCACTAAATCGACTAATGAATTTTCCAATTAGGCCACCTTATTTTTCCTTATATTATGAGCTGTATGTTCATTTAAATTCACACATAAATTGGTGAAATTTGGTGATTAATTACTAATCACTTACATTTTCAGCATTTTTTAAGTTTTTTAAACTGCATTAGGATGAAGGAGTTTTGTGGTGCTCAAGATTCTCTGTATAATTGTTTCGACCGGACAGTGTTTAATATTTGTGGAAATATAAATGAAAATATTGATAAGAATAAAAATTTTCGATATGCAGCTCTAAATCGAGCTGCTATGCACACACAATTTGGACATATGTAAGTAAAATATATATATATATATATATATATATATATATATATATATATGTAAGAAATGCGGATTTTTATTCTAAAAAAAATGTTTATTGCGGAGGTATGATAAAAAGTGCTTTAAATTAAATAAGCATGTTAAATTGCTTGCTGCTCAGCAAGTGCGGGACCCATCGATACTAACAAGTGGTAATCGGAAGGAGCCAAGGCTGGTAGTATGCATCCAACGTGTCGCGAACCGGTTTTGCCTTGTAAAAGACCATTCTCATAAAGAGCGATTTGGCGTCGGTTCGTAGTCATGCGGCCGATATCACGGTCTAACCATGATTTTTTGTACATGATGCAAAAACTAAGCTTTTGTACCGCGCGAGCAAGTTTTCACATATGTTTTTACGCTTTTACATTTGCCTGTCGTTCAACTGTGTATGGACAATAAAACATCTAAATCTCAGGTTTGAAGATCATAAATATCATTTTGAAATCCTCTGATTTAAATATTCAGTACGAATTTTGAAAGCAGTGTCAAGATAACATAAACAAACTACAAACTGATGAATGGAGACCATATATGATATATGGGATATTCGATTCCAATAATTCATATCGACTCTAAATTTTATTGTAAATATGTCAGTTACAATTTATAATGCTATAGAAAAAAGTCGTACAATCTATTATCGATGGGGATGAAGGGCCACCGCGTATTGGCCATGGCAGAGTAAGGCGATCTACCACAAGATGGAGCGACGACACCTATGCAAGTTTGGGGTAACTGGATGGCGACTCACGACGCCTATGTTCACGGACCAGTAATGGGCTGAGATGATGATGAAAGAATATGTAATTGCAATATTGATCTCATATTTAATGTGCTTAATTTTCAGGTCAGTAGCCATGGAGGGAGTACATGAAGCTTTAGGTGCGGCTCAAGAGGCGGCGGATACAGCATGTTTGGCCCATGCGGCGGCGTGGGGTGCGTTGGCGGGCGGAAGGGCTCGCCGCGCTGCGTTACTCGCAAGGGTGCCGCGAGCCCCCCGAGTCGCGGCCGCTGCCGCCCAGCTTATGGCTCAACACGCCGCTGTCAACGCATCTAAGCCCGCTGAAGTGTTCCAGGTTTAGTATAATGTTTTTTACATTTGACCAAAATCCCGCATTATGTCAAGAGTAGTAAAACCCAGTGTGTTAAGTCAGCTAGCCTACAAGATGTTTATCTACACGCTCCTTAAAAAGGTCCAATTTGGAAAAAAGTTATATGAACCAATTTGTGACGAAATTTAAGGCATTAAAAAATTTTCGCTGAGTCTTTAATAATAAGCGATATAACATTCACCGCCATACTCTAGAAAGGACACTTTCTCTGCCTTTGTTTTGCCTTGTATGAAACGTGCGTAGTTAGGTCAGATGAAATCACTATACCCAATTACCGTCCGTTATTTCTAAGTTGTTCATTCCAGAAGGGAGAAGTTATTGCCGTGATATTAGATATATGTACATTTGCATTTTAGTTTATTTGTTATATTAGATCTCTTAATAGTAATAATTAGTTCAGACTCCTTTTTTTCTGAGTTACTCAAATTAATAAAAAGATACAATCCCACGTTATCCAAATGTTCAAAAACACATGAGCATGTGTTCCGCTTCAGATACGTAGTATAAGTTAGTAGTTATAAGTTATAGTATATGTAGATTACTTATTCTGTAAATAATTTCCTTACAATAAATATATCTTAAAGTTAACCAAGCCTTGAAGAATACCAAATGATTAGAGTAATTTTAATGCACGCAAGAATCGCTAAAACCCTAACTTAATGGTAAAAGCTAGTACGGTGACACGAACCCACGAGCGACAGGTCATGTTGGACGTTCGAGCGTTTGGTTTATAAAAAATAAGTTAGTATATAATAATAAATAAGTTATGGGGGATCAATTCACATGGTTTTTACATAAAAACTTATGATTATTATGATATAAGATTAGAACATTTTATTTTCAATACCGTTTAGTTATCTTCAACAGTTAGCAAGTTTCAGAGATATGAATAAAACCTCTTCAAAGCTAATAATGATTGACTGATTGGATATCTATCAACCAATGTAAGTCTTCTTTTTAGTGATTCCTCTAAACCATCATCAGTAACTAAGAGCTATCTTTCCTTGCAGATTATAACAAAGGGCGACTCCATAAATTACCTTCATTCAATGACTGACTTGACAATGGCTGGACTGGCAAATACAGCAGCACTGTGGTCATTGTATGGCAAAACCGAGATGGCTTCTATAAGTTGTCAACTCCTTCTGAATCTAAATACAAGTAAGTTATCAAGTATCAAGTTATTTCATTCGTTTGTTACAGTGTAAATAAAAAAAATATTGTTTTAGTATTGTTTCTTCTTTGCTCAAATGTTATCTGCGTCCACTATCCTGAAAGGGTAGTGGACACAGATAACATAAGCTTCTAATAATTCATACTAAATCGATCTCTTGAATTGACTAATAGAACTCAATATGTTTGATGGCCTGAGGTTGTTAAACTGTCAATTCTCATGTTTTATTGGCCCACTGCCGTTCCCCTGCTCCTTCTTTAAAGCACCTCTGTCGCTTATACGATACGTACGCGACTTGTTTGATATAAAAATAAGGCATTCTCGCCAAGAGAAATATTTTTGCACGAAGCTATTTGATGATTATTCTTAATACTGTGAATGTTGAATAATGTCAGCGCTTGTTCTGATATGCAGAGTGCAACGTAGGCCCGGGGAGCGTGTGGCACTGGTCAGAAGCGTGTGCGGTAGCGGGCGCCGGCGCAGCCAGTGTGGCGGCGTGGCGTGGCGAGGGTGCCCTAGCTGACGCGCTGCTCTCTCACCTCCACCACCTGCCGCCGCTGCCACTGCGTTCCGTCGCTGCCAGGCACCGTGCCGGTACCGCCCTACTAGCTGGTAAGTGTGACGATATATACGGCGAAGGTAGCTACATATATATATCAATGGACATACACCCGTGAGCGAAAGAATCGACTCAACCGACATGCACAAGGTTTAATGTCTTTTAAAAATTTTAATTTTCTTCTTGGACTATTAAAGCTGTATGTTTTAAATTAATAACATTTAATGTTATCTTTACACAGAATATGAACCAAAAACATGCTAATCACCATTTTTGTACCTGTTTACAATAGCCCTAATTAGGGTTTGTCATGTTTTATCAAAGGTCATTTACTTGACCAATCTATAAGTCGTCAAACGTCAACTGGTACACTTATCTCTTATAATTAAACGCAAACATTGCCTAAAAATGGACATTATGAGACGGCTTAAGCAAAACAATACTGTTGAAACCGCTCGTCTGGGCGCCAGCCACTCCTATTACTACCATCCAGACAGACTCTGCAATCCCCAGTGAACAGGACAGACCACCATTGCTCGATGCTCGAATAGAGGTGCTCGGGGGTAAATTGAAGTCGCGCTTGCCGACGAATTTCGGTCTTGTGGTAGGCCGTCTTGATGTAAGGTTGGCTTCTATCAGACGTTCCATTGACTGACAGATATTCCTCGAACTTATCTCAGATCCTGCTTCACAGTAATTAGGTTCCGATTGCTCACTCTTAAAATTAACGATTCTCATATGCTAGTTATTAATACATGCAAAGTCTTTTTTTAAAAATATGCTATCCTCTTTTTTCAGGCAAATGGGAAGAGGCTGAATTAAACATACGTCAATTGGCATCTTTTGATAGATGGGAAAGTCAATTACTAAAAGCAGAGATGTATTTCCTCAAAGGAGACGCCATGGACGCATTGGAAACTCTGCAAGACATTTTAGATTTTTGTAAAACAGAGGATGACAGTCTTCACTTCGCATCTCTAAGACTTAAAGCCATGATACTGATGTCACAAGTACAACTGTCATATAGCGTCAGCCAGTCGAC
The DNA here is from genome assembly GCA_029286865.1 of Teinopalpus imperialis. Lineage (NCBI taxonomy): Eukaryota > Metazoa > Arthropoda > Insecta > Lepidoptera > Papilionidae > Teinopalpus > Teinopalpus imperialis. The sequence continues at coordinate 6,061,445 of JAGSMU010000012.1, forward strand.
CAATATTCTACTGTTAAATGAAGGGTTGTCATGGGCGAAAAGGTTTCATTTGCACTATTTAGGGGGCATCGTCGAAATGCACATTGCGAATGTACAGCTACATATGGGATGTGCGAAAAGTGCTCTAGTACTTGTAAGGAAAGTGTTACCTTTGATAATGGCCCATGGAAGTGCATATGACATGGCAAGAGGTATAGAGGCAGTTTTTGTTTTATGTACCAGTTTAAAATTTCTAGAATTTTATTTAAATATAGTGAGACTTATGTTATAGACATATTTCGTTTCTGAAATGGTATAAACCCTAAACAAAAAAAAAACCGTGGTATGAACCGATCAAGACACGTTGCTTAGAATGTTTTGATTGCGTGCTGCGTTAGGTTTGTTAAGTACAGAGCCGAAATATCCGTGCCACGGCATCGGAACCCGTCCTTCGATCTTATTGCATATGCATTACATCGCATTACGTGATGGGACGACGAGTGAGTTTCTGTGTTTGCGCAAATGCTTATGGCACCATAAAAATTTTGCGCAGTCGATGTGTTCTGGTAATAACCAAAAGAGATCGCCGTGGTCGATTTGACTCATTCACGCTGCAGCTGGAAACTAGCACTACTCGAATAAAATCAACTCTGCTTGCTGCACTGGGACTTTGAATATGATATATGAATATACTACCTTGGTAATCATTTTAATGTTATCGTTGTTTCTTGTACATCATCGTCATATAATAATTTCAGGGTTATTGCTTTATACCAAATGTCGCATTGCCACCGCCCCTCCGACTGGCGACGCCCGAGTACAAGTGTTTCAGTCATGCTGTGAAGCTCTTGAATCTGTCAAAGAGAACTTTTGCAAAATTGGCGCCCAAGTGAGGTTGCTGCAAACGTGGTATATACAGGTATGTGTAGCCAATTCAATATAAACATAATAATTAGAATATGAATCAGATTGATAGTGGTTCGCCTAATATTTCTTAATAAGGGCTATAGATTATCAATAAATCTGTAGATAATTTGTCTGTACTTCTTATATTTTTTGGAATAAAAACCCAGGGGACTATATAAGGGATGCTAAGCATAGCCTAAGTAATGATTTTATGATTTGTATCTGTTTGTCGACGTTTCACGCTAGAAACACTGACCTACTTACCTCACAATACCGGAATTCCTTGAAATGTTGTATTTAGGCAATTTATGACTTTGAGTAACTTTTAACTTTAGGCTATTTTTTATCCAACACTGAACACTGACCTAGTGTGAAAGTAAAAATTTATTTTGTATAGAAGTTTGTTTTTTATAATAACTACTGAGTTTTTTTATTAGTCACTGGCGATATAATGTCGAGCTCTTAATAATGTAAAATTAATTAGTTTATAAAAACTTACTTATCTTAATAAAGTTGCGACTTAGTTTGTTCCTTAAAATAGTCATTTATTAAAAAAATATGAAAGTGAAGTGTTTTGACCTTCAATAACTTAACACGTACTTATATATTAATTTATATTAATCACTCTGCTGGCGTTTATTAACATATTATAATTTTCTTCCTAATTTAAAAGGTGCTTTTGAATTATTGTATAAATTGTGTCGAAAAAGTTTACTTTAATTATTTAAACTAATTATGTAAATAAAAATCTATCAGAATTTTTAATGCTTTTTCCTGTAATTACTAAACAAAAAATAAATAGATTAATATAAATAGCCCCGCTTGTGATTAATTAAAAACTGGTATTATACTAGTTATATCCGCTTTTATTATGCGTTTTATTTTTTTTCTTTCTTATTTAACTTTCGTTTAGTATATAAATAAAAATGTCACCTTGTTTAAGAGAAACTAAAATACAATTGGCAAAAGAAAATATATTAAATAGTGTGTTTTTATTAATATTGTTAACATCCGCGTGAGTATGTCCCGAGTTTGTTTCTCAGCCGAGGAAAAATGTTTAATGTTTATTTTTGGCTATTTTTATATATTTTATGTATGTTCATCAATGTTTCAGGCACAATTATACAACGATGTGGGTAACATCGCAGCACGGAACCAATGCGCATGGATGTATAGACAATTAGAAACGCAAAACCCAGTGGATCTATCAAACATGTTACACATAATATATTAAAAATATTCAATTTTTTTTTTAATCTTTTATCCTTACATATTAAGTCCGAATAATAATTCTAAGATTATTTAATGAGATTTAAATTCTACATGGACGAACTACTAAATACCACACATGAAATTTATTAAAATATTTTCGGTATACCATAGTAATCAAAGTAATATGGCGTTAGTACTGCGATCAAACCTTTCGCTGATATAACAGCATATTCATAAAAAGGAATGCCTCTATTAATGTTGTCTATGACATGTCAAAGGAATGCCTCTATTAATGTTGTCTATGGCATCTGGGAAAAACTAAAACGATGTGGTAGAAATCAATCAATGGCATTTACATATATCAATGTTATAATTGTTTATATTATGTGTTATATTTCCCACTATATATATTTTTATCCCACTTACACTACCTTTGCGGGGCAAATTACAAGTGATCAGATATAACGTATTAACTTGGTTCGTTTGTTATAATCCCTGTATTCGTTTTGCTCTTTCCTCTGTGCAAACGTTTCAGAAGTTAAATTATACAGAGATATGGAAAAAAACACAATTGTGTATATACATTTATTAGTTTGCTTAATATAACTTATCATTTAACAAAGCTTTCTGTATTATTTCTGACATAGTTACTTTGATGTCTCTACATAGAACTTCGGCAACTAAAACTTTAGTATCACCCTGTACGTCTGAAGAAACATAGGCTCCTTCACCTAATATATTTGTGTCATTCCAGCAATGACCAAGAGATGCTTGTGATTCGCATATACGTCCTAGTTGTAATAATAATGATGTAATATCCTCAAGAAGTGAAGGAAAAGCAGTGCAAATTCTTACAAGTGATTTAAGAATTGGTTGAAATAATTCAAGGCGCAAATCGCTTGGCAACACGGACAAAAGAGTAGAAAGCGTGTTGACGCAAAGCCTGGCAATGGACATTGCTTTTGGTAGCGCATATTGTATCGATAAATGAGAGACCAGGTCAACTGCGAATATTTGTTTCTCCAAAGACGCTTGACTAAGTAGCTCCGCAATGAAATCTAAACAAATATGCATGGAAGGAATTCCCTGAACAGTCACTGGTAGTAGTTCTCTCGGATATCCTTGAAAATGAACGAGTTTGGCCAATGACGGTTCAGATATAAATACTTGATGCAGAAAAGAGCAAATTATACTTCTTACTTCACGGAGCGACCACATTAGCTCAGGTTTAGCTTGATCTTCACTTGTTTCTAAGCAGGCTTCTAATAAAATTTGTAAAGCTGCACTTTCTTGGGCTGCAACCAAAGCGTTTTTCAATTCTTCTCTTTCTGAATCAGACGTCAATTGTCCACTTTTCTCTAGCAAAGGTTTATCTAATAAATGCCGACTTAGTTGACTCCTTGAAGCAGCTAGACTTGCTTCCAAAATCCTAAGGATTATTTTTAAGATTGGTCCACATCTAAAAACCCTGATGTCACATCTCAACACTTGTAATGGGTCCACCAAGACATTTTCTTGTGTAATTGTTATATTTCTGCCATTTCCATTGATGTCAAGTAAAGCATTAATAGTCATAATCCATAGACAACGTGGTAGGACAGTGTTCAAACGTAACCAGACTTCACGATATAGTTCTTGTATGTGTCTCGGTACTTGATCGCTTAATACACTTTTAAAATACTTAACAAATATTTCAGCAAAAGGCCAAATATCTGTTGGGTTTCTACTAAGCATATCTTTTAAAATTTTGCCTGTTTTATACGGATTTTCCTCAATGCATTGAAATGCTTCATTCATGGAAGCTTCTGACAGATGAACTTCGATTTGATGACGACTAGAGTCGCCAAAAACTTGATCATCCATCCAATCATCAACAAGAGACAGCTGAGGAAAATGTGTCGCCAAAAGTCGAAGCAGTGGGCTGAACAGTCCTCCATAGCTCATTTGGTCTTTCTGTGCTTGATGCAGTAAATATTTAATTGGTAATTCAGAAAGAAAGGCTGCAGAATAACTTTTTATTTTCCTACCATTAGCTATCAGTGTTGCCGTATTAGAAAGCCTCACATCTTCATAAAGTAAGAGGTAATATATTAACAGCAGTTGCGAAGCTAGAGTAGGTTTTTCAATATTCATATCAACAGAGGATTCTCCACTGTCAGTGTCCATTGAAGAAAATGGTTTATTTTGTTGATCAAAATTCACGCCAAAAATTGAATTTCTAAATACTTTTCTGATTTCTTCTTCCGTTATAGGCTTATTAACATATTCGTTGGTACCTTTATTGTTAGTGACAAGGATTGAGCTGACGTAGACTTCGACAAGTGCTGGCATCACAGGATGCAACGGTGCCGTACAATGGCAGATTTGTTTGTATATCCAATTTTTAATTGGTACTTTGTGTTTAGAAAATGCACGAGATTTTAGCAATTGGTGGATGCAATGTACTGGTAAATATCCCAGTATATTGCTGTTGAGGTTTGCGGTGACTGGAACTTTTACTGCATGAGCGGTCACAACCTGTTGAGTAGACAAGTAAAATAATCATGGAATCTTATGGTATACATATATATTATTGACACAGTTAAATAACAATACCGTTTACTTTAACATGATATTTTATGCAAACAAAAAAGTCTCATTAATATTAACATATATATTTTTCTAAAGTCTAGCATACGAGGCCAATGTCATACGTTGTTTAAAAGATAAAACAAATCATACCCAGGAATAAGTTCAATTCATACATGCTAGTTATGCCATATATTTTTTACAGTAAAACAAATCTATGAAAAAAATAACGATAAGTATAATTTTAATTATTACTAATTATTAATATTAAAAATTTAATAGTTACTAATTGAAATATATTTATAAATATATATACCATTACTCGTCGTTTAATTAATGTTTGTGGTGAGAAAGAAAGTTACACTTTGTAATTTTCTCGCTGACTATGCATTTTATCAAAAATCTGTAGATGTTGATTGTCATAACTTAAGAAGTTAGTAAAGGTCTCCCATTTTTGCGTGGCAGGAAGTGATCCAGTAGCTGCCCTTACTGACTCATCTCAACTTTCCACTCTGTCGAAATGACATCCGGCTGGTCGGTTTCGAGTACGGTGATATTAGACTAGGGTTATTGTCAGGTGTACTGCGCAGAATATAATATAGTGCCATAAGCACCTGAGCACCAGGCACTAGTCGTTCCCTACACAATTCAGATTTCAAGTGTAATAAGATCGGAGAAAGGTTCAAATGCAGCGACAGGGATACGGGACGTATATTCAACACACCCAGACCCGAACATCATTAATTTGTGAAAAACCATACATATTGTTCCTCTGCTAGGAATCGAACCTAGACCCCGCGACGCGGAAACCAGGTACTCTAAACACTACACTATATACTTCAATCATAAAAGTATCGGGAATGGATGATTTGGTGATAAAATAAATTTGGATGAATAACTAACATTTTGTGTATTAGTTGATCTTTTCCCGGTACTTTCTTGATAGAGTAGAATATATTACCAATTATACCTTCTATATAAATTACCAACAACTTCAATACAAGGAAAACACAAGTATTATCGAAATCTTTGCGAAAAGTTTAACGCCAACGTCAATTATTCTAGTGGACTTAAGTGGTCTACGACCCTGATTAATTAAGTCACCTTCTTTTAGCATAATAGGAGTTGACTGCGAAACCAACATATTCCTATTTCTGTGAAGTTTAAATATACTTGAAATTTAAGAAAAAATAATTTAATAGAAATAGTCATATCTTAATATTTCTGTTTGCAGCTATAGTCTAGTTATCTATTTGTTGGTTCTTAAAACCCCTACTTTTGTGGTTTATTTACATAAATTTAACGCTTAAATGAACAAAGTTTAGATATTTATATAAAGTAGAGATATACCTGTTCAGTGAATATTTCTTGTGTAAATGCCTGCTTGATACGAGCTAAGCCATTCGGACGAACGGGCACCCGCATGCCGAGAGTAGCGCATACTAATTCGCCTACGGCGGCAAGTTGTCCAGAATGAAAATGTATTGCGATCAATAGCAGCATTTCACCAAAAGATGCCGTAACACCAGAATTACTGCAAAAATAAGAAAGTTATTTATGAAAACACAAACACATTTGTGAACATATCTCTTTCTCTCTATATTGTCTCTTCATTAGCATCAATACCTACGGGATTTTTTTAAATTAAAAAACAATATATATAAAAGTACCAGAAATTTGAAGTTCAGTCAATATTGTTAAAATATTCTTATTTACAAATATAACGTTGCATATTTTGGTGATTTAAATTTTTGAGGTTAAAAGAAGCAGCAAACGAAATATTATTAAGGTTCTTAAAAATAAAATAATTATTAACATTATAGTAGATATCCTTTAAAACCATTGAGTTTTACTCAATTTAAGCCGGTGCTAACTGTGATAAAACCAAAGCAATAACAGTGCATGATGTGTTTTACAATTATGTGTTTGTTCAGTTTCCGATGTATTTGAGAGATGTCCTTAAGAGAAATGACGCGATTCCTAATTCTTCAATTAATTGTGCAAATTTACTTATTTTTTCGGCTAATGTTTTTTCAATAATGGCACGCAATATCGGTGAAGTAAGTTGTTGCTAAATTTATCTTCATAAGTGATGGTCGGTCAAAGTAGAACTTGTATTTGTTTGTTGTGTAAGTTCTCTAAGATATTTTTGGGTGTATATTTGTAATAATGACTTTTGTTTGGACAAGTTTGTACTCGAGTGCTAGTTTTTAATGAAATTTGTTTACTAGTTTGTTGTTTGTGAATGTAATTTGTCTTTAATATTTTTATATCTCCGTTTGTATTTATCATTTTTATCCAAATTTCCAGCTTTTTATTTTTTATAAGAAAGTAAGGAAATTTAATTTTACACTAATTAATTAATGTATCTCATTAAAAATAAAAGTGTGACGCGTCCACTTACACGATTTTTCAATTTTTTTTTAATATTATGGTGGCAAACGAGAACAGTTACCTAATGGCGGTCCATGTCTATATCCATCCTCAACAACCATTCCAGATACAAATGCATTGTCACTCCTGTAACGAGGCATTTCATCACTGAGATGGAATGTCTCGTTACTCATAATTATCGTTCTACTGTTAGAATATTCAGTTTCTTTATAGTTTTTTATAATTTACCTTTCGAAATACGCCTCCTCTTTGACTAACCATTGGACCCATTCTATAGCTTTCTTCTCATGTTCAGCTGCACCTGTTAAAAAAGGTAAATTTGTAATATATTACGAGGGTCATTCTTAACAAATTAAATACTCTTTAATCATTTGTTTGACACTCCGAAATTATACAACATTGTGAACTGGTTATTTGCTGATAAATTTGAAAATGGAACACTTGTTGAATTGAATTATTTTTAGTAACTTTATTCTATCTATTATATATAGTATTTATTCCAAGAAATTTGGCGGGAATTTTCCACGCAACATTAATTTACTCAACGTGATTTCCGCGTTATTATTTAAAAAAGTCACGAACACATTGTTAGTTTGCTGAATGTAAAAAAAAGTCCAGGACAAGCTTCGAAGATGAGGGATTTAAGAGGGTCATCCGCCAACCGCGGTTACCCAAGAAAATATTCAAGCTGTCGACAAAATATTTGTGTATGATGTATGTATTGACATATGTAGAGTTTGAGCGAGAACTGAGTATTTTATCAGCAGCATTATAGACTATTAACATTTATTGACCATTGTGTAATAAATCCTTCCGTAAGTGTTGATCGAAATGGGCGCCGCACAAGCTTGGTAACGAAAGATGGTCATCCCTTTCTTTCAGGGTCATAGATTGGATAAAACTACACACAGTCGAAGGTATAGTGCTTTGAAGACGAGCTGACTCTAACGGAATGTTGCCGTTTACGAAGTACATTTCTGTGTTTTTCCTTTTTCGTGCCTTCCCCATTTTTCAGCGCGACAAAACATATTGCTTCCGTGGTGCTAGAGGGTTAAAGGCCAGTTAACTCCGAATAATCAGTGAAAGATTCTGCTCTAAAAGACTTGTCAGCTCAGTGTGACAAGAAGCTGAAATTAGAAATCCGACGTCTTCTCTGGACCCGACAACGCTACCCTACACATTTCTGCCATAAGACTCGAATATTCGAATTCAAAAGACATACTCTATATCACCCGCCCTACCCCTGAACTAGCACTTTGTGATTTTAACCTCTTTCTAAAAATTAAAGGGTGAGGGATTTGAAAGCAAAGATACTTTGGTGGCTTATAACTTTGCGACTTTTTAGGGTTTTCTAAAGATGAGTGGTGTTGGGTATTATCCACATGGTTCAAACGAATGGAAAAGTGTATATTTATCCATGGTAAATACTTTGCTGGTGAAAGATCGATCATAAAAAGTCCTGTAATCAAAAAATCATTATATTAGAGTATCTAATTACTTTTGGCATGACCCTCGTACATTATATAATAAATGTTGGTTTGCAAATAAAACAATCTTATATCAACTTACTCATTAATGATGGACACGCTAGTATCATGCAAAGACTCAAAGATACGAAACGAACACCAGCAGGTGTTGGTGGAGGCTTTTGAGTAACCAATCTTAGAAGCCCTGATATTTCATCATCTTGGAATTTAATTCCCGCAATTCCTCTGAGTGCACAATACAACCTCAGTAATGCGGATGCGTCTACCCCAGCAGCGGCTTCTTTTAATCTATTTAGTAGCTCTTGTCGAAGTTTTATTAATGCTGCATTACCATCGCCTTTCCCTCTTTTATGAGAACTTCTGAGAAATGTAGCAAACCATCCTCTTGTTGTTTGATCAGAACCAAGCAAGAGCCCTGACATAAAGGAGACCTAAAATGGAAGAGCATTCATCAAAAATTTTCTGTTCTACTAACATTGCTTTGTATTGGTTATAAAATGTTTTTACTTCATATAAACTAGCATATGGTTACAGTACCACCTGATGTTAAAGAATAAATAATAATCCTGAATGGGTTCACTTACTAAGTCATCTTGATGATGTGATAAAGTAAGATTCGAAACCAATGCTGGTAAACGGGAGGCTGATACTGCTTTTGCTCTTACTGTTGCAGCTAAGTATGGGCACATTGCACAGAGACTGATTAATGCTTTAGCCCGAATACCACCTTCCTCGCCCCTTTCCGCGTTTAGAACAAGGGAATCGGCAACTAGAAAAAATTATTATTATTTGGTAAAATGTTATAATTTATACAATTAGTAATAAGAGACTTTGTTTTACCTTCATATAATGTGTCTGGCATATTTGCTACAATCCACGATATAATAACTGGGCCCTTATTAACATGAAGAAGTACTTCAACAATATCAGAGATGTTTAGTAAATTAGGTAACTCTGCTAGACTTATGCAAATCACATCAGTTATTTCTTCCAAATAAACATCATTGTCAAAAAGTTCTGAAGGTTTGACAGAAAAATCATTGTTTGAGTTTTTATTTTGATGATACTCTGCTATCTGGGCTTGCATTTGTAATATTTCCGACAAAACCAGACGAACACGCCTTGCAGAGTCTGACTGTTCAAAGTCATTAGATATTCCATTTACAATATTTGATATCAGGAATGATTCTGTGGTCTGTGTGCCACTTTTTTGTCTGAAATACATTTTATATTTTATTATACATTACTATTACATTTTATATATACTATTGTATAATAAAAATATTAATAAGTAAAAATATATTTTTTGAAAGCCGACCTCATTCTCATACCGTTAACCTCTCCTAATTAATAGGAAAGGGTTTGGCATCCAACAGCACAATTTTCTTTCAAACAAGCCGAATCCAAATCTAAATCTCTATCATATGTGTTTTTATATATACCAGATGTGTCGGGCAGCATTTTTATATATCTGCTGGTGTTTTGAGTAATAGATTAGCAAGAGCAGGAAATAGACATACATATTCAAAACAACATAAGATGTATGACTGGCTTCACTAGGTTTTGAGTTTGAGTTTTGATATTTAGGAAACCCAAGATATTTACAAAGCTATTATCAGAAATCATAATGAATGGATCAGAAGTTTCAAAATATACATGTAAATTTTATTATTATATTGGTAGGCTTATTAATTATAGTAACTATAATTTAAACTAATGTCTTATTATTTAAAAATCTACTTCTTTCATGACTAGCTGCTTTTCAAAGCTGTGTTAGAGACCTAATAGCAATCTTGTATATCTTGTATGTAGTATCTTGCACATACTGTATTAAACTTCGACCATAAACAAGTGAACTAAAAAATTAACACATACCTCATCTGCTGTTCTTTTTTTAAGTCTACTTCCAGTGTATGAAATTCAATTGATAGAAGAGATACTATGAAGTTTACTAAATCAATGCCAGATAAAAGTGTGAGTATTTCTTTTTTAGCCTCTGCACAGTATTGTGTTACATCTAATGGTGATATCAGAGCCATGCGAACAAGACATGGTATAATAGGTCTTATTTCTTCTGTGGAGGATTTGACAAGTGTATCAATATCTATATCTTTAATTGCTTTAAAAACATGCGGTTGAACAGGCTTCAAGAAAATAGGATCCATATTTATTATAGTTTAGTCGAAGATTTATTTGATTTTTGTTAATATTCAGTAATTATAATTATCAGATCACGTAACTAAGTAAAATGTAAAAGCAAAGCTTATTCATAGATTTCATATCTCAAGCCTTATTATGACAGCTGTCAACTATGATGATGATGATGATATTAATTTATCCCTAATGGGAAAAGCAAAGGACTTTAGACCATACAGCCAGGTCTTGTTCGTATGATGGTTGGTCTTGACAGTCAACTATGACTTCAATTTATTTATTTATTAAGGCGTTGGCTTCATAAATTTCAGCCAAAACATTGAAAACAATTTATAATTGAGGCTTATTAATAATAATAATTAAATATAGATACATTTAATTGAAATAAATAAAATCAAAAATTATTTAAACAAAAAAACGAGAATGTACCCATTTCCATTCCTCATTGCTAGGTTCAGCTTCAACTTCATCCTCTGGTAGAAATTCTTGTTTATCTGTGCTGATACAAAATCCGGCTTTCTTGAAATAGTTATTGATAGTAACATCACTTACTGTGAACGTTGCTCATGCAAAATTTTATGCACGTTAATATCATGGATAATTTGTGTTCCAGGGACATAAAAGTATGGGAAGCATTTAAATGTATGTATGACACCTCTATCTAAAGGTGCAAGTTTACTGGTGGTATTGGTAGGCAAAAACATGACTTTTTCTTTTTCAAATGTTGGTAATTCCGTATGGGCAGCACAGTTGCAGGATTTTTTTGTGTTTTATATTTTCTATTTCTTGTTAACTTTAACCAATCTGTAAATAATATCTTTTTCATCGAAGCTTTTGTGTAATTGGCACAAACAACATCAACTGTTGATTATGCATGACATTGATTATGTCTCTTGACACCTTTAAAACATCTAGGTCGTTTTAATTTCCCAATCACGAAAAGAGGTAGCTTATCAGTACCGGTCATGTTAACGCATTAAAGAATAACCAGACGTTCCTAGCTTTGTTTTCCTCCATGACGCCCGCCCTTAAATTATTGTTTTATTAGAAAGAAACTTAAAGAACAGAGCAGTTTCATCCGTATTGTAAATATCGTCTAGATCATACCCATTTAAGAGACTTGGCAGACCTTCAACGGTTACACACCTTCTAGGCTAGTTCACGTAGCAAAAATGTTCTGAATTCCCAATTTATTGGCAAAGTTTTTAGATTGTTTTTACAAGAATCCATCTACGGGAATGTTCTTGTGGAGGGTTTGTTTGATCCATTACTTAGTTTTCAATATCGGGAAACTCGGAATGTTGACTCTTAATATTTCCGTGTCCCTCAACACTGAGACTTTATTGATTCTTTTGACCTAATAATATTATAATAGGTGGATTCTGGTAATTGCAGTATTTCCCACACTCAAAGCATCCACTTCGAGATAACACTTTTCTTTTAGACATGACGTAGGACCGATCCTTTCTTTATCAACTGCAATAAGATAGTAACATTACTATCTCTTATAATAAAAGTAAGTACCAAATTTACCCATAGACAGATAAGTACCTAAGTTCCCTGAAATTTTAGAAAACAGTACAGCCACTATTTATGAGTCATTGTTAAGTTCAGAGAAAGTAATAAACATAACAACAACTGCAGGTATGCGTACATGCTCGACTGTTGCTTATAGATTTATAGATAAGTAGCATTCTCAGTTATAAAGGTCCATGCACAAATATCTGAGGGTCCACGACTTTCTCTTATCGAGGCTTCTATTTATCAAACGTCAAGGTTTTAGAGGCTAAAAATTACGGGGCCAGGCAATTACTCTCACTTAAAGAATTTTCTCGCTTATCCAGTTCTCACTTACTCAGGTTTGACTGTATTAGCTTTTTACTTTAGACAAAATTTGTTATTTTTTTTTTATATTCATCAATGAACAGAAATTTTTATTTACTAAGCACGTTACAAAACGGAATTATGCGTACAAAACGGTAAATTACATCAGAATTATAGCATTTATTATTTGTACACTTAATAAGTTTTAGTCTATATAAAATGCTAAGGAATTCAGCGCATGCTTATTTGTGGGTGATATAAAGTGGTAATAAATAATCTACGTGACTATGTACACGAGTGATTCTGTCAGGGCCAGGTTGTTCCTGTTCATCTATTTCCAATTACCAGCCACCAGGAGGCAATTCATCCTCTTTTACTAACACAAAATTATCGAACGATGGATAGATACACACAATCGGTTGAATTTTACTGTGGTGGAGCGCGGGACCATTGTTGTCAATATCTGTCAGCTTATTAAATACAACGTTCATCCAACAGCTCGGATGACTGTTGGTCCATAAAAAACTACTTAGAATCCGTCCACGCGCGAAGATCTGTCTATCGAATCGATATTTGCAAATAGCACAGAGTCACAAGGTTTAATACACTTACTTGATGGGTGACGCCTTGGGTAGTCATAATATGTGAACATTTCCCTCATAGTTTACTCCAACGTATGCATGAGTAGCATAGGCACATTGGAAGGCTGGCCCTGAAATACGTGTACCTCTTACTACTTTTGGTGGAATACAAACGCGGTAGCCGAGATTACCCACTAATAAAGGTCTCGACTGAGCGCCATAAGCGCACGGTCATCTCTCAACTTGGTGAAATCATCATCTTGACTAAAGAATTCTAGTCATTTCAGACGAATTTTCTTGTTGAAAATTGTGTGGAATTTCTTATTTGAAATCGACAACGACATACTATATTTTTAGACGCAGCTAGTGTACCATTATTTTGACTATTGTCATACTAGGTGCTAATCACACTAAGGCATTGAACCATCGTGAAAACTTTTCATCCTTTCCTCTTTTTTTATCTCATATTTTATTTTATAAAGCTATGCTGCTTGTTGTTAGTAGCTGAAATCCGCCTTTTGATAGAACTTTTTTTTCTGTGTAATTCTGAATGTTTCTTCTAAGCCCCCTGTCATCTGATCATCCATATAGATTTTTTTCATTATTAACGTTTGCTAAAACTGGATTAGCCCGATCTTCATCTTTTGCCTTCTCCTGGTTGCAGTAGGAGGAGTCAATACCTCATGCTACAACCAATAGGAGGTTAAAACCCGGTAAAGGTCCCAAGCGGTACCAAAAGTAACTTTAGCTTATTTGATTTCAGTTATTTTATTGCATTTTTAGATTGGTCTCTGCACAGAAAACGATGGAAAGTTGTCTCTTATGTCAAGTAGGACCTGCCAGTACATCTTTTTACACCTCAACTGACGAAATATAGCAGCGTAATGCTGTTAGTTATATTTCGTATATTATTTTCATTTTACGCTGGGGCTCCGTGAGGTTTTACTCCATAAGCTCTGAAACATATGTAGGCATAACTGGAAAACTTTTTCGCTGGATTGATTTCGACAGGTTGAAATCTGTTTTGAACATAAGAAGTTAAGTGAACTGTACTGTCTGTGGGTATACATCGTATCCAATGTGTGTACTCTCTGGGGTGCCGCAGGGATCCTTATTGGGTACCTCTCTTTATTATATTTGTAAATTATATAATACCATACTTTCACTCTTCTAAAATCTTGGTTTATGCCGATGATATGAAAATTTTGAGTACCATAAATAAAGAAGGAAATGCGGAACGGAAGCAAAATGATCTAAATTTCAGAACTACTGTTTTGTTAATAAACTCGACTTAAATGTATCCAAATGCTGCATATGTTCCTACTCTTGCAATTTAAACAATGTCAAATTGGACTATAAACTAAAAATATTAAAATTTCCAGAGAAGATAATATTCGAGAAGGAGAGTCATATTCGATGTTAAATTACTTTTCATTACACATTAACAGTATTTGTAACTAGGCCAAAAAGGCTTTGGAAAAAGGATTTGTCCATCGAGTGTTCTCAGAATTTAATTAATAACATAAAAACATTTAAAATACTTTATAGCACATTTGTACGAAGTAATTTAGAGTACTGTTCCCAGGTATCCTAAAGATTATATCAATGGTATAGAATCAATTATCAGAGCTCAATCTATAAGCACGCATACATGTACATTTTTTTTAAATAGATGAAATGTACGTAACAAGTCAATTATGATTTTAAGACATCAGACATCAGCTTTAAATTGGCACCATTATTGTCAACATTTATTCAGTAATTTATAAAATAATGCTATCTGGATCGAAATGTAGGGAAAATGGGAATTTAGGAATATGACTTGTGGTTGGGAATATTATAAATAAAATAAAATCTGTCAAAAATCATAAATTAAAATATTGCATCAATACTGTATTGCCCTTCCTAGAACAACTGACTAGTAATAGACTTAATTTATCTTATAATATTATTTGTTTGATATCGTCTGGTGAAATACCATCCCACTACTTTTAATTCATATTTGTTAGTATTCATGACTGGACTGAGTGCAGGGCAGTCCATAGTCCGTATATCAACTTTCTCTAAGAATTAAATACGCGACGTGTGACACCGGGCATTACCATGCATTAACAAAAAGTTATCGCAGATAAACCCAGCGTGGTCTTGAAGATGATAGAGATTTCGGTAATATACCGATCAACCTTCAGTCCCCTCTTCAGTCACCCCCAGGTACGAAAATGAGCGTGGTTCTTCCATATGCAACTGTTTCAGCGAAACAGCACTGCGTAAAACGCTCGCCTGGACGCTTGTAGGCCCTGCCTCTTCTGTCATTGTGTACTGTTGTTCTCACATGTAGACACTACTATTCTCATTAGTGAACAATACTGACTCCCATTGCTCGAAGCTCCAATTAAGATGCGCTTGAGCAAAGACAAGGCATGCTTATTGGTACCCTACAGTCAATTTCGGGCCCGTGGCAGGACCCGTCTTATAACTTTGCACTTGCTGACTGATAATCTTCGGACACGTTCCAGTTCCTGCTGCACATCAACGTCCATCACGTGTTGATTCTGCAGTCCTTGTTGTAACAGGGCAACAAAGAATGCAATTTGCGGAGGTGTGTACTGGTCCACTTCTGATAAGCGACTGAGGTACAATCTGTTAGTACGGTAGAGTAAATTTTTTTCTACGCGCATTTAATTAAGGATAGTGAATATTTGAAATGATAATGGTGTTAATGTTATGTTAACTAATCAAGCTTTTAATGCACATTTGGTTCTTATGAATAAAATGTATATGCTTATAGGTTGATGCGATTTAGTTGTTTTGTAGAAGGAAACTGCAGTATGGTGTTGCTGTGTTATGTGTGGCGAGTGAAGAAACGAGAGATTTAATTGCTAGTTATTAGCCGTTTCATTTTAGGCATTAAGGATAAAAAGGCATCTTGATTCTCTATCCAAGATGGTTAATTCCGCGGTCATCACTTAATCAAAAGAAAGGTGTGATAAAAATGTATTAAGTATAAATTTACAATTTTCTCAGTGAATATTTATACAATAACCGTTAATACTTTTATTCTAGTAATGCACTAACGTGTTGGTAACACATATAATACGGGGACTTCATCATCGTTTAGTAATAACAATTATCTCCGTGCACTTAGCGAGCCTGTAGCTAACGCAATTACTGTGTCATTACATTCTGATAGCGTCGTACTGCAGCGAAGTCGGAAATGACCTAGTTTCCTCTATGAAAACATGAAAATATACATGAGCTGTTAATAATAAATTTGAGATGCATAAATGGCGAATAATTTGTAGGTTTACTACCTAGGAATATTATGTTAGTTAAATATAAGTAAAATGTGAAAATAATCGATGTAATAGATCGGGTGCAAGGCGGCGGGTGTGGGGGTGGCTCGGGCGGCTCGGCTGGGCTCGGGTCGCGCTCCGGGCGGCCTGAGGGCGGCGGCCGCGTCAGTCGCGCGCGTGCACGTGCGCGCACCGTCCCCGCGCTGTAGCAAGCGCCATAACAGCCCGCGCCCAGTGACCTCCGCTTAATATTTCCTGACATTTTTACTTAATCAATCTGCCCTAGATACAGAAAATATAATTATAACGGCGCAACCAAATCTAAGAACTGTAATCCAAGAAAAATCTTCCTCATTGCGCTTCAAAAACATCGGTCAATACTGAAGTCTTTCCTGAAAATTGCTTACATCATTATAATTTCGGCGGGAAACATTATTACATTACTTGTTAATGTTGTTGACTTTTATTCTTCTTTGTTTAAAGGTATGAATAAATTGCATTGTTTTCAAAATATTGTTTAACCTTTTTAGCCTCCATAATTATTTTAACAAATATTGGTTTCATTACTTCCTCAGAATAAAAATAAATTAATACTAAAAAATTGGCTAATAACCGTAAATAGTTTTTCGACCATAATATACGATGACGATAAAATATACGATGTAAATTTTTCGTTGGCTCTGTTTCTTCTTTTAACTGATTCAACAAAATATTACAATTTAAAAGCTTTAATTATTTCACGTAAAATCTAGTTTTATTTAAAAGGTACTTTGAATTGATTTTTTTTAAACTTTTTGAAAGATTTTTATTTCACAATTGAAAAGTATTTTAAATGGAATAATAGATAAATTATATTTAGTTGAATGTCGTTTTTACTACTAAAAAATACTTTTTTTATGACGTTACGCTTCAATAAATAAATATTTTTTTCACTTTGATCAGACCGCATAACAATGATTAATATTCAAGGAAGGTTTAATCTATTCAATCTCGTGGTTTAAATCGGGACAGTTATTGCATTTATAACTATTTATTTATTTCTCCTGACAATGCAAATTTATAAATTATAAACATTGTAGAGATGATATTTCTAATTATCACACAGAAAAACAATTAAAGACAGTAGATTAAAAGCGAGGATAAAATAAAAAAGGATAATATTTGTAAAATAATTAATAGAAATATCTATATATTACATAAACAGAGAATACTGCGAAAGTAGATTCTTACGATTAGGGATAAGTCCGTAGTCGTGGTCAGTGAGCCACTTTAAGGATAATATTTATTTATTCTAACATACTAAGGGGTGATTTACTTTTATGTACAAGTGATATTACCTATAATAGCTTAAACAAATTATCTGATATATTTAATCGTAAGGGTGTTTTCAGAAATATTACAGATTCTTTTTATAATAGACCTTCATTTATCAGGCATCATAAAGCATACCACCAATAAAGGTGTTCCTTGTACTGTCTGTACGAGTATTTAATAAAATATTTTAGCATGATATTATGGTGCTATGCTGATATGTGATAATTATTTTATGTTTTAAAATTAACATTTTGTATAATACTCTAAGATGAAGGAATAACATAATAACTGAAAAATATTGTATTATTTATTAAAATAAGAGTAAAGCAACAAACCTCCCACAACTTCTAATATTCCATTATTTTATTGTGTCTAATATCCCATTATTACTTATATTATTACTTCATTTGTGGAACCTGTAGATGCTTTGGAAAGCATCTACATGCTTTATTGTATAGATATACATTTATAGATATAGTTTTCAAAATTGTTTAATACGGGTCACTTCTTGTGAACAGCCCAACCAGGTCACAAAGCGCATCCATTTGCAATTCTACTATCCACTTTTCAAGTGCCTTCTTACAGAAATTTTCGATGTCCTAAGGCGTCGTTTTAAAGCTAGTCCGTAGAATATTTGTAATTTATTTAATTGCCAATTTTGGCCTACATCATTCTTCATCATATACGTACACCTATTATTTTTTTGAATGACCTCGTCTCAATTCAAAAATTAATGTACAGTTATAGGAACTAATCTCACCACTATGTCCACATTATATTTTTAACGATATAATTAAGATATTTATGTATTCTAATTATATGTTATTAAAATGTTTTACATTTTGAAAAATAACAAGTGAAACGTGTCGTTTATAAAGCAGTTTTCATGGTCACGTCAGCTGAGCGTAACAAGGTGTAACAATTGTCAACATTGAAATTAGTGATGTTAGTATTTACGTACGCCTGCTCACTAAAACATGCGTTCTCCATGTCTACTAGACGGCTTCGTTAATGAACGGATATCGGAACAATGTTTCAGCGTGTAATTTATTCATTACACAGACGTCCTCGATCAGACGGCCGCTAGCGGAAAGTCTGCGCTTAATGTTTTCTGCCAAGCTCTTATACACATTATCAAAGTTTGCTTACAACACGCGCGGCAATAATATATTAATTATTATTAAAGTATGTTCATTGTTTTTGATAATCATTAATTATTTTAATAAGTGTTTTACTATAAAAAGTTGAATAAGTGTAATAGTAATCTCTATTGTGATTCATATAAAGTTGTTATATAAATAATTAGGTTTACGTTGTGGCTTTAATTCTAAATCCAGTGCAAATTTTTCTACATTTTTAAACAGATTTGTATTGAATTGAACTAAAAATCTTTTTAATTAAGCATTTTTTACAGAACACTAGGTTACAAACAAACTCATGATTTTGCAATTGGAATGTTGACTTGATTTTACCCTATCTATTTTAATTTCTAAATTGAATAGCTTTAATTTGTAAAACCAATTATAATGAGATTTTTAGAAACTATATTATATCTATCATAAGGGTGTTTGTGAAAATTATATAATATTTTTTCAGCAAAAGCTTGACGAATGATATAAAATATCTGATTACACCCAAATAGATAAATGACGACAGTTATAAGGTAAAACTTCTTGAAAATGGAAAAGCGTTGACGTGTAAGAAATGGAGAAAACAATACAGGCACAATCTTTGAATAAAAACACCTGCTGGGTGTGTTTGGTGCCGCCATGGAGGTTTACAGACTTATCGGAAGAGAAATTGTATTTGGCCTATACAGAACGCCAACGACAACGTGCCGTGTTGCGGCTTTTTGCAATCGGAGTGCTATTTCAACTATACGCTGCGATTGTGCCAGGCGAGAATAACCTGTACTTTGCTTACGCTTCGGTAGGCATTGCAATGCTGATAAACTTAATTCTGGTAGCAATATATGCTTTTATACGTCGAGCACGTTACGCGTTGAATCATGTCGCGTGGCTCGTCATATGGGCCCAGCTACTGGTCAGCACGTCGCGTCGTGTCGGAGATTCCTACAATGAATTACTTGGATGGGCAGTCGTGGTGCAATATTTTATAATTGCAACATTACCATTTCACTATACTGTTTTATTGCTGTACAGTATAATTTCATCGTCAGCGTATCTTTTAGTCCAATATTACGTTGCCGTTAGAACTGAAGACAGATTACCTGAAGATTTTTTCTATCAGGTGGGTAACCTCTGGGTCTGATCATTACAAGCATTTCTCTAGCGCTGCACAGAAATTGTGTCTAATATGTTTTTGTTTTAACAGCAATTAACGAATGGTGCATTATTGCTTGGAGTTACGCTTTTGGGAGGAATCGCATATATTGTTGGAGAAAGACAACAAAGAAGCTCTTTTCAGGAAACAAAAAGAAGTTTACGAGATAAACTTACTATTGAACAACAAAGTAAAGAGCAGGTGTGAAACTTTTTAACCCGTATTCAAAATTAGAATAATTAAACGTAATAAACAAAATTCCAAATAAATATAACTATGTTTTAGGAACGACTGTTGCTATCGGTACTTCCGGAACACGTTGCTGTTCAGATGCGACAGGAACTGGGATTGATCGATACACAATTTAAAAAGATATACATGTCACGTCATGAGAATGTTAGGTGAGTGCTTTTAGTCTCTATTACTCAACAAAAGTTATTGATTTATATTAAATTTTTTTTTTCCTTTTTTTTTTGGGCTAATGTTATGTTGATTACATTGTAACTTTCGTGTATTTTTTTTCTTAATTTCATTTAATTAACAATTATTTCCTAAAATAATATTGTCTTCCTTGCAACAATGTACCGCAATTACTTGGAAATCGACAAGTTGTCCTCTCCCACAGAACAGGCTTAGCCTAGTGTGGGGGCCAGACAGAACTGAAATTGTATTTAGGATTACAGCAAATAAACTTTATTATTATTATTATAGTTATATAAATGGAAACTTTTTAATAAAATGTTATATTTGTATGATGGCAGCATACTGTACGCTGACATCGTAGGTTTCACAGCAATATCCTCTACCTATTCGGCTCAAGACCTCGTTGCAATTTTAAACGAGTTATTTGCGCGATTTGATCGTCTCGCTGAGGTACGGAAAAGCAATTATTTTAGAATGGAATTGTTTTTTTGTGCTCTATATATCAGTAAGCCATTTTGTCCAAAGAAATACAATCAGCTGCGAATAAAAATCCTTGGCGATTGCTATTATTGCATCAGTGGTGCCCCCTTGGAGCGGCCGGATCATGCGGTTCTTTGTGTTCATATGGGATTGTCGATGGTCAAAGCGATCAAGTAAGTAAACCATTTTTTCATAAATCGTTACAGTATTAAAATTAAGTCATTATGCGAGATTCATTAACTCATACTTAATTTAGAATCAAAGAAAGAGCATTAAGTGAAACATCTACCAATGAAATGTTGTTATTCACTCATGTTCAATTATCAATTACCGATTTAATAAAAAGACAGAGATAGTTATTGTTATCCACATAACGTCTCATGCTTAGGAAAACTATCGCTAACGCCATCGTGTAATAAAATAACTAGCAAGTGGTTTATTGTCGTAAGAATTCAAAATATAGTAGAAAGCTTAATATACAAGCCACGCCAAATTGAAGTTGATTGTTGTTTTAGAGTCGGGTCTTTATGGAATATTTTTACATATCAACTCAACACTGGTTATTCTTGCTTAACTAATTAAATAAAAATGATGCAGATATGTCCAACAAATAACCAATTCTCCGGTTGATATGCGCGTGGGCGTACATACCGGGGCGGTGCTGGCCGGCGTCCTAGGTCAGAGGCAATGGCAGTTCGACGTCTACTCACGTGATGTTGAACTTGCCAACAAGATGGAAAGCAGCGGAATGGCGGGGTAAGAATTTATTCCATAATATTTCAATGCAGATTTTCGTCCCTTCAGGGGTGACGTAGATTATTATACATCGACCTGATTGGCGAAATAATGAAGAAAGAACATGTTGACTTAAACGAGTATAATGGACGGAAGTAAAATTAATGAAGTTGATAAGGTGAGAGAGGAAAATGAATAAGAAAGTACTTCCGTTACGGATGTCAGGCGTTATTTTAGTGTCCCAATCAAGTTGCAGCTACAGACTAGCTTTAGCGTAGCTCTACCCCTTAAAAACCGTCTTTGTCAAATGCCCCGTGTTACTGTCACGGCAACTGAACCCTCCCTCGGTTGTTATTTCATATGTCTTACATCGGATTACACCGGATTAGGAACGGGTAGGACGAGTGACTTCCTCCTCGAAAGCAATTAGGAGGAGAACATAATTATTATGCATTGTGTATATTTGGATCGGATAGCAACTTCTACAGGAAGTCTCTTGTAAGAATATTAGTAAGTCCTGATTAATAAAAAGTTAATTGGTTTGAGCGTTAATCTGGATATGAGTACATGCATCTTTAGATTATATTTAGAATCTAATATCTCAATGATTTTATCGGCGCCGTATTCAATATCAATAAGCGTCGGGTGACGCCAATACAATACAATTTGTTGATATTTGTAACTGAACGCATTGTGATAGCAGCACTATCTCCCGCACTGCACACGTTTGATATTTAACATCTTATTTAAGTATTGCATCAAATGTATAGAAATTTGAAAGAAGAGAAGAGGAAGATAAAAAAAAGATTTAATTTTGTACAACCAACAAGTATTAGCCTAAATTAGTAACAAACCAACTATTCCGAAAATGCGATGTGTAATTTATATTTAAAGGGCTATAAACTAAGTTAAGATTATGTGTTTAAAGAATGTTGTTTTGAACGACTGACTAATATTTAGTATCGTTATTGTAATATTGTCTGTCAGTGTATAATCAAATATTATATATAGGTTACCTTAATCTATATAACACTTATTTATTATAAATATTAAATAAGTATTAGGAATATTATCTTGCCCTATTAATAGTCATTTAGTTTTACGAGACCGCGTCTAGCAAATGTCATCAAAATCGCTTATTGGAATTAGCGACATCGAAATAAATTGATAACTTTCTCAATGTTGCAATTCGGATGACATCAGACACGGTTAAAGCCATGCAACTTGTTAAATAGTAGTGATCCTTTATTTAAATTTTATGGACTTTTTTTGAAATTATGTTTTTTGCAAAATCTTAAATACCTTCTTTATGACAACGGCCCTTTTATAAATGACTTACTAACTCAATACTTAAGAATGTATGTGCGCGTATGAAGGGGTTTTTCTTAATGTAGATTTCTAGAATATTTAAAAAAAAAGGAGCGATAGAACTTATTTTAATTATTATGTATTATATCGTTTCTCACCCATATAAGAGTTCAACAGGTTCGTGATGTTTATTATTATTTTTTGACCTTTTTCTTTTAACCTTATTTAAAGTAATTTATTGTATTTTGCGACTTTACCCAATAGTTGTTTACAATGTTGTTATGGGAGATTTTAATGCCAAAGTGGGAGTAAAGACGAGGAGCGAAACATCAGTGGGACCATTAAGCTGTGGAAGCAGGAATGATATGGGGCAAGTGCTTGTTACCTTTCTCGAAAGAGGCTGTTTATAATGAACTCGTTCTTCAAAAAACAACCCCAAAGAAAGTGGACATGGCGAAGCCTGTTGCGGTTTTTGATTTTCTGCATTCTGCAATTTGCATGTCCTATTAATATCACAGCATTCTTATTATCCAATTAACATAGATATTTATGAACTTATTTTGGTATACAGGCGTGACTATTTGAAAATCGGGTGATATTTGTTGGAAGATACTAATATATATATAATATCGCAGCTGTGTTTTCCATGATGAATGCAATATACAATTTTTTTTTAAATTATTTTTAGCATTTAAGTAATATTTTAATTATTATTATTCATATGGCCATGCATATACATGCAAAATTACATGATATCATCGACCCGTAATTTTTCGGATGTGGGCCTTGTGTTTTGCTTTATTATTATTTATGTAATAATATTTAATTTACATTATCCATTTAAGCGAGTACATTAGTATCTAGCATATAGTATTTCATTTAGCTTTCTTTACTAAATTCACGTATATGCAATATTTAATTTTATCAATAAGATCGAATATGATTACTGTAGACATACTTATACAAGTCTATATCATATTCAAGATCTTCAGTAAAAACTGGGTGCTTATAAACCTTATACTTTAGTGGATCGATATCTGTCGTGGAAGTAGGTGACTTGGAAACGACAATTTTAAACTTGGCCTTAAAAGAAAATAAATCAAGTTTTGCTTTTAATTTTAGATCCGATTAGAATACCAATTAAATAAAAGAGTATTTAAGTAAATTGTGTAAGAAGTCCAATAGAGAGATGGAATGTGCATATTGCGTCACATATTCAGTATGGAAAATGACATATTACTACCATGACTAGTGTAAAAGATTGAATTCATGACCTTGACCGTATTCCACTTCCAAGAAATTATTCTTAATGGGCTAGCCGTATTGGTATGTTTATGAAAAACCTCAAATATTTATGATAACGTGAAACCAAGCAGTGTAATTAAGAACAAATTATTACATTTATAATTTATTATATTTTCAGCTTACTTTTCTTTATTGTGTAAATATAATAATATATTATGCTATTTCTGTAAAACTAATATTTTGTTAGGTTTGAAGAGTTTTCATTTCATAAGATTTTTTACTGTAACGTGTTTCGTGCTGAAAGGGTAAAAGTATAAGTTTAAGAAAAGTAAAAATGGCTATGGTAGGAAATTTATTCACATATAATCCATATAATGCATACATCTATATAATATATATAATAATAATCAATAATTAAAATCACTAAACTTTTATTATTATATGAACTAACGATAAATAATGTATAATTATTTCCGTTAAACCATATTATATTCATTTTATAACTCTTTCACTATAATAACAAATAACTTTTAATTACACAAATTAAAAAAGTATGTTGTGTTACTAACATACGACTATTTCAATTTACACGCTAGTATGGACCTAAAACAAGCATTTAGATTTGTCTATTATTTAAATGTTATGATGTTCGATGTCCTCCTGATAGATTTCAATAACGGTCATATTTTCCAGTTATTAGCAGATGATATCAACTTTATTACAGTGCCGTAAGAATTCGTACGAGAGGCACTCGCTTGTCGTCCCTAGACCTATGATGATATATAATGATTTTGCAATAAGATCGTACTAGCCATCACACGTTATGATAATTATGAGAAGCATACATAGAGAAGAGGAACTTATCGATACAAAAATAACTGTCAAAAATATCTATAGAAACCATAAAAATGTAATAATAAATTTTAGTGGTAGTTAAGGGCTGTTTAGATTACAACTTCTTTTTATGGTTTACAATATCATTATTAATTTTAAAAATAGAGTAGTAATAATTCATAGAAAAGAATAATATTTGTTCTACTCCACGAAATCGCTGTTAGACAGGATTTCACAAGTCCCTCCACTTTTACGAGTACTATCGATCTCTGCTTTGCGCATCCAATCGCTGCTTGGTTATTTCATGAATAACACATAATGTACATGACTTAGAGTATAAAGACAAAGCTATTCAATTTGACAAAGGTTTAAGTTAATAGGCGTTTTTAAATCTTAACAAACACCTACGTGTGTACAAATTATCAGGATATAATATTAAATAAAAAAAAAATAAGTCCTTTCCCATTTGAAAGTATTTTTTTGTAATTGGTCGCATTGGTCTGTTTACTAGTATCTGATAGAATCTTTAAACATTAAAACTATTAAAAATGAATCAATAAATATAATAACTACAGAATAATAGCTAGATAATCAGTGTTGTAGTGTTGGTAGTTTATAGGAATTAACGTGCCGGTAGTACTGCGTGTACGTCTGTTTTCGTGTATTAAATGTGTAATTTTCTTTGGTATTTTTCTATATTTTTCTTTTACTTGCGTTGGAACCTTAAATCCGAGAAACTGAACAAATTCATCATCATAAGTAGTATGATTACACAGATACTAACACTAACATGTTCCAGGATATTGACTTACCCTGTTCGACATCCATGCATCTGTATACATGCTTATTAGTGAAACTCCCAATCCGCATTTGGCTCTTCGGCATACACCTAATTTGGTTTTCACAGGGGAAGACGTTGCAGGTTTTTTCTAATAGCAACATGATTGGTTTCTCTCGAACGACAACGATCACGCCGTTGCAAAATACCAAAGCAGTATAATGTTGCGGTGTTTTATATGGCGAGTGTAGGGAACCGGATACCCTATAGTCACCGGTTACAAGGCAACCCATGTCAGTCCTCAGGCGTGCAATGCAATCCATTCGAACCTTGAAAAATGACTGTCCAAAATCAATCTAGGTTTATGTGTTTGGGCTGTCATCGCTTAGGTGAACTATGTTCTTGGTTGTCACCTTTAGTTTCATAAAAAAAAAACATAATTTTTTTTACCAGATATTATCTTCCTCATATTTTTTATAGAAGCATTTATTTCGCATCTCTTATTAATATACTGCTGACTTTGCTAAGAAATGGGAAATATAAAGTAAAAAGACTACACGAGATAAGATGGAAACAATTATTTTTTTAAAAAGTGTTACATAAGCAAAAAAATAAAATGCTATTTCAGTATTAATGAGTTAGAAGATTAATAAAGCCATCTTTTATGTTGAGTTTTAATTCAACAGCTCTATAATAATCTGGTCAGCAGATTTATGATGCTAATTGGAGTGCCTAGTGATTTTTATAGGAACACTCATTTTATTGAGGACCAATTTCAATGTAGCATTAAAATATTAATGATGAAGGTTTTACAGGCGTGTGCACGTATCGGAAGTGACATTAAGCTTCCTCAATGATGAATTTGAAGTGGAGCCCGCTCATGGAGAACGACGCGAAGAAATGTTGCGTCAGGCCGGCATCAAAACCTATTTCATTGTGCGCGTCCTTAAGCCGGTAAGAGAATTTAGATTGATGTAAACAAAAATAATATGCTTTATATTAATTCATAAAAAAACGCTAGATCGATTATGTTTTTTAATCTCTATTGAAGATTACATTTAAAACACATATGTATGTGTGGATAGGGGTTCTTTAATAAACAATTTTTTTTTATTTTCTATCAACAAAAAATAAAAAAATGTATGTAATAAATTGTTTATTACACACATTTTTAAGTTCAGCTAGAAATTAAACTTAAAGCTCGTGGATGTATTAACTTGTGGAAAATATTAGGTCTTTACCTATGAAATTGCCGTTCTTCAGTATTGGCCATTTCAAACCAATAAAAAGGTTTTGATTGGGTGTGAATTCTAAATTCAAATTAATTTTATTTTAAAAACATGACATTCTTTTTACAAAATAGTTTTGTTTATTGATTAGCTTTGTATTTTCATTATGTTTGAACACTTTTCGTCATAATGGATACTTTAAAAATTCGTGTAATTATGGATTATGAGTTCCGTTGTGGCATCAATGCGGCACAAACGGCACGTAACATCAACAACGTTTACGGAGAGAACTTTACAAACGAACGCACAAACCGTTATTGGTTTGCCCGGTTCCGTTCTGGAAATTTTGATTTGAAAATGAACCTCGTGGTCGTCTGGACGCCTTGGTCAACAATGAATTAAAGGCGATTGTGGGAGCTGATGATACTCAATTTACAGCCGAGCTAGCAGCAGCTTTTGATGTTAACATCAAAACAATATTGGTCCATTTGCGACAAATTGGCAAGGTAAAAAAGCTTGATAGAAGGTTGCCCCACGGACTTAACGATCGCAACGTACGCGTCGAGACCTGCCTCGCGCTGCTCAACAGGCACAGAAATGAAAGAATTTTGAACCGAATTGTTACGTGCGACAAAAAGTGGATTCTGTTCGACAATTGAAAGCGCTCAGCAAGGTGGTTAGAACATTGTTCAGCACTAAAGCAATACCCTAAACGAAAAATGACCTCTAGAAAGTTGATGGTCACTGTTTGGTGGTCTAGTGCCGGTGTGATTCATCACAGTTTTTTACCAAACGGCATGAGCTGAAGACAATGATGGAGAAGCTCGCAAATCTGCAACTAACTTTGGTCAATCGGTCCCCGCTGCTCCTACTCGCCTACGCGCGATCCCATACTGCACAACAGACAGTCTTCAAGTTACAAGAGTTGGGGTTGGAAGCTCTTTCTCATCCACCGTACTCACCAGACCTTCCAAAATTTGGACAACTTTTTAACGGGAAAAAAATTAAATTCCCGAGAGACAGTACAAAAAGCCTTTGAAGAGTTTGTTGCCTCCCGTCCAGCTGATTTTTACAAGAAGGGCATCAATAAACTACCACTGCGTTGGCAAAGATGCGAGAACAATACACGGAGCAATATTTATTGCTGGTGTCTTTGTGATCAGAATATAGTTTCCAAGATCCTTTGAAATCCATCTGGGTAGTTGTACTGGTGGATACCTCGCGGTATTAACAAAGCTAGTGCAGGGCACGCCCCGTACTCCCGCGGTTCTCCTTCTGGGAAACGCAACAAACGGATGGCGCCGGTAACTACCCTTGGGTTGAGCCCTAGCCAGTACCGACTCTCTCATTGCTTCGTCATGCGAGGCTTTATCACGGCCCTCCACCAGGGTCGCTTCGCGGCTTACATCATAGCCCTCCGAAAGGCCCGTCTCTAGGGCCGAATCATTCTCAAGAGAGATGGAGCTGGACGGTCCCTTGTCCTTCGATGACCCCCGCGGTACAGGATACACTCTGTTGAAGCGGCATAAGCGGAGTCCACCGATCTCCGAAAAGACCAGTCTATAAGAATATGAAGACATCGCAGCGATTCGTACACCTCAGTACGTCGTCAACCCAGCTCCTGTCGCACGCAAGCGACAGCATCCCGCTGCTTCGCAGCCAAAATCCGCAGCTTCGCAGCCACGCCCCGCTGCTTTACAGAAAACCTCAGCTACCTCATAGCCCTTCAAACGCCCTTCGCCTTTATTTATTCAGGCACAGGAAAAGCGGCCCTTCGTCGTATCTCCATTATCAAACAGGTACAAATTCAATGCCTTCCCCACTGCAGTCGGAATCAAGTTCCAGTTGGAGACGTCCGGCGAAAAACAAAACATGGGCTGTTAACTGTTACCTGTATGGTTGTGTTTTGAACTTTCTTACCTTTCAATTACCTATTAACACTGAAAATAATAAATAAAAATGTTGTGCTACGTTTTCTTTATAACTTCTAAACATTTATGCATCGATCAATGAAATTTGACTTTCGTTTTATTTATACCATCTATTGTGAATATTTACAATGCACATTTTATTCCAGTACCAGGGCGGTAGTAGTACAGGCGGTTGCGCTAACTTGACAGAGAATAAAAAAGTGATGGAAGGCGAGCCTTCAGAGGCGATAGAGGTGGGAGACGCCACTGACGCACTTTCCGATCTCCGAGACGAAGATGAGGATTCAGTAAGTGTCCAGCGCTCTATCTCGACTCACCCAGGTTCTACTCAAAAGCCTCAATATATATCAAATTCACGTTAGCCTTATAATACTTAAAAACCATCTGCTTGAAAAAATGAATTGCCATTCATTTAAATTAAATTGTCCCTTAGAGCACTTGTTTGACCCGCAACATCACAAGCGTCCATAAAAATTTTTTGCTTGTCGATTACATAGAAACGCTTCGT
This sequence comes from Teinopalpus imperialis, assembly GCA_029286865.1. NCBI lineage: Eukaryota > Metazoa > Arthropoda > Insecta > Lepidoptera > Papilionidae > Teinopalpus > Teinopalpus imperialis. The sequence continues at coordinate 6,090,911 of JAGSMU010000012.1, forward strand.
ACATTATCCGTAGGTTCTATCGCCGCAAGACGAGAGCAAGGACAATGAAGATTCGAAAATTCTTGCTATGTTAGAAGAAGAACTCGTTAATAGAGACGATGACAAGTAAGTCTATTACTAAATTGAATATTGACAACAACATCTAAATTCTCTAGAATATTTTGTATTTCATTTGATCTATAATACATTTCTTCGCTTCTTTCATGTGCTTTAATCGTGAATCGGTTTGAATTATTATTTTATCTTTAAACAATTACTTATGATAACTATTTTCGTTTTTTTACACTTAACATTCTACCACCTATATAGTGCATTAACGTTTAACTTCAATGCCGTAGATAGATCAAAAACTCGGGACTATAAAATCTGCTAATTGATTCTACATTCCTAGTCTGTGCATAAATATTCAAAGCATTTGTTAATAACTAATGTGTTGGTTATGTGTAGGGAACTGGCAGACGCGACGAATCTGTGTCTGACATTCAAGTCAAGCGAAACAGAGACAGCCTTCATTCGTCGCTCGGACGTGTGTCCTTTAGCTGCAGTGGCGCCGCCCTTGCTGCTGCTGCCTACGGTGGCTGCCATCGCTAGCTTCTCTGCGCCATCGGCCTGGCCACTACACGCTGTCTACCTTGCGTTAGAACTTGAAACTGGCCTCGTCAATGTTCTCTACTACGCTTGCTACAAATATGCTCAGTATAAGGTGGGATTTTGTTACTTACTTGTAGTAATCCTTTGAAAAAGTTGTAAATGTATTATGGTTTATTAAGAGAGGATTAATGACAAGGTTATTTTGAGTTATATTGAGTCATGTTTCTTTATCATTGTGTATACATATTTTTATCTATGTAATATTCTAAATGTAATGTATTGAACTTTTTAGTATAATTTTTTTTAAAAAAGATTAGAAGATATTTAAAGCGTACCGAGTCTTCTTTTAGTTAACTTCTTTTCCACCAAGAAGTAGTGAAGTATTCGAAAATCACAGTATATATTTCAGTTTATTCTACAATTGAATTCAACTAAGGAATGAATTTAAATAATTCAACGTTATATAATACGTTACAGATTCACGTTCGACTTGACCGGGAAAGAACCACGCTCTTGTAGAAAACTAGCAAATAATAATAGTTTAAAATAAAAATCTCGAGACCTTACCGTATTTTTTTCTGATGGCCACTGTTTTCCCGTGGGTATGATGGTGTATTGATGTGAGGTGTTTTGTGGAGGGCTTGGGCCCTGGTGATCGTATCGTCGTATGCTTCGGTCTCCTTCGGACCCGATTGAAGTGATGGGATTGAAAGTGGCCCTCACAATCAGCGGATTTAAGTTTGTGACGGACGGCAGAGTCAAAATAGCGGCGGAGTCTAACTTCAGGTGCTGAGCTATAGTCGGAAGGTCAAAATCTAAATGGCAATTTTCTTTACGAACCTTAGTGACCATTATAATCATTTGGTGAATTGTTTGCTTGTATTACAGCTGGTTGACAAACGAAAATTAATTATTTAATAAAATTGGGTATTATAAAATTGGGTATTATTTGTTATACCTAATTTAATAAATAGAAGTGTTTCATTTCCCAAAGTATTAAATAGTATTTTGATTTCCAGAAAAGGACAATAAGCCCGGCCTGGAAGCTTACATGTAGTATATTCAACATTGCTATGTTCGTTGCGGCAAATGTGGCTACTATGGTAAGTTAATATTTCAAACTTTTTACATATTATAAGTTTTCGGTGCGAGCGCATCAAAGTCGACCAAAGCGCTGTAGTTAGTTATTCTGAAAAGGGTTATAAATGTGATCTAGGAGTATTATTAAAATTATATGTATATAATAATTAGCCAAGAATGTGGTGAATTAATGGCCCGTTTGAAGGTAGAAATATATAGATTTGCAGCACAGAGCACTATACAAATGATCATTATTGAAAGCTCAACCAGAGGTAGGAAGATGATAGTCATATAATAAGCTTTTGTTATAAATACCAAAAATAGGATAGCAGACATCCGTTATTACACCTATTGTTATTTTTGCATGTGATTTGTCTTGTTTTCAGAGATTGTATTGATACGAAAATACGATAAGTTATTGTCGGATACAGTTAAGTGCTTTTAGTACAATCGAGATTTGAACTTCCGACGCAGTGGTAGATATGTTAATAAAGTTCCGCGCCTTAAGACGTCAAAATAAATCCATCGGTCTCATCTTGACCGCTCTCATTAAATTGCATCTTATTTCAAAGGTGATCTGCGGGGATTTCGACACAGTTCTGGCCGAAGATGCCTTGAGAGACGACGCACTGGCACATAGCGGCGCGCGTCGCTGCATGCATCCGTCTTACTATTTTCATGTAATTTCTTTTTTTTTCTGTATTAATACCGAAAGATACTAGATTTTTAATAATATACGGAAATACCAATTCAGTATTTATGATAGAATTTTATAGAGTACCAAATCATATTTTATTTGATAAAGAAAAATATATTTTCTTTACTTTAGTCAGTTCACAGTTCAATTGTGTGACAGATAAACAGTAATTTGAGAGATATGTATAGTATCTCGTTGATTTCAATGCTGACTCATATTTACTTAAAATTTTTGGTAATAAAATACATTATTATAATTTTTCATTTGATCTGTGTACTTGTACTCTTGTAAATCTTTATAATATTTCAAATCATGTACATAACTATATTCCACAGCCAATTGTATATAATGGGTCGGGGAAAAAGATTTTTCTTATTGTATAAGTGTAAACTTGCAGTAAAATCTCTTTTGCTACTGCATACATGCTACTGAGCAACTACAAGGATTGGCCCAACACAGTTTTGACCCCTTTAAAAAAGTCTGGATATAAAAAAAGCTCGATATTTGGGCCACACGAGCTCACTGAAAGAAACCAAAAACTTTACGAAAACATTTACGTTTCTCTATTGAAACGTAAAGAAACCAAACCATTTTTGAAAAGATTGATCACTGGTGATGAAAAGTAAATCACCTACGACAAGAACGTGCGAATAATATTATGGCCAAAGGGCAATCAAGGTACACGGACTATAGCGAAACCTGGATTATCTCGCAATAATGCAGTGTGTATGGTGAGATTGGAAGGGCGTTTATTATGAGCTTTTACCGCCGGGTTAAACCATTGGTTCGGATGCCAACAGCTGAAGAGACTCAAGCAGCAAATAGAGAAAAAACGGCCGGAAATGATCAACAGAAAGGGTGTTTTTCATCATGATAACGCCACACCACACACATCTTTAGCCACACAGCAGATATTTAGAGAGCTTGGTTGGGAAGTGTTAATGCATTCCTCATATAGCCCGGACTTTGCCCTCAGATTTTCACTTGTTTCGGTCTCTTCAGAGTTCTTTAGATTGTAGGTTAGCATTAAGAGAAGGTTAAAACTATAATACTTGTCGCAGTTTTTTGATCCGAAGTCCCAAAATTTCTACAGTAATAGGATTATGTCACTACCTACAAAATGGCACATATATTTTATAATCAAATCTTCATAAAATATGATAAAAAATATCTTGCATTTGTATATAAAATACGAAAAAACTGTGTCTGAATCTCTGTATGAGTCACGAAAAATTGAGATTCAAATAAATTTATTCATCAGGAGTCGCAATGATCTCTATTTTGATATTTTTTTATACCTGGTAAGTGATCATTGTCAACCATGAACGGATGTTCAACACCAGAGAAGTTGTAGGCGTGTTGCCGACTTTACCGTCGCCTACGACTTCGATTCTACGGTTGCAGAGAAAATTGTTGATCCACTTGCGTAATTTCTTGGTATGCCTATATGAAGAAAGCTTCGAAAGAAGCGTTTTATGCCATGCGGATCCAAGGCCGTCATTAAATCCGTATTAACCGCCAAACGCCATTGCTGTGGTCTCCATTGCTTGCGCCCATCGATGAGTTAAGTAGACTAGAAAACCAGCCGAGTGACTCCGATGGAGGTCATATTTGCGGTCACTAATCAGCCGGTGCTCTTCTGCCTCATGAGCTGGCTATTAATCATGGACTCTACTATTTTTGAGAACAAAATGTTAATGGCAATAGTCCTGTCGTTGGACGCCTCTGAGCAATTAACTTTTAGGATCCGGTGTACCAAAGCTGTCTTCCTCCTCTAGTTCCTACTTGAGACAACGCCTAAAGAATAGGAGTACCGGAAAAGACGCTTAAGAACCGTAACACAAGTTCTCAACACAGTTGGAAGCATTCTATCAAGCCTACTTGTAGCTACTGTGCAAAGACAGATGAAATGGCTGACAGAAATCCTCTTAGCATGCATGTTTCCCGAAGAAAGATGATCTAACCAGCTTCTGTTATTTTTAACAGATTGCAGATCCTTATCTACAATAATACGAATATAATTTTCTTAATATATGTGATGTTAATATATAACATAAACAGCCGTAGTTAGTTTCTTTTAAAAATAAAAAAACTATTTAGACATAAGGCAAAATGGTAGTGGGATAATTTTAATCCTCAGATTGTTTCGATAGGGTTTAAATCTGAGAACTTTGTGTAGAATAGTGTAGAAGGAAGTGGTGTCTCCCGGGCTGGAACCAAATTTACAAGTTTCACTATTATGCTGCAGGTCTTCAAAAAAACGAAATAATAATCGAAAACGAATAAGGACACCTAAATGGAAATATAATAAAAAAATAACATAGGTTGTTTTTAAAATAGGTGGGTGCAGGGGCAGCGTGTTGCACACTATGGCCAGCGTCCCTGGGTGGCACGGTCCGTGCAGCGATTCTCCTGGCGCTTGCAGTAGCGCACACTTTACCCGTCGTGTACGCACCCGCCCTTCTGTCATTGCGTAACAACTTGCGGGACCCTTATGAGTCTCTGGTAAACCATCAGATGAATACAACCTTCTACAACGACGAAGTTATTAGTATTCTGTAAGTATCTGCTTTGTGTAGTATAACTGTTAGAACTATTTTTTGGTCTCAAAATATTTGATGTACATCTTTCTTTTGACATGTGTTTTTTTTTTTAAATTTTGATATAAAAAAAACACATTGACCAAAAAATAAACTATTTCAATGCCGTCGAACCCAGTCGCACATCTTCATAATAATCAAACTATAATAACTAATAATATAATAACATTCATAATATTTTGTGGACGCATTTCAAGATTAAAATATCATTATGTAAGTAAATTTTTTAAATAAAATATCTAACATCAAGATTACAGAAGCCAAGATTGCCGCCATGATGCGCTACCAGCATGCAGTTACAGCCATCGTCAACTTCAAAGCTTAGCCGGCCTCTACAATGGCAGAGTAAAACCGCAGTTCTTTAACATCACCGTTTTTTAACGCGAACGGTATAAATAATCAACGCCACGAAATTTTCAATTTCGTTGGCGATCACCAAGTCGACGTGCTCCTAGAGCAAGAGATATTATTCAAACCGCACACTCCCAATCCCAACATTGCGAACTATAACATCATTTGGAGTGGTAGGACTTCCGCCACTAATGGCGGAACTCTTATCTGCTATAAAAAGTGCTTGGACTGCGTACCCGTCGACACGCAATTCCTCACCTTCCTAGAATCCTCGGTCTGTGAGCTAGCCATGACCGGCCACGCCCCCATCATAATCGCGTCCGTCTTTGCAGACGTGACGCTCAAATAGCACGAAACGACTTCGTGGCACTCCTGTCCCTTGGCAACTCGGTAATTTTGGCAGGAGATTTTAATAGCAAGCACACTCGATGGAATGTAGGCCTTGCTAAGCGACGCACTCGACTTCGATGTCATTGCGCCCTCTACGCCTACCCACTTTCCCTATACATTGGGTCACGCACCGGATGTGCTTGATATTGTCATCTGCAAGAACATTAACCTCGCCTTACAAGGGATAGAGGTAAGCGACGGCGAGCTTGTTCCGATCATCACCCCGTTCTTCTTCGGTTAGGGCTCTCAGCCCCAACCTCACCTTTCACCAAAACCATAGTAGACTAGCTGCGACTCAGGTACGACCTGAGGGAAGCTACATCACCGCATCTAGATGCTATTCCTAGGAACATATCTTCAGTCAACGACACGAACCTTGCAATTCATGCCCTCACTAGGCACATTCAGACCGTCGTTGAGGATTGCTCAAGGCAGGTTCCCTCGGTGGATGACCACCTATGGACCCTGCCGAACGACATAACAGACCTAATGAGGTGCAAGAATGCGGTAACTCGTGCCTACGACTTATATCCCACTGAAAGTAACCGGCTTGTGCTACGTACCCTACAACGTAAAGTCCGATCACGCATAGCCCAGTACAGAAACGACCGGTGGGATAATCACCTCTCCAACATCGAACCTTCCCATATTGCCTTCTGATGACTTCCCAAATCCCTAACAGGAGGCAACGCCCAAACAATGCCTCTCTTAGCGCGTCCCAATAAACCTTCTTAGACGAAGAGAAAGCCGAATGTCTGACTGACAATCTCGAACTCGAATACTCACCGAGCACTCTACCGATAGACGCCGCTCACCTAGCAATGGTTGACACCGAGGTCGACCGGAGGACTAAGAAACCACCTCGCGATTCCGTTACTCAAGTAACATGCACCGAAGTTTATTCTATAATTAAAAACATGCGCCCACGTAAGGCCCCGGCCCCGATGGCATCACCAATAAGGTGATCCAACTCCTACCCATGTCCATTCAACACCTACTGGTGACAATCTACAACGCGGCTATGTCCAAAGGCACCTTCCCGAGTACCTGGAAAGAAGCCGACGTCATAGCGATTCTCAAGCACTTGAAATACTCAACCGATCCATCAGCCTATCAATCCATAAGCCTACTCAAAGCCTTGGGAAAGGTGTACGAAAGGCTCATCCTCGCCCGAATCAAGGACGTGATGTTGTTCCGAGGGCTACCCATCAATGAGCAGTTCGGGTTTCGCACCCAACACTCATGCACACATCAAGTGCACCGCATCAGAGCTCACTCACATTATATATATATATATATATATATATATATATATAAATATATATATATGTATATATATACATACACAAAGCCAAAACAATCATAAAATAAATAATAAAAAACAATGAAATATTTAGTGTTACACTAATCGGTTTTTCATAGACTGGATAATATTTATCACCTAATATATCTTCAATATATCGGTTCGCCGTCAAACTGCCAAATATGCCGCTAGTTTCGATGAAAACAAACTCAGTTTTTGCCTCCACTAACATGCCCGTCCACGCCATCCAGGAACCTTCTGCAAATGCTACATTTTCACTTATGCAGCACTGGGCGAATAGTTTTCCAGGTCTATAGACTCTTTGTCGTATATAGCTTCCATAGAGATACACTCTGCTTTCATCTGAGAACAGAGCTCAACTGTTCGTCCGTCCAGTTCATGTCTTCTCTTACGAAATGCCAGACTATGGACTCCTCGATGGCCTGAGGTCAACTTAGGGCCAGTAGCCGGCCTTTTTGGAGTTAGGTTAGCCGCTAGTGTTCTTTTAGTCTTCTTCAGATTCTCCAACCGCTGACAGTCACACTTCTCGTTTTTCCTGTTAGACTTGAACGCTAGAGAGGGCCCGTTTTCTAAGCGAAGTACTGACGATGAATCGATCATCTCTCTCTGATGAGCACCTTCTTTTGGCGGATCCACTTCTTCGGGTTAAGCTACCAGTATCCTGGTGATCGCCGATAAACTCTGGATACAGTAGATTGGCTCATGTTTAAAAGGCGAGTCACTTCTCGCCGACTCTGCCCTTGTTCCGATAGGGCCGTTTGAACCGCTTCTTCAATAGATGTGTGCATTTTTACGCGATACTTGTGTTTAATAAGAAGGGACAGGGTACCGGTTGACGTTTGATGACTAATTGTTAAGGGTATCCAGATTCTGTTCATGTTGATCCTGTTAGCCTATGCGGCTCTTACAGCTTCATCGGACACAGGGCTTATGGAACTGAGGGGTCCGTGAGGTGGTTATAAAGTTGGGTTCTATACTTACCCAAAGCGCTCATACACTGAGCGTGTCGGTCCACTCTGATCACGTTCCTATCTGATAGTGCTACCTAAGTTGCCAGTTCCCTATCTATTGGAAGATTCTCCAGAGTGGAGAATGGATGCTGATGTCTACTGACCGTACGAGGTTTGGTATACGGACCTAGCCTCTGACGGACGCCACCTATTGGCTGGTCAATCGGAAGCTGTGGCCGGAGAGAACCGCCCTGACACGCGGGTGTATCTAGTGCACGCGGTGTCGCAAAGATTTCGTCGCGCTCTAAGGCGAGAGCGAAGTGGCGAGATGTCGGCGGTGTGTGATGGTCCAGGGTCCGTTGAGGACGGATTGGAGCTCGGCTCCCTCATGAAGTTGGGGTCGTCGAGGACGCGATGGGGTCGACGGTTCCTAGTAGCCGTTTACCACTGGCGAGTAGGAGTGCAAAATCGCTTTCGCGAAGAAGCGCTGTTAGACTGAAAATATTCCGGAATGGTGACGAGATGGAAAGCACTGTGCAGATCGATGTCGGGCTGGTACGGTTCTGCTCCGGTAGCTATTCGGGTGAAACGGTTTTGGACCGTCTCTAGAAGATTTAATTTATCCGTGGCCATAATAGGTCTTACGCAGGACGTATATAACTGGAGTTTATGTCTTAGGGACATTTTTCTATTGGCGCAGATGAGCTGGTGAAGCTGGCTCATGACGAACGCGGCGTTATTCCTCGCATTTTAAATATGCGGGCGGAAACTGAGTTTTCGGTCAAAGGTGACCCCTAGGATTTGGACCCTACGGATTCTACTTATGGAATGGGTCGGTCGAAGATCGTGATTTTTTCTAGTTTTCTACGGCTAGGTACTGGTGCCGTGCAGAATGGATTGGCTGAGGCTCTCCAGAAGAAGACGGCTCCACTTTTGTCTGGGTTAATTTTGATTCTCCTTAACCGAAACCAAGCGGCGAGGCGTTGGCTGTGGCTTGAAGACGAATGGTAATGCAGGCCTTTTGTACGTTTAAATAATATAGGGCGGTATCGTCATCGAAAATCGTGAGACTGACCTGCGGATCTTTCGGAATGTCACTTGTGTAAAGTGAGAATAATAAGGGAGAGAGAACGGAGCCCTGAGGGACTCCCGCTAGGAGCGGCCTGAGGAGCGGCCTGAGGAGCGCGTGCCGTCGATACGAAATCGGAAAGTGCGATTCGACAAGAAGGCTCGTATGATGTGCACGAGCCTGTCCGGTATATTTTGCGAGTGAAGTTTATAAATTAAATCCGTCGAATGCCTTTGCGACATCGTAAAATAGGGCACCAGTATCTACTGGGTTGTTAAGGGTGAGCCCTGCAAGAATGTGTTCCGTTAAGCGGAAGGCCTTTTGAATGAAAGATTGCGTATTCCTTAATCCGAACTGTTCGTCGGGAAGGAATCTATTTGCTAAGACGTGTTCTTTTAGTCACCTAAGAATAATCCTCTTGTATACCTTGTTCATGGAGCTCAGGAGGCTGATTAGGCGATAACTGCTGGGAAGGTTCCTCGGTTTGTACGGTTTGGGAATTTCGATGACGTCCGCTTCCTTGCAGGCATCCGGGAAGGAGCAGATGGAGAGAAGCGTGTTGAATATTGCCATTAGGAGGCAGATAATATTAGCGGGAAGCGCTTTCAGTATTTTATTGTTAGTCCCGTCGGGACCGGGAGCTGACCTCATTTTGAGGTTTTTGATAATATCCAAACTACCAGTAACCAAACCACGAAGCACTAGAACCTCATCTGTTGTCATAGATTCTAGTGGTTTACCTGCTGGTGGTAACGCTGCCCTAATTGACACGTTGACCTTGCGAAAGTGGTCGGGGTCCGCGGAGACGTTTGATGGGGAGCATTGGCTCTCTAGACTGTCCGTGAGATATTCGGCCTGCTCGGAGTAAGGCGAAAGAAGCATTGTCCGGTAAAATTAGCGATTGGCGAAATTATTATATATATATATATATATATATATATATATATATATATATATACATATATTGTTATCTTTAACAATGAGCACTACTAGAAGCAATTTTCGGGTTAGTTTGAGTTAATTGCAGACAATTTCGCAATTTGCATTTCTATCCTCAAAGCATCATTGGTGTAAAATAACATAGATTTATTTAAATAGGTTTCTTTCAAAGATTCTCTCTGTTTTTTTAAACTAATAAGCCATAAACTATTATATATTTATGGCAGTATTTGACCACATAGTGACCACCACGTGGTCTTGTGATTTAAGTTTCTGGCTATTGAGCCGCGTGTACTAATTTCTATTCTCAGTACGGTTGCAACACATTAGATTTATAATTTTTTTCCTCCAACCTTATTGCAAATTTACAAATAATATCGAATTATGAAGGAGAATGAGAAATTAATACCTGTGTCGCGGCAATAATTCCGGTACAATAATGTATCTTGCGTAGTTAATGTCACCTAGAAACAAACAGAAGACATCGTGGTAGTCGAAAATTACCAGTTCCTCGTGTCATTAACGATATCACAGCATAATTCGTGATGAGATAAATCATTGTTATTTGAAATTGCAATGAAATCTACAAAAAAAACTTTTTTGTTTACATTATTAATTTATTAAGAATATTTTTCGTCTACTTTCAGAACACATATTCATGCTGCAAGGAATATCGTAATGTTATTTATGATAGTTGTTGCACTTCTGGTATATAATCGTTACGTGAGTTTTAGTCATTTATTTGCTAGTTGATATAACACATATTTTATTTCTAATATAAGGTGTTATAAACGAGTATAAATTTCACCTGATGGTAAGTTATTGTGTTGCTGTCTACGACGGTCATATTCGCCCTCCATAAGGAGTCATAATGCAAATGCGTTGTTACCACTGACTACTAAGATGAGATGCCTCGTAACCAGTAATAAAGTCTACGCTTTCTTGCTTTCACCACACAATACTGGAACGGTCGTGCTTATACGTGGGGCATACTAATAGCTGATGGAACGGGCCACTTACAATGAAAAAAAAATAGAAAAAAAACGAAACGAAATAGAAAATCTACGGAATTCCATAGTAGACCTTTCTGCGAACATGTTACATTTTAATTTGCGAGACTGCCATTCCGTCCTTTAACTCGTGAAAATGTTCACTCAATGATTTTTAATGATTTTCACTGTGGCTTAAGTCAACAAGAAAGTTCGTGAAATTCGTGTTTTCAGAGAATTTAAAGGTGGAGATGATCATCTCCAGACGATGTAAACTGGCGGCTGCAGTTACAGACTCCAATTAAATTACTTGTCAGCAAATTCGTACTGTATTAGGCATTGGAATGAGCCAAGTGCCAAACATTTGGCACGTGAGCCTGATGGTTCGGAAGCTTTGCACTCGATGATTTAACGTGATTTAACATGATTTAACGTAAGACCGGAAACGACTGTGTGTCGTGTGGCGTCGTAAAATGATTAAAAAGCCTAACGCGGGACAGCCATTTGCTCTCTATAATATCGTGACAGGTGACGAAATCTGGGTGTTTTGCCTTTTGTAGACTTGCCGACGAAAGTTAAGAAAAATCGGAGCACCGACAAGAAAATGATTGCTTTACTTTTAAGCCAATCAGGACCTTACATTTACAGGACATTACAGTGTTGCTTGAAAACCAAAGGACAGTGACTGCATATTGGTTCGTAAATAATTGCTTGACCAGAGTGTTAGAAAAAGTTCGTGAAAAGCGTCCTCGCTCCAATGTCATCCTCCACACGATAATGCGTCCGCACATTCGTATATGATAACGAATGCATATTTGAAGGCCTCAATGTGGAGCGAATGTCACACACACACAGCTTGCGACTTTTTTATTTGAGAATAATAAAGATAAGTTTAGAGGTTTTACATGCCCGAAAGCGGTAGTGAATGCGGTCCACGAAGCATTGAAGAGGTCCATACTGAAGACTGGTCTCACTACTTCAAACAATGGTCCCAACGAATGCAAAAATATGTAAATACGGAGGACGTATACTTCGAAAAACAATAAATGTATAATACGTATAATATCTGGTCTTATTTATAAAAATCCAGAAACTTTCAATATTACGTAAGTTTCTGCAGCGTGATGTTACTACGTTAAATATATTTCTGAAAACGAATATGCACATAAAGCAGGCGATGAAATGATATGATCATTCATTACCTGCCGCATATATCTTCCACTATATGAAACAGCTACCTCCGTAAGTTTACGGAAATACCAATGAATGTACGTACATGGCTCAGAATCGTGGTGCATGGCAATCGACGAGGGAGGTCTATATAAAGCGGTGGACTAAAACTGATTAAAATTTTTATTTTTTTATTTGTAATATTATTAATGTGAGTGTTACTGGAATTGAATCCATGTTTAAAATTAAACATTTTGAATCTAGAGTGAATCCCTGGAACGAGCGCGCCATTCGCGCGGAGAACGAATGCGTGCTCAGGCGGAGCAGGCAATCGATCTGCGGCGCAGGAACCAGGCGCTTGTACACAATGTGCTGCCGCCCCACGTCGCCAGTCACTTTATGGGTGCGCGACACCACCATCGCGACCTTTACAGCCAGAGCTACGCTGAAGTAGGCGTGCTATTTGCCTCAATGCCTAATTTCTCTGGTAAATTACATATTATATTGTTCTAGTAAACTTTTCTTAATGAATGAATGAATGAATGACCGAATTGGTAGATATGCTTATAATATATATACATATACAATATATATATATATATATATATATAAATAGACATATATATATATATATATATATATATATATATATATATACCTATATAGTGGAGCACCGAGGTAGTTGATGGCGCATGCTCTGCTTTTGTGTTGTTTAGTTTAATAATTAATCGTTTCGTTACTTTCTTTTTTGCTTAAAACTTCGGAAATCGATAGATTTGACGGATTGGATTAATATGTTATGTAAATAATTATCTAGAAGTCGAAAAAAGTTATGAGAACGACTTCGACGATGTTTTATTGTACTACAAACTGGGTGCTTTCGCCGAATGTTCTTAGAGAGATTCGGGTCGTATACTAAGAGAGAGTGTTTTCTAATGATTTGTTTGATGGCTTCGAAAAACGAAAATTTGTCTTACATTTTATAAATTTGCATAGATTGGTAGTTGGAAAACCAAGTAGAAGAGAACAGACAACTTCAGAATTGGGTCCAGAGAAAGGTGAAAAATGTGTGAGACGACTATGATTTATTATTTTCTGCAAGTACGTGTAAATTTTAGGCAATCAAAACTCATGAGCCACTCACATAAAGCTGACCGTATAAGAAAGAAGGATATATACACTATCGGCCAAAAGTTTAAGACCACCTTACTTAAACTAGGAAAATAAAGTAAAACTCCAATAAAATACTAAAAGTTTAATTAACATGTTTAATCATCTGATAGAACATTGATTGACAAACAATATAAACACAGACAAATAATTTAAAAGCGTAAAGATATATTAACAGTCCATGCAAAAAAGGCTATAGTCAGCTAAACTGATTTTTCATCAAAAAATCCTCCTTTACATATTATGACTTTTTTCACAAGTCTCGGCATACGAGCAATCAATTTGTTACTGGTTTCTTTTGATATATTGTTCCAAATTTTGCATAAAGCATTCCACATTTCTTCTCGAGATCTTCCCACAAAAGTTCAATGGGATTGAGATCCGGGCTCTGAGGAGGGCAAACCATGTTTTTAACACTCCTTGTGCCTCTTCTAATTATCCTATACATAATTTTGAGCTATGCTTTGATTCATTATCTTGTTGGAAAATGAATCCATCTCCAATTAATCGCAACCCGGAAGAAACAGTATTTTGTTCTAAAATGTTTTTGTACTGTTCCTTTTTGAAAATTCCTTCAAATTTAATCAAATCACCAGTTCCTTCGCTAGAGAAGTAACCCCAGACTATAATTGAGCCACCACCATGCTTGATTGTTAGGACACTACACAATCTGACATCATCTTTTCTTGGGCACTGCGTTCAACGTAAATTCTACGTTTTGAACCGAATAGTTCAAACTTGGATTCATCGGTCCAAAGCACTTTTTTAAAATCTTCTTCAGTCCTATCTCGATGAGCAAGAACTCACTGCATCCGTTTGTTCTTGTTTTGCGGCCTTAGCAGAGTTTATCGAACGGCAACGCGACCATACAACTTCGTATCTCTCAGTCGCCGTTTTACTGTAGTCAATGATAAAGGTTTAACTCGGGTTTTGTTTACTTCAACGCGGATTTCTGGTGCTGTTAAGCGTCTATTTCGCTTGCTGGTAATAACAATGAAATTATCTTCACTAGACGTGGTAGCTCTCGGCCTTCCCGAGCGTGGACGATCTTGAAAACTGCCTGTCTCCTTGTATCGAGTTATTGTGCCATGAACACAAGTCTTCGATAACTTCAGTTGTGAAGCAGTCTCACGTTCGGATTTGCCTTCATTATGTAAAACAACGACGGCAGAACGCACTTCAGTGCTAATTTCTCGAGCTTTTCCTGTTTTATGACGTATTCACTGTAGAAACCACAAGTTTAGACTAATAGAGATTGTTTGTGAAGAAACCCGAGTAATCTCGGGTAATAATTCAGAAACACCTGTTTTCAGGAGCTAAATAATCCTAATTATTGACCAATACGTAACAAAGCAAAGTAATTAGTAATGAGGACATTATAAAAATATTATTACGACTCTACCACCTGGCTCTAGCGCGGCGTTTGTCGGTGTTTGAAAACAATAGATGTTTATTGTCCAATAACTTGAAAGTAATCAAATAAATGACTTTATAAGTCTAATATGTCTTATATATATATATATATATATATATATTAAACCTATAAAATATTTTATATTAACTATGTAATTTAGTAACTAGTAATATTGTTAACCATTTTGTAAACACTTATTTAATGTAATAAAGAACTTTTTTACTATTATTATAATGCACTCAACCTTACTAACGTACCTAACTTCAATAAGCCTCAAGAATGACTAAGATTACCGAGAAGAGACCCGTGCATGCATCGCTTTTAAATGTTATGCAAATTTACTATCTTTGTTCAGATAACAGGCGTATAAAAAGCGTTATACCTATAAATGCAGTAAAATATAGCAACACAATTGGTTAAATACTTAATAAATCGCGTAGGTGACACGACACACACATTCGAATCTGTTCATTTAATAAGGCGAATTGTAAAGACAGAAATTATTTGATATGATAAATATTTACAAAATAGGTAAGAAAATAAAATAACACACATACAAATACAGGGCAAGAAAAGGATTTTTATTGAACATGATCGTTTATTGTTTAATTTTATCTTTTTACCGATCATTTTTTACACTTATAAGTCTTAAGCATTTGTAGCAATAAACACTGGTTAACTACAGAAGATTATATCATTATAACATTTTGAAAATAATTTTGAGAACGATTTTTAAAAATAAATATTCCTCTTTCTTCCACCTCGAGACCATCAAGGAAGAGGAGAATTCCTGTCTCTCTAGTGGTGTTCTCCAAAACATTAAAATGATTGATATGTGAATGGCGGCCAGTTTTGTAATATTATATTTATATATGAGTTTTATTTTGTGCAATATTTATGTATGCTTTTAGTCTTTTTGCAACTTCACCTGTGTATCCTATGACTTTTGTGTGCACGCGTGTGTTTTCCAAAACCATTAGTTATTTTTATTGTTAATATATAACATTTAAATTATTATTAGTCTTATATTCTATTTCAGAATTCTACTCCGAAGAAACAGTAAACAATCAAGGTCTGGAATGTCTGCGGTTTTTAAACGAAGTAATCTCTGACTTTGACCTAGTAAGTATTTAATTACTCTACATCGTGGCATGAGAAGACTTATAAGTTACTATCAATCAAAATATTAACGTTATTGCAGAAACTGAATTTAATATGTATATATATATTATAATTTCAGTTACTGGAAGACCCAAAATTTAGTAAGGATATAATAAAGATCAAAACAATAAGTTCCACGTATATGGCTGCATCAGGACTAAATCCTACACGACAGATGCAGGTAAATATATAACAGGATTAAAGTTCTTCATTTATTAAGTTGGCATAGTGGAAAATAGTTTTAAGGTTAATATGTAATGTTAATATAAAATTTACAAAATTGGAGTTGACGCAGACGTGATTCTTGCGTTTCATCGATGCGGCTACGCGCCATACGACATTTATAAACTTTATTTTCGTATTCGGTATTTTCATAATGACCGTCTGAAAAAACTAAGGATAGAGAAATCCCGGTCTTTGTTAAGGCAGTACGCGGGAAAAAAGTACAACAGCGAAGAGGCGAGCAAGCGTTTCCCGAAGATCCAGCGTGGACCCAGGATACATCCTCTATCATTCATAGTTTGGCTTGGAGTCTCATACTCAGGTGTGGAAGCAAGTTTTGTTGTGTATCTAAATACAGTCCTTACAAACGTTGTGGAACATCTTGCTCAAACAATCTGACTACATCACATCATAGCAGTTGTTCAAAAAACATTGCATTACTTATCGTATACGACTTAAAGTACTTATAAAGCCTTCTGTATAAAATAATATTTCATTTCCTATTCCATAATAAAGAAGATTCATTACTCTTAAAATTAACTGTCTCAATGATTTCTCATATTTAGGAGAACAAAAACGGTAAGCGGTAACGATAACTATGGCATGAGGACATCAGACCTAATCCTGCCCATGAGGGTTGTAAAGCATTCGATACGAATTTAAAAAGTTAACACCACCGCTACAAAATACCTTAATTAGTTTTATTCAATTAACTGGCTTGTTCTGGCTATCTAACTTCTTGTAATTAGTGTTTCTTAGGAATATGATACAGCTTCTCATTTTTTATATTCCTCCCTATTCAAAATAAATCTTTTAACACTGTAGTACGACATAGTAATGCATAAATATATAGCAAGTATAACTACAAGAAAAAACACAAAAATAAATATTGCAGCACGCGAATATTTCCGCAACGGTACTTGGAAATTATATATACAAGTGGTATTTGAATACGACGAAGAATAAAATGTAACGCTCATTTTTTATTAAAACCTAAGGCGTTATTAGGTGATTATAATAAGTACTTACTTTAAAAAAAGTAAAGCTATAAATATGTCAATAGTATATAAGGAATTGTATTTTTGTAGTTGAAAAAAATGCTTCACGTACTCACATATATTCAGTGTGTATGTTATGTCGCGCATCCTGGGTCCGATTCTTAGCCTAGGATTTTTATTATGTCTGACATATTGTTGGTTTTAAGGTTTGGATGTGTCGTGTGTATATCTTAACCTTTTTCTGATCTTATTACACATACTATAGTTGACGCATTTTAAACTGAGTCATAAATAAATGTCACTGACAGTAGGAATGTGCACGCAATGCAACCCGTTATAGATACTTAGCTACCTGCGCACGCGGGGTCGATGCGTCATCGTGACCTTCATTAGCACTCTGACTCCTGATTGGCCGTTACGAGTAAGGGTTGTTGTTTTTTTATAAATATAAGAATTTTGTTATGACACTCATTACATTACTTACGCTTCGTTACGCAATACACACAATGAATGAGAATTTATTTTCTAACGTGGTTTTGAAGAAATATTTTCAGATATCGAAAAATTATTCCTTTTAATACTTAATTTAGCATATCGATCGTACCTATCCCGTTATCGATAAGCACCTCTACAATTCTTACGCACATCACTACACCTCTCCATAAGACCTGTAAGCGCGAGCGAGATAAATAGATAAATATGATTTATGACCCGAAGCCTCAGTTCATAATGCGTCGACTATAGTGTATGTGCATCAGACTATGTGAGGGGATAACGAGTGAGTACCTTTGTATTTATCGTGGACATTTGATATCATACGGTTATAACTGAAAATATCGCTGTAATCGCCATCGTCCAGAAGGACATCATTTACATATTATATAACTTTTCCGTTAAATCGATTATGATAACTTTTTGAATGAGTTGTCTAATATAAGATTTTTTTTTATTTGGAAAATAAGTAGAGCCTACTATACACCTAGTCCGGCCATAAATTCTGTTACAAATGAAAAAGCATTTATTTTTAATGAAGTAATGTAATATTATTAAAATTTATACCTACATATTTATTAGTCTCAGCAAAAATATTCTATTCGATAGGTGCCATCTTTGGCTTTTATACAGGCCTTTAATCTGTTTGGCCACGAATCTATGGATTTACGCACTGTTTCGAAGGGAAATTTATTTATTTGTTTATTTATAAACTTTTGTACAACTAACATATGCACAAAGGCGGACTTAATGCCAAAGGCATTATCTACCAGTCAACCTTGGGAGGGTTCAGAGAAATCAAGGTAGGGACAGAAGAATAATAATAAAGAAAAAAGAGACATACAGTACATCTAAATGCTTATACAATTATATATACATATCATTATATATTATCTTAGGAATTTATAATACTAAGTAATAGATATTTATATACATTTACATAAACTATAAAACAAAATAATATACATATTATAAATACAAACATATCTAAAAGTGAATATATATATAAATATATACATAATTATTATCGATGTAGTGAATCTGCTGACACTGCTTCCAACAAATGCTTTCGAATTTTTCGTTTAAACTCTAAACGACTTTTAGCCATTCTGATTTGGGAAGGTAGCGCATTCCACAGGAGAATAGATTGATCAAAGAATGACGAGTGAATGATATCGGTACGATGAGAAGGACATAGGAGAAGACGATTATGCGTCGAACGAAGATTTTTATTGTTGACGGAACTAAGATATTGAAAATGAGAAGACAAATAAGCAGGAGTAGAAGAAGAATCCATAAGAGAAAAAAGTGTGGTTAGAGCTCTTAGCGATCGACGCTGACGGATAGGTAACCACTGAAGTTGTGATCGATATAGCGATACGTGGTCGTATTTACGGAGATTGAATACAAATCGAATGCAGTTATTCAGAAGTCGTTCAAGCTTATTGAGGTGATCTGCATTCAGGTCAAAGTAGCAAACGTCACCAAAGTCGATTATAGGGAAAATTAAGGACTGCACGAGCGTTAATTAAGTTTTAGCAGGAAAAAAAATTTTATATCGGTAAAGGGACCTTAGGACATTAGTGACTTTCTGACAAACACTAGCTAATTGGTGATTCCAACTTAGTGTTGTGTCAATAATCAAGCCTAAATTCTTAACATGTGGGTTTAATGGTATAGGAGAGCTGTTAAAAATTATCGGTGGAAGTTTGCATAAGTCCAACGTACTTATAATGCGGGAGTTCCCTATGATAATGGCCTGACACTTCAAAAGGTTAACTGTTAATCCAAACTTGTCTGCCCAATTTCTGATGGCATCTAAATCTTTGTTTATAATATAAATAATTTCAGGTAGTCTATCTTTGGTTGCCTGAATGTATAATTGTAGATCATCGGCGTAAAGATGGTACGAACATCGAAGATCATGAGTGATGAAATTTATAAAGACAGAAAATAAAATAGGAGAGAGAATACCGCCTTGAGCGACGCCACACGCAAGATCAAGCCAACATGAAAAAGATTCATCGAACCGAACTGACTGCTGGCGCCCTCGAAGATACGAAGAGAACCATCCCAGTGCTTCATCAGAGACCATTAAGTGAGAGAGTATGGCTAACAGGATGTCGTGACTGACAACATTGAAGGCGTTTGAGAAATCAATTAAAACCAAAACTGTGACTTTGGTATTTTCCATGCCAGCTCGAATATCGCCAGTCACTTTAAGGAGAGCAGTAGTGGTGCTGTGGCCAGGTCAAATTGTTACAAAGTATAAAATGGAAGAACTGCTTTAGAACACAGGACTCAAGCACCTTTGAAAGAAAGGGAAGGATTGAGATAGGTCGAAAATGGGTAGATAATGAGGGGTTTGGGGACTTAGGAAGTGGACGGACAAAAGCTTTACGCCATAAAGTAGGAAAAGATCCAGTAGCTATAGAGAAATTGATAATATGGGTAATAGCAGGAAGAAGGTAATCGAGGATGGGGACGATCATGCGTCGTCCTATATTATCGCATCCGATAGCATTGGACTTAAGTGCAAGAATTGTTTTTTTGGTCTCATCAGAAGAGACTGGAGAGAAATGAAGCAAGTTAATATTAGGGTGCGGCAAACCATATAAATATGAAATAGTATCCAAAATCGTTAGATGATCCATTGAAGGAGAGGTAATGAAATATTGATTTAAATCATCTAAGGAGATTGAGTTAGGAAGGTTTGTTAAACGCGACTTACCAATACCAAGAGTCCTGAGGAACTTCCAGATATCAGCAGGAGATGACAAAGAAATATTATCAAGAATGTGACGGCGTTTAGCGTTCCGTACCATCTGATTACACCGATTCCTAGCTAATTTATAAATAACCCAATTGTCCTCACAACGATTCCTTTTAAATTTCCGAAACGCATGGTCCCTGCGCCTCATAGCGATCCGTATTCCTTTGGTCAGCCAGGGTGCGGGAGGGCGTCTCAGCTTGACTTCCTTGATGGGGGCATGAATGTCGTACAGCTTTGTGACTATTTCATTAAATAAATTAACTTTTCCGTCAATAGTGTCCGCCTCCACCAAAGACTCCCAACTAGTATTAGTTGCCGCCTCTAGACGAAGTTTCTCAATGTTTAATCTTTTAAAGGAACGTACGCGCAGGACCTTAGGTTTAGGTTTGGGAGGTTTAAGGGTATAAGATAGGAAAATTAGGTCGTGACGGGAAAAACTCGGGGCAGGATACTGACCATGTGAGGAAACCATAGAAGGATTGGAAGACAGAATTATGTCAAGCCAAGTGTCTTCACTGGAAAGGTTATGGTGTGTAGCCTGTAGAGGTAAAATGTGAAAACAGCTTGACTTAACAATACTTAGGAATTTGCAGGACCGAGGAGAATTAGGTACAAGGAGGTTGGTGTTGAAATCACCCATGATTACGTGATGTACATACTCTGAACCCAAAGATTCCAGAACCGATTCGAAATCAGTGAAGTAATCAAAATTTGGGGGACAGTATATTACAGCTAGAATTATCTTGGCACCTTTAATGGAAATCTCAAGAATAAGATATTCAGCACGAGCTAAATTGTGGGACGAGGAGGCCAGTACTTTATACGGAAAATCACTTCTCAAGTATATTGCAAAGCCTCGCCCTCCCCTTCCTATACGGTCGTTGCGTGCCAAGATAAATCCAGGAAGGGAATACATGGAAGACGAAAGATGAGGTTTGAGCCAGCTCTCAGAAATCAGAATGGCGTGAACATTACAATTTGAAAACGTGTCATAAAAATCATCAAAATGACTTGGTATGCTTTGAGCATTTATGTGGCAAATGTTCATTTGGTTGCAAGGATTTGCATTAAACTTACTAGTTAAGAAGTCACCAAGTGAGTCGCTCATTGAGGAAAAACTATCGTCATTATCGAAGGCAGCAGATTCATTGGCAGAAAAGAAGCTATCATTATCAGATTCAATAGACATATATAATATAAATATGTGCAAAGATAAATATATGTTTATAAATATATATTTAATAAAATAATATTAGATAAAGACAGCAATACTAGTGCAATAATAAAATACCAAAATAAGACTCTGAACCACCCGCCAGCAAACAAACAATAATTAAAATCAGAATGAAAACTACACTTACACCAATATAAAAAATAAAGTTGAAGCACAGGGCAAAATAACGAAAAAGGCAAAATATTTAAACTGTTAAAAAACTAAGGCAGAATACTTATAACTAATAAAGTAGTAGGTAAAATTATCATGACAGCAAAAGTTATAAACTATTTTAAAAAAGTCATTAACTAAAAAAAAAAATCAGATAACAATGTACCATAACTAAGAACATAATAGGCAAAATACCTATCCAAAAACAAAACATTATAAACAATTTTAGACAGTAAAGATAAAACAAAGATAAATGTTGTATGAATAAGATACAAACATTAATAGTAATATTGTATAACTACGAAATAAACAAACCATTGTCGATTATTTTAAGTGGTGGTCAGAAGCAACTGACCGAGCCGAGGTTCGGCCCTCTCGGGCACCCTCGAGTCAGACGCTCTCGCGAAACAAGGTAACGGTCCAAGCCGAGGCTCCCTCTCGGGAGCCCTTGTGCTGGTTACCTATATATAGAGGTCTCGACTGAGTGCCATTAGCGCTCGGTCACCTCTCAACCCGGTGAAACTGTAAAAGCCCTCGGGCTAACACATTGTAAGTGCCGCCACAATTGTAAGTGCCGCCACTTACAATCCCATCGCGAATCACAGATTCACCCGCGTCCGAAGGAGACCGAGGCACGCTCTCGATGACCCCGACGACGTGACTACCAGGGCCCAAGCCCTTCATAAAACACAACACACGTACATTGCACCCTCATCGCCCCGCCGACGGCGAGGGCGTCACAAACAAGGATATTCGCGATACCGCCATGTCACTGGTCGGTTCTCTCCAGTCCATACAGATAGAAGCGTCGCTGGAGTTTCTTGCGCCACTTCTTCTCCAGCGCCCACGCATCCCGAAGTGGTGGTACAGATAGCTAATAATCATAGCGAATTTAAAGAATCCTCTGTCAGAAGCGACTGACCGAGCCGAGGTTCTGCCCTCTCGGGCACCCTCGAGTCAGACGCTCTCGCGAAACAAGGTAACGGTCCAAGCCGAGGCTCCCTCTCGGGAGCCCTTGTGCTGGTTACCTATATATAGAGGTCTCGACTGAGTGCCATTAGCGCTCGGTCACCTCTCAACCCGGTGAAACTGTAAAAGCCCTCAGGCTAACAGTGGCCTTCAGCCCGAGAAAAAAAAAACGATTATTTTAAAACTAATAAAACGTAAAATTATTATGACAACCGAATTTTTTAAAAGGCTCAATGTCGCCATGTCGTTTAGAGCAGGCAATGTCCTCTAAAACTGGCCATAATTTGAAGTCTAAAGGGTCTGATGAGGTGAGGTCTGGACTATATAAGGGCCAGTCTTCAGCTCTTATAAAGCCCGGAACGTTGGTTTCAAACCAGGCTTGGGTAGATCGTGCCTTGTGATCAGGTGCAGAGTCCTGCTGGAAAGTCCACGTTATATTTTTAAAAGTGTATTGCTGAGAGGTTTCACAACATGATCCAAGACTGTATCTTGATACAATTTGGCTAAAGTTTTCACTCCTTTTTCACAAAAATGTAGTTTTATGACTCCTTGATAAGACACGCCCCACCAAACCATCACTGACGCAGGATGATGACCACGTTGTACCTTTCCGACCACTTCAGGAGCTTCTTTAGAACTGTGAGCGTACGCTCACAGTTCTAAATCATTTTGTTTATTGTAGTATTCTTCAATCGTGAAATTTTTTTCATCGGTAAAGGGGATATTTCTGTGCCTTTTTTTTTCTGTATCGCAACAGAAGGCCTTTTGATCGATCCACTCTCTTTAATTGTAAAGATTGATTTAGGGCATGTACTGTATATTGACGATAAGCACCGAGCTTCAGGTCTTGTTTTATAATACGCGACAGAGTCCTAGCGGGAATCTTCATTTCTCGCGATAAGATTTTTTGCTTCCTAATGGGGTTTCGACGAATTCTGGCTTTAACAGCATTACAAGCCTTTGTAGTTCTAACAGGACGCGCCCGCCCCGATCTTTTCTGGTCTTCGACAGAGGAGGTGTTGTTTCTGTTGATAGTACGATATACGAACATACGGCTGATACCAAGCTTTTGAAGTGTCTGGAACTTGGACTTTGTGCAAGGCGATCACTGCAATCCTAACACCCCATTCTATATTGTAATTTGATAGTGAAAACGAAAAAATATGTGAAATGGCGCAAAATCGAAAGAAGTTTTTAAAAAAATAATATACTTCTTCCAAATTCAAAATAATTAAAAAGTTGAAAAAAAGAAAAGTTTTTACGTAACTATTTATGGCTAGACTTGTTTTATATATATAGGCATATCGTTTTTTTTTGCATTTGACTATCTAAATTCAACGTCGATTAAAATCCTTAATATCTTTGCGTGTTAGGTTGTTAAGCAAATAAGACCTAATGGAGACCTTATGTTATGCATAAGACTATAGCGGTACAATAGCCAAAATTCACCTTCGCCCATTGTTCACAAAGGATTGAGTTGCAGATAAATTCTCTCAGGTCTAAGACTAATTACCTTGTTGATAGAAATGACATATCTTCTATACCACATTTATTTGAAACTTATATGCTTTCTATCATACAATATATTATCTTTTTCTATCATATAGTATAGTATGTAACATGCAATAATACTCCAAATATGTTGTTATAATGTTAATAAAATTAACTTTTCTATTTTTCGGTCATATCGTGAATGTCGTAAGTGGTAATATAAATTATAGTAGTAACGAAAGGCAGTGGTGTCCTCTTGTAGGAAAACTGATAGGCTTCCAACAACACACATCATATTCAGTTAACAGTCACCCCTTATAAGATCAATATCCTTTTATTTAGGCGGAGATCAGTCACGAAGTGTAATTTGACCATTAACTTTATTTACTTTATATTAACTTCTATTTATTTAATCTTCAATTACAAACACCTTATTTTTATTTAAAAAAAGGGAATAGTGGGCGGACGTAATGCCTTTTGGAAGTCTCTACCAGACAACCCTTAAGATAGAGAAACATTGACTTAAGGTGCCAAAAATAAAATAATCCTAAATATTAACAAATTGTATATACATACATACATACATAAATACATAAACTATAAATATAATATAATATACACCTTAAATATGTAATAAGAATAGATAATATCAATAAATGCATATAAATAATTAAATAACAAATTCAGATGATTTCTTAGATTCTCTGTGTAATACTCACGAATCAGTAATTTAAAATTATTTTTATAAGAGGCTCGTTTAATATCATCGGATAGGGCGTTCCACAGCTGTAGGTATATCCTGAACAGTAAAAGGACAATTAAAGAATCCAGTGTTGTATTGTGGCATAAAAATCTTGTGACGATTAATAGGATGAGTACTTTGATAGGAGTAGTATAAAGATGAAAAGAATTCTTAAGATAAGATGGTGAATTAGAATTGTTCAAAATTGGGACTATAGGACTTGTAGAATTTTGGAGCCACGCATTTGATGGATAGGAAGCCATTTAAGCTTAGAACGATAAAAGGAGATTTCGTCATACCGTAAGCCGAAGATAAATCTAATACAGTTATTGAGAAGGCGCTCAAATTTATTAAGAAGGTTTTGAGACAGATGTGGGTACACACACACATCAGCATAATCGATGATGGATAGAATCAGGGAATGAACGAGCATAAGCCAAAATAAGCTAACTTTCTATTTTTATTATATTAATTTTTAACAATATTAAATACTTTTAGCCATCAGATGGCGTCCTTGTACGTTGGGCTCATCTTGCATGTCTTGTGGAATTCGCTCTAGAATTACAAAGAGTATTGGCTGCCATCAACGAGCAATCATTCAATCATTTCGTACTACGTCTCGGCGTGAATCATGGGCCCATCACCGCTGGTGTTATAGGCGCACGCAAACCGCACTACGACATATGGGGCAACACTGTTAATGTGGCCTCTCGAATGGAAAGTACGGGCAAAGCTGGATGTATACAGGTTAATAAGTTTTCTATTTATACCAGATAATATAATATATGTAGTACTGTCGTACCTGTATGTTGCTGTTATATCCATATGAATAGGAGAATGTAGTATTTCAAGGTAAAGTCAAATATATTAACTCGCCGTTCTTTTTATTTGCCACTAATAAAATAATTTAGAAAATCAATTTAATTTTGCTGATACACATACAAAATTAAAGAGTGACTTTTGCTGAAGACTCAGCAGTTGAATCCCTTGGATATAATAACAATGTGTTTTCTTGTCAGGTGACAGAAGAAACTTGTCAAATACTACAGTGTTTTGGTTACTACTTCGAGCAGCGCGGTTTGGTGGCCGTTAAAGGCAAGGGCCAGCTGATGACCTATTATTTGCAAGGCAAACGTGACTCCGCCACCGGAGACACTGAAAAATCTATAGTACGTAGTTTTATACACAATCTTTTTACTCTTAATTTAATTCCTACATTTCTGACGTGTTAATCTGCAGATGCGCCAAATATTTCTTCACACTTTTAAATACCATATCCACATGTCCTTAATTCATTAAATTGGTTAGATAATTGCCTTTGAAAATGTCATTTGTTATGTAAGAGCTGTGAATATAATTTTGGAAGAAGACAAGACAACGGGCTAAGTGAGGCGCGAAATGGACAGTCTACCCGGACAGGCCGATTTCCTCTATGTCGGTCTGTCTGGCTAGACCGCTCGTTTCGTAGCTATTTACCTGCAACAAAAAGACCGACTGTGAGGAGGTTAATGTAAACTGTAGTAGTGCAATATTATCATGTTTCCCATTTGATTGGAAAATATTTTTAATACTTTCTTTTAGAGTTATTTAATTCGTTGTTTTGATTATTTTATCTCTAACTGTTGCACAGAAAGATAAGCATTTAATAGTCGGTATATGGTTATCAAACATTTTATCTAAATTTGCTAAGCCTCATGGTTCGTACTTATTTAAAAGTTTTTATGAATACATTTGACGAATTTTAGAAGATGAGGTTTTAGTGAAGGTCAAGTTATACAAACATTCATTATTATTTTAATTCCAACTAAACGTGTTTCAAGGTAATTATATTCACGATTTTACTTCACGCGTTTGTGGATCAGTAGAGAACACTATTTAATTTAAAGTAGTAATTTTTTTATGTACAGTAAAACAATAAGGTTAGGGATCTTCTGAATATTAAAAGTAAAGTTTTGATTTTAGTTTTGTGTCTCACATGATTTAAGACCTAGGCAGTAACAATGTAATAATTGCATATTCAAAATTCAAGGTTGACATTTATTATCACTACAGGGACATTCTTACACACACTTACATGATGATGTTTCAATGTCATAGACGTACTCGCTCTAAGTATGATCTTTGATGTTAATTCCTCTACCCAATGGGGTGCCTGAGCTATACAATTTGAATATCCAGATGCAGGTTCTAAGGTATAAAAGAAACTACACCTGAAACTAATATTTTTAGATAGGGGCTCGCTCCAGTTCACCGTTCACACTTCACCTTATGGATAGTGATGATTAAGTCCATTAACACAATAAAATTCATATATTCAAATAAATTCATGATGTACATACGTTGAACTTCCCTGTAGACTAAGATGGAATGCCTCGCCATCAGTTATTGCATCCGTCCTAGATGCCTCCTAGGTCCATCGAACGAAGCACGGCAGGGTTATACTGCTATTTCACGCTGGTATTCTTTATGTGTTTTTCGGGCGAGCCTACTGGAGCATGGCTGCTGCTAGTTTCCAGTTACAGAGTGGACCTCCCCGTAAACTGTGAAGTAATTTGATGAGGGGCACATCACTATGGACTTTTCTTTTCGAAATAACGATGTTAAAAGATAAAGTCGTCATCCTCCTGGATACATCTTTGGGTTACAATTTTTAAAAACAGTAAACTTAATTCCTGTGTTGTCTGTTTTAATAAAGTTAATGTAGCTTAGAGGCGAAATGTTAAAAAAATAAAAATAACTTAAAATATAATCTGTAAAATTAGTTTTATTCAATGTGTAGTATTCGAGTATATATATAAGAATATTTGTGTTGCTCTCATGTGTAATTTGAATTATAATTTAATATAAAATTACTTTGCTGTAGATGGAGGAAACGTCATGCGAGGCTGTCGCCACGGATGCTTTGCTGGCCAATGGAGATGCCACAACCACGCAACCCGTGCAACCACAACCAGGCACGGACATTTTAGGACCTTTACTATCATCCTAAAGCCGCATCATTCGTATAATTTTAGATTTAATAATTTAGTACACATCGAAGAGTTTCTTTTCCGCCTTTCAAGAGTAACCGACCTTTAGACCTCATCATAATGTTTTAATTTAAAAATATTATACCAAATAATATATTCATATGTATTTTATAAAATTATGTATATTATCTGTTCTATTGTATATTCGTAAATAATGGTGAAAGGTGCAATAATACGGACTAATTAATTAATCGTCCATGAACTTAAAATATTCCTATTGGCTATACCCATTTTATAGCATTTTAATGCAAATACAGTTTGAATAAATATGCCGATGTCAACATGTTCAATGTAAAGTGAAATTTAACTTAACTGAAACTTTAGTAAATGGGCTTCGTATATTTTGAAGAAATTTTAAATCTTAACTTCGGTGTTACAAATCGTTTTTAACGATTTGTTACACCGAAGTTTAATTCAAACGGAAAACATTAAAAAAAATATCTCAAACGGATAACAGAGATAACTACTTATCACCGGGAGTTTAAAAGTTCAAACTGTACAACACAAAGTACGTATCAGTCCAATAAATAAAAGGTTTACTAAATATTACGATATTTATAAAAAAGTGTACTTAATAACTAACTTATCTAAGAAAGCATTTCATTTGTTCGTCAATTCGATTTAGACAAAGAATTTATTTTAGTTTTCTTATTGTAATTATTTACTGAAAGAACAGTTAACAATATTTCCAAATAAGGTTCTCAACAATGTGCATTATTTTGTGTTATTAAACGAATATCTATAAATTAAAACTGAAAGTGCACTTACGGATAAATTATAACCAAGCCTAATAATTAAATATTACTTGAAATGATTTAAGATTAACGTATTATTTTCAATTAATATATAATACGAAATATTATCTAATGTTATATATTTAGTTAATATTTATTCTCGTCACTTACTTTACTTTTTTAATGAATTTAAAATATGATTTTTCTAATTAGACTATGATATTGTTATTCATAACATGTCCGCAATCACACAATTTTGTCTTAATCATGCACAAATTACCGCATTTACTACCATAATTTATAATGTATCGGCTAATAACCCTAACTTTGTTTCTTATTTTTATTTTATTGTTTAATTACAAATATCATTATAATCCTTCATAATTACTAATTTTAGAAATATTTTTCTTTTGTACTCATTATTACTTTCAATTTGTCGTTGTTGTTAAGTAATCACCAGTGCGGAATTTTCTTAGTATTAAAAGAACTCCATTTCACGCGTACTAAATACTTTCATATTTATTTAGGAAAATGTAATGTGTCCTAAACCTATTGCGTTTTAAAGTAAATTTGTTTAGCGATAGGTTGAGACTTATATTGAATTTAAAACTATAATCAAGATTTTAAAGGAACACGTACCACTCATGTCTCTTGTTTGTAACTAATAAAATTATTAAATCCAAAAAATGCAGAAATTCTTACAAAGAGGTTCCTTAGGGCAGTATAATCTATCATACGTGAATATCGATGAGATGTTTCCCGCCAGACGATTTGAATATTAGACGATGAAAAATATATGTGATGAGATGAAGCATTATGCTTTCAGCAATAATTAACTAATATAGTTTAATTAATAATTGATCGTTTTAATTTTAGAGAATCAAAATGAACTATTATTATCTTGGTAGTTTAAAACTCGCCTGTGACTTTTAATAGTAGTTCGTAGGTTTTAAATGTAGATGCCAACATTAAATCCAAATAAAAATATCGCAAATTATATAAAACTAATTAGCTTTATACAAGCTATTTCAGTACAACTAATAAATATTCCTAACACCTTTAACAGTTTACGTAACAAGTATATATAAATATATATATATACTTATATATATTAATAAAAAATACATAACTGCGATTGTTATATAATATTGCCATCAGCACTAAAAATATTCACAACATTTCGACACAATAGTCGGGATGGAACTGCTTTAAAATTCAGTTAAAAAATTTGATCCACACGTATTTAAATATGAAGTAAAAAATAAGCTTGTAATAATAATGAATAATTATTTAAATTAAAAAAAATATCCCACGTTTTTAAACGGCCTAAAAACTATAAAATAATTTCTCCTAGCCCCTCTAAAGGTCACTTGTAAGATTAAAATTAAGAAGAAAAACCATAATAGCATTATAACCACTCTTACCCTACACTCCTTAGAGCTGTCGTTGAGAAAACTTACACAAGAGGTCATATCATTGCAATAAAGTTGAAGTTGAGCGTGACAGGTGAACTATTCATGCATCGCTTATTTATGCGCATCACGTTTTAAATCTTACATATAATCTGTATTGGGCTTGGATAAATTATTTTATACTTTTCATCCATTTTAAAAACGGGGCATAATAATAATTATTTTCGAATATTAAGTTCCGACCTAAGTTCAAAGTTTCAAGTCTCCGGCTCAACGGAAAGTAAGAGTTAAATCGTTTGTAACATTTGAACTGTACAAACAGACATAATAAGATAAAATTTAATTGTTATTTCTTGAAAAATTTTATTAAATAGCTAAAATAGTCCGTTAAGTAATATATTTCTATATAATCTGTGTCAATATATGTATTCATTTCATATTCTAGTATTTAGAGGACGGCGCTATATTGATATTTTTTAATTTTAATACAACCATATGCTAGCCATATATTTTTATATAAATCTGTTTGACCTGTTTCTTAAATGTAAGATCTTTCTAAATGTTATACAATTACATCGCTATAAATAATAAATACATTATTTATTAGATTCTTTACAAGCTGTCATCTTCACAGGCCGAAAAGGAGTGTTATGGCACAGTGATGTGTGGGCACGGATCCGAGAATTACAATTATATAACATTCTGTTTGCGAATAAATCTGTACATGGTTTTGCGTCATGTACAAAAATGTAGTCATGTAATATCTATACTGGTATTGTCATATTAGGTTGCATATGACAGTAAAATATTTAAATAAATGCAATGATTTTTAAGATACCAAGTAATTTCTATAATGAAAGCTTCATGGTAGAAATTGTTATATGGCGCCTAGAAGCTTTAGCTTACGTAGATTGTACTCGATAGAGTTTAAAACGGCACTTAGGGCATTAGACGTCGTTTAGTGTAACGTTTAATAAGTAGCTTAGAGGAATATTTGTAATAAAAATGTAATATATTATATTTGTAGAATTTTAAATGGTGATATATTCATCTACGTTTACGGTAGTTTAGGTTTTACAGAGTGTTCTAAGAATTTCTCTAGTAAAGAAGTCTTTCCTGTGATTTATAAATATTGAGTTTGTTAAGCTATACTTTAACATCTAATATTAGATCCTTCATGGGCTATAATAATTTTATTAAATAAAACAATATCCTCAAATTTTCTTTATTATCAATTAAGTATCCTAACTTGTTAACTTAAGTTAATGCAAAACCTACATTTGATATCTCGTCTCATAATAGGCAATAGCTCTTCACATAGCGGCGAGACCTCGGGCGGTTAAAATACCGATTGTTATTAGAAATTATATTTACGTACTAGAACCTAATAAGAAGGAACTGTTATTCTAAAATGAGACCGACCTAGGGTGGCCTTCAAAAAAGTTATGATATTGTTATCGCTTAAATTTTTTTTATTGAGAAATTGCTATCAAATTGCAAACAATATGTGTTCCATCAAAAATTTACTTTATTAAAAATACAATTTTTTTAAATAATTAAATTCTAAATCTTTATTATGGATCAGGTTTTTTTTTAAATAATATAAATTTTATATTGTAACTAAAAGTTTATTTATCATCATCTTAAACCTTATCAGCTCCCGTTTCTAATAAGATCGGCCTAATACGATCATAAAAAAACATTTTTTTTCTGTTAATTGCACATTCATTTTATTATCATATTTTACACAGTCCATCTATATTTTTATTGATATTTCTTTCGCATTGTAACCCTCCACATTTATTTTAATCTCTGTCTAGTAGTATGACTTTAGTCCCTCCTCATTACACGTCCAAACCATGTCAGCATATGACTTCAGAATTCTTTCGTCACAGGTACAATTTTCAAACTTCCTCTCATACATTTATTTTTCATCTTGTCCATTCTAGTAACACTCTACCTTTAAACATTCTAATTACATCCGTCAACTTTGTTGCCCAACATTTAGTACCAAATACTACCAGTCGAATTAGGTTTATATAAATGTTCCCTTGATCATTAACGGCAAGTAGTGCCTAGTGATAACTTCTTTTTTTGTATGTGGTGAAATCCTCATGAATATCTCTCCGACGCGGGGGTGATGGAACGGTTATGCCGGACTTCTACCGGCTAACCCGATGTTCATCTCGACTCTGTGGGTTGGGATTATGGGAATGCTCCCGCAGCCAGATAACGTTGGCTTGCTGTGGGCATCCCTTCTCTCAGCTCGCTTCCTTTCCAGCAGTGACTGTCGCGAGTAGAACCTCAACGATTCCCATGCCCTTGGCGGAAGTTGCTTTCCTCTAAGTTGAAGCTCCCAGTGCTACTGATACGTGGACACTTCAAACTCCGGCCCTAGATACCACGAAAGCGAACTCGCCAAGACGAATGCCGCTTCATAGGCGTTATCCCCGTGTGGCCCTGATGGCCATCGCCATCTGTGATCTTCATAGAAAGGCGATGGTTCTTTCCGTTAAGACGTTGACCCATATTGGTGCTCCGTACACCGACATAGACCGCTCCACCCTTGAATAAAGGCGGGGACTTCTCGCCTCAGGCCCCCCGAGATTGGGTATCAGCCGCATTGAAGCAGTTGGAGCATTATTCAAGGTGCCAGGGAAGCGAAATGTTCGCAGAAGTTCCAGCTACTATAGAGGGTGAGCCTAAGATAGCACAAATGGTCATGATCTTATTTAACGCCACCTCGAGGCCATTCATATCCTGCCAACAACATGTGCCACCGATATGGTGGCAAGGTGAACAGACTCAACAAAGTTATCTCCCCGGACTCAGATTAGCGTGTCGTCTACATAGTAGGTTATACTCATGCACAGGAGGAAATCGCCCCCCAGAAATCAATCATAACAAATATTCCACGGAAGAGGTCCTGGGACAAAATGATGTGGAGCACCGCACATCTGTCATTTGTGTTTTTATAGTGTAGTCCTTTTGAAAATTGTTAGTCGTTATTACAATGAAGTAAACGCGTGAAAATTTTCGCTAAATGATTTTTTATGATTTTCGCTATTTCACTTAAGTCAACAAGAGAGTTGCCGGAGACTTTAATGGCATTTGTTGATGACGCCCCATGTCACTGTGTATTCGTGGTTTCGAAGAATTTAGACATGGATATGATCAACTCCATGACTATGTACTACGTAAAGGTCGGCCGGCGACTGCGGTTACAAAATCCAATATTGACACCAATAACTTATAGAAACTAACAAAGCATTACTTATCAGCAAGTTCGTACTGTATTAGTCAAAGTTTATTGGATGGCAGTAATTGGCTGTCTATAATATTGTAACAGGTGACGAAACCTGGGAGTACTGCTTTGAACTGGAAATAAAAGCCGTCGGCAGAAAGAGCTCAAAGAGCTGAAACAGCTTATCAACCGAATCGAGCAACACAGTTGCGTGGTGGGCGGAGGGATAAACCGCGGGACGCCTATCCGTCTTGAGGATAGGCGTCCCGCGAGGAAAACTAATCTGCCCATGGCACGGCAATAGCCCGGCAGTAGCCACCTCCTCGACACATGAAATCATCGAGGCCAGAAATGCGCATGCTTGCGCGTTTAATTGAACGTATCACTATAGCCAGCTCTCCAGGCAGGGACACTAAGCTTATCGGCAAGAGAGTCTGCCATCTCCACGTTTTTAGCACCAGGTACCTCTAGAATCGACGACGAGCGCCAGTGGCGGCCTTTCGGTAATGCAAGACGTGATGCCGAGACTGTACAGATAAATTTTCTTTCTAGCCAACACTTTTGCGTATATGATACCTCGATCTTGTTCTGCAGCTGTTATTATTAACCAGCTCCGTGCAAATATTGAACAAAGTAAACAATTCAAAAAACAGTTTTTTTTATAAAAGATTTGTTCACGATGTTAATTATTACATGTTATTCTGATTCATCAGTCTATAGTTAAAAATCTACGACCACGCAAGGCCCTTAGCCACGACAGTATCACCAACAAGGTGATCCAACTCCTACCTATGTTCATTTTAGACCTAGTGGTGATAATCTACAACGCAGCCATGTTTATGGACATCTTCCCGAACAACTGGAAGGAAGCCGAAGTCATAGTGTTTCTCAAGCCCTCGAACCATCCAACTGAGCTATCCGCCTATTGGCCTATATGCCTACTCAAAGCTTTTGGTAAGGTGTATGAAAGGCTCATCCTCACCCGTCTTAACTAACTAAACTTCATGCT
Organism: Teinopalpus imperialis; assembly: GCA_029286865.1. Taxonomy (NCBI): domain Eukaryota; kingdom Metazoa; phylum Arthropoda; class Insecta; order Lepidoptera; family Papilionidae; genus Teinopalpus; species Teinopalpus imperialis. Next base: position 6,125,305 of record JAGSMU010000012.1, read on the forward strand.
ATCCCGAGGGTACCCATCCATGAGCAGTTCGGTTTTCGCACCCAACTCTCATGCACACATCAAGTGTACTGCATCACGGAGCTCATTTACAGCAAATTCATTCATGCCTACCAAACCGGGCGCTTTTCCTCGACGTGGCGAAAGCGTTCGACAAGGCCTGGAACAACGGACTCATATACAGAGCTTGGTGTGCCAGATCGAGTCATACTAATCATAGGAGACTTTCTCGGCAATCGAACCTTCTGATACCAAGTCCACCAAAAGTGCAGTCATGTACTTCTCTCGACGCAACAAAACGCCGCATCTCCCAACAATATAGCTATTTGATCATCCAATCCCCTAGGAAAAGACTGTTAATTACTTAAGCGTCATATTAGATGAAAGACCCACCTTCAGTCCGCACATCAACCACGTACGAAATCGGGCAACCTTTGATCTCGATCGTTTGCACCTGTTACTTAATCAAAATAGCAAAATGTCCCTACGTAATAAAATTACGTTTAGCGTGCATAATGACCTACGCAAGGCCACGTCTCATTCACCGACTTCAGGTAATCCAAAATCGCTTCATGCGCTAGGCCAGCGGTGCGCCGTGGTTCTTGAGTAGTGAAAATCTAAAAATCTAGCAAGAAGAATGAAAATCTAAGAGACCGAGGCATGCTCTCGACAACTTCACGACCAGATTCCAAACTCTCCATAAAACACTACACACTTATATTGTACCATCATACCGCCCCTGCCGACAGCGAGGACGTCACAAACAAAATTATTCGCGATACCGCCATGTCACAGGCTGGTTCTCACCAGTGAACATCAATAGAAGCGTCGATAGAGTTTCTTGTCTTATTTCCTCTCTGGCGCCTATGCATTCCGAAGTGGTGGTATAGATAGTTAATAATAATACTTACATTAATCTAGATAAGCCGTAGTTAGAAGCAACTGACCGAGTCGAGGTTCAGGCCTCTCGGGCAACCTGGAGTCAGCCGCTCTCGCGTAATAGGGTAACGGTCCAAGCCGAGGCCCTTATGTTGGTTACCTACTAATAAAGGGCTCGGCTGAGCGCTATAAGCGCTCGGTCACCTTTCAACCCGGTGTAATTTTAAAATCCCTTGTGCTAACAGTGGCCATCAGTCCGAAAAAAACAAAGAAAAAGCATTTTCTAAAAAGAATCCATCTTTAGTTTTTGATCCGTTGGTGATCGCGTACAGCATACAAAGCCGTAATAAAGACATTTAGTTTCTTCTGCGTGTGGTTGTTTTATTCGTGCTCTACTAAGGTAAATGAAGTATTTCCGACTCCCTAAAGAATGTTTTGAAATCCATGAAAATGATTTATTAAGAGTTTTCGTTACTTTCAGACTTTCTTTTTTTAACAGTAAATATTTAATGTATAGTTAATTTTAATTATCTTAAATGCTTTAAAATAGGGGAATATCTTATAAATATATATCTAATAATTAATGAAGTGAACAAGTCGATTGTTTCTATTACCGACCTACAGTAAAGGCCATGAAGCTATTAACGACTTTCACGAAGCCATTACCAACTGTAGGGAAATAAACCAGTTTAATAATTTAAGTATTTTTTTTTCAATTTTCAATTACACTTACATATGTATCTTTATGTATCCTGTAGTCAATGTTTGTAGGATCAAATGGGTACAGGCCATAATATTGGAACCCGCTTTAGATTCAAGTTGTTAAAACCTTTTATTTTTTTAAAACATCGTTTAAGCCCTTTAGCATTACAGTAGCAAAATCAGTACGTTTGTGCTCGGCAAAGTTATTTTTAACACTGAAACCTTTACCTTTTTACCTTACCTACGTTCCTCTGACTAGCCTAAAAACTGCTACATCAAACGGCTAGAATATATGCATGCAGGCGGCAAAGGAACCAGAATGATCCCTTTTTCTTTGCAGAATGTTAATAGGAAAAGAGATATATGAAAAATTTTATGGCTGAAAAATAAAAATTTTGTGGTAATGGTATTACATACATATTATATACATTTCTCACCAGCCATGGAGCGAAGCTGTAGGTAATATACTACGCTTAAAAGACTTCTGTATTCTTCCAATCCAATTCTCTGTTGTCAAGTCCCCATCTAATCGGTAATATAGTTGCTAGGTTTTTGGGTAAATATTTGTACGGAAAATCACCGTAGGTAATACAATGCAGCTGAGACTTCTACTTTTTTGTCATTTCATATATTCCGCTTTACATATTCGCATGCTCTTTGTCAACTCTTTGCAAACTTTGTATCTCTTTTGGGCACAAAAAATGCAGTTTCGTCACAGTTGAAAACTCGTCTAGGGTCTTGAAAAATAGAATCGTTAGATGCTGGTGGCTCAGAATCGTACTTTATGGCAATCTATGGGGGATACCAATGTTCAGTAAGTAACAGACGTTAAAATATACCCGTACAGAGTTTTTTTTTTATTTTAATACTATAAATAGGATAAGCAGCAAACACTCAACAAAAGGGCGCAAAATTATTTCAATTTTTTTAATTACTTTCATGGTCAAATTTATCATTATCGACAAAAAAAATATGTTTTATAATATGAAACTGTATAATTACTCCGCAAATATAGGTGAAATTTATTGGTTTAGCTTTCCTAATCGGAGCAGAGATTTTAACTGATTGATATAACAAAACGTAGGAAAAATATTACACAAAAAACATCATTCATATTGATGTTAATTTCCAACAACGATCTTTGAATAATTTAATATAACGTGGTAAGCATACCGGTAGTATGCTAAAACGTAAGTAAGTTAAAACGAGCCAACTAAACAAAAAAAATAGACAGCAAATACATTTTTAAAAAGTTTGACTGTTGCAAATTAAAAACATAAGTAAAAATATTTGCTTTATTGCTACAGATCAACGGAAAGTAGAAATCAATAAACATAACTTTTCGGCAATTACCGACTCACAGATCGGCGATAGCTACTACTTTTTTATGGTTTAAAGGTGGCCGAGCGCTTAGGGAACTCAGCCAAGACTTTTATTTATGGGTCCGAGAGGGAGCGTCGGCTTGGACCGTTACCCTGCGTGCGATAACAACTGACTCGAGGGTACCCGAGAGGGCTGAAACTCGGCTCGATCATTTGCTTCTAACGGATTAACTAAATTAATATAATTATTATTAATGACATTTACCTCCACTTCGTAATGCGTAGGTACTGCAGAAAAATTGGCGCAAGAAACTATTATTTCTTTGAGATAGAGTTATTCTGTGAGGATGGAATCGACCCATTCATGACACAGCTAGAAATAAACAGCAGCGTAGATCACCACCAAATGTAAAGGTACAATTTACAGAAAAAAAATCACTTAATACAAACATGTGATAGTTATTTGTAAAAAAATTATACTTATCCAGTAGGTATTTCAGAATTCTTAATTTCAACTGATGATATTTCTGGGTCGTTTTCATCTTCACTTTATTCAGAGGTATATAACAAACAAAAAACATTATGATATTGCGTCGCATTGCAATTCCTACCTTTAATTTGTTTATCCTTCATCGTAAATATTTGTCCATTCATCCTCTATTATGGAACATATTTTCTACTTAAAAAGATTGGGCTTTTTATAGACACCCTTTCAAAATTTAATTGAAACAATTTATGTTTGGTATCCATCTATGCCCCAAATTTTTTTAATAGGTTAAATTGTGGATTATACAGTCAATTGAAGTGCAGTATTTGTAAAATTACATATTATTTGTATTCAAGGTCTTTTTATTTTAATTATTTTACCTAACTGTTTTGACTGCTAAGGCCATTTTAATGTAGTCGCAGATCTACAAATTAAGTTCAGACGGTTTTTTTTCACCAGATCGAAGTTTGTGCAAAATTAAAAAATGGAAATATTCATTAAATTATTTAATTACTTAGAACACCGTTTTTCACTTACGCTAATCTTTCGTCTTAATATAAGATTTGAATCAGGATCAAAATTATAGTTTTAATTTCTATTACTTTTGGAGAGGGAGGGGGGGGTTGGTAGACATGACTCGATCCGCGGCTGTTTGAATCTCTTTTATAGTAGTTAACCTTTTGCGTATATATTGAATTAATATTTTTTTTATCGTTTATTGTACTTAATTCTGTTAAAATATGATTAACATAAATTTAACGCAAACGTAACGTAGAAAATAATAGGTAAATATAAGTCACAGTCACATTAAATGACAGTCTTCGCCTTTTCTTGTTAGATCCCTATTCTATTGACATTCTTTATGGCAATGGAGTCCAACGAACTTATAGTTAATACATTCAGCACTGGCTTGAGTGGAGCCAGCTGAGCACTATCTTTGGCACCTTGATGAAGGAGCATAAGGAGCGGGTGCTGAAGCGGGTCTAGGAGTGATCTTGGGAACGAATCTTGAGATGGGAGCTGTTTTAGAAGCCACTTTGCTCTTGTTCTATTTCTATACTTTGTTGTCGTTGCTATTGTTTATTACATAAACTAATCCAAATATATTTTTTTATCTATTACTTAAACACACAGAAATTTTCCTTCACCACTGACCTCGTGATAATGAGCACTTAAAATTGCAATTAACAATTCCATTGGTGCCAGGTGTCACCTTTGCCTCATCGCAATCTGTGCGGTGCTTTAGCGCAACCGCAATAGTACGCTGGATGTCGTTCCGATTACGATTGGAGGCTCGGTGGGTATAGGATGCATTAAACGCACCTGGACCGGGTGAAACAGTATCTGGCCGAGTGGCTAGTGGCCAAACCGCGCCGATTACCGACCTCCGCCACTAATCCACGTAGGCCACACAGAGCCTTAATATTAGGCCCTTAATATGATATTAAGGTAAAACACCTTATATATGGAAAAAGTAAAAAATATAAATATAAGTTTTTTATGAAATTATATATTTAAACAATCGAAGTATAGCATTATTGTCTATGCACTCGCCATTTTATAGGTAGTTTGATTAATTCCATTGCTGAAAATTTGTTGGGACAGAATATGAATAAAATTTTTGAAAGTGGTTCCTTGCAAGAAATTGTCCAAATTCAAACAACAATTTGACAAAGTGGTAATCTGTCATATCTGTCATCAATCCGTCACAATAACGAGGGAATTTTGAATCGTATTCATTTGTATCGTACTTGTGATTAAAATGGATACTGTAAGGCAATCGGAAATCTAGGAGAACCGGCTAAATCCTGCCCCAAACGAAAGTTGACTCAGAAAAAGGAATTGGTAAGAGTTTGGTGGACCTGTTCTGGTGGCATACACTACAATTTCCTAGACCTGTAGATCTGGGCAGATGATAACAGTGGATCTGTATTGTAAACAATTGCAAACCATGATGAAAAAGCTAGCAGTTAAACAACCGCGACTGGTCAATTGCTTTAGCCCACTGTTGCTTCATGATAGACCCATTCTTCATGATAGACGGTCGCTAAATTAGAGGAGCTACGATTGGAATGTTTCCGACACACACCATACTCCTCGGACCTTGCCTCAACAGATTACCACTTTTTTCGGAATTTAATCAATTTCATGCAAAGAACCACTTTCACAGTTTTTATTGTTTCTCGCTCCCAACATTTTTCAGCAATGGAATCAATGAACTACCTATAAAATAGTAAAGTGCATAGATGATAATCATACATTAGACATAATTACATTGTAGTAAATTAGAAAGAATCATAGATCAGTCGTAGATTAAATAAATATTTTAAAAATTTTTTTTAATATATAATACGCTTATATCATATGTAAGGACCTAATATTAACTTATAACCTAATAAGTATTATTTAGGATTAAGATTATTGTCGCTGACTAGTACAATTACATACATGATAGGTGATGCATTATAAGAAGCCTGCAAAATTATGCGAATCTCACACTTTTTTTGCATTAAGATGTTACAAAAAGTCCTTGAAGCTCTTAATGTCAAGATATAATAAGACATACATAACACCTCTATCCCAAGGATCCCAAACCCTCTTTTTAATATATAGTATTTATTTTTTATATCATAATGTTAATGTTTTGATGAAATATAAATATACGTACTAAATAGATGTTTATTATTAAATCTTTATTAATTATTCATATTACTACCCTTTGCATGAATCGTATAAAATGTGTACATTAAACGGTTATATGTAATATTGGTATTGCATTATCTTATTTAAATTAAATAAGTATTATAAGATGTTCTTAAGTCCGCTTAAAGACCTATACAGTCTCATTGCATACAACGTTAACGAATCAATCGTTGCTTCCGCATTTTATTACATTACATATCAAGATATAAAAAAAATGTATTAAGACTTCTACATGAATAAAATTATAGATGTATTTCATATGTTAAATGAACTAAGGGTCATTCGAATTTACTTTTGATTCATTAAGATATCTATCGTTAGGATTTTGTTTATTATATCTACCTATCGATAATAGAAAATTGATTGAAAACATGAAATGAACACGAATAGGATGTCATTTAATTGACCGAATTATTTATCCGAACACACAATGAAGACTTTTGAATCGCAAATTTTCTAATAACATAATAAATAAAAACATTACGTTAAATATATAACAAATTACAATAAGTAATTAACCTATGTAGAAGTCGATTTTATATACAAATATCTAGCCATTATTTATAAAAATCCTAAAGTTCAGTTCTAAAAATAAATAGACGTAAAAACGTACATATTGGTATAAGAAAAAACTCCACTTTATACCAAACATAGTAAATGAAGACTAGACGTAGGTATATAGAAAAATCTTTGCATAATATATCATATGGTTTTACAAACAGGTATGTTAGTAAGTTTTTTCAAAGCCATTTTCATACGTTACGTCAATAACGTGATTTCGTGGGTGTTTATTTTACAATACGCGCATAAATGTTTAACGCTGCGATTACTACACTGATCCTGCTGGAAGATGCAGGTGATTCACAGATGATGAGTGCAAAGGGTGTTAGCAGAAGTGTAAGTGCAGTGGGCGAGAGGGGCGGGCGGGGCGCAGATTGAGGCCACTATTTAACCGCACGTTGGCCGCGCAACGACCTGTTGTGATCCCGCCATGGCGCGCTACGCCCGTGTCGCTACTTTGGCCGCGTGTCTCATATTCGCCTGCGGTGAGTTCTAAACTTTTTACTAACGCCTTCAGAACCCGACTAATTCGCGACGTCATATGTGACGCGATGTCACATCTACACTTCTCCAATTTATCAGTGGTTGCGTCAATAGCTATTGTTTCACAAAAGTGAATAGTGAAGTTGCATCAAACACAGTTGTCATGAGATCGATCATGCCATGCAAAAGTTTACTAATTAATGCCGCTGAACGCGATCTCCTTGCATCAAATGACTTAAGAATGTAATCAATGTGACCCGAGCCTTTCAAGGACATTTGCAACTATGCCTCACTGACAACTATCAAGTCTCACCTCTGTATACCGGTGTAGTGAAATCGAATTTTATACGCATTTACTTTGTGTCACAATGTAGGACATATTTCGGAGTTACGAAAACATGTTATCTGTCAGAGCCAATGGAAGTGTTGCCTAATCGTCTGCATACATGTCACTTTATAAAACTTAATTCAAATATATATGGTCACGATTAATTTTATTTAATGTTTTGATAATGATATATTGTTATAAAAAAGTGGAAAGAATATAGTTTAATTCTTTAATAAAAGCGGCTAAGTGTCGGGACTACAAACGTTTAGTAGTTGTCGCGGGTTCTTACTGTGGCAGCTGGGAACTTTCACATTCGCTCAGTGTTGCGCCGCCACCGCCACCGTGAACCGTCGGTGACGTCACGCGGCAGTTGTGGCCCTCGCCTGCGGCGAGGTGCTACTTCGTGCTCAAGTTTGCTGTTAAGTCTCTTAAAAAATAATGATTACATATGCATAAAACGTTGATTACATTACGTATACTTCTTATTGGCTTATACAGGTTCTACACTAGCGACAAATTGATTGCACATAGTGTCTGGAAGAAATTAATATAGGATAAGGAGTAATATATAAAAAAATAATAATAATAATTTTAATACGGGTGTAATCACACAATGTTCTAAACGTTCCAGTTTGTTATAATTATTAACTGGCAATTAGTATTCTGGTGTATAACTAATATGTCTTAAAGTTTTTAACAATATATTTTGTTTTAATTTTAAAATATTTAATTTAATAATTGTAAAGTTTTTAACCAATAACATCATGTAAACAACAACATTGTCTTTTAAGCATTATGCTTCTTCTTCCTTCTAGACCTTTTCCCATTTACTTGTGGTTGATCTTCTTTGTCCGCATTCTCCATGTAGCACTGTTATAATTATTATGCCAATTTAATTCTACGGGACTATGCCAGCTGTCATTCTTTAGCAATTCAGATATTTTGTGATACTTTGTTCTGTGCATTCAATGCACACTAACTAGAAAATTAGCCATTAAAACAACATATTTATTATTATTTAGTTTTTTTAATTTTCGGTTTGGTATCTTTTTATTTTTGCTCTTACAAGAAGCGATGATTTTAAAAATAAGAAGTTTTTCCTAATAAGGTTTGCAACCTATGGATTATTGGACAGGGATTCCTGTAATAGAAAAATAATTTCCATAATAATTATAGTAACTTCTATAATATGATAATAAAAACATCTTAATACCATTTTAGAATTATCACAATATTTTTAAGTCTTAGTTTTTCTAATTGAAACGTTAAATTCAAGAAAGGTAAATTTTTTATTGTGCTAAAATGCTTTCCGTTTTTAGTAGGAATGTTTCCATGTTAGTAACACTTCTGAAATTTCAAAATTCCGTTGAATTAAAAATTAGACTATAGTATTGAAACTTCAATATCCATAAAAATCTTTAAAACAATATAATGATTTTTTTTCCTTTTAGACCTAAAATAATACTACAACAGTAAATACTTGCAAATCAAACTTCAAATACTCGGGCTACGGCAAAAGCTAATTTTTGTAAATGAAATATACGTAAGTATTAAGATGAAGTTTAATTAGATTATTAGACCATTGATGGCATTCGTCTAATAATCCTCCAAAATGCCTATCGATAGGAATTTTAAAATTCAAATAAATGGAATATTTTTAATAACCTTACTTATAGACTACTATTTATTAGATTCATAGACACACACTATGATTTATTTTGGATTGATTTATTTTATTTATACCTTTAAGCCGATTTAGGGTAACTTTTTAATATGTAAATTGTAAAGCAAAAAAAATTTGTTAAGTTTTACATATCTGTTTGTTTTTCAGTAGAGAACTGAAGTATAACTACTCCGATCCATACATCAATATATACATACATGTGTACCATTATTTTCTTTATTAAGCATCTCTTATTTTTAATTATTTCTTAATTTCAACTGAATGTCCCATTTTATTGGCTTTCCTAATATTACCGAAATGGTAGCGTATGAATGATTATCGTTTCCAGTCTGTTAATTAAGTACTTATTGCAATATAATCTGAAAGTGTTAACAACACAGTAATTATATGTTAATTAGTGGGGAAAAAGAAATATTGTTGCAATTTAGTCACTATTTAGTACGGTGAAAAAATATTTAACAATGTTAAAATTAATGTTAAAGCTTTTATTCCAATGGCATTTGTAAGTTTAAATCTAAATTAGCATTTCATCTTAAAACCTTAAAAAAATCTATAGTTGCATATGGTACTTTTCCGCTGCCAAATAATGCTTACTATTATCACAGTTTTAATTGATTACTTCAAATAATTTATATATTATTAATAGTAGGAAAATAATATATAGAATGACTTTGGTAATTATATTATCTACTAATTCGTACTTAATATTTGGGGCTAGGGCGGGTAACATTACAAAGAAAGTCAATGGGTAGGTTATATGAGGTCGTACTTTGGTATGCAATTGGCGTGGTCGGTCGACGTCCGCACCTTCTGGCATAACTGTCTATTTGTTCACTATTCACATTGTCGCGTGAATAAATTCTTTATTCTTTATACTCACTATATTTAAACATAAAAAATAAACATGGAGTGTGAAAGCAAGTTAAATAACTGAGTTCTAATGGAGTAATTTTTAAAATCATGTTATGATTACCTTACTAGCTTAATATGATTGATTATTAATATCAATATCTATATGCATATATAACTAGTAATACATAGCTTTTCATCGCTATGTTAGGTCGCCGGTACAAAAGACATCAACGCGCTTAATCAGTAGATTGTTAGTAATAAAGTTGTAAGTATACAATTTTATTAGAATTTCAAAAATAATAATTGCTTGGGAAAGCTACTTTTCAACATGTAAATATTATTTCATACATAAGTTGAAGGGTAAGCTTGCCACGAGATCAACAGTACAGCTGCCCAAATACGTGATAGATCCGGGTCAAAGAGGACAAGTTCTTATTTATCGTTCCGGTGGTGACAACAATTTTTTTTATTACATGTTTTATTTATATATACATAACATTGATTAATTATAGGTGTAATATGCATTTAGAATATGAAAATGAGTTGTCTCTCTTTTACACATAAAAAATTGCATTAAAAAACCTTCGAACATTCTTCCTATTGTGCGCACCGGATGTTTGTAATTCTTTATTAGAGTAAATAATTAAGAACATCCGGTAATAAGTATAGTAAGTTATTATAATTTTGAATAAATTAAGCTTGCAGAGTCAAATTGTCACACTCAAACCACAGGACAGCTCAAGGTGATATAGGTACCTCCTCAACCTTAAGATGATACGCCCCTGATTATACCTGTATCTGTACTAGAAGTACATCAATCATGTATTTATGTATGCTCGAATTAAACTCTTAATGGACCAATGCAAAATAATAAAGTTATATTAAAATATATAAAGATTTCAGAATTTTAAACGCGAAAACAACTTAAATTATTTAATTTAAAAACATTCAAGAATAATTGAAACACATTGTTATAAAGTCAGGCTATGTTAGAAACTCGAGTCATAGGAATTCAATACTTTTGTATTACTCGTGCGTGCCTGCAAGGTTGTCTGAGTCGTTGCACATTTTTCTAGTGTGATGTTATATGTATTTTTACCTTTGTCTTTGAAATGACTTATCATTTAACAAATATAACTTCCTTTAAAATTTATCACATAAACTGTTCAGTTATTTTATATTTAATAATTTGTGGTGTTTGAACAGAATTTATTTCTATTTCAACAGTGATATATATGTATGTATGTACATAAATTTTAACAAGCTTCCATATGAAATGGAAATGAGTTTACATAAGATTTTTATTTTCGTGCAATATTTATTTACAACGTGTAGATAGGGAAAACATAATGTTTATCAATCATGCAATTTGTCTCGTGCAAGTCAGAGTGCGCGCTGCGGTGGTGGTTACGGAGACCGCCTCTAGCAAACGAGCAGTTAGATAATATTGCGAGAGCTCAGTTTCCTCGTGTTACGTGCTCTGCGCTCACGCACACAGCTCGCATCCATTTCTTATTGCTAGCACAAGTTGGTAAAGATTACTCAATCGCTCCGACCTGTAACTTGCAAAAAATAATAATGCTAGTAATCATATTCAAACTCGTTTTAAAGAATAAAAAACAGATACAAGTCTTACATCTGGTGTCTGTCAATTAGTTAAATTATACAAATATATAAAATAGAGAAAATGGAATAATTTAGAACAAGTTCAATAATAACCTTAATAGGCATATCGTTAACATTTCCTGATTCATAACTAGCGGTCAAGGAAAACAACAATTCCGTGACCTTTTTGAATCAAAATAATTTCGACAGCGCTATTCGTACAAAGCATCAAATACCATGCATAATGTAACAATTTGATATAGACAGAAGAACTTAGAAAGAGTTGTCCTTGTTGCTTGCTTAAGCGCTGACATTTCGTAGCCAGTCAAATGTCACGTGCGCTCACCTCACCTTTGACATTTCAACTTCAAGTGACATTTTAGTTCTAACGATAAAAAAATCGACAAATATATAATTAACGACCATTTATCTTTATATGTTTATAATTTTACATAATCTTTTAAGTCAGGTTTGTAACAGGAAATAGTAACTCGGAATAGGTAGAGACGATAACTTCCGGAATTGATTCGCTTATTACTATTTTACTATACATTACTTGTATATGTTGTTTCCCTGCGTAGCGTTTGCCGATGGCCACCGATGGCGGCGGCAGGCTGATGACGCGCCCAAGAAAGACGAAAGCCTGGAGCAAGAGCTATGCAAGGACAAGGACGCTGGCGAGTGGTTCCGGCTAATAGCCGGCGAGGGCGACAACTGTCGCGACGTCATCCAATGTACTGCCTCGGTCAGTGCAATAAGCGATTATTGTTTTTTCACTCAAACCCTTCTTGTTAAAATTACCATTTGTATCAATGCCACATAATCTTGATTGTAGAGATTTAACATACTTGGTATAAGGAAATATTTCAAGTATGTAAAATATAAAAAAATACTAGTTAAAATTGCCGTGATACCTACTTTGTGCAGAATTTTAATGCAACCTATACAGACTTAATTTGCTATAAATATGTGTGCCGTGTCGCGTAAGCCGTTCTCATTTATATTCAAATTTATCTGGTTGGTCTGGCATACTGTACATATTATTAAATTGAACAATTTTGAGTATTCAAAACTGTTAGTCCTAAAATAAAGATGAACCATAAACACCAATAACTGTTCATATAATAAGATCATGCTTTTAAAATTCTTTAGATGCAAAATTAATTAGATACAATTATATTTTATATTGTGATTATGTAATTTATTCTTTATTTATATAGGGTATCCAAGCTATCCGTTGTCCCGCTGGTTTATTCTTCGACATTGAAAAACAGACTTGTGATTGGAAAGACGCAGTCAAAAACTGCAAAGTGAAAAACAAGGAGCGCAAGGTTAAGCCACTTTTGTACACAGAGGAGCCTCTCTGTCAAGACGGCTTGTTAGCTTGCGGTGACTCGACCTGCATTGAACGAGGTCTGTTCTGTAACGGTGAAAAGGACTGTGCTGATGGATCCGACGAAAACTCTTGCGGTAATTTATACATTATATCGAATGCTAATGAAAAATGTATAACCCTTTTGTGAAAAATGTATATTTTAACTAACACTAAATAGCAATCTAAAATTATGTTACTGAACTTGAACGGGTATCATTACGCATAACTGGCTTCTAAGGTATGGCGGACGACCTGCCTGAAATGCCAATCACTTTGCCTAAAAAACACTCAAACTCAATGCTAAATTCAAATACATCTTAAGTAAATCAGGATGTTTATTTGTATACAATTAATTGAATATCTCACATATTGTTTTCATAGCACAATGTTATAATCAGTACGAAAGCTATAATTTATTTAAATTAATATAATTTAAATGTTACCCATTGCACACGCATATGCACGTGCATTCGCGTACCCCTACATTCTTACATTTAACTTTTTTCTTTGTTATGACCTCAACCTTATACAGCTAGTAAGTATGCACCGAGCCAATTTACTTTTCGTTATTCATACAATGTGAAACTAAAATAAACTTCACATTGAATAGTAATAGTGGACGTGATCACAATACAAGTAGAGTTTAATTTGTAAAGTAATGGTTAATACTCTTATACAAACCTTCATACAAATCTAGTATAAAGGAGAATAGTGTATTACACTTAGTTGTAATATTTTTATACTATCCACAAGTATTATTTTCCACACAAGGCAAAGTGATTGTTCATTGACGGACCAATTTGTTTTGCAAATAAAACAAGTGAACTTTAAATTCTGGTAGGTACAAAAACTTTATACGCAAAATGCACCGGCCTCAATATATAAATATATATATTTATATTCTATGATTTCACTTCCTCGATTAAAAATATTGGGTGGTTTTCAAATATTGAGATGGTTTTACGTATCGCTATCTGCAGCATGTATATATTAAAAGAAAATGGGTTTTATCTATTGTAATAAAATGTGAAAATTATATCAGCTCTCAATAAATAACTGTTAAGTATTTTGATACAGCGAAATTACCCATTCTAGTACAGAGGTCTGATTTAATCTTAATTACGCACGCCTCTTAATGACAATTCGAGATGACTGCAGATTATAATAGATAGTATAGCCTCTAACTAGATTGTTATAAAATAAACCTGAAATAGCTTGAGCAATCCTTGGAGATTTTGCAATCATTTTAATTTCTAGGGCACTAGCTCAACTCACGCAAACTTCAAGTCAAATTTAAAGTTAACTGGTTTTCTATGTCATACACAATTAAAAATATTAGATTGATTACATGACTAAATACAGTGATTGCATGATATTTTTTAATTAATTTAGTGCTGATATAGTCTGTATCTGTTTTAGATATTGACAACGATCCCAACAGGGCTCCACCATGTGATGCTTCACAATGTGTATTACCAGACTGCTTCTGTTCAGAAGATGGAACAGTCATACCTGGAGACCTTCCCGCACGTGATGTTCCACAAATGATTACCATTACCTTTGATGATGCTATTAATAACAACAACATTGAGCTTTACAAAGAAATATTTAATGGAAAACGTAAAAACCCGAATGGTTGTGATATCAAGGCAACATACTTTGTTTCGCATAAATATTCAAACTACTCTGCTGTACAGGAAACTCATAGAAAAGGACACGAGATCGCAGTACACTCAATTACGTAAGAAATCACAATTAATCTTGTCATTTTGTTATATTCATTTATTTGAGAGGGACCAATATATATATATATATATATAATATAATTTATGTTCTGATTTTTATACGTGACTACATAATAACTCGGTCAAGGAACATAATATTTAATCAAGAACATTATTCATAATCTTTTTGAAAAAAAAATATTTCTATTCTTAGGCACAACGACGACGAACGCTTCTGGAGCAACGCTAGCGTCGATGACTGGGGCAAGGAAATGGCTGGTATGCGAGTCATCATTGAGAAGTACTCCAACATTACAGACAACAGTGTCGTAGGTGTTCGTGCTCCATATTTGCGTGTCGGCGGCAACAACCAGTTTACCATGATGGAAGAACAAGCTTTCTTATATGATAGTACCATTACCGCGCCACTCTCTAACCCTCCCCTATGGCCTTACACTATGTATTTCCGCATGCCACATCGTTGCCACGGTAATTTGCAAAGCTGCCCTACCAGAAGTCATGCAGTATGGGAAATGGTAATGAATGAACTCGATCGCCGCGAAGACCCTAACAACGACGAGTACCTGCCCGGTTGCGCTATGGTTGACTCTTGCTCCAATATCCTTAGTGGAGATCAGTTCTACAACTTCCTCAACCACAATTTCGATAGGCATTATGATCAAAATAGGGCTCCTTTGGGTCTTTATTTCCACGCAGCCTGGTTAAGAAACAACCCTGAATACTTAGAGGCGTTCTTGTACTGGATCGATGAAATTCTTCAAAGCCACAACGACGTATACTTTGTTACCATGACTCAAGTTATTCAATGGATTCAGAATCCACGTACTATCACTGAAGCTAAGAATTTCGAGCCCTGGAGGGAAAAGTGTGCTGTAGAAGGTATCCCCTCATGTTGGGTGCCCCATTCCTGCAAACTGACATCAAAGGAAGTTCCCGGAGAAACCATCAACCTGCAGACGTGTTTGAGGTGTCCCGTCAATTACCCATGGCTTAACGACCCTACGGGTGATGGACGCTATTAAGCGCTAGGATCTCGCGCCGTGCGCGCTCCAAATTAGTTATAAAATAATTGCAACGGAGAGGTTACACGGACGATACATTCGAACATAAAAATAATAGAAACTGTATTTTTAAGAGTATTCGATTGTAAAAAGGATAAGTGACGCTGCAATTAATATGTACTTCAGGTACACACAAGTAACCCGTCTGTAGTCTAAGTACCTACCTAAATAAATGTAATATAGACTCACATGAATATTTAATAGGTCTGTTTTATACTTTATGTGATTTTTCTACTGTAAGTCTGTTGGATAAAATTAAAAATACAAAATATATAAATTTACACTGTTTTTAATTTATTATACTTTACTTAAACCAAACATCAGTTTTATAAAATAAAAATTATAAGTAATATATAATTTTATTACATAATAATTTTATATTATATATTATTTATAATTTTTAGTCTCTTTAGTCAATAAATATATTATACTTATTATTACTTATTCATACTTCCGACTACACCAAAAAATACATTCAAGTTTTTATTTTACTAGAACTATAAAAAGACCTACGCCATTACTCAAACCAAAAGCTATATTGAAAGGCATGACAAAAAAGTACTACTTTAACTCTAAATACAAAGAAGTATATCAATAGTACGAAACGAGCATTGAGCTTGAACATTTACAAACTTATCATATTCTCAATACTATTATAACTCCACTCCTATTTAAACAAAACAAATTAACAGACGTCTAAATTATAGCACGACCAACAAACATGTCTAATTGTTGACTCATTGATTACAAGCTTTAAAGGAATTTTGGATCTAAATTCGAGTACAATCGCACATAAGACATTTCTTAGCAATAACAAACGTGTAAATAATTTGAACTAAATAAATTCAATAGCCGCTTGCAAAAGTATCCATAATTTTTTTACTCAAGATTTGATGTTTACTCAATACTATAAATGTGAGTTAAGTTTTACTTTTGATTAATAATAAATTTGAATAGAAATTATTTACATTAAAAATTGTTTACTGATTAAGTTATCTGTATACAAAACCTTTATTATGATGTTGGCTCTGTAAAAAATGTAGCTAAATTGCAATGTCGCTTTTTTATGCGAAACAAACATAAAGCTATGAATATATTCGAAGTTGCTATTGAAATGCAAATCAATCATGATGAATAATAATTTAATAAAAGTCATAATCAAAAGATTTTGGACAGGTAATGATGTGACGCATTGCAGCTGTGCAGCTTTCTTTAGAAAAAATAACAATAGTTGTGGGTCGACACCAACGCATTGACATGCATTGTAGGTGTTTTATTGCATATCATCACTTCCAATTACACATCTGCATATTAAAGTCCCGACAAGCTTTCCATTCGATTTTGCAACATTCGGTGTAAATGGAACCAATAATAAGGACAATGATAATCAGTAGTATTGTTAGCGGCTTTAAGATAAATAGAGAGCTAGAGTTTTCGTTTGTGTATAGTGAAGACATTAGGTACATAGAGGTGCAGAAGTTCAATACGGGCTGTAATAGTGAAAGCAGTGAAAGTATTCCTTAGTCTCGGTTCGCAGTACTCTGTTTTGAGATGATAATAAGCCATACTGATGACGGATATATTACGTTAATAAAATTGTTCAAGGAATTTTATTTACTATTTTTATCTTTAATACGATCAACGTATTAATTTCTCGCCTCTCGTAAGAAATTAATACGTGGATTGGATTCGGACGGAATGGAAATATACCATTTAGTCAATATAGTCAAAGTTACACATATTACTGAGGGTGACTAAACTAGTCAACCGAAGTAAATGAAATGTTTGTAGGACCAATTAATCCAGAGCTCAAATCTATATCAAAGAAAGCATCGCACACAGCGGCCCAGGAATTTTGGAGAAATCAGTGTATATACATAAAAATAATATAAAATACAACGAATCGATAAACTCTTTCTTTCCGATTTCGAAAAATTGATAACATAATGGGTAATTTCTCGTCACCAACGTTATTTGTTTACCTTTCTACTGAATTACTATATTATTTGTTTATTTAACAGGGATCAACTGAAGTTTGTTTCGTGCTAAGGCATGAATGAGTTGGGCCAAATTAGGAATGACCACGGCCTCTGAGAATGCCAGCGTTAAATAGAAGCATAACGCTGCTATATTTCATTTGGTGAATTAAGGGATCCGGAGACCCAGTTACTGGTAGCAAGGCATTCCATCTCAGTCCAGGGTGATGGTAGTTGTTTATGGGCTACAGACTCGTTTGACCCTCTTAATTACCTTAAAAATATACAATTATGATACGTTATCTAACCTAGCAATAACTTTCGTAAAGTATTAGATGATTAAGCTTTGCTAAATTATTAATATAAAACAGTTTTCCATACAACGACTTGCTGTCCGAATTTAGAAAAAAAACTAAAGAGTAGATAGATAAACAACTCAGTTGTTTATTATCTGTTGTAGTTTTTACGCATAAACAACTCTGGCAAGTTTGTGAAACGCTGAGTTCGAGAAAGTTAACATAAACATCAATAATTAAGATGTAATTTCTGGAACAAATTAAGGAATCCTCATATAAACTTTAACACTTTTGCTGTAATATTCCCTTTTATCAATCTCCTAATGCTCAGACTTAAGAGAAGACTGAGAGTCTCAATAATTGTTAAACTAGTCAAAAATAAAAATAAGCTCCTTTGTTTGATCTTAAATTAACAAATATATTTTAACAATACAGTATCTAAGGTACTTGAAAATTATTTTTACCTTAGTTATTAATACGAAACCGATTGCAAGTTTATTCGTTCAAGGACTGAATAAGGAAAATGGTTTTAAAAAGAAATGTATAGTGATATGACACAATATACTATGTAGTTATTGCAACTTAATCATTTTCTTATAATAAATAAAATTTGGAAACATAACATTGCCCTTTTGACAGCCATTTTTATATTTTATAATCTATCAACAACAAATTAAAATCTAACGTTTGTTATTCATCCATTACAGATAAGGCTGGCCTTTAACATATACATAACGTAGTCAGTTGAACTTACTTTACCAAGAAGCACACAGATATATAACGATACTATGTCTGCCTATAGATATATGAGCATTGTCGCAAGTGAAAGGAAATATCTTGAAGGATCCTTGACTCTTGCGCCTACTCGACCGCGCCGCCGCGTCGTCGGTTGTGCCTATGCTCACTGCGATGGTTTTCCTATGCGCATCTTAATACTATTTTGCATTATCTAATAACCTCTTCATACAGAATAAACACAATTTATTGATTTCATAATTTAAAAAAAATTACCTGTACGAATTTACAACAAACATTTTGATTTATTTAAAACAATTAGTGAGATTAATAGATATGTATATATTAATCAGTGAACATCGAAAGTTGTTTTGTTATTTGTTATAACAAGAAAAATATAACTTATATTATTTGTAGGGTAAACTATAGCACAGAGGTGCATTATAAATAATGTGTATATGCCATCCGTTAAAGCTGTTAAAATGTTAGTAGAATTTCGAACATAAGATATATGTTGATATAGATACTAGTATTCATAATTAAATATTCATCTATTATTCCTACTAGCAACCACTGAAGAATATCAGGCGGATTCATAATTAAAGAGAAATACCTGTTTTGATTTTAACTGTCGTTAATTTTATAAAGGTCAATGAAGCATTTAAATAGAATATTTAATTTATTCGAATGATCCTATTATGAATCGAAAGAATAATAAGGTTGCCGGATCGGATATACGATACGGTGTATAATAAGATGTCTGTATCGGTACGGAATAAGTGGGTCAAGTATCCGGGTCAAATATGCACGTAACAATTGCATATTGGTAAGAAACTAGCAATCGATAGTTTAAATGTTAAATCTTTGGAAACGTTACGCAACGAATAACACATCTCGTGAAAGTGTAAATCACTACGCTACCTAAATTATGAAGAGAAACCTGAACTCATGCCATTAATTTTCCAGAAAGACTACGCAAAACTTAAACTTGGCTTAAAACTATAGACAGACATGTTGCAACAAAAAAACTAACAAGGCATCAGGTTTCTTAAAAATTCAATCAGCAGATAGAAAATATTTAAGTTGTAAAGGACTGTCTTTTATTGCAAATAATAAATATGAAGCAATAAATATTCGAAATACATTACTTAAAATGTTTGCGTACAGTACAAGTACGCAAACAGTAGTCGATTCGCATTCCTCTCAATATTACTAAGGTTGTAACACAGCCTTTGTATAAAACGTTTATCAGGTTTTCTGTCCCTGTAAATTATTAAAGAATTAAAATTTAAATAGAGCTATTTACAACAACTGGTTGACATATAGTTCCAACCAATGATATTCAATTCAGTATCAATTAAGTATCTAATACTAAAATTAAACAAAAATATGTATTCATGAAAGCACATGATTGCATGATTTATACAATATTCATATAATTATATTGTATACTTAAAACACAATTTGATCTTAAGATCTCATTTAATTTTGATTAAGTGATGCCGCAGGGTGGTGGGGCAGGCGGTCGCTTACGGTGATGTAGTTACCTCGGCTGCGGCGAACAGGGGATGCCCCTCCCCCGCCCCGCACCTCCCGGATCAGTGGGCCTCCGGACTCGCACGTTACATAACTCGAAACACCCGGATATTATCGCAAGGCCACCCATCCTTCAACGATTATTTTGATCACGTAGTATCTTCTTAAATACAGCAAACCACTAATCATTATTTTGCTGCAGTATTTTAGAAGCGTTCGATAACTGTACATAACATTGTAATGACATTACTGCTCACGACTCGTTGATAGAGCTAAGAATCAAATGACCGATAGGTATTAAATGGCAAAGGAAGGCTACCGCATTTTAAAATTTAAATCATTTCATTTTCTCGTATACATCTCGTACATCTGCACACAATTATTACTTTTAAATTAATTTGAAAGAAAAACATTATATGATTTTAAAAATTGAAGTCTAACCTATATGTATAGTCAGGGTACCTCGGCGAGGCCCGAACCACCGTCGTCGTAGACCTCTAAAAACTAATGCACATCCAAATGATTTAATATCCAAGGAAAACTGGATATTTACAGTAAGCGTGGCCGGAAGGAACATAGCATCAAAATCTCACGTCTAATTGGTGAAATTAATTTTATAATAACAACATGAAAAATCAAGACTGGTTCTACCAGATGCAAAAAAAAAATTGTTCACTATCGGTTCCGAACATACGTAATGTAAAGTAAGGTGTGTACAAATATAAGGTTAACCTTGCTATATATTCTCGCAATTTCTTGCCTTAAAGGAATGCTGCGTCTTCCTTGCTCTAGAAAGAAACACTTAAATTCTCCAAACTGGAATTAAATCAATATCGGACTAACAACGTAACCACCATCCGATTCAAGTTATATTTTTATAATAATAATAAAATTTATTATGGCATAAAAATTTATACATAACTTATTTTATAAATTATTTTTAATATACGAGAAACAAAATAGACGGATGGCTTATTGAACCCTGCACTAGGTTAAAAACCTGCTTTGGAGAGGTCGTGGCGTTCCATGTTATCCAAAGACGGAAAATTAAAGTTATCCACTATATGTGTATATTATATAAAATTGAAAAAGAGCATTATTAGATTGACATATATTTATATTATTAAAATGCTAAACACAAATTTATAAGACTTGTTACCGGCCAATGTACTAATTTTTAGCGGCCAGTATTACAGAATATATCTGTTCTCAACAATAGTAAAAACAAATTAAATTTTTATTCACAGCACATACTCTCCCATATCTATGTCGCTAGAATGATTTGGAAAAATTTGGCAATTTGCAGTCTTCAGACATTATATGCTTTCCGAATTGAGATAAAAGAATTAACTTTGATGCGACAAGTGGAGAACCTTACCAACTGGTAATTTCTTATGATATATACGCGGCATATTATATATTATTACATATTCAAAATATCTCCACTATTTACTACTATGTACTCAGATGTCAAGTTATTACATAATCTAATGGCAAATGAAGGAATGATCTGTTGTCTGACAATCTCCTCAGTGGATAAAACTATGTACTGTAATTGAAATTACGATGTTAGCTGTCTACAATATTTATAGTAACTTAGTAAATCATTTAAAAAAAATATTCCAATCGCCTACTAGCTAATAGAAAATATCATATATGCAAGATAAGTTTTCACACCCAAAATATCATACACGATCAGACTTACTTTCGCTTTCCCTTTGGTGGATGTCATTGGTACATCTTAACCATATAAAGATAACTTTCGGTGTTTGCTTATATTTTACTTCACGTATTTTTAGAACCTCCTACCTTACAATAAACTACATACCGGAAATATAAAACCACCATCCATAAATGTAAGTGCCTGTTTTTGAAAGAAGTAACGAATTTATGTAAAAATTTATCAAATTTATTTTTTTACCATTACCAAAGAGTAGGCTTTGATGACTAATCAAAGCCTATTCATTGTTGCTATGAAGAAAATGAAATAATGGGTCTGAGAATATCCCTGTCTGAGAAATGCTTTGTTGTGTAATTGTAATTTCAACGTAATCACGGTTTATCATTGTTCTT
Organism: Teinopalpus imperialis; assembly: GCA_029286865.1. Taxonomy (NCBI): domain Eukaryota; kingdom Metazoa; phylum Arthropoda; class Insecta; order Lepidoptera; family Papilionidae; genus Teinopalpus; species Teinopalpus imperialis. The sequence continues at coordinate 6,147,705 of JAGSMU010000012.1, forward strand.
TAAATTTCACCCGGACAAGGACGAACGGCATTGTTGCCTAATGGAGAGACTAACAACATATAAACCCATCTTAAAGTTCCCTAATTAATATTTTTGTATATATTTATTATATTGCTGTTTTATTAAAATGTATACTTATCAATGTTTCCAAAATCGTAGTTATGAAACTGTCTAAATCTGATTATAAACATGGATTTCGTCAGGAGCTACAGAGAAGAGAAGACCTAATTTATTTTATTGCCGATTTAAGTCTAAAACAGTTTATTTTGTTGAGCAATTTGGACGATTACACAATATTATATTATAATGTAAAACTAAGCTCAAAGATTGTGACAATAATTAATTAGCCGAAAGCTTATCGACCGTGTGAATTGAATCTGAACTTCTCAACATATTTAGAAAATCTTTGAATAACTTAGTAACTTGTAGCATATTTAAGCGGTACAAGTCACCTTATCACGCCCAAATAAGTTATATGTATGTAGATGCCTCGATCAATGGGTCAACAGGTTTTACAAACTTTTAATTTTAATAATTTATTCAAGAACATTTAAAAGATCATATTGGTTTTCTCTAAATATTTCATGCATATTAATGTATATAAGGTAATTAGGTCATCCATACAAAATCGAAAAATATTATTATTAAGAGCATGATTCGTTGTTTTTTTTTGTTATTAATATTTTTGTAGTCTTAAATAAAATGATTTCATATTTAAATATACTAAATTCATACAGTGTTATAGGAATTATATGTGAATGATTATTCTCCTCTTAACTTAACGGAAAACCTGTCCTTCATTGTCACTTCCATTTAATGTCCTTCGGTCTCCACCTTTAATAAACTATATTATATTTATTGTTATTATGGAAATATAATTACAGTTTCGGATTTTCTTTACATCTTTATGTGACATTGACATAAATTTTGTAAACAAATTTAAATGACCATTGAAAGTGAGACTCGCAAGAAAAAGAACTAAATGTGGGTATTAATAATTTTATAACAAATGTAAAAAATCCAAATTGATGTAATTTTAAAAACCTGTTTTACCGTACTCGTATTCCCAGTGTATCCTCATATAACTTACTCGTCTGGTAATATATTAGCGAGCTTGTTTTTATTTTTGTTATTTAATTATTTAGTCATTATTAACATAGGATATTTTGATTAAAAAAATAATGGTACTATCCAGGATAGCAAAATAAAATCATGTAAATGATAATTAATAGCTCTATGGATAAAATACTATATAATTTTTTTTTTATATATTTATCTAATAAATATTTAAAAACGAAATCGCTAACATATTATATCACTTATTACATTTGTAAACAAAAAATAAATTTGCAATATATTTAACACAAGTAAATGCGTTACAGAACAATACAAAAGACATCAACGATTTATTGCTTATATAAAATTTCTCAAATAGCATTCAACCAATTCTTGTGTGGGTTAATATATATTGATATTTCAACTTAGATAATTAAATTAGTTATACTATTTAATCACCTTTCTATTTTAATTAAGGTAAATCATTGAAGGTGTTTATAAGTCCAATTTGACATTAATTTACCTGTAAGCATAATGAGTTTGAGTTATGAATATAAACGCATTTAGAGGAAATGAATATAAGAACTCTTTCTGCTTCATCATGAAAGTATGTACTCACGATTTAAAGCAAATGTGTAAAAGTTAAAAAATATATATATTTAATCGACCATATATACCGTATAACTTTTAACTACTGGTACCAAATTTCATTAACATTAATGAAATTTCACAAAAAGATAATTGGATGAATCATATAAGAATATTTAAATCCTAATTAGTTAAAATATCATTAAAATTATATTTTCCTACATCAGTTTCAGTAACGTCACCATGTGCTTATTAAAAGCTGCGTCGATGGTATAATGATTTATATCTGCGGGAGGTTTAGTGCGCATAAGACGGGTGTATACTCGTCGTGCTGGCGTCGACAACTTGGCTGCTTATATAAATAGGTGAAGAGGGGCAGCAGACACCTCTTGCACTTTCTTGTGGAACGCGACGCAGCGGCCAGTCCTTGCCGAGCACCATGGCTCGACGCGCGTACCTTTGTTTCGGTATTCTATTAATCGCCTACTCTGGTAAGTAATTGAACATTTCTGTTTTGTTTTATAAAAAAATAATATCCTAAAACATTTACAGACAATACCATTAATTGAGAAATATTTTATTTCTTATATTAAATATTGTAAATCATACATATATATTTGTTATAATTGTACAAATAAATAAAACATTGAAAATTAATTTATGGATATTAAATTGAATTAGAAATTAAAGGTTAAAATAAGATTTATTTGCACTTAAAGAAACATATTATAGATATGGTTTCAATTATATACCTTTAATTAGAATCCGTTGTTACCTTATAAATACAAGTTGCAAGCGACAAAGAAATAACACCGGTTACTTACGTGGCCAGTGCTGACCTCGATTTCTTTTAACGTTTAGCTTTCAATGCCGTCATCGACTTACTCGCAAAATACACAAATTGAATTGTACTGCACTTAAATTATTACTCATATATACCTATTAAAGAATCTTCATTTTAGTAATTTTTTGTTCAATTGTTGTAATTAAAATATCTATTGTTTAATTTTTAATGGTAAAATTCATTGAACTCAACAACTAATTTAACTTTCAAGTCAGCTAGTACTGAATTGAGAGATATTTGACACCGAAACGGAACGGTACTACATTCTGGCAACCGCGTGTGGTAATCGACGCTTACGTTAAGCGATGTTACCCAATGAACGTGTTCAGTCGGTAATATATGCTTTATTACCAAAGAATAGCTTACAATCCTATACAGTTTCTGCAACTGCAAAAACTTTCGCATGAGTTCACAGGTTTGCGTTCTCACACAATCGATTGTAGAACTTTGATGATTTTGCAGTGAGTGGCGTCACCCGTGTGAAGCGGCAAGATGAAGACGGAGGAGGTGAGGACCAAACCCCAGAACAACTTTGCGATGGTCGCCCCGCTGATGAATATTTCCGGCTCACTACCGAGGGTGATTGCCGTGACGTCGTCAGGTCAGATTTATTCTTTAATCGAATGATAACAACAATTGTTCGTTAATAGTACACTATTTTTGTTTCACAACATCATGTAAGTCATATTGTTAATTTTTTTTTTGCAGACGGTACGTAGTACTACCTACCGTCTAGTGGCAATGTCAAATGCCGTTCTCTAATCTTTAATTTATTTATAGGTGCATACCAACAATGCATATCGCTTAGCATGCAAGAACTTGATATTCAAGACAGTGAACGGAACAGTCCATAGACTACATCGTGCCTTGAATGTTAGTCATGTCTGCTCTTTGACTGATCGAACAAAGCGAAATTGTAGCATTCAAGATAACATTTCGAATCGATTTCTGTCCTATTGTCTTTTAAAATTTTACAATGTCAATTAAAAATTTTACCATTGCAAAAAAATATTCTTTTGAAATTATTTAAAATCCAATATGTATCTGATATGATCACAAGAAATAACAGTTTATTTACTTATTAACTTCAACATTTTAGTGGGTAACCATGCAGGGACATTTACCGCTTAATTTATTTTTAGTAAATGGAAATACATAAAGCTCATTTAATTTAATTTGCTATTATTTTAAACTTTGTACGAACATTTACGATACCGAGCTGTTCGACGACTCGACCCGTCACTTTGCTAGTAAACAGGTATTTACCTAACGTGGTACCAACTATTGGTAGTGGGAGGCGACAAGCGGTATTTATGTTTGAACTTTGTCCATTCTGATGCTGCATACATACCAAAATAAGTTGCCCATATGCCGTCAGACATTTAATGAATTATTAATACACAAATATTTGTCATTACTTATTTGTGGTATTTCTGCTCATCAGGAAGCTTTGATATGCAATTTAAGATTAATAAAAGATTGCGAAATTATGTTTTTGTAGTCATATCCATCCAGCTATCATAGATTTATCTACAAACATCATTCATTATGATCACTTTATTCAACTGTTTTTATTAAATTGGCAAAAACTAATATTCAAATGTTATTAGCAAAAGAGACCTGATTTATTACTTTGAGCTGAAGATATGGCTGTGTACAGGTGCGACAAAGGTGCTGAAAATGGCGTTACCAGACTCGCTTCAGTACGGTGCCCTATCGGACTAGCCTTCGATATCGACCGCCAGACCTGTGATTGGAAAACACATGTTAAGAATTGCGATAAACTAGAAAGTAAGTTCCTGATATTCTGGGGAGTGGTCGTGCGAAGGGCTAGCTCTGTATTTAATTAATGGCGCAAAGTTCCGGATTCAACGAGTTAGCCTTCAGTACGTCCGCTTCCTTCTAATTTACATTTATTTTAATATGTCATTTCTTATTAACGCAGGTGCACTAGGTCAGGTCTTAAACAGATCACTTGCCCGTCCGGCCTGGCTTTCGATCTCGATAAACAAACCTGCGATTGGAAGGGTAAAGTGAACAACTGTGACAAATTGGAGAGTAAGTTCCGATAAAGAAGCTATTCGCGTGTAGCGAGCAACCAGGCTTGGGTGAAGGGGCCGCGTCGCACTGTAGATTTGGTGTATTGCATGAGGCCCCGTATAGTGGGAACGGCCCGCGATAGGACCGACCCACTAGTTACGCATTAACATTTCTTCATACACTATAAACAATAACTTAACCTTAAACCGTGAACGGACTGTTGTTACTCTTCTACACAATTATCTTTTTAAACAGAAGAAAAATAAAGATCGAATTATAATTTTTTTTTTAAATTAGAGGACACATTCATATGCTCACTATAAAAAATTTACAATAGGTGAGTTCCGAAAACGAAGAGTGAAGATATGTTGATGCAATTTATTCCGCTTGAAAAAGCAAATGGAACAAAATACACACGCTATAAATATAACTTATCATACCAACAACAATCAATCCATACACTTTGCAAATACAAACAATGAACTGTACTCTATTTCTCATTAACATACACATTTGATACTTCTATTATGAATCTTTCTAAACGCTGTCGAATGCTAACGCTTCACTTAACTGCACTTAGCACTTATTCAGCAATTGGTTTATTACTCCTAACTTTCCGTTTCTATATGGTTTGAGTGTCATACATATAATTGTACATATTTAAGAAGAGGAGGCTTAAGTTTTGTCTAAACATATGTAAATACACCGCTTATAGACTAACAAGATTATTTTAACAAAAAAATTAAAGCTTATAAGTATTTCATTTCTCTTCTTAGTATCATTAGTACTAATTTTTTTGTTAAAGGTTGCTTATTGTAAAGAGTAATTGCACAATATTTATTGATTAACTAATCAATTTGTAAGTAACTTTTTCACTGAATTTCAAAACGTGTAATTAAACACCTTATTATGAATAAATTATAGTTTTAAAAAATAATTTGCTCATAATACGTGTTTTCATTGTCATTATCGATTCATAGTTTCTAAATCTTTTACTATCAAATTTCCTGTAACTAGTTACCAAACTCAAAATTATTCGTATCTTCCTAAGCACTTGTCATTATCATTTCTTTCCTTTAAAGCAATATAAGATTTTTCTTAAATTGTTTTATTCTGCCCTGTAACTAATTATCATGGAACTTGGCTATACTTTTCAAATACGTATCAGCTGAGTACTTCTTCTCCATTCTCTTCCTATTAATTTTTCTATGATTTTAACTTGGTTATTCTGTCACGCTACGCTGTCTATCTTCATTCTTTTCCCTACAATGATCCCCTATCAACACTTCTACATAGAAGCAATTTACACAGACGAAGTCAAAATCGTAGGTAGCGTTTAAGACCTGCAAGCTATTGTATAAGGCGTTAAAACTAAATAGGATTTTCTGACAATATCTACAGCTTTACTTATAGTATTTTATGTTTAATAGAACCAAGAAAGATCCTTCCTATACTGAAAACCGATGAACCCATATGTCCCGAAGGAAACCTTGCTTGTGGAAGTGGTGATTGTATAGAAAAAGCGCTATTCTGTAACGGAAAACCAGACTGCAAGGATGAGTCTGATGAAAATGCCTGCAGTAAGTTTATATTACTTTTTATTATATTAACGTAATATCGTCATATATATAAAAAAAAACATTATTTATTCAAATTAAAATATTTTACAGCTGTTGACGTGGATCCGAACAGAGCTCCCGACTGCGACACTAACCAGTGTACACTCCCAGACTGTTTCTGTTCTGCTGACGGCACCCGTATCCCCGGTGGAATTGAACCTAATCAAGTACCTCAAATGATAACAATCACCTTCAACGGTGCCGTCAATGTTGACAACATCGACCTTTACGATCAAATCTTCAACGGAAACCGCCATAATCCTAATGGATGCCAAGTTCGTGGTACATTTTTCATCTCTCATAAATACACAAACTACGCTGCAGTGCAAGAATTACATCGCAAGGGCCACGAAATTGCTGTATTCTCTATAACTCACAAAGATGACCCACTGTACTGGTCGGGTGGAAGTTATGATGATTGGCTAGCTGAAATGGCAGGTGCCCGTTTAATTGCAGAGCGTTTCGCCAATATCACAGACGCCTCAATTATAGGCATTCGTGCCCCATACCTACGTGTTGGAGGAAACAAGCAATTTGAAATGATGGCTGATCAGTACTTCGTTTATGATGCATCGATTACAGCTCCTCTTGGCCGTGTTCCTATCTGGCCTTACACTTTGTACTTCCGTATGCCTCATAAGTGCAACGGTAATGCCCACAATTGCCCATCAAGAAGCCATCCAGTTTGGGAAATGGTAATGAATGAATTAGACAGGAGAGACGATCCTACTTTCGATGAATCTCTACCTGGTTGCCACGTGGTGGACTCTTGCTCTAACATCCAAACTGGTGACCAGTTCGCACGTCTTCTGCGTCAAAACTTCAATCGTCATTACACGACCAACCGCGCTCCCCTTGGTCTACATTTCCATGCTTCTTGGCTCAAGTCTAAGAAGGAGTTCAGAGATGAACTTATCAAATTCATTGAAGAAATGTTAGAGAAGAATGACGTCTACTTCACTTCTTTAATTCAAGTTATACAATGGATGCAAAATCCTACGGAACTATCATCACTCCGGGATTTCCAGGAATGGAAACAAGACAAATGTGATGTTAAAGGCCAACCTTTTGCTCTTTGCCAAACGCATGTCCCTTAACCACTCGGGAGTTACCAGGAGAGACACTGCGCCTTTTCACTTGCATGGAATGTCCAAACAACTACCCTTGGATTTTGGACCCCACGGGAGAGGGATTCAGCGCGAAGAAGTGATCTCTTTAAGTTAAATTAAAAGACTGTACACATGTAAATAATACTCAATAATAATGTTAATAAATACAATTTATCGTGAACATATACGGCAGGGCGTCCGATGTCAACTTCAGATAACCGATTGTTATAATAATTTAGTCTTTCAAGTTATATTATTGCCCTTTAAGTTGATTTTTGAAGTTGATGTTGTGAATACTACTAATGCAACGCCTTACCACCCCTACAAATATAGGTAAAGTTTATGTGTCAAGTAATTTAGGTTGTTACAAACTTATGGACAATAAAAATTAAATTGGAAAATCATTTAATTTTATTTAGACGTACCCTAATATATAAAAAAAAATTAAGTATATACATGTAATTATATAAACTCTGATTTCGGTTACAAATTACAATTTTTTTTAATGATTTTGTTTAACAGCGGTAGATCCACGTAGTACCTAGTTTCTAGCTGATGATGACATGATTGGATCAGCCCAACTAGGGAATAAGCCCATAGAAAACCAGCTTGAAATTGAGGCATAACACAGGCTGTTTTTCTTATGGTGAGTGTAGTAACCTGGGAAAATTAATTGTAGGTAATAAGGTATACATCTGAGAGTAGACAACGTGTGCATTATGAATCTTTGTCGAGGTTGTAGATATAATGGGTCGCACTTACCATCAATTGAACAGTTACTATAAAGTGAACTGTGTGCTCGTTTGCCACCCCTCAATAAAATATTTTTTAAACACTATCTGCTAGTTTTTATTTCAAAGCTTATGTTAAGTAAATCACTGTAACATTAATTGAAGAAGTTCTAACTAAGCACTGACTTTTGTGTCTCGCACACTACTCATCCAAAATAAAATTACAATGACTCTAAAAATACATAGATAGACTATGTATTTTATTTATGACTGTCTTTTATTTATATACTTTGTTTTATTTATATACTTTGTTTTATTTATATACTTTGTTTTATTTATATACTTTGTTTTATTTATATACTTTGTTTTATTTATATACTTTGTTTTATTTATATACTTTGTTTTATTTATATACTTTGTTTTATTTATATACTTTGTTTTATTTATATACTTTGTTTTATTTATATACTTTGTTTTATTTATATACTTTGTTTTATTTATATACTTTGTTTTATTTATATACTTTGTTTTATTTATATACTTTGTTTTATTTATATACTTTGTTTTATTTATATACTTTGTTTTATTTATATACTTTGTTTTATTTATATACTTTGTTTTATTTATATACTTTGTTTTATTTATATACTTTGTTTTATTTATATACTTTGTTTTATTTATATACTTTGTTTTATTTATATATATTATATAAATAAAATTAAATTGGAAAATCATTTAATTTTATTTAGACGTACCCTAATATATAAAAAAATTAAGTATATACATGTAATTATATAAACTCTGATTTCGGTTACAAATTACAATTTTTTTTAATGATTTTGTTTAACAGCGGTAGATCCACGTAGTACCTAGTTTCTAACTGATGATGACATGATTGGATCAGCCCAACTAGGGAATAAGCCCATAGAAAACCAGCGTGAAATTGAGGCATAACACAGGCTGTTTTTCTTATGGTGAGTGTAGGAACCTGGGAAAATTAATTGTAGGTAATAAGGTATACATCTGAGAGTAGACAACGTGTGCATTATGAATCTTTGTCGAGGTTGTAGATATAATGGGTCGCACTTACCATCAATTGAACAGTTACTATAAAGTGAACTGTGTGCTCGTTTGCCACCCCTCAATAAAATATTTTTTAAACACTATCTGCTAGTTTTTATTTCAAAGCTTATGTTAAGTAAATCACTGTAACATTAATTGAAGAAGTTCTAACTAAGCACTGACTTTTGTGTCTCGCACACTACTCATCCAAAATAAAATTACAATGACTCTAAAAATACATAGATAGACTATATATTTTATTTATGACTGTCTTTTATTTATATACTGTGTTTTATTTATATATATTATATAAATAAAACAAATTCATACACTTTATGTCTAACAGATATAAAGTGTAGGTAGGAAGTATAGATAATAGATCACCCAACACACACAGACAATCATACTTCATTTTACTTATTTCAAAAGTGATATTCGTATATATACCTTTCCACGTGTTTTTTTTCACCGCCATACACATAATAATTTTAAATTACCTTATTACCATCGAGATTCGTACTCAAGTTTTTCATCTTCTATGAAACTAAAAATATAAATTTAATAAAAGAAAAACATACAATAATTCTATAAATAAAGTAAATTTATCGCCTTGGTCAAAGCGGGATCGAAGAATGACGAAATCTAATGCCAACTTCCTCAGGCTTCGGTTGTCGGTGCCTGATGGTGAAATTCGATGTTGACTTGCACCGACGTCGGGTTGTCGGCGCCTCCCGAATTGGCTTCTCGTGTCACGCAGCTTCACCGTGTGTGTTTATACCTAGCTTTTACCTAGTTGGCGATTTCTATGTTGTTATGTATGTATAATTGCACTACGTAATAAGATAATAAACATGAATATTATCGGTTACACAAAACCTGATGCTTGTTTTTTTTTCGGGCTGATAGCCGCTGTTAGCCCGAGGGCTTTATCAGCTTCACCGGGTTGATAGGTGACCGAGCGCTTATGGCGCTCAGTCGACTCCTCGCCGTCGGCGGGGGCGATATGAGGGTGCAATGTACGTGTGTTGTGTTTTATGAAGGGCTTGGGCCCTGGTGGTCGCGTCGTCGGGGTCGTCGAGGGCGAGCTTCGGTCTCCTTCGGACGCGGGTGAATCTGTGATTCACGATGGGATTGTAAGTGGCGGTACTTACAATCAAGGGGTTAGAGCGTGTGATGGCAGAGTCGAAATATTGGCAGGAAGCCTGCTTCAGGTACTGAGCTATGGTCGGCAGCTTAAGATCTATGTATAGATTTTCGTTATGCACAATGCACCTGTGGCCATGCGCATGAAACGAGTTTTTATTACCTGAAGTCGGTGACTGTGACGCGAGGAGGCATGCGCAAAGACGCGGCTTGCGTATGTCAATATGGGTCGGATGCACGCTTTGTATAGTGTAATTTTATTACGCAGGGACATTTTGCTATCTGTATTATATTTGAGTATCGGATGCATACGACCTAGGACGATCGCTGCTCGATTCCACACGCGGTTGATATGCAGACCGAAGTTGAGTCTTTCATCTAATGTGACGCATAAGTATTTGACTGTCTTTTCCCAGGGGATTGGACGATCAAATAACTCTATGGTTGGGAGATGTGGCGTTTTGTTGCGCCGAGAGAAGTACATGGCTGCACTTTTGGTAGGATTAACCTCGATCCTCCATTTCCGAAACCATTTCCCTAAGGTGTTGGCTGCGGATTGGAGGCGTCTACAAATAGCGTCTGGTTTGAACCCAGACACGTAGAGGCCGGTGTCATCGGCGAAAAGGGCTAGCTCTACACCACGAGGGCGCGGTATGTCGTTGATGTAGAGTGTGTATAAAGTAGGACCTAGGACGGAGCCTTGTGGTAGTCCGGCACAAATGGGGTGAACTTCGGAACGCGTTCCCTCGACGCGGTAACGAAAGGTTCGATTTCGGAGAAAGTCTCGTATGATAAGTACGAGTCGATCTGGCACACCGACCTCATATAGTTTGTATATGAGCCCTTTGTGCCAGACCTTGTCGAAAGCTTTCGCCACGTCGAGGTATAGTGCCCCAGTTTGGTAGCCCTGAAGAAATTTACTGAGAATGTGCTCCGTGATGCGGTGCACTTGATGTATGCATGAGTGGTAGGTGCGAAACCCGAACTGCTCATTGATTGGTAGCCCTCGGGACAGCATGAAGTCCTTGAGGCGGGCGCGAATGAGCCTTTCATATACCTTACCCAAGACTTTGAGTAGACGTTGATAGGCTGATGGATCGGTTGGATGTTTCCAGGGTTTGAGAATCCCTATGACGTCGGCTTCCTTCCAAGTATTCGGGAAGGTGCCTTTAGATATGGCCGCGTTGTAGATTATCACCAGTAGGTAAAATGGACATGGGTAGGAGTTTCATCACCTTGTTGGTGATGCTGTCGGGGCCGGGAGCCTGTGTCGCAGGTTTTTAATTATGGACTCAACTTCGGTGCATGTAACTTGAGTAACGGAATCGCGAGGTGGTTCCTTACTCCCCCGGTCGACCTCGCTGTCAACCATTGCAAGGTAAGCGGCGTCGATTGATAGGGTTCCCTTCGAGAGATGGGCTTTGGAGCTCGAGATTGTCACCCAGACATTCGGCTCTCTCTTCGTCTAAGAAGGCGGGTGGTTTATTGGGACGCGGTATTAAGGGAGGCATTGTTTGGGTGGTGCCCCCTTTTAGGGATTTGGGAAGTCGCCAGAAGGCGAGATGGGAAGGTTAGATGTTGGAGAGGTGATTATCCCACCGATCGATCCTGTACTGGGCTATGCGTGACCGGACTTCACGCTGAAGGGTAGGGTTCTACGTAGCACCAGCCGGTTACTTTCAGTGGGATATAAGTCATGGGAACGAGTCGCCGCATTCTTGCGTCTTATTAGGTCTTTTATGTCGCTTGGCAGGGTCCATCGGTGGTCTTCCACCGAGGAAACCTGCCTCGAGCAATCCTCGACGACGGTCTGGATTTGCCTAGTGAGGGCATGAACTGCGAGGTTCGTGTAGTGGACTGAAGATATGTTCCCAGGAATAGCATCTAGGTGCAGTGATATGGCTTCCCTCAGGTCGTTCCTGAGTCGGTGCCAGTCTACTATAGTTTTGGTGGAGGGTGAGGTTAGGGCGGAGGGCTCCAACCGAAGAAGAACGGGGCGATGATCGGAAGCGAGCTCGTGGATTACCTCTATCCCTTAGAAGGCGAGATTGATGTTCTTACAGATGGCAATATCAAGCACGTCCGGTGCGTGACCCAATATACATAGAAAATTGGTAGGCGTAGTAGGCGCTACGACATCGAAGTCGAGTGCGTCGCTTAGCGAGTCGAAAGCCAACCCCTGGGGGTTGATTTAAGATGCATTCCACCGAGTGTGTAATATACAATACTCATGCGTCACGACTGCAAGGCAGGTAGACGGACGTGATTGTGATGGGGGCGTGGCCGGTCATGGCTAGCCGATAGACCGAGGCTTGGTTGGCGTGTCGACGGGCACGCAGTGCAAGGAGTTTTTGTAGTAGATGAGAGTCCCGCCATTAGCGGCAGAGGTTCTATCATTCCATGATGATGTTATAATTCGCAATGTTGGGATTGAGAGTGTGCGGTTTGAGGAATGGCTCTAGCACTAGGAACACGTCTAGAGTCACGTCGTCGACTTTGTGATCGCAAACGAAATTAAAGATTTCACCCAGAACTGGTTTTCAACGAGATCGGGACCGACACTCGACAGATGCCCGTTGAGACGGGCGGCAAGAATTCTCTCGAATAACTTGCCGGCCTCGTCCAACAGGCATATGGGAGAATCTGCGGCTCTGTCTGCCTTTTTCAAGAGGACCAGACGGGCCTCTTTCCAGGCCCTAGGGAACGTGGAGTTACGGGGGCAGCTCGTGAACAGCTGCCTCAGCCTGTTACCGAGGGTAGCCAGACTCAATAACCAGATCCAACCGGGAATTCCGTCAGGTCCCAGCGCGGTGTTCCGGCCTCTCAAGCGGCTCACGGCTTGGTCTAGCTCCTGTACGGTCACCCTCATCTCATCACTCCACTACCACGCAAATTGAGGGTGTACTGAGGGACTTGACCGGTCCTCCGGAAAGAGCGAACTGATCACTCTTTCCAGTAGGGCCGGATCGAGAATCTCCGTCACCGGGGGCATCCAAGGACGGAGCTTACCCAGCACCATCCGGTACGGACGCCCCCACGGATCCTCGTTGAGTCCCTCCAGAAGCTGTTCCCAGGACCGAGACCTGGCGTTGCAGATGAGCCTGGCCTCGTAGAGTCTGGCTATCTCCTCACTCGGAGCTCGCCTTCGCCTCCTTCGGGCTCTGGTGTACTGGCGGCGGCTCCGTAAGCAGATCGCTCGGAGCTCCGCAATCTCTGCCGACCACCAGTACACCGCCCCGCGCTTTGGGCGACCGGTCCGGGGCATCGACGCGTCACAAATACGCGTCATCGTTTCCCGGAACCAGTTCGCTTCCACTTCTGGTTTGGACGGATCCTCTTCGGCGCCTTCTGTAGCGCGACGTTGGCGGCGGCCCCGATCAAGTCTCGGTCTAGCCGCTTGAGACACCAACGTCGCGTGTGACTCCCTTCTCGGCGGCCGGAATCAGAGTCGGGGCGGCGGATTGCAAGATTAAAAATAATGTGGCGGTGGTCGGATAGCGTGACCACCTCCTCTGTAACCCGCCAGCTCGACAGCATGCGCATCGCAGCGAGAGTCACCCATGTTAGGTCCACCACCGACTCCCCCTGCCACTGCACGCACGTGCTCACGGACCCCCGATTCACCAGTCGGAGATCCAATCCAGCCGCCCATTCCATCATCGTCTCTCCGGCTATACGACGACTATCTCTGGGATTCCCCCACGACCTGAAATGGGCGTTGAAGTCTCCCAGGACAATCAAGTCTGGGCGCTGGAAACTTTCTGCCGAGGAGGGTTGTCCACCTGCCCAGTACTGCTGCCTTTCTCCTTACGGAGGAGATTAATCTCCGCCGTTAGTTGTTCCAGCCGCCCAGCAAGACCAGAAATCTGAGAGCGCAACTCTGCTTTCTCTCTCTCCAGTCTTGCAACGTTGGCGTCTGCAGCGGATCTTCGCGCAATTTCTTCGACCGCAGCCTTAAAGTTCCGCACGCTAAGTCTTAGGCTGCAGACGAAAATCCCCTTAAGGTTGCGAGAGCAATCAGCCACCTTCTCTATGGTCTGGAGATGCTGGTCTATTACTTCACCAAGTTGAGAACTAGCATGGTCCCGCATCTCCAGAGCCAACTCCTCCACTCCAGGAAGGCTGAAGGCCCTGGTATCACTTGGGGGAACGGAGGAACTCCTCCTCCGTTTCCATCCCCGTGGTGTTCTCCTCGCCTTCCGTGGCGCTGGCAGACACCGCCTGAAATTTGGCAGCCACCGCCATTGTACTCGTGTTGCCTCGAGCCGGGTACTTCCGATGCTCCTGAGGGGAGCGACGCAAACGATCCATCGGATCGACCACAGTCGCTCTCCCTGGCCATACTTTACGGCATGCTTGGGCGCACAAATCGCCCACGCCTGTCACGTGCCGGGACCACTGGTCCTCCCGACACGGCTCCTCCCTCGCAGTTGTTGTAGTTGCATCACCGCACAGCAGCTGGTTGCCCCCCCCCTAGATACGATGAGGCTGAGGGGTGGGCTCTCCGGTACCCCCCTAGGGTAGTTTTTTCCTACCGACTGCTTTCATAATGTTCCTTTTTAAGGGTTCCAGTCCAGTTCCAGGGACCATCCCTGCCCTCAGCTAACGACTGGATTCCCCACCAGCCATTCATCCCATCGGCACTGCAGACCTTGGGATTGGGGGTTATTTTTTAGAGAGGCTTTCTTCCTCGTGACTCCAAAGCGCATACGTCCATAGAGCTCCCGGGCCCTACTGGGCTTACGGGTTGTCCGGTTGAAGTGCCTGGCACAGAACCGCACTCGTTTCCCGCAAGGTATCCACTAGTGTAACCACCCAGGTGGCTTTACAATAATCTTTCTCGGAAACTGTTCACTGCTCAGTATTATCATATTTACATCTGTAAATGTGATAAAACTGATTTCGTAGCAAAGCTATCTATAATCTATAATAATATATAATACACAGAACTATACCCGTCACACATAACTATGTCGATGATGTTATAAGGAATAGCGGCTAATCTCTTATGTAAGGCTTTAATATGATATGAACAAATTTTATTTCGCTACTATGAATAGTTTTCGGCTTTTTAACGCATAAAAAACAAAAGCTACGAAAGAAACCACACCTAAGCGGTAATCGCCAGATGACATTTAAACTTATTGTTGCCAGTAGAAGAATTAGTTCCCTTGGTTTTCCCAACGTGACGAGATTTTTTATTTATCTGGTCAGATGAGGAGACAGTCCGTCTTGGTCCTCAGGGGAACAATGCATCTGCATTATCATTCCTTAGCAAGGATGAATGTGGATAATATGAGTCGAAGGAATCATTTATGGTAAATGTTTCGCGATTCGTGATTCTTTCCATGCCAAATGTTTGGTCGTTTTGACGCTTTATGTCGTAAAATACTATGAAGATTATTAAGTTAGTATTGTTTATATGGTAACTAAACTATTTTAAGAGATTATTTGTCGTTAAAATACGTTTCTAGTTTTATCGAACAATAACATAATTATAAAAAAGTAACACGGTAGTCTTAACTTCCCCTGTTTCGGCTCGCGATTCGTATTACAGTGGGCATTCCTGTTATACGTAGTATATTTTACTTACGAAGTATTACTCTTTGTATTCTACTTCAAATTCCATGAGGTACACTAAATAAATGACGTGTTTTCATAAATGTCAAAGTCAATTTTCCTTTCCAACAGAGTTTCACAAATTTGAACTTCTTTATTATTTTTAAATAAATTAATAACAATGTCATCACAACTTATAAATAAATTTAAACAATTTGATGCCTATGCAAAGACTTTAGAAGACTTCAAAGTTAAAACTGCTACAGGGGCAACAAGTAAGTTAATAATAATAATAAGTTTTATTCGGTATTTATTACATACTTAAATTCTGTATTTTGTTTCAGTTACTGTTGCTAGCGTATTTATTATGACCTTATTGTTCCTGTCTGAATTATACACATATATGTCACCAAATATATCAGAAGAATTATTTGTCGATACATCAAGAGGACATAAGTTACGAATATATTTTGACATTATTGTACCAAGTATATCATGTAATTGTAAGTTTAATTTTACTTAGAAATTTAAATTTAAGCATAATTAATGTGCCACGTTATTTTTACCCTAATCAGCTAACTCAATTTTCAATTTAAACCAAATATAATTTATGGGTTGTTGATGTATATTTAGGAAGAAATTAGATTGGCCCGCTGAACCATTTTTGATTGCCAGAATTTATCATTTTTTATTAAATTTAATTCACCAAATTTTACAATCTACCTTCTTTGTTTTTTCAGATTTAGTATTAGATGCTATGGATTCTTCTGGTGAACAGCACCTTCAAATGGACCATAACATTCATAAAAGAAGATTAGATTTAAGTGGAAATCCAATAGAGGAACCAAAAAAACAAGAAATTGCAGTTACTTCAACAGTACATATTCAAATTATATTTATGCTTCTGTAACCAAAAATGATCAGCAAACTTATTAATAAATATTTCCTCATCTTTGAAGTGAAAATTTCAAAGCCACAACATTTTCAACACCATTAACCTGTTTGGTTTTACAACTTGTTAATTTAGCTTAAAATTATTGCTGTTAAGTATTCTTAAATACCCAACCAGCATTTAAAGAACTTATAGTTGATATCCGTTACCATTACTCATAAATTTAAGTCCACTCATTCACCAATTTACTAGTAATTGTTACCTCTTTTCACTACCAAAACAGTAATTAATCTGTTTTTAAAATTAACAATTTTTTTCCTATTTGTGATTTGTTTTTATTTTATTTTTGTGATATACAATAAAGTATATACAATTTTTTTTAGGTTAAACAAAATTCTACACACTTGGCTACAATTACTTGTGGCAGTTGTTATGGGGCTGCCTTTAATGAGTCTCAGTAAGTTTCTTTCATATTTGCAAATATGGTTGTTATAAAATTATATGGGAGCTTGTTGCACCCCTTAATATCATGATTAACCTCATACTCATGTCAGCAATTAGCTATTCAGAAAAATAGACCAAAGAAATAGATGTTAAAATATCTTTCAAGTTATTACTTTACGCTATTACTCACAGTGTTGAAAACAACCATAAAATCATTCGGAAATAGACTAAAAATAATTAATTATTTTAAATTTATATATATAAAATAATTGCATTTGCATTCATACAAAAATATTTTTGCTTTCTGTCAGGTGCTGCAACACCTGTGATGAAGTAAAAGAAGCATATAGAATAAGAAGATGGGCTTTACCAGATTTGACAAATATTGTACAATGCAAAGATGATGAATCACTGGAAAAAGCTAACTTGGCCCTAAAAGAAGGCTGCCAAATCTATGGTTATATGGAAATAAACCGAGTAAGTTTGTTAAAACTTTACGTCTGCTTTTTACTAATCTAGAATATTTAAGAAAATATATTTTAGTGTTTTAAATTATAAGCAAATTTTATAATTTGCTGAAAGTATTTTTTTTTGCGACAACAAGTGCTTGACAACAAACCCACCTGATGTTAAGTGGAAATTCAGTCCTGGATGGTAAGGCGCACTAGCTCAGTAAATGCCTATTCACTCTACTCTTGAAAACAATTCCAGTCCTTTGCTGTACGAATAATGAAAGACGAAGCAAAGCGCTTTGTTCGGGTTTGAGGGATGTTCACAACAAAAGGATGAAATCCAGCAGTGCACCGTGAAGTCTGATAGTGGTTCGGGGATGGGTGAATTAGATCATGTAATTCCTGAGCACACTCCAAAATGCATTCTGTAAAACACTCTTAGCCCGCCATTCCACCGAGTCCAAAGCTGCGAGATGGCATTTAGCGGCGCCTGCCCAAATGTGACAACAGTATTCTACACACAACCAGACTTTAACTTTATAGAGCGTTAAAAGTTGCCCCGCAGAGAAATACCGCTGCACATTCACCAGGATCCCAAGTATTTTTGCAGCTATTTTCGCCTTGAACTCGATGAATCGTCCATAGTTAAGGTTCGATGAAATTTCGATTCCCAATAACTAAAGGCGATCAGTGAATTTCACAGATAGATCTTGGAAGATAGGGGCCAAGGTTCACTGGCTCCTTTTGGCTGAGAAAAGAAACGCCTCTGTTTTGGTGGCATTGAATCTCACAAGATTAGCATCGCCCCAACTGGAAACCTCCTGTAATGTGAGACTCATTTGCTCTTCCATGGCTCTTCTTTGGCACTATACTTGATCCTTGGTGGCATTAGCACCTAACTGGTAACTCTCTATAACTGTGCTGTCATACCCAAAGATACCAGGTTTCAGCAGGTTATTAATATGCAGCGGAAACAGAGTGGCAGAGAGAACAGACCCCTGAAAAATAAAAGCTGTATGTGAAAGCTCAGAGTTACTAAGCAAGTTATAGAGTAGGCTATGCTTGGCTATGCACAATAGAATATGCAACATAGAAATTCGCAGTAGAATGAGGGTGACCAATATAGCAGAATGATCAGAAAGCAGAAGTGGTAATGGTCATATAGCTTGTAGAATGGATAATCAATGGGGGCGACATGTTCTTGAGTGGCAATATCAGACTTGCAGGCACAGTGAAGGATGACTCCCGACTAGATGGAGTGACAATCTATGCAAGTTTGTGGGAAGTTGATGGATGCAGGTGGCTCAAGATTGTTTTTTGTGGCAATCTATAGGGGAGGCCTATGTTCAGCAGGGCCTATACATACGCTGTGATGATGATGATTACATCAGAACAGTAAAGTAGATGATCAGTGAGAGCATGTCTTTGTGAATGCTTATAATATATAATATATTCTATCAGTTGTTATCTAAGAATTAAGGAGAGCAACTAATCACAATCTCTCAAATAATCATAAAATTATGATTAGAATTTTTATATATCTAATGTTCAATGTATTTCTAGGTTGGTGGAAGTTTCCATATAGCTCCAGGAAAAAGTTTCACCATAAATCATGTACATGTTCATGATGTGCAACCATATTCTTCGTCGGCATTCAATACAACACATATAATCCAACATCTATCATTTGGTTCAGATATAAAAAGTGCAAATATTGCACCTTTAGATGGAGTTAAAGGATTTGCTAAAGAAGGTAATCACAATTCACTATGGGTTTCAATGCTTTAATTTTATTGTTTAATATAATAGTGTTTTCTTGTTTGATATACCATAAATTAACATATTATGTAGATATTTACAAAAAAGCATATATATATTATATTATATAAATCTCCTTGTTTGTAAGTTGTTACAAACAAAGAGAATATAAGAGTAGCTTTGATAAATGTTCTTGTAAAAATAAACACATCAGCAGCCTCAACCACTGTATGACTATGTGGTCAGTCTTCCTAGCTAGCATGTTAATTCCCAACAAAAGATAATATTTCTCCACAATGTGAAATGTTGTGTTTTGGATTTTTATAGAGCGTTAAAAGTTGCCCCGCAGAGAAATACCGCTGCACATTCACCAGGATCCCAAGTATTTTTGCAGCTATTTTCGCCTTGAACTCGATGAATCGTCCATAGTTAAGGTTCGATGAAATTTCGATTCCCAATAACTAAAGGCGATCAGTGAATTTCACAGATAGATCTTGGAAGATAGGGGCCAAGGTTCACTGGCTCCTTTTGGCTGAGAAAAGAAACGCCTCTGTTTTGGTGGCATTGAATCTCACAAGATTAGCATCGCCCCAACTGGAAACCTCCTGTAATGTGAGACTCATTTGCTCTACCATGGCTCTTTTTTGGGACTATACTTGATCCTTGGTGGCATTAGCACCTAACTGGTAACTCTCTATAACTGTGCTGTCATACCCAAAGATACCAGGTTTCAGCAGGTTATTAATATGCAGCGGAAACAGAGTGGCAGAGAGAACAGACCCCTGAAAAATAAAAGCTGTATGTGAAAGCTCAGAGTTACTAAGCAAGTTATAGAATAGGCTATGCTTGGCTATGCACAATAGAATATGCAACATAGAAATTCGCAGTAGAATGAGGGTGACCAATATAGCAGAATGATCAGAAAGCAGAAGTGGTAATGGTCATATAGCTTGTAGAATGGATAATCAATGGGGGCGACATGTTCTTGAGTGGCAATATCAGACTTGCAGGCACAGTGAAGGATGACTCCCGACTAGATGGAGTGACAATCTATGCAAGTTTGTGGGAAGTTGATGGATTCAGGTGGCTCAAGATTGTTTTTTGTGGCAATCTATAGGGGAGGCCTATGTTTAGCAGGGCCTATACATACGCTGTGATGATGATGATTACATCAGAATAGTAAAGTAGATGATCAGTGAGAGCATGTCTTTGTGAATGCTTATAATATATAATATATTCTATCAGTTGTTATCTAAGAATTAAGGAGAGCAACTAATCACAATCTCCCAAATAATCATAAAATTATGATTAGTATTTATATATCTCTAATGTTCAATGTATTTCTAGGTTGGTGGAAGTTTCCATATAGCTCCAGGAAAAAGTTTCACCATAAATCATGTACATGTTCATGATGTGCAACCATATTCTTCGTCGGCATTCAATACAACACATATAATCCAACATCTATCATTTGGTTCAGATATAAAAAGTGCAAATATTGCACCTTTAGATGGAGTCAAAGGATTTGCTAAAGAAGGTAATCACAATTCACTATGGGTTTCAATGCTTTAATTTTATTGTTTAATATGGTGTTTTCTTGTTTGATATACCATAAGTTAACATATTATGTAGATATTTACAAAAAAGCATATATATATTATATTATATAAATCTCCTTGTTTGTAAGTTGTTACAAACAAAGAGAATATAAGAGTAGCTTTGATAAATGTACTTGTAAAAATAAACACATCAGCAGCCTCAACCACTGTATGACTATGTGGTCAGTCTTCCTAGCTAGCATGTTGATTCCCAACAAAAGATAATATTTCTCCACAATGTGAAATGTTGTGTTTTGGATTTTTATGTATTTGTGCAATTACTTCTTAATGGCTAGAATTCCGTAATCGAAATTAATCAGGTCTATCATTATCATTGATAGGCCTTAAAAACAGGTCCATACTAGGTCCAACTTAGGATTGATGATTTGATATTCCCACCATATTTATATAGGATACAATTTAGTTATTCAAGCATATTTTACATTTTTATAACATTCTTGGCTTTACATCTTGCAAGGCAATTCCGCCACCTCTTGTAACATATTTTTTGTAAGAATTATTGCGTATTGCATAAATACAAAAATAATTCTAGGATGCATTTAAAAATATGTATATACTAATAATTAAAAATATAATGTATACATTTTAAAGTTTATATTATAATAAAAATAGTAACCAACACTCTTACTGACCTATTTGACCAATTTGCTGCAGCTAAGTTATAGATACATGTTTTTATATTTGGCTGGGCTGCCTTCAAAATATTAATGTGTCTAAACAAAATTTTCCATGTAATTCCATTGAGTTATTACATATTTTTCAGTTTTTAGTGCCTTTATTGAATTTTTTTTTAATTTAACTTTGTTAAACATAGACTATGCTACCTATTTTAATGTTGAAAATTTCGGTTTTGAACTTAACATCCTTTACCAAGCCCATGTCGGTGTACTGATTTTTGGGTTTTGTCAATTACTTTTTTCTTTATCTTGATATGTGAATGCATGTTGAGTTATATCACAAATATAGATCCCCACAGTTAATATTTACCAGTGTTGAACCATTTATTAAACAGAAAGAAGTACAATAGGTAGATTGAGTTTACCTGCCAAAAAAAACGAGCACCCACATCTTTATTTGCACTCAATAAAATGCACACTAGATTTTGCTCCTCATTTTACACAGGAAAATCTTGTTATCACGAGATTAAGATGACAGGGGTGAGGAAGATAACAAATTCACCTAATTAATATGTAATTAAATGAAAAATAATGATTAATAATTTATTTAGACTCGCCCATTATGAGTCTGATGTCGCGGCCGTTATTGTTTAATTTCGCACTATATATGCCAATTTCTAATGGTTTTACTTAAAACTTTTATGTACTCAAAATATTTGCCTCAAAAATCAAATCTCAAAAAAGTACCTCGAAAATGTACCTCATTATTACACCCCCGAGTTAATAAGTGTATACACCTAACTACAAAATAGTTTAATAGTTTCTTTGTCTTGAATAAAACCTTAATATAAGATAAGAAATTGAAAAATGTTACTGGAATGTGATACTTTATTAATAGGGCTGTGTAAATGACTAATTAATTTTTCTTCAGCCATCATACCTAAAATTAGAACATGTGCTACAGCAATAATTGTGTATTTTGTTTAAATTATTTGAAATTACATTCTTCATATTACTTGTGTTATCAGGGAAGATGGAATCAACTTTATTCAGATCTATTTCAGACTAATTTGCTTCCCAAACGTTACTATTACTGTAGATGTATTTGCATCTTTGATATTAGTGCTCAAAGTGCGTTCGTAAAGCTTGGATTTAAAAAAATGAGAAGTTATATTTTAGTCTGGTAGAGTTAGAGTCAAATAATATTTGCTACAACTATTTTCTTAACAGTATCCGACATATTGCTAAAAGACAAAGGTTTGGAAGAGCATAATCACAGTTTAGAGTGGACGAAGTTGATATGTTCTACAATTTTCAAGGGTTATAAATTCGCCTAAATCTTCTGGACCAAAAACAAACAGATTTATTTTGGTAATACTGTTTCCAGCTTACCATTCATTGACTAAAGATGACTTTAATACTGAAGTAGACAACTATCTTGGTATGTGTATAATGAAATGAATTTTGGAATTCAATAAAATAAAGATTAGCAGTATTTCCAAAGTCCTTGTGGTTTTTCATACACATTTTTTCCGTATTATATCTTTCAAAATGATTCCATGAATTTTTGTGGTTATGTTATCACCACTCAAGTCGAATTTTATATATTTTTTCCACTTTTACACAATAAGTCATAACGCGCGCAGACATAAATCCGTTTGTCACAGTGAGTAATTGGCAAGTGACTAGAAAACTCAAATTGATGTTTTACTCACTTGAGTACAGTTTTTCCAATGCTATTTGAGTAAAAATGGACTCAAGTTGCATCACTATTGTTAATCAAAAACTGGCTTTTGCAAGCCGGTTTGTTTTAAAAAATATATATCAAGTTTCTTTTAATACATGTGTACAAAATTAATAAAACAATGGATAGAAGAAAGGTGAGTACTGTAAGGATTGTTAAAATGTATGTAAATATTATGCTTAAAATAATATCAATACAATGCAATGTAAAACATCATAACATTATGTAGAAATCCTGATATTCTAAGATGGATAAATGTAGGTTCATAAAATGCATACTTTTTTCTTTTTAACTGTTTCAGGATAATTTGATACATTCATGAGAGACAGAACATTACAAAGTACAACTGGAGGATAGATGGTAAACAGAGGAAACACCACAAGTTGAAGATTCTGATAATGATGATAATTTTTATTTTATTCACATTAGAGAGTAACTTCTAAGTCTATATAAGATGAAAATGATATTGAAAATAATCAGGAAGAAAATGAAGACCACACAGAAGTTCCTCAAAGAAAAAACCATGATCCTTGTGGATAGTATTCTAAATCCCTTACTGCATAAAAGAAAGCTTATTTGAAGATGAGCTATATAGACTTGGCATAAGGTCAAAATGGCTTTCTGGGAATGTTCTTCTATTCCATCTGATATGTCTCAGCCTGAAGCTTCATAGCAATGTTTCATCGATATTTTTATAAAGATTTCCTATACTAAGATGTTTTGGGATATTGCTATGCCTGTACAAATATTGCTTTGCTTATTAGTGACTATGCTTAGGTATGGTTCAATTTTATCCACAAGGCGAGTGAACAATGTAGTTCATTTAATGGATATATTTTGAGCAGATTTCTCATTCCATTGGGATCAATAACATGGTGTGTCCACATATATTCTTTCATTGACACAATCAATGCAATGAGTTGGCTCAAATATTGTGCACTATAGGACGAACACAGGGCTCTAAAGTGGATGTCTAAGAACCAGTGCCTTAAGTCTGAATTACAGCCAAAAAGAAAGAAAGGAGCTGCAGAGTCAAATCTCTACCAAAGGAGGGAAAATAAGATAGGTTTCAATGTTTTCATTGACCACTGAGAAATTACGAGTATCTGTGATTCCAATACCCAGAATTAGATGCACCAAATGAAGGGGTTATACCTATTATTTTAATTATTTTTATAAAATCAACAAATTAAAAGAATGCCCTTAACTTCTTGTTTAATTAATTATTATTAAACTCCTAAGTTAACTTTGCATGATGGAATAATTTCCATCATATGATTTTATGTACAAAAAATAAACTTTTAATAACAAATTATTTTTTAATGATTTTCCCATAAACCTGGCTCTCTACATGCATGTAGTTTTTTCACTTATATAAAATAAGCAGGTAAAAGGTAGGATAAAAAAATCAGATAGGTTTTGTGAGATTCTCTCAAATACACAAACACTTTATATGAAGTAAGAATAGTCATATTTTTGGTGAGTGTTATTTTATATATTCTATAATTTCATATTTAAACATAATATAATTACACTACTGTGTACATATTTTACATATAGTGATGTTCACATAATTAAAGATTAAAGACCCCTATTTAGCTACACATAACTTTATTGATAGTGTTATCAATAGTGAAGACAAGTATTAATATATACTTTAATTGCTGTTAAAAATTACACTGACACCATTTTATTAAAATGAAGTACAATAAAGACTATTTGTTGAATGAATTTAGAAAGAGTACTTAATATAAGCACCAAATCTCTAACCATCCATCATTCGTTAAAGAGCATATAACAACATACAAAAGAAACTATCACCTACCTCATTGTAAAAACCTTTTAATGCTTCCTTTTACATATCTTTATACAATTGAACCTTACATAACATATTTAAGTGAAAGAAGTTCATTTCTACTATTACATGTTTTATTGCGATATATACAAATTCTTTTAATCTTAGACAACCATATCAACAGCGTATTCCGGTTCCAATTGCCATAAAAGTACCAAATGTTCCCCCGCCTTGAAGCATTACTTTCCCTACAGAATGGACTAATTCTCTTCCCCTTGCTCCATATCTGAAATTTTACATTCTTTAATTGATATATTTGTGTTAAATAACGGATTACTTGTTTGTAATTATAATGTTGAATCTATAACCTTAAAGCTGTAAAACCTCCGAATAAACCACCACTGGCCATGCCGACACAAAACCCAATCATGAAACCCATTTTCATTTTATCAAAACAGGAAGGTCCTTGATTTTGATACACTCCTCCTGGAACAGGCATTTTTCCTTTAAAATTTATCTTCCCTTCTCGAGAAAGAAAAATCGTTCGCTATTTATTTTTTTTAGATTTGACAATCTAATGTCACATATTGACCACAGCTTAAGTAACAATCATAATTCAGGTATTGTAAATGGTAAGGAAGAGTCTCATGAAAACTCCGTTATGCCCGATGAAATTAGATACTCCACTCTCATTTGTTTTACTAGCAAATGAACTTGAAAATACACTTTTTTTTTTGTATATTGGTTTTTTCAAAACACTCTGGCATGAATTTATTCACAACAAGACCAAGTGTTATTGCGTTGTGATTTGTGTTTCACTATAGTCACGCCAGTGCTCGTCTCCTACCACACCAGATGCTACGTGACTTGATAGTAAACGCGTAAACGCAGATGCAGCCTGCTTTTGTCCTAACTATTCCATTCCCTTGCTGTACGCAAGCCTTATATAGATAATAAGGACGAGGCAAATCGTTTTGTTCTGATACGGGGAATATCAACAACGAAGGGGCCATACTAGTCTGGTAAACCCATGGCGGTAGATAACAGTGTACGTTTTTATGCAATACTTGTAACTAAAGGCTTCATGCAGAAGGAGTTGTATGGAAACTTTTTCTCCACTTTCTTTCTAGTTAGCCATCTAGATGTAACTATAGCTTTATTAAATGGGAATCTTGAAGAAACGATTTAATAGAAGGGTTTACGTTGATAAATATAAAGTTATTTACGCAATCCTTTAATATAAATTTCATAAGCAATTCAAAAAGACATGGACCAAAAAAGAAGATGACTGTCTGATCAATATACAAAAATAGCAATGACTTATACATTAGCATTATGTGTGGACGACTTTTGTGTGTTTTCAAATGCTATTGAATAAACTACACAGCTTAAACATTTGAAATTTGAACTTAAACGTTAGGTGAAGTCTAAATCTTTAAGTGAATGTAGAGATGCGTGTAAATCAGTGTAATCTATGATTACGGTTATTGAAATATGTAAATTACAGATGGTGGAATATAAGTCAAGTGATATACCTAGGATATATTAGTAAAGATAAAAATTGTAAGAGACAAATGGCATATCAAAAATGAATTGGTAGCGTCATATACCTAGCAGTACTAACGAGACCAGCTATTGCTTTTTAAGTTAGTTTTAGCTTTAGCCGTTGGTATTTTAAGTTAGTTTTATTAACTTCATAGTTGTGAAAATTGGTCTTATGTAAAAAGAATTTTTAAAATTGTTGACATATTTCTAGACACCCGTTGTAGAATGAAGGTGACCGACATAGTTTAAAGTCAGCAAGCTGGAGTGGAATATGCCATATTGATAGGTTGTGATGAAATTGACCCCAAAAATGTATGAAATTAAAATGATGCTGCTGTAATTAGAGGAAAAAAATTGAAGGAACTCGCCAATTTAATAGAGTAAGACAGAATTGGACAGAGAAAACAAACTTTTCGGTTGTAGGCCCAATTAGACACTTCTTACCATATAATTATTTATTTACCCCTGCAAGACAGATTTCTAATGTTTTGCAGGGTTCAATCAGGCAACCTTCTGTTTTTGTTACTCGTATATTAAAATGAATTATATACATATATTTTATGTCTATTACAGTTAATTATTATCAATTTTTAACTCTGCCTGGTTGGTTAATAAAATAAATAAATAAAATATTATAAAACAAATATATACAATACAAC
This sequence comes from Teinopalpus imperialis, assembly GCA_029286865.1. Lineage (NCBI taxonomy): Eukaryota > Metazoa > Arthropoda > Insecta > Lepidoptera > Papilionidae > Teinopalpus > Teinopalpus imperialis. The sequence continues at coordinate 6,174,981 of JAGSMU010000012.1, forward strand.
AAAATAAACATATATAAGGCACAACCAGACGGGAATTCCTGACCGGGTAGTCCTAACGGTTGAGAGATATGGCGAAAGGGGAGAGAAACCTGCTGACTATACCGAGTGGCGCCGAAGCGCACCGCCATTTGCATTTGAGCCCGGAGCCCCAACTCCCTTAGGTGATTCGAGAGCCTGATTGGGATCTAAATATTCTTCTAGTTTAATCTTTTTCATGTATTTTGCCGTTCTTATAAAGTAGCTGGAATTTACGATCAATTTTTTGTGACCTATTATTATTAATATACTGAGTGAGACGACGATATATTCGTATGCTCTTCTTTATATAATTTTCTAATCTTAATTGCTACTCTGGGATATCTAAGTTTTCCTTTCTTTTGTTACTGTTCGTACTACTACTCGTGTTTCTACTTCTACTTTCTTTGAGATATGATCTCAAACTAAAACAGTTTGTCTAGTAACTAAGGACAACATATTAAGGAGCGGATTTTTATTTTGTCTGAATTTAAATAGTATTTATGGAGAATATCACTATAAAAGATGTGTACTGATTAGTAAAGCTTCTTACTATTTCTCAGTTAAGATGTTTTGTAGGATCAGTACCTAAATAATTAATTAATGCACTTAGTAATAGATCTTTGAAGTCTTGAATCCATATTCAAGACTTAAAAGGTTTTTGACGAATTGAAAGAGTAACAAGGTTACCGATGCTGGTTTCTAGGAGAGTTTGAGAGTTTTGCGAAATAGCAAGTGTTGAAGTTTGTGTAGTTATCATTGAAAATAGTTTCGATAAATTTGTTTCTATTGTTTTTCTATCTAGCACTATATGAGTAAGTTATAATTATTTCTGAGACTTGATCTAACTTAACTTCAAAAATAAAAGCTCTACCAATGCTCTAAGAATCTTCACATATGAATTTTTTCCTCTGATAACAATTTGTTTTTGACTATAACTCGTATTTAACACGTAATTCTTTGCCGAGATATTTTCATTTCAGTGTACTTGTTTAAATGCATCAGTTTCTAAAGTTTTATACTGTACATGGTCATATTTGTTTCTAATTTTGTGATAAAGCATTAAGTGCGTATGATAAACATGTTTACCTATTTGTCCCACTTTATGGCGCACTCTAGGTTACCAGCTTTAGTCGTCGCAGGTTGAGAGGCAGAAGGTGCTGATGACCTGATGTACATGATGAACGTTCTCAGTGACTGTGTGATACTGTTGTTGCTATTTTAATTTCAGCCGAAGTCATTTTTCGGAAGGCTCTCCCCCACCGCCATTTGTTCATATGCTTTTACACCCAGCAACGGCCCTTTACTTAAATGTCTAGAACGTAGATCCACATTGAAAGGGTTTCCATAGCCCCGTTAGCCGCGCCAGTAATTTCTCTTCGTGTGCCCGCCCCCTACGTCAATCAGTGGGCAACTCGTACAAATAGTTAGATTTCAGGGGGTTAATATAATTATTAAATGTTTAAAAAAAAGTAAAGAACGGACGATACGGGTGTTAAAGCATAGTTCACTATCTTTAAATCAGCACTTCAAATTGTAATTAACAAATTCGCCGAAGCTAGCATCGGTGATCGAACTCGGTTTGCTCGCGTACAGTGAATTAAAAGCGAGCACTAACACGACTCTAAGCTACCACGGCATAATTTATTAGGTATTAGTAAAATAAAACTGAAGTTACTTTGCAAGTAAAAAGCAAATTAATTAATGAGTATAGGTACTAGAATAAAAAAGTTACAGTTCATAAAGCAGTTAGAACGATGAAATTATTAGCACATGTAATCAACATTAGGCATTAACATATACATATGTTAATGCCTAATGTTATGTATTATTATTATTATTGTATTGTTGTATTATTATTGTATTATATATTATTAGTATTGCCTATTTTCTGTATTCTGTGTGCTGTCTAAAGATACAATAATATATTGTAAATAACTAATACTGCTGTATTCATAGACTTATAATTAGCCCACATAGCATCTAAGAACATGTTAAACATATTACTTATGATGTTACAGTCACCAGTAACTAGTTATGTGTAGCGATTTCCAAACCTGCCAAATATTGCTCAGCTTCTTAATTCCTATGTATCTTTTCTTAGATCATGGCTACACCAGCATACTGCTACGTAGAGCCCCAACCTAGGAAACCACTAACTTCAGAGAGATCAACTAAAAACCATAAGTTCTAACTGGATTACAATGAAAACTTCATGCAGAGTAGATAGATACTGTGATTTTAAAACAATATGGATAAATTTAAAATAAAAAGGATAAACTGAACAACACTTAACATATGCAAACTGACAGCAACATATGTGCTAAAAACCATGACATGCATACCAAATATCTTGAAGAATAACTTAAATTACTATCACATTGCTTAAAAAATATCTTGTGTGGTGATCGGTAAATACATTCATGAATCTTTCCACAAATGATACCACTGAACATTTTTAAACACAACCACCTATAGTCTAATTGAGTTTTAAATCTACTAAACTCCATGTCATAAGTTCAGATCTATTGTCTTTTTTTTTTTATGATCCTATGGTCAAGAACAATATCTTAGTACAAGTATATGCTGGCATGTCAGTAGTATTTGCACCATTGTTGACATTCTTGTTCTTTAATTTAGAATTTTATATAAATTTTGTTTTCTTACAGGTGCTGTAATGTTTCAGTACTACATAAAAATAGTTCCTACTATGTATGTAAAATTAGACAATACTGTATTGTATACGAACCAGTTTTCAGTAACCAGACATCAAAAATCAGTATCTAACATTAACTCCGAGTCAGGAATGCCAGGAGTTTTTTTCACTTATGAATTATCACCTCTTATGGTAAAATACACAGAAAAAGATAGGTACAGTAATTTTTTTTTTATTTCCCAGAATTTACATGACCAGTTGATAATTTTGTTTTTTTTTAATAATAAGCAATTATACTTATATAATATATAGTATAAAAATATAAGTGTATCCAATTTTTTAAAAATTATTGATCCATTGGTTAGTTATTATTACATGATGTCAACCACACAGTATACATTGTATTGTTAAGTATTATTTGCACAAAGCAAATACATAGGCCTACTAATTTCTTACCTTTCCCAAATTTAATGTAAAACACAAACAAAATGATGAAAGGAAGATTTAGACAGTGTTAGAAAAAGGCGAGTTATTTGGACATTGCATTTGATCCTTACTTCAAACTTATTTCACTGTGTGTATATAGCATCACCTTTTAATTATTAATGACACTTGTGGTTAGAATACCTGACTGCACATCACAAGTTTTTGATTTGAGGACAGTATTTGTGTTTAAATTTATTAAAAGCAAGCATAATTTTTTCACATTTGTATTTTTCAATGGAATACACGATGGCACTAGCAGATTGTATTAATAAATATTTTGTTTTCTATCATCATATTTCCATCGTGCAAACAATAATATATCAAACTTTTCACTAACAGCTTTTTTAAATACATTTATCTTTTGTTTAAAAATACTATATTCTTGGGAAAAAGAAGTGTTTCTATCAACATCTAATAAATTATTTCTTTCTACAGATCAATTGGACACTTTGCTACTAACATCTGTGCCATAGTTGGAGGGGTATTTACAGTTGCTGGAATTATTGACACTCTTTTGTATCATTCACTTAATGCTTTTCAAAATAAAATTGTATTGGGTAAAGCTGGTTAGACTTAAAGAAATTTACATAGTTTTCAAAAAAGTGTTAAAATCATTGACATGACATTTAGCATATTTTTTACAAAATTCTGTATCTGTATATTCTGCCAAAGCATTTAATGGAATAAAGTTTTCCAAAGTCAGATTGTACTGAGCTCTGCCCAATTTTGTTAAAAATATATGCCTTTGTTTTACTTTAAAATTCCTACATAATAAAATATTGGGATACTGTAATATCTGTTTATGTGATATTTTCATAACATTATGAACATAATTAAATCTTTCCAGTAATGACTTCTGACCTGAAAAAAGACATAACAGGTATGTGCATTAAAAATAATATATTAATAAATAATAAATTCAATGCAAATAAATAATTAATTTCCATTTTGTAAAAAAAAAAGGTTCAGCAGCATAAAATTACATGCTGTATTGGAATGTAATATCTTGTTGAACATGCCAAAATTAATTGAATTATGCTAAAACTTGGAAGGATGTGCACTGTAGACCTGAAGTTACCATACAATTTGTTTTGAGTTTTTTTTAAGATTAAATAATTTTAAATGTCTGTAAACACTAAAATAGAAAAGAATTACTTACTGATCATCCATAGTTTTGGTTTATTTAATATTAACTGCTTAACCTCATTATCCTCAAAACCCATTTCTTCTTTAATAACAAATGAATTAGTTCTTACATGATGTAGGTTATAAGTTATTAATCTGGGTTGTTTAATTGCTAATAATCTTACTTCACTTCCACATAAATTAAATTTTTCTTGATAATACCCCAACCGTTTATCAATCCTAACTGTGCTGCAAAAATAGTAAAAACCAAATTCACTAATAGCGTAATAATATGTTTGAGTCAAAAGTAATTTATAAAACAAAAATTACCTTAACATTAGCCAAAATGGATTTTTTGTAATAATTCTGCTTATTTCTTCATGCTTAAAATGTTTTGATTTTAAATAATTTACTCTAACTTCGAGGTCTTTTATTTCTTCACAAAGAATAAGGGGATTTTTTGTTAGAAATTTACCAATTTCCCTAATATCCACAAAATCTTTAATGAACATAAGGCCATCCTTGATATCTGTTGCGAAATTCAACTTCAGTATTTTCTCAGCAACGAAAGGTTTCTTCTCGAATTTGCTAAGATTAACATCAAGATGCAGCAAATTTTGTAAAGTTTCAGAACTATTAACATATGCTGCTAAATTAAAAGACTTAGGAAAATATGAAGTTACTGATGACAAATCTTCTGACGTTCTTTCGAAAATACTACCTTCTTTAATTTCATTTAAATTACCGCTTGTGCCATTGGAACTATTGCACGAAATGTGAAAATATCTATTAATATTTAATTTCCTAATACAAATAAACGGTTTTAAAAAGTGAGACAAATTCATATTAATAATTTTATGAACTGCATTCGACGACATATGTCAATGTTTATGCGGTGTCAATTTGACACAGTGCACGTTTCTCCTGATGTGTGCACTAAGATGATCACTAAAATCGCTTGCTTGGTTGTTAGTAGAGATATACTAAGTAAGCTGTGTAGTTTTGTATCGGCTTTCCTTTAAAATAAATAGAACTCTAGTACTTCTAATCCTTTAAGTCATTTTTTTTATTTTAAAAGTATATGTAGTGTATATCGTTTCTCGGTGAAAAAATATAACACAACTTTTTTTTTGAATTATTTAATAAATTTTATCCATACATTCAGCCGATCACAGGCACTCTTCTCCTCTGTTAAAGTGTAAGTTCATGCTGATATACTAGCTATATAAAACTAGTGGGGTCGGTTACTTTGCTACATTGAATCGATCTGTGTGAGTGATTGCGCTCTGAGCAAAATGCCGAATTGTTCAGTTTCCTACTGTAAAAAAAATATAGCACATGAAATTTACAAAAAGACTGGATAAGTTTTTGCTGTATTAATACAAGTGTGTGTTTATAGCAATAGAACGAAACGATTTAAACCTGTGCGAAAATGTTAAAGGTGTGTGCAGATCCCACCGCAAAAAAAACGACGGAATAAAATGTATTACATGGAAACGCTATGGCACCTTCCCTCCGGGCCGGGTGGCCATTGCGGGTGGACACTCTCACTAGCACGTTGATTTAAATCGTGTAAGCTGAACTCTTTGCGAAATAGATGCTGAACGACAGTGCAGGAATATCTTTTAATAATTTTTAACGTAGAACGCACGTTGACCGCGTTACCATTAATTTCCGTAACCCGAGATAAGCAACCCAAACTTCCGCTTACCGTTCCGAAGCAATTCCATTTTTAAAATCGTACGTTTTACCGGCCCACTATTTAGATAAACAACTATTAACTACTAACTATCTAATTAAATTATTATCATAGAGGGTTACAGATAAACTTACAATAGCATTTACATTCAAAACAAATTTATAAATAATAACAATAACATGTGGCTATTAACACATTAATACTAATTATTATTTATAGTCTAAATACTAAAAGTCGACATCGGTCCCGTCATCGACAGAATCTTCGTTGAATTTAATTAAGTCATCCAGGTAATGAGACTTTCTCAAGTCTTTATCTTCTGCATGTCGAACGCAATTTCGCTAATTTTCTTTGGAAACTTTAGCCTAAGTAGTTTTAGCAAATCATAAACTATTTAGTTGTTTACCTTAGTTATTTACTACCCAGGATGTTTATTGATAACATGCACTTAACGTGCACATCACGATGCTGAACATGATTTTCTACCTGGCCACAGCGAAATAGTAAACACACTATTTTTTAAAACGCGTTATGAGTTGCTTAATTTTTTTCCTATGTAATAATGTATAATAATTTATGATTGGAAGCATCGTGCAATCATTATAACGGGTAGCGAGGTTAATTATTTCCTGAAATATGTTATACTCTTCTACTAGTTTTCTCTGTATAGAAGCTGCGTGTGCACGAGTTTTCCGCTGCTTGAACCTTTTTCCCATTTTCGATGAATATGTTCAGATTATTATTTAAAAAAATTCCTAGTCGTGAAAATTTATGGATTATTATTAATAATTATTACTAATTATTATTTAGATTATTATTAATACATTATATTAAAAAGCATTATTGCGTCAATATCGCGTCGTGTTAACGTGTTTATTGATTTAAAGTAACTAAATTACTTTTTAGTGTAATTGGGTTTTACCGTGTATTTTCTGCCTTAGTGAAAGCAACTTTGCATTTAGACGTCACCGCGTTGTCATGCCTGTGTGTCTGCAATCTTGCTGCTATTGCAGTCTACAATTCTATTTTGTCGTTTGTTGCCGTCATTAAAGGTTTTCGCAGTGCGGTTATCAGTGAAAACTTGTATTGTGTCAGGTATAACAAATTAAATATTTTATTTATTTCATTATCAATGCAAAAGTTTTAGTAATTTGTGTTATATAGTAACATTATTCGTTTTAACCTACCCTTGTGCCCTTCCATATGGTTACTGAATTATGATTCATAAAGTATTTAATATGTAATACATTTTAAAACATTATTATTTATGTATACTTAAAATAGACCTTAAACAATTATGATTATTTTAAAGAACGCTTTTCTTTAAAATAATCATAATTGTTTAAGGTCTATTTAAAAAATCTTAAATTTTTAAAATAAATTTATATTCATTTTAAAAATTTAAGAAATTGGAATTAAATTTTCGCAGAATGTAACTTTACAGTTGTAATTTGATATTAAATAGTATTGTTTAAAATGAACTGTGGTAGGGACACATTGCAGTTGATAAATAACTGTAGCATGACAGGATCAGCTCAGCTGGGAAAGGACCAAGCCCTAAAAGAATATCAGTGCAAAATACCATCATCATGCTGTTTTGTGTTGTTTGATGAGTGTAGAGATCCGGAGACTTGTGAGTGTTGAGCCATTTCATCCATATACATCTTGAATCTATGTTAAGGGTGGAGGAAGGTGTTTATAGAGGTGCAGTCATTGCTTACCATCAGGTAAACTGTATGTTTTTTCATCTCACTAAGTTACATAAAAATAGAGTTCCCTGCAACTAGCAACAGTTAAATGATTGTATGGTTAAGCCTTGACCATTTGGATGTTTATCAAAAGATCTAACCTACATTGAGATATTCAAGCTTTTTAATTGTGTAGCCTAGCTTAGTTATGCAATATTTTCTGAGATATTTTTGAATATATGTGATTGGATACTTTTCGCCATTCCATTGTTTTAATAGCTCTATTTCATAAACAGACATGGAAGTTAAGGAACGACATGGCAAGGAAGTTAAGGAATAAGCATCCCAACTAAAAAGAAAAAGAAAATACTAAAACCTTATCAAAATTTATAAGACACACAAATTTAATTCAGTTTGAATGTTCTTCTTTAATCAAAGTAACTTTATTATAACTAACAATATGTTAATAAATGACATATTGCAGGAGTGACTAAAATGTAATGTAAAATGTATGCATGTATGGAAAAAACTATCAACTTCAAAAACTAAGTTTCTTTAAAATAAATCAGTCTTAGGCTTAACCCTTTCCATATTAATATCTTCCATAGCAACATATAGGACACTTCTATAACCTGGAATAAAGGAATTGTTATATATCATGTATATAAATTATCATCTAAAATATTGGGATTTCCAATACGCAATTATTAAAATCTTATTAAACTTTCTTTATTAAATCCCATTGGATTTAAAATAGTCAAATGTAGTCTAGAAAATTTTTCATTTGGCCACAATAAACTTAAATTTGTCATGGATATTTCCACATATTTTAGCAATTTTTTCTAAATATAGGTCTTGAAATTTTTCCATTTCTATTGTTTTCATAAACATTTAAACACCATCACACACTTTACTATTTTACAATACAAGGCCCAAGCAAATGAAAAGAAAATAATATCTAATTATAAATATCGCATTTAGAAAGCAAGTTCCTTGTTAAGAAAAGTTGTTGATGAATATGTTCATGAATGGATGTGCTGTAGTGTTCACTTATAAAGAGTCTGCTTAATTTTTGTTAGTTCTATACAATAAAATTAGTTACATGGTAAAAAAGTTTAAAAAGGCATATAAAACATTCCTTTTTTTCATTGTATTTTTTATATATTACATTGTATTATTCCAGATAAATTTGCATCATGGACACCTCAATGACTGGGAACCAGATTCGAAAAACATTCATTGACTTTTTTATCAACAAAAGCCATAGATATGTGCATTCTTCATCTACTATACCATTGGATGATCCAACTCTGCTCTTTGCCAATGCCGGAATGAATCAATTTAAACCAATTTTTTTGGGATCAGTTGATCCGAATTCTGATATGGCCAATTATTTACGTGTTGTAAATACACAGAAGTGTATCAGAGCTGGAGGAAAGCATAATGATTTGGATGATGTTGGTAAAGATGTTTATCATCACACTTTTTTTGAAATGATGGGAAATTGGTCTTTTGGTGATTATTTTAAAAAAGAAATTTGTGCTTGGGCTTGGGAACTATTAACTGACGTTTTTAAATTACCGGCTGATAGATTATATGTAACATATTTTGGAGGAGATGCCTCTTCAGGTCTTGAACCTGATTTAGAATGTAAAAACATTTGGCTGAACTTGGGCCTTCCAGAATCTCATATTCTGCCAGGAAGTATGAAGGACAATTTTTGGGAAATGGGAGAAACTGGCCCATGCGGGCCATGCTCTGAATTGCATTATGACAGAATAGGTGGACGAAATGCAGCACACCTCGTCAATATAGATGACCCTGATGTGTTAGAAATTTGGAACTTAGTTTTATACAGTTTAATAGAGAATCAGACGGATCCCTAAAACTATTGCCTAAGAAACACATTGATTGCGGATTAGGTCTTGAAAGGCTGGTTTCTGTTATTCAAAACAAAAGGGCCAATTATGATACAGATTTTTTCATGCCTATATTTAAAGCTATTGAAATTGGTACAAAAATTAGGCCATATACTGGAAAGGTCGGTACTGATGATAATGATGGAATTGACATGGCGTATCGCGTACTAGCGGACCATGCGAGAACATTAACTATTGCTTTGTCCGACGGCGGATACCCTGACAATACCGGAAGAGGTTACGTGCTTCGACGAATTTTAAGACGAGCTGTACGCTATGCGTCTGAAAAACTTAATGCAAAACCCGGATTTTTCGCTTCATTAGTTCATACTGTAGTGCAGCTACTGGGTGATGTATTCCCAGAAATAAAAAAAGATCCAGAATCAATTATACAAATTATAAACGAAGAGGAAATTCAATTTTTGAAAACACTTTCTCGTGGGAGGAATTTACTTAACAGAACTATTGAAAAGTTGAGTGGTTCTAACATAATACCAGGCGATGTAGCATGGCGATTATATGATACGTATGGATTTCCTGTTGACTTAACTCATTTAATGTGCGAAGAAAAAGGATTATCGATTGATATGGAAGCATATGAAAAAGCTAAGAAAGAATCTCAGTTAAGTTCTCAAGGTAAAGCTGTTGGTCAAGCAGATTTATTAGCTTTAGATATACATGCGATTAGTCATTTACAAAATAGTGGAGTACCGGTAACCGATGATTCACCTAAATATAGCTACACTCCATCTTCTAATGACAAAGATGCTGTTTATAACTTTGTACCATGTACGGCAACTGTTTTAGCTCTAAAATATAACAAAGAATTTGTCGACGAAGTTACATCTGGTAAAGAATGTGGCTTAATATTAGACCGTACAAGTTTCTACGCGGAACAGGGAGGTCAAATATTCGATGAAGGATATATGGTTAAAACAAACGATGACAGCGTAGAATTTACCGTGAAAAATGTTCAAGTGAAAGGTGGATATGTTTTACACTCTGGTGTAGTTGAAGGAACAATAAAGGTTGGAGATACATTGTCATTACACATTGATACTGAAAGACGTCGACTTGTTATGAACAATCACACAGGTACCCACATCCTTAACAATGTATTAAGAAAAGTTCTTGGAAACGAGTCTGACCAACGGGGATCACTTGTAATGCCTGACCGATTAAGATTTGACTTTACTAATAAAGGTCCTATGACTACCAAGCAAATAAAAGAAACTGAAGATGAAATAAAGAATATTATTGACAAAAATAAAATTGTCTTTGCTAAACACACTAGCCTTAGCGAGGCAAAAAATATTAAAGGTTTAAGAGCTATGTTTGATGAACATTACCCTGATCCAGTTCGTGTTGTTTCCGTTGGTATACCTGTGGAAGAATTAGAAAAAAATCCCGATCATCCATCAGGTTATGAAACATCTGTAGAATTTTGTGGAGGATCGCATCTTCACCAAACTGGACATATAGGAGACTACGTTATAGTTAGCGAAGAAGGAATTGCAAAAGGTATTCGAAGGATTGTTGCTTTAACAGGTCCAGAAGCTGTTAAGGCCTTGAATAAACTTAGCGTTTTAGAAAATGAAGTAAATAATATCACACAATATATTAAAGAACAAGGTGATGGAGTAAATCAAAAAGAAGTAGTAAGAAAAATTGTAGACCTAACAAATGATGTTTCTCATGCACAAATATCATACTGGAAAAAAGAAGAACTTAGAAACATGTTAAAAGGATTGAAGAAACAACTTGATGATAAAGAAAGAGCGTCGAAAGCTATGATAATTACTCAAGTTATTGAAAAAACTAAGGAGATATGCCTAGAAGAAAAGGCCTCCGAAGTTATTGTCACTGAATTAAGAGCTTTAGCCAATACAAAGGCTTTAGATGGTGCTTTAAAACAAGTGAAGCTGACACTCCCGAACACCGCTGCTATGTTCTTTTCGGTAGATGAGGAGACTAACAAAATTTATTGTTTGGCAGCTGTGCCCAAAAATTTAAATGAAAAAGGTTTGTTAGCTTCTGAATGGGTTCAATCAGTTGTAGGTATTATGGGCGGTAAAGGTGGTGGTAAGGCAGAGTCCGCGCAAGCATCAGGAAGCAATTCTAAATGTGTTAAGGAGGCAATTAAAATTGCCAAAGAATTTGCTTTATCGAAATTGTAAGCGTTTTATATTTTTGCACCTAAATTATTTTTCTGTGTTCGTCCTCAATCAGAACTAATATAAATGTAAACGAGACATTTTTCTGTACTTATTTACATATTACAGTAACCCACGTATAACAATCGAGTTACGTTTCAAAAAATTGCCATGTTATTTGAATCCTTGAACAAAAATGGTAAAAATGTACCAAAATTCAAAACATATTATAATTTCATAATTATGATAAAGAACTTATTTTTTTTAAGAAGGAATATCTTTCATATTTAAAAGCTTTATCACGGTAATTGAGAGTACAGGGATTTTAAATTTAAAGGGTAAAAATGGCTTTTAGTAAATTTTATTACATTTCATGTTTTACGATAACTTTGCTAATTCTCGAGTCGTGTTTGAATAAGTTTATAAAAGCACCTTATTATACGAGGAAATTCGCGATACTCGAAACGTGTTAAAGTGAGTCCGTGCTATAGAAGTGCCGTGTTATAAGGGGGTTACCTGTATAAAAATTACGTGGATTTTATAATAAATTATGTTGACTATTTAAGGCGTTTAGTTATTTATTCCTATGAGTATGCATATTGATATGTACAGGGTGGAAAGTTGAGATTATGTTTCAATTTCATATTTCAGTTGTTATGTCGCTTTATATTGTCTTCATTGGATACACATATTTTAAGTTACTTCTACAGAAGACGACATAGTATGATTAATTATTTTTCACTAGTATGTGTAAGTTTTGGGTGAGATATACTGGCGGTAAAATAATAAATCATACATGCCGTCTCACATATTTTTCCATTTCTTTCTGGACCCAATTCTTGGTTCTTCAATTCAATTCAGTTTGAAACTTTGAAGAACTGAATTGAAAATCCAATAACGTTCAATCGATTTTTTTGGATTGATTGAGCAACTGTTTGTAGTAATTAAACAAAATTTTACATTTATGATATTAGTATAATAAATAAATGAAAATGAATCAAATTTAAATTTAGCATAAATAAGTAGCAAGAACTAAGAGGGAGGTCTTCTAAGCTTTAATAATAAAATTTCAACATTTGGCATCAATTTAGTTAGTTTTCAATTCAAATCTACTGTTAGTGATGTCTTTCTCTTTTTTTTGTTAAGAGATTGGCAACTTGGCCTTTCCACTAGGTACAAGGATAGACAAGCAATTAATAATTCCATAGTACAGGTGTGTTATGAAGCAAGAACTGCTGATGTCCTTTTGTAACCTTTACCTTATGTTCTTCGTTCGTGGTTATTCCGATCAGTTCTTCTTGTGTTACATGATCTGTGTTTTTCACTGAAATTGTTCATTGAAATGTTGAACATACCTGAATGGCATTACGTGTAGAACACACATATTAAGTACTGTCTTATAAATGACGCACTCTGATCATTGTCGCGTTTAATCAATCAAGCATATTGGTTAATCTTTTATCATGATCAAAACGACAAATATTAGATTGTCTGTCTGTTGTCTGACTGTTTTCTTACGTATGTATCCATTAAAAGTCAATTTTTCTTTTAAATTTTTATTGAACTTTATAGACGAACTTTTTAAATATAGCGCAAACAAAATATATCTTATACAACTGACATAATACACTAATTTTATCTACATAATATATTGTTTAAACAAATATTCATACAAGTATTTGGTTGGTCTTTTTTTGACAGCACCGATCTCAAAGGTGAATAATGCCATTTGTGAAGATTGGTGCTCATTAAATTAAGAGTGATAATAATTTACATTTTACTATAACTAACAAATATATTTATTCTTGCCCAAACCCTTCGGTTTCTTCTATAGCGTAATTTAGTTTTTCACATAACTGTTCGTAGCTTTTGTAGGGCGGAAGGTCCAGCCTGTTGAAACACGTGTGTGATCGTGGTAGCCAAGTATCTTTTCCAACCTGTAATATTAAATAAATATACAAATAAACTTCCACGTGTTTTCATCAGAGACGTGGTAAATATAGATTAACAATAGTGACTAGATCTATCTATCCACAATAACGCGGCGTATTAGGACCCAAAAGTAGCATAGGTAAGCCTATTGCCATACAATGCGGTAATTTTACCTAGTTAATGTAGAATGATTTTGTACGCACTTGCTCGAAAAACAATAATTCATTGGTACAAAACCAACTGCGACTTGAACTCATGTCCGCTAGATTATAATTATGACGCCCTATCAACTAGGAAAAAATGAAAATAATTGTATAAATTATAATTTACATTTCGGGATTAAACACAGACTTTATTTTTTACAACAATAACCGAAAAAATCGATCGCACTATGGTAATACATAGAGTTGTGTCAGGAAGAGCTAGCTGTTTATGGCCTTTTTGGAAATGTCAAAGGAATTGTAACATCTTAACTCATTACATATAATTATTTTTCCGTGGTAGAGCCACACTGTAGCTAGTTTCTAACTGGTTAAAGCAAGGATCTGGGGATCCCCCAAATAAAACTAATCAAGCATTTAATCCCAGTCCTCAGATGTGACAAGGCATATGTAACTTGAGTTACGATCTTTGTGAATTAATATAGATGTCATGGGAAACGGTAATAATTTAACGTCAGGTGAATTGTGTGCTCGTTTGTAGCCGCTAAAATTATAAAAATACTCTGGTTAATACATATATGATATATTAATATATATCATCATAAGATTATTAAAGCTTTGAAAAGCAATCTTCAAGAATAATTTAAATCAAATAAGCTCATAATATCATTATGATTGAAATTGCTGTAAAATTAATGATATATTTAGTTATTACATGCGCATATATATATATATATATATATATATATATATATATATATATATACATATATATAAAACTTGCCTTTTCTATACAAAATCTTTGCGGTCCATTTGAGCCCATAAGCTCAGCGAACCCTCCTACTGGAACTCGACATGTGCCTGTAACAAACTGAAGTAATCTTGCTCGCTTTTCGTTGTCCATTTGTCGTACAAACTGAAAAGTGTACAAAATATTAAATTAGATAGGAAAATTAATAGTACATAAAAAGTAAACGCTCTACAAGCAACTTTTAAAGATGTTGTACTTTTAAATAAATATCTAATGTAAAAAATAAATATTGGTGGTTCCCATATTTCAACCATCTTCCTCTTCTAGTGTCAGCCAGCAGGTCTGGTGTCTGCACTTGAAATCATTTATTTTCCTAAAGTTTCCATTACATACAGTTTCCATTGCTTTATTATATATATAGTTTATTTCACAAATACAATAAAATTTAAAAATGATCATCTTCAGATTTTTATTCTTATGAAACTCAGAGTAACAAACTAACAACTATATAGTTCACCAGACGGTAAGCATTGAATGGGACCCAATAATACCCACATTCAAAATGTACATTCGCTAGCACCCTGAGTATACCCTGAGATAGAATGCCCATGCTTTCAGCTACTTGGCCTTCCAATTCCCTTTACTGGCATTGTCGTTTTGCTGTTATTACTCGGTAACATTCTGTGAGGGATATTTTCCCACCATCATAATCTAAATGTAGTCCACTGTTCAATATAATACTATACTTATTGATTGAGCCATTGTAAATTTTGTGTCTAAATTAAGTGTGTAAAAAAATTAGTTATAACAAGTAAGTAAGTAGGCCGAAATTCAATGGTTCATGTTTCAGCACTCATTCATACATAATATATTTTGTGTGTACAAACCTGCCAGAACCAAACGACCTGTTTGCTGGTGCGCGTGTAGTGTCGATAAATAGCATTACGCTGCCAATCGTCCACATCCACCTCCTGCATACCGCACAACATCAGCTCCAGCTCGCGCTCGTCGAAGTATTTCAGCCACTCTAGTGGCACCACCTTACAACATATAATATAAATAAAGTTCTAACGATTCAATATATACATACATTGAGATAGATATAGAGATAACAATGGCTATTATGATTTTACTTAGTAGGAGCATCCAAGATAATTGAAGTGTCCTGATCAAATATATTTTCTTTATAGCTAGCTATATTAGCTTATATGATATGATTTCATAAAACTACAGTATACTGGCACTACTTTAAGGATTATGTCCACTGGCACATGGCAAGGTAACAGACAAGTTATTATTTCCTGCCCTTGTAGTTTAGGATTCCATCTCAATAATTGAATTGATTCTTAATATATTTTGAATGTGGTCTTTCGTGGCATTTATCCATAGTAACCTTACATATTTATTGTCGTGCAAAACATGTGCCGGTATGTTAAAGATATTTTTGGCCGATTCATTTGCCCTTTACAGGATCTTCAAAACTACGCAACCAAATGATGGTTGCATAGTTAGTTAGGAAGATAATGAAAAATTCAAATAATCCACAAAGAAATGAACTGCTTCGCTATTCAAGCCTTTCCATGTACCTATTGTACCTGTAAAAGAAGTCTCTTAATCCAGGTTATTTTTTATATAAAAATTGCCAAGTTTCACCACTTTCAATCAATTTAAATCTATTCAGTAGTTTCAGGGCTTAGTGGTTACAAACATACATTTGTAATATTAGTGCCTTGCGATACATAATTTTACATTAGGGGTTAACGTGCTTACATAAACTATTATTTATTATTACATCAAAGTGTGTGAGGAGGGGAAACACAAACGCGCCAAAGATTAAGAATAATATTGTACGCGGATGATGCAGGGGATGTGAGTAAAATATAAATATAAAATTCCTGAATATTAAAATGATAGTTGTTGATTACCTCATTAAATCCATCTAAAAACGCAGAAGTTTGTTCTTCTATACCTCGAGTCATTCGCCATTGCGTGACAAGCTGTAGATATTGTTCTTTGTTCGCCTTTTGAAAAAAAAAAATTAAGTCTTTATTTATTTAACAATATCATTATTTATGTGTCATATTACGATTTCTTATATTTATGCGAATACTACCACCATTTGCGAATGAAACTCACCTCTGTTACTCGTTCCTTGTCACCCGCAGGTTTCAGTTCATGATGTATCACTTGGCCCAATACTTCAAAGTCTACACTGAACCACATCTCCAGTCCACATTCGTCTATATCATTGTCCCGGATCCAAACCAAGGAGTTGTAAAACTCTGGATCTATTGATTCTATATCCTTCATAGTGAGTTTCTTGTTAAGCATTCGTTTGTAGAAAGGCATGGTGAAGCCTGAATAAATAAATCGACCATGGTATAAGGCCATCGCTATGAATCTTCCTATGAACTTAAAGTAAAGCAAATGGTCTGGATTGACGTAGCTGGCGGGATTTATTTGAAGGCTGTAATTGTTTTTGTTGGCATATTCAAAGAGACAGTACATAGGGTTAAGAACTTCGTGAGAGAGCAAAAAGAACCATTCCCGACTAACTCCACCGTAGTCCAAGCCCTCTTCACCACGGAAAATTATGTACAGTCTTCTCCGCAACTCATATGCAGGCAGTCTCATTATCTGAAACAATTAATAATCATTTATGATATAAAACTTTTAACTCGACAACTTCTTGTAGTAAATAGAATTATTGTTATAGACGAAAATATACTAAAAATAACATTAACTAGAAATACAGTAAGGTAGAGGTTGATCCAATGCACCAGACAGAAAAAAATTACATTTTAGGTAAAAAGGTAAAACAATGACTCACAAAAAAAAATTAATTATTACGTACAAATAACTGAATGAACTTTCTTTATTCATTAGCTATTCAAGAAGGTAAAGTTTTTATCAAAAAACGACTAGGTTTACGACTGTCAAAAAAGCAGGCTAGGTAATGCTGTATATTGACTTACTACGCACGTGTGTAAATTTAGTTAAGGAATTATACAAACAATTGTTTTAGGGTCGTAAATGAGATGATTTCAATAAGTACTTCATTACAGAATTTTTAATTCTTGTTCTAAATGTGACCCGTGTCTTCCTGTATCAAACCCGAAGTCATATTCTTACTTCTGTTTTGATCACTGTTTTGATCACATTGTCAGACTATGTTGAATTTCTTGTGCTGGTCCTCTGAATTCGGCTCTTGCTCGATATTGACAGAGGGTAATTAGACCAGACCCTTCATTTGGCCCCAAAGGTAGACATCGCAAGGTGTAAGATTGGGGGACCTTGCTGGCCCAGGAATTGGTTTTATTGAATTATATTGGTCTCTCGCCAAAGCTGTCCAAGGGAATTTCGGTCAGCCAACTCTTCCATCTCTATACAAAGGAGACGACACGCTGGTCAATGAAGCAGGAAAAAGCTGATTTCTTAGGCTCTCCTTTTGCGTCCAACTCAACTCTAGAAGACAGGGGGCACTCACTGCCAACCATCTTACAGTGTGAGAGTTCCATGCCAGATATACAATTTCTGTAGACGTCAGTGTTCAAAGTACTTCTATCCCTGGACATCCACGAGTCGTCCGGGCTTGAAAGGGTCCCTCCAATTGTGCTGAGGACGTGTGCTCCAGAGTTTCGCACCGGTTCTTTTACGTCTTTTTCGGTACTCCTACTCTTCGTCATTCCCAACTGTTGGAAGACTTCTTTGGAACACCCAATAACTAAAAAAAGGTCGACTCAGATCCGTCCAACTAAAGGCCAGTAGTACCATTGCGTCCTTGTTCTCGAAAATAATGGAATTCATTGTAAAATATCAGTTCATTTTATTTATTTACTTTGTTTTGTTTGATTTACACTTGTATTACTTTTTTTACTAATTCACAATTTTTTACCTTTACAGGGGTATACAAAACTAGTATCTTAAACAATATTATATCCATGACATTAATATTTAAAAAAGAATAAAAATTTTACTTTGATGGAATTTTTAAAATTATATATAGAAGATAAAAATAAGAAACATTGCAACAGGTTAGAAAATGTGAATAATAACTAGACATTACCCAGTGCTCTATATTTTTTCTTAAACATACTCACTACGTCATTAAAAATATCAGTATTGCTATTTTGTTCAAATCATTATATGTACGCATAGATACTAGGATTAAGTGGAGAAAAACTTACCTAAATTAATCCTGCAAAATGATATATATAACGTATTACGAAAAGGGGAACAGGGGCGGATTACACGGAATAGTTAAATTAATCTGCTTTAGTAGATTCAGAGCTGCAACATTTCCATCTTGTGTAATGTGAGCTTATTTTAAAAACATCATCTAGTGTGATAATTAGTACGATATGAAATCGCTAGTTGTATAAACAAGAAAACGGGTAAAAAATAAATTGAATTCATTCTATCCTTTGTATATGGATACATAATAGATACACAAGTAGGATTCCATGCTGCTAAAAAACGGCCGGTTTCGAACGCGACGTTACGTCCCGAAAAAACTCTCACTTTGGTATGCGCCGATCAGGAAAACGTAACATGTAATGTCTTAGTGTTGCGGTGTTGCCGTTGCAAAGTCCAACGAACAGAATGTCTGTATATTCTTCAATACTGTATATAGTCATTCTAAGGCAGTTCAATTATATAAAACGGAGTTAGAATACAACGATAGGTCTATACCCAAAAGATAGTTGAAACTGACTGACTCAGACGATAGAAAGTTCGACAGGCAAATGTCCTCTTCAATAATATCCCTTACAACCCCTTTTATAATTGCTAAGTCCCAATGCAAGGTGGTGTCATGAAAGAAACAAAAACTGCGCACGTGCGCGGTAAGCCAATTTAGAATCTACCTATAAATAGGTTAAGTAAGCCTGGTCGTGTTTTGGACAACTTTACCATTTTTAATAGCTAATGAACAAAGGAAGTTAATTCAGTAATTTGTATGCAACATTACATATATTTTTTAAGAGTCTTCATTTACCTATGATGTGATTTTTTTCTCACAATAATGTACGGTTTTGTACCTTGAAAATAGAGGCATTTTCTAGCTTAATTTGGTTTTTAATGAGTGTGAGAGAATCCCGTATAATTAACTACTAGGGTACATTTTAACATGAAAATCGGTTTATATTTGAAATTCTTAAATCTTGAATAACTCAGAAATAACAAGTTTCAAACAATACATCATAACCACCATAATCAATTACAACAAATTTGCTCTACTTTAACCCCTTGCAAGGAATATATCGTATTTCCTGTTAGCCTGTATATAATCTGATATTAATAAAAACATAGAAGTAAAAGAATTTACCTGGTGATAGGAATCTTCGAAGAGCGTCTGTCTCGACAGGGTTATTTTGATATGGCTGGGCAGAGCATTGCTCTGGCACAGGTATCTGAATTGGCTGAGTTTCCATCGGAACGATCTTTCATAGGCTCGTGGTACTCCATAAGCACCCTGGGGACCCTTAGGTGCACCAGGCCGCGGGTCTTGGAATGTTGTGGTGCGCGTATTGTGATCCACAAAGTAACGCGTACCTTCCTCTGTGAACCTTATCTCCCAGCCTGGAGGGAGTGCTTCTTCTAGTGCTGACACTTCTTGACCCTGTAAGGACAAATATTTGCATGGGTAAAGATTTAAATTAATTTTAGATACTTCAATGATGTACACACTTGAGCAAAAACGACTTAGGGTCATGCACGAGGTTGAATGTCTTTAAATAAATAACCGAGACAATTATGATAATCTTTTTGAATTATTAAAGCTGTATATATATCTATATATATATATATATATATATATATATATATATATATATATATATCTGTATATATGTAAGGCTTCTAAATAATGTAAACAATTTTCATCTTTTCCAAGAATAAGACTCAAAATCATGTTGTTATTGCTAATCACCATTTTAGCACCTGTTTAATATAGTGCTGTTTAGAGGTTGCCTTGCCCTATAAATAGTCATTTACCTGACCTATCCATAACCGTTCTTGGTGAAACGTCAACCTATTCCCTTATTCCTTATTATTAAACACAAACATTGCCTAAAAATGGACACATTTACAGAAGAAGTGGCTAAAGCGGTTGCCCTATCGGACCAAGGCCAGAGTTAGCGAGACGTGGCTCGAGTGTAAAACATGAGCCAGTCTGATGTGTCTAGAGTTTACCGGCGACTGCGGATCCGGCTGAAGTCTTACTGTCTGTAATTTCTTTAGAGTAATTATTTCTTTATTTTAGAGGTTATGACGTATTTTGTATAAATATTTAAAAATATAAATATTTTTATAATTATTAACGGGGAAATTATTAATATGAATGCCGCCATCTCACTTTGAAGCTAAAATCTTCACCTTTAATGTACTATAACCAATAAATAAATCTGAGTAACAGATTTTTACGAGAATATTTTGAACGCAAGCCTACTGCGTGTGTCGTTGTTTTTGTTCACGAGCGTAACTTAACCGGTATTGGTTGCAATTGATAACTTTGTTTGTTGTAGTAACATTGTCTCACCTGCGTTCGTGGGTCCTCCCACTGCGTGGTGCGGTTCTTGTGGTTGACGTAGTATACACGCCCATCAGGCTGCACACGGCGCTCCCAGCCGGCGGGCAATGCGCCTAGTGCGTCCTCCGCACTGCTTGCACCAGCAGCCGCACTGCTCGCACCCGCAATCGCCACACCACTTGCGCTAGGTGCGTTGCTCCCAATCGCTGGCCCTGCGTTGGGACCTCCGTTACCACTACTGCCACCTATATAACAAAAACATTTCAAAATTGAATATAAATAATAACAATGGACTCGGTACATCAAAAAACTTAATCCGGTTAATATTTAAATGCTTATGACACGATAAGATAAGAGACCTACATATCATTATTAAAGAGTTCACGACGCAAATGCGTTGTTAACACCGAGGTGGAATGACTCACTTTTAGTTTTAAGGTCTCTGGTGTCTATAAAACTATCTGTACTCTGGTGTAAATAAAATAAAACAGCATTATACTGCTTCATAGGTTGATAATTCTCCGGTCTAGCCAAACACTAATAAGTTGTAGGCTGTGCACAGTTAAATCCAGTATCCGCAGAGGTAAGTCCATCGTTATGGTTTTTTTCCGAATATACATCCAGCCATTCGGATCCAGAGTTATCTCATGATGAGCAAACACAAAAGCACTCACTCAACACCTTAACTAAACCGATAATATGCCTACGATAGGGTCGCGACGAAGGAATTGAATGTAGACCCTGTAACTATGGTAGACACACTACAGATATTTCTAAATGAGCCGTTTGAACCGGGAGAAGGACTGAGTTCGGAAATACCGAAGGCGAATGTACGATAGATGCCAAAAAAATTGGTCGTTGACAACGCGGGTTGGTCTTTCTTGGATATGGTCTGATGTGCCACTTACCCACAGATGAGAATAGTATGTGAAATCATGTAAGGCCGAACTTGCACCTTGTAAAGTTGCAAGATGTGCCGACAGCGGAGACCATATTGACGGCGATCACTAAACTTCTCTGTGTTATGCTTCTCTCGGTACCACAGAAGATTTCAGTTAATAATGGACTCCATTATTTTAGAGAACAAGAAGGCAATAGCTCTGTTATTAGACAAATCTGAGCAGTTTTCTTTTTTTGGGCACGGGAAAACACGCATAAAAAGGGTTTCAACTCCGGAGCACACCTAGTTAGCACAATTGGGGGAATTCCAACGGACGCAGCCAACCTGTGGACTGTGGATCCTAGAAAAGAAATGCTTTCTACCGAATGTTCCGGCATAGAGTTCTGTTGCCCCTGTCATTCCGAGTCGAATTGACCGCAAATAGAGTGATAAAAGATCAGCTTTCTCCTTATCGACATGGACCAGCGACTCATTCTCCCTGCGCAGAGATGAGGACGATAGCTAACAAACGGCTCACTACCAACTAATTTAAAAAACTTTATAAGACATCTGTCTTATAAACTTTGTAAATCTTTGTCATGAAATTTACAGGCGGCGGTGTCATCGAATTTACTGAACTGCATTATCGTGGGATAAAATAACTTTACGTATGGGTTTCGCTTTCCGCATAATAATAGTTACATTTTGCAGACGGTATGTTTTTAATTATTGAACAGATTGTTTTTATATTTAACCTGATAGAAAACCGCATTATTAAAATTTATTAGTGTAGCGGTAGTCTATGAGAAACACAATTAACTACCATTAATCGACGATATATATATATATATAGATATATATATATTTATTTCTTTTGTTATTATTGTTATATATATAAAGAAATAGAACATGGGGTATATACCAGCCGGCGCTTCGTCAGTATCAGGTTGGTGTGGCGGATGCGGAGGTTGCGGAGCAGGGTAGAGGAAACGTTGGTTGCCCTGCGCGACGACGTGGCGCCGCTCGCCGCGCCAATGCTGGAAGCGCGCCAAGCGCTCCGTGTCCGGCCGTTGCCACGTTGTGGTCCGTGTGTTGTGGTCCACGTAGTACACGCGCCCCCGCGCATCGCGTCTCACCTCCCAGCCGGGCGGCAGCGGCTGCGGCCGCTCCCACGAGGTGGAACGCGTATTGTGGTCCACATAGTAACTGTTCAGGAATAATTAATGATGATGATGTCCATATGATCTGATTGTCATGACTAGGACTCTTCTGCTTGATACTGAAGGACATCAATTGCGTAGATTATATTATACTGGAGTATATAGCGCAAATACGGAAACAACCACCCACTACCACGTCTCCTACCCTACTCCGATGTAATGTATGTGCAATAACATAAGAGGAAGGTGTGTCAGTGACATGGGACAAACATATGTCGACTCGACAACCAACAATGTGTGTTGCACAAATACTCTTCCTTGGTGTGATTAGTAGCCTGGAAAAGAGTGAATATAAAAATGCATTAAAACATAATAACCTCCAAGTCTCTTGTTTTCTTATTAACAATATATCGGTAAATACAGACAAGAAGATTGTGGGCAATCTTTATCTAAACTGATAGTGGCACATAATGTAAACACTATTACCACAATACTACCCATATTCAAAACAACAAAATAAATATTTTGAATAGCATAGCCTTTAAGTATATATATATATATATATATATAACACATCTATTCCATTTTATAGTGTCGCGAATACATCTTTTTTGATGGCTGTATAAGCCGTGAGCGGCATCCCTTACCGCAGGACTGACAGGGAAAGGTAGTGGGTAGTAGCAAGTGGGTTTATGTTTAATATTTTGGCGTCTCCTGTTTCACCTGTCAGCCAGTACACCGAACCAGTTTTCATCACAGACTTTGCGACCGTCCATAAGGCGTTTTCTCCAAACTGAGCGATTTTCAGCAAATCCCTCCCATTCTTAGTGATCGATTTTAAATGCCAATCCAGCCATATCCTGCTTGGCACTGTCCTTAAAACGCAGCATTGGTCTCCCAACGTTTCTTTTGGCGTCTGCTATTGCACCAAGCAATACACGGCGTGGTAGTCTCGGAGGGTCCATGCAATGCACATGCTCTAGCCACCGCAACCGGCTCTGTTTAAGAAAAGCGGTGAGACTAGGCAGCTGTGCCAACTCAAGCACCTTCTCATTCGTTACTCTGTCCTCCTTATGTGCAAGATGTTTCGTACACAGCGCATATAAAAAGTGTTAAGTCGACGTTCTTGCTTTGCATCGACGACATCCATTTTCTGCTTTTTTCTGCTGGTTTCTGCTCCTTACAAGAGTATGCGTTAATCCGAGTGTCAGCTGTTTTTGATTTTGTGTGTCATTGCTGTCATTGCTTTTTTAGTAGAAAAAACGTTTTAAAAATATGTTTTTTTTAATCAGGATCATTTTTTTTCCGGCACAATCAAAGGTGTCATTAGTACTATCGTCTGTCTTCGTTTTCGAAAGCGGTCTCCTAATACCCAGTATATATATATATATATATATATATATATGTATATATATTATACTCATCACATTTCAACAATTCTAGGAAGAATAACCTACCGTCGTCCATAAACATCGTATCGCATTTCCCATCCCGGTGGCAGTGGTTCTTCAGTAGCGTTTGCAGATACACCAGGTGTGGTGCTGGTGGCTGGCGTAACGTGTGAGTTATTTGCCGTATGTGTGGCAGCATTCTGAGAGTTATTTTCAGCTGAACCGTGTTCAACGTGCGAAGGGCCCGCCCCGCCTTCTGCGGCTAAGGAACCGTTTGCTGCACCGTTGCTATGCGGAGGAGGCCCCGGAGGTGGCTGAAATGAAAATTCTTGGCTCTGAGAATATTTATTGTGTTATTAATGTTATCTTAGCTATATTATGTCTGTCAGGCCTTAAACAAATCACCATTTCTTCAAATATTTTATTTTAAAATACCCCAAAATAGAGCATACTTCATTGAGCTGAACGCTGAACGCCTATCACCTATGATAGACATTCTAGATTGCTCTAAAAACATTTCTGTTCTAGAACATACAAAAACAAGGTATTTTTTTTAATAGAAAATAACTATGATATTGTTTGTTTTTATTTTGTGACAGGACAAAATAATAAATTCAATTAGTATCGTACCGGTGTCACTGGCGCGCTAGGGCGGCGCGAAAAGAAAATTTGATGAGTATGGGTTAGAAAGATAGTCTAGTTTTCTTCACCGATTTTATGATAATAGGTTGTGGAAAAAGTATTCCATTATTTTTGCTGTTAAAGATGCATCTCGCACAGATATGCAGGTAAGGTAAGATGAAATTAAATCAACCAATTTCTTAAACGGATGGTGACTGGGAATGAGTAAAAGCCACATACGTCACCATCATGCGAAAACGATCGTGGTCAAGGCGCGGTGTATCAACTCAAATTTATTTTATTCAATATTAAAATTACAGAATATATTTATCAAATAAAAAAAAAGTAAATATAGTATGTAGTTAGCTATTACGGAAAATATAGTATATTAATAAAAAAAAAAAAAAGAAAACTTACTCGAAGATTTTGCGTTCTCAACATGGATCGCAATGTTTCTGAATTATTTCGTAATCGAATTCTGGCACGGACCCCATCATTTAATGGACTGCGAGAGTTAGTAGCCTCTCCAAGCATTTCATGTGATTGACTCAAAATTGTTTGATCAATTCTTAATCCATCAAGAAGTAAAATTAAATCAGCAGTTTTTACTTCCATAGTAGTGTTTCCCACAGTACTGTCTTGAGATACAGTCTTCATCAAATCTGTATAAAATTTAATAAATGTATAATTTACACATAAGTTTTTTTTATTGTATCAACATATTTTCTATGTACTTATATTAATATGAAAGAAGATAGTTATTTTACAACAGACAAAATAGCACAAAGAAACGGGACAGAAGATGGCATAATTAAAAAACACTTAATAAGTATCATTATGTCATAAGTTGTTCCCTCTTGTTGAACAAACAAGAAAATTTAGTTATTTACAAATGTATGGATATATAAATAAAATATATAACAAAACGTTAAACATACCTAAAGACAGTTCCACATTCTCACATTTTCCATTAAAATAATATAAGACTTTTAAAAGATTAAATTTTTTCTCCCCAATAATATGATCTTTTCTAAAACTATGGTGGTCTGCCAGTCGGAACATGAGATGTGATAGCGGTGTAACCAGCACTGTAAATTCTTCCTTCCATTTTGGATGTAAAGTGTTTTTAATAACTTCTGTTTTCCTTAAAATCTTACCATCTATTATCACTTGCAAATATGGATTTGGTTTAAACAGTCCAGAGTTTCTAATAGTTGCTGATTCAACTGAAAATATTAACACATTATAGTTAAAGCTTCTCTTTTTAGGTTTTCAGTTGTACTGGTTACATAAAAAAGGCAATGCTTTTATAAGTAAACACTTAACACATTTAATTTTATATGGCATATGTGAAAAAGGTATTTAGAAATCAGATAGATATATTTTTTATCATTTATGCTTATTGACACAGTTAAGTTAAGATATATTTATTACAGATGTTTTTCTGTAATAACTTTACTGATACTAAAATTAAAACTATAAAATTGAAAGTTTTATAATACATCTAAATGAGGTTTGAGACTGGAATTCCTCCAGGTAGCACAATGCTTTTCTCATTAACTATACAAACTTATTGAAAACTGTTGTTATGGTTTTTTTTATTACATTCAGGGTAATAAACAAGCATACAGTTCTCCTGATGGTCATTCCTTTGGCCCGTGACATCTACATTCATCCTTGACAAGGAATCATAATGCAGATGCATTGTTACCCTTGACAACTGACATTAAAAGCCTCATGAGTAGTAAAAAAGGTCCCAGGATCCATACACCCACCATACGAAACACAGCAGCAGTATGCTGCTATTTTATGCTGTTATTCTGTGAGGGTGTGGTCCTATCCCGGTCAAGCTGACCCAGTCATTCTGCAGCTAGAAACAAACTGCAGTGTAGCTCTACCACTGTGAAACCTAAATTGGATTGTACCCATGTATTTTAGTTTTATGAATCCTGACATTTGTGCCCAATATTTAGGCATTACCTGACCCTATTTCATTTTTATACTTATTAAATACCAGGTGAAAAATGGATAGTGCTACCTACCTTTATTTCCCCTGACATAGATAAATAATAAAGCAGAGAGCAGCAATACCAATAGTACTAATTCTTAAAAATAATTAGAAATATATAAAAAATTTAGAATAGGTTAAAATGTAAAATCAATACAAGATTGGAATGAGTATATTAACCTAAGTTTTGGGGAAGTAAGTAAAATGGGGTAATAACAAGTAGTAAGACCTGCTGAAATCCATACTGGTAATCATATTTTCATCCCAGAATTAAAGAAATTATTACTGCACTTTGAATACATTCATAACAAATTAATATTTTGAATAATCATATCATATTTTCACACCGGGAAATCATATATATCACACAGCATTCTAAAGGATTCCTAGTTGTGCAGTTATAAAATAAATCAAAACTTATTTGCAATAATATATACTAAAAATAAATCATAAAAATCCACAAAATAATAAGTTAATAATTCTTACCAGTTAAACTCAGTTGGTGATATGTAGAGAGTGAAATAGGTGCAGTTAAAGGTGGTATTGTATCTGACATCTTGGTATTTTCAATACATACTTATTTTTTATAATTTAAATGATGCACAACAGCATCATGAATGGCATCTATAAACAATTTATTGTTATAAAATATAAAATATTAACTTAAAAGTTTAAGTTGGTAAGTAAGTGATGGTTGGTTGGTTGGTATTGAAAGTTTTATTATGTTGTGTGTTCAGCTACTATTTTTATATGTATAATAATCATTTAGTAATATGTAATATATGCTGCCAAAAATTAACAATTCCAATAACTTTAATTAGACCAAGGCAATACAGTTTATCTCTCAGTTTACTAAACATTGTCAATAGTAACATTAATTGGCTTTATACACTGCAAGTTGTGGTGCCATGTCCTAACTGTTTGGCAAAAGAATAAAACCGTAAATAATAATTTAAACAGTACATTTATAATGTATTCAATCGAAAATACTGCCAAAGTACTAAAAGCATTAAAAATAATATTTGTAATGGTGTTAAATACGTAAAACAAAATGTCAATAATAGTTTTCCTTATTACATGGCTCCTTCAGATAAGAAATGATAAAAATAAGCCGGTTACGTGTAAAGTCAATTAAGGTTCTAGAAAAATAAATAATATTCTGAGGAAAACATACATATTTTTTGTGGTTAAAGTTATTCATAGATATAAACTTTTCTGACACTAAGAACTTTTCGATAAGTAAAAAGTATTTAATACTGCGACAAGAATCTTTACATCTATGTATTTCTCAGAGAAAGTATTAATTAAACAGTTATCCAAAAAAATGTAATTCTTACGATTAAGTCTTTATCTTGCCTCTTATCTCACTAAAGTCTGAAAGGAAATAGACAAGAAACAATCATGACTTCTGATTACTTATACAATTTAGCACTCGATCACTACTACAAATAAAATGACAATGTTTTCACTTTTGAACAATTATTTACAAAACTGCGATGTGATGTGGTAAACAAAAATAATTCTGAAAATAATTAGTCACAAGTTAGTCATTACCACAGATCGCTTTATAATATCGCAATCCAAAATCATAGAATAAATCAAGAACAGACTATTGACAACAGAAATAACAGACGTCATATTTTAGTGCTGTTCTAATTTCATACTTAATTTTTTTGGTACTAGTTAAGTAAGCAAAGACATTTTTAAATACATGGTTGTATTGTTACATTCTCTTGGGTATTACATTACATTACAAAATTAATTAAAACATAATTTATCTGACTTTAGATGACCACTTATGATTATGACACCTAGTTTTATCTTTGAAAAAATTAAGGCGAAGGTGCGGCCCACCAGGATTATAATGGAATGCTTTATTACTATTGATTGGGTCTGCGAATTTTCTCACGGACCAGGTAAAACACAGTAGCTATATGCGGCTATTTTATCCAGAGTCAGAATATTCTAAGAGGGCGTGGTCCTTCCCTCGTCAATCCGATCCAATGGTGCTACAGTTAGTTTCTAGCGGCAATGTGATTCTAACGTTAAATTTAAAAAAAAAATTAGTAATAAAAGAGAGTAATAAGTAGTTTCCCTATTTTGTTTGCTCAATTGGTCGATAACTCCCGGAAACCTAAAAAAATAACTGCTGAAATTCATACAATAACAGACCTATTGTTATCGTCTTCTTGTTCCCCAAATTAATAGTTTTCTTAATTTACATTCAACTTCTGAGGAACTTAAAGGATCACCAGCTAATTACTGTACTGTGTGTAGGTTTCTATCGGGATCCCTCAGATGGTGATCTTCTAGTCTACCTTATACATAAGTTGAGATCAAGGTACATAGTGAAGGCCTTCGATCGGGTTTGGCACAAAGCGCTTCATACGAAGCTTTTATCCTACGAGCTTCCAAAGAAAATCATTTGACAGCAAATCCCTGAATTTCAATTTCCTGGAACGCGACCACGTTCCACAAAATTGTGTGCCACCCACCCTGTGTCTTTTGCATATCAATTATATGTTGCAAATTAAATTATTAAATACATTCATTGCTATGTACTGATGATGTCTTATACACCAGTCTAGCCAACATTTCTCGGGAACGCATCAATGAGTGCCAGTAAATTTAGAAAATTGAAATCGAACTCTTTTCAAAACGAGTCTTAATATGGGAGCAACTAATCCACATAAAAGACGCCCTTTCTCATACCTCCACAATTGAGAATAATTTGCCTTGCTAGTAGTAGTAGCTACGGCTAGTATTGGAATTATGGAAACGACTGATATGTGATATGATTACCTGGGAAAAGAGGTCAAATTCACCACAAAAATACTTGGTGTGGTTAGTAGACCAAGATATTATTTCACCATTTGCAATTCTACAATGCGCAGGTTCGTCCTCAAAAATATAATAAAGCTGATAATACATGTCGTTCAATCAGCCAAATATGTTGAAAACATCATAATAACTGTATTTGTAAGAAGAGTGATTTTGGTATAAATATTATGAGTTCATTAACAAGCCTATTGTGGGTTGCAGATCGTTATTATTTTTATTGACAATATTTTAGAGGTTTACGTTTAAATACTGGAGCCTTGATGTCTTCATTGATTATTTCTAAATTAATAATTTTGGCTTAAATTTTATGTAGTTAATTTATAAACAAAGTTTTATCTATTTGGCTGATTGCTTAATAGCCACTGTCACAATAAAAAAAATGAGAAATTTTGTTTGTAGTGGTTTTCATTTCAAGAAATAAGTAGTAGTGATTTGATATCGAAAATAGATTAATAGCGAACAAAAGTTGTCATTTTTTTTGCGGTGTAAACATAACAGCTGTTAAGTTTATAGATATTACAACAGTGTTAATAAATATTCAGCAACGACAACATAAAATTGTATGTTCATTTTAAATTATATATTTACAATGGGAAATTTTTATGCCCTATAAAAACGTAAAAATATATTAGAATACATATTCAGCACGTAATTTTAAAAATGATTTATTATTTGCACTGTGTTTACAATTTTCAAAAGTCCTTGTATTACGAGTGAAATTGTCTTTGGAAGCAAATTTTTTGATGATCAATTTTAAAATACACATACGGAAATTAACATGGAGCTTTATATGGGATTAAATTAACTATATCGCCTAATCTTTAACATCCTTTATTGGTCTTTATAGATTATACAATAATGAGTCCAGTGGAGAGTGTGCCTGTTGCAGTGTTAAATTGTATTGATGATTATGTTGAACTCTTGTATGATGATATACCTGAAAAAATTAAAGGATCTGCACTTATTCTGCAACTTGCAAGAAACCCTGATAATTTAATTGAATTGGCTCGAAATGGTACATACATTTGTTTTTATTCTTGTCTCTTCATAATACTTTTTAGTACTATAAAACAATTTATTTCTTACATTTTATCATTTCAGAGGCTTTACTGAGTGCTCTCTCTAGGGTTTTAAGAGAAGAATGGAAGCGAAGTATTGAACTAAGTACCAATATTGTTTATACATTTTTCTGCTTCTCTACTTATATTGAATTTCACTCAGTCATAATTCAATATAAAATAGGTTCTTTGTGTATGGATGTTATAGATTATGAACTTAAAAGATATGATCAGTGGAAAGAAAGAGTTGAAGGGAAGAAACAACTCCTAACTCCTGACAAGGTGAGTACACAATTATTGTTTGTTGCACAGTACTTCCATAAAAGAAAGGTTTTAAGGAAAATAGCTTTTGGAGTAATCATAGGCATTCCAAAAATCCATCTATAGGGCAGTCTATACTAAATGGATCAATTGCCTATGTAAATCTATAGGATGCACACTTCTAAATCAAATGATAATTATGAAATCATGATTAATATATGTATTGTTTTAAAATAAATAATAAAGGTAGAGCACAAATTTCTTTAATTTTAACAATTGGTAAAGTGGATTGAAAAAGTAATCTTAGGGGCCCTATAAATTGTTATTCTCAAATGGCAATTTGAATAATTAAAGTAGGAAATTATGGTTATTCAAAATACATTTATTGTTTTATTGGAAAATTACAAAAAATATAAATTACTTTTATCAAAAAACTTTATTTAATAAATATTGTACTAGTTGAAAGACCACACTTGGAAGGCTAGATATTTATGCTACATGTAAGCTAATGATGTACTTGAAGGAGTCCAGAACCAAGTAATTTATATAGGCAATATTTGTATTCCTGCCCACTATATAGATATAACTTACTGCTATGGATTTTGAACTGAAAAAGTGATAGTCCCGGTTTGTGCTGGATAATATATATATAGTTCATACCGGAAGTGGAACTGTATTTATAACCAGAATTATACCGAACCATTAAGTGCCAAAAAAATATTATAGATAGGTAGTGGGCTAATCTTGATCATGAAGTAGAAAGATTGCCGCAGTTTAACAGAAACCTAAATACAATTGAGCACATACAGAACTTTGTTAAGCAAAGTTTGTGACAAGAATATCAAGCAGTTAGAGAATAGTAATACGACTTGGGACTTTCAAGGCCGGCGGCGCATCTACGACACTTCTGCTGCTGTGGATGTTTGAGGGCAGTAGCGATCCCTTACCACTAGGTGAGCTGCTTGCTCGTTTGCCACTTATTCTATAAAAGAAACCATGTGCTCAGCGATGAACGAAAACATGCTGCATAAGAAATAATAATAAAATAATATTTCAAAGACAATATGAAGTCCGCCAATCCACAGTGGAGCCGCGTCGTGGACAATACTCTATGCCCAGCTGTGTCATCTTTAAGTGCCTTTTTATACCATTTTAAATTCTGCCTTCCTAGATTCAAGGTTCTTAAATTGAGAATGGAAGTAAATGTATTCTACTTAAATAAACTCTTAATAATATTTTAAATTTTGCGTAAAAATAAAGATGGCGACAATTTTTAACTTTATATAAAGTCCTTTTCTAACATTTTTTACAGAATGAACTACCGAAAAGTAGAATACCTGAACCCAAACGTCGCCCAAAATCTGGTACTTGGGCCGTTGCAGATGTGAATTTACAAAAATCACGCTCATTAGTCTCTAGTTACCATGAAGACTTATGCAACGCTTCTGATGAATATCTGTCTAAAAATGACGAAGAACAAATGAAACGGAAATTAAAGACATTGTCTAAGAGACAGGAACAACTTCTAAGGGTAGCTTTTTATATGTTACTAAATATTGCTGATAATATTAAAGTGGAAGAGAAAATGCATAAGAAGGATATTGTCGGATTACTCATTGGCGCAATGGAGAGACATTCAAACATCGATCTTCTAATTCTCATTGTTTCATTCCTACAAAAGTTGTCTATTTTTGTGGAAAACAAAAACTCGATGGCTTCAAAAGCAATTGTTGAGAAACTGGCTCCCCTTCTGGATTCCCCCAACGCCGATTTAGTCAATGTTACTTTAAAGCTTCTATTTAATTTAACATTTGATACAAAACTGCGAAACAAAATGATAAAGATTAACCTGCTACCTAAATTTATACAATTTACAAGTAAGTATAATGAACAATATTAAATTTTGTTTAAGAGACCCGGACGATTCCACCGCGCATGTTATATAGATAAACGCTGCTACACGGCGAGCCAGGCTACGTGAGGTCAAAGATAGTAATTGAGTTTGAGGCAAACCATTAAGATTCGCATCGTTCGTAAATTATTATCAGAGAAATTTCATTGCATGTATGTTATGTTCTAACCAAACATATAGCACCATACAGTAGCAACTAAACGTACCATAACAAGTATTGGAATAATATTAGCCTTGTTGTCTATAATATATATATATATTAAAGTAAAATTTAAAATATAAAATTAAAGTTATAATATTGAGTATGATATTAAAATTTTTTTTATTATTTGGTAACTATTCAAGAACGTGAACATAATAAAATTAATTGTACATGTTTAAATAGATATATTTATAAAAAGACAAGATATTGAATTACATCACAGTATCAGTAGTACGTGACTGCTTCACATGGACCCCTTTGCTTATTTATATTTCATGTAAATAATGGTAGAAAGTAATATATTCAAGAATAAAATAATACAAGAAATCAAATTGTGATAATCGCAGTATATTTGCTTAACAATTTTAAATTTAAATTTGATTAGTGTTACGAAAAAATTGTGCGTAAATTGATACGGGGTTAAGTTGGACGGACCCGGCTGGATTTAACGCATTTGCTGCTGCTATTTACAGTGGCGGGCATATAGTTAAAGGCACCTGTTTAGCTGCACACAACATAGTTGATAGTATTATCAATGGTGAAGATAAGAATTAATTGTACTTTAACTACTATTCGACGCCATATTATTGAAATATAATATAATAATAAAAAGACAATAAAGAGTTGTATTTAGCAATAGTTACACCTTAATCGTTTTTTAAATAAATCCAATTTTTTGAATATGCTTGCTGATGGTCACTTAATTAAAGACGAACTGTCTTAATTTAAAATTTAAAAAACTCATTTTCCCGGTTATTTACAAGGAAGATCATTTTGAATGTTTATTGACAAAGGTTGGTCATATAGGAAAATTGCGAATCACTTGCGATGCTCTGAAAGTATCCTAATGAATGCCCTCAAGCATTTCAAAATGTGTAACACAACAGAAAATGTATCTAGGAAATCGTGACCGATCGTAAAGTAAGACTTGAGAATGATATTGTTAGCCAAAAAAGAACCGTTCAAAGTATCAGAGCTTATTCGTTTGGTAGTATTTAGTGCTCCTGTGTCAGCGAGAAAAATAAGAAAGCGATTATGTGAGGCAAACTTATTTGGAAGAATATCTCGTAAGGTTCTTTAAAAGAAAGCAAATATTAAAGCTAGATTAGAGTTTGCAAAAAAGTGGAAAGATGTACTAAATAAATATAAATAAAACAAAAATGAATGTGATTAATTCCGACGCAAAACAATAAGTCAGATTATGTTAGGAGGACTAACAAAGAAATAGATCCAGAGTATACGAAGAAAACAGTCAAACATGAAAGAGGTAATATCAAAGTTTGGGGTTGTTTTTCGGACATGGTGTCAGACCTGTTAGGCAAATTATAGCCAATCAGGATAAATTCCAGTACAAGAATATTTTAGAGTCAAGTACCTATGTTACTCTACTGTTACAGAGGAAACTTTGACGTTAGTTTGGACTTTCTAACAAAACAGTGATCGGACTACGGAGCCAATCAATAATGGTTTTAGATTGGGTCCCGTAAAGTCCTGACGTCGACCCTATTGAAAATTTGTGGTAACATGTGAAGAAAATCATGGTCACAAAACATAACGGTCATCAACTTAATATGCCCTTTAAAGAAACATGGGAGCAAATTCTTAAATCAATTTGCAACAAATTAATCTCTTCAATGGCAAATCGACATAATACGGGCTATTATTGTTGCTAAAGGACATGCGACAAAATATCGATATCTGGACATAATGTCTTCAAAAACGTCTACAATTAACAATTGTGGCGAATTTATTTTTCATGTTCTCAAAACCAAAAGCACAAAAAATCTGCAATGGAGTGATTAGTGGAAAAGTATCTTCCATAGCTCTTATCAAAACATGTGAATACTATTTTTCTAACTGAATTAGATGATGAAAGAAACAATTCCTACTTCTAGGTGATGACAAACATATTAATTTGGCAATGAAAATTCTTTATCACTTGAGTATGGATGATCGTGTAAAACTGATGTTCACCCAGTCTGATTGTGTTAAATTGGTGAGTAATTCTAATTGAATATTTTTACAACAGAAATTGGTGTTATTATCATTAGAATTATTACTAGAAAAGAAACTAACCTAACCTAGCACCAATAAGTTAATTTTTGTGTTCCAAATAAAAAATTACAATTAGTTTTTTTTTTTATTTGGAACTTTAACTACAACAATTGAATTGAATTGAAAGGTCTCTTGATTCACATTTATTATACAGCTACTTTTGCTTGCTACTTCTACCTAAAATTAGATTATTATCTACATTACTAGTACAGGCCCTCAATAGACACAAACAAAAAAATTTGCTTTAATTTGGAAAATCATATATTTTTTATCTTTATAATATAAAAAAAATAAGAATTTTGTTTTTAAGTATTTATTCTTTTTTTTAATATGTCATTAAAACAAAAAAATAAACTTCTCTCGTTTTTTCACATAAAAATATTTTTTTTTTGACATTTATTCTTGTTTCTGCCAGCAAGATATTTCACTCGGTGTATGTAAATGAAACGTTGGGTTTTTTTTAAATTACAAAATGCCACGAGGACTATTGAAAGTTTTGCGAGCATGAATAATAACTTTGAGTGAAGAATCCATGACTCTACAAGACAAATAGGGTACATAGTTACCACGCTCGCTGCAGAGGTACCAGAGCACGAGTAACTTGGCTAATCGACCTCGTAGTGGCCGCCCAACTGTTGCTACTGTTGTTCAGAATCGTTACATCAGGCTGCTCACTGCCCGTGATCTAACAGTCAACGCCATTCAAATCAAATCACAGTCGCAGGCCGACATCGAATGTGAAATTAGCACTCAAACGCTATTCGCAATTACATACACTAGTTTGGATTAGCAATTACAAATATTACAAATAGGAGCAATGGGGTCCTGGAGAGCACCACTGAAAACACGGCCAA
The DNA here is from genome assembly GCA_029286865.1 of Teinopalpus imperialis. Classification (NCBI taxonomy): domain Eukaryota; kingdom Metazoa; phylum Arthropoda; class Insecta; order Lepidoptera; family Papilionidae; genus Teinopalpus; species Teinopalpus imperialis. The sequence goes on from JAGSMU010000012.1 coordinate 6,211,338, forward strand.
GATGACAACGCAGATTTTAATAGGCGAGGCGAGACGTGTGGGAAAATTGCCTTTTCGTTGACGAAACCCGGATAATTATATAACCAGGTATCGACGTGTCTGGAGAAATCACAAAAAAGACGAAGAACTGGTACTGGAACTGTTCAGTAAGTTGGTAATCAGTGTCGTTTTGGAATAATGATTGGAGCAAGAACGTCTTTGGTTCCGTATCAAGTAAGATGACGAAATATTTTTACAAAGTGGCCATTGTTGTCGGAATTGTCAGACCGTATAGAACAAATTACGGACACGGATTCGTAGTTGTCGATGATAATACGCCTGCATATCAGGCTGAACGTGTACTATCCGAGAGTTCAACATAGCACGGTTAAATTAGTCGGCTGGCTCGCCGCTCGTCGAATTCGCTCTAGCGCGCATTGGATGCTCTTAAGCGAGCATTTTAGAATCGTCAGCCGCCCCACAGACTCTCTTATAGATCAGAGAAGTAGATATAGATAGATAAGATTAAAGAATAGGAAGGGCTAGCGCAAGAGTTACTGTATAACTTGGATCTTCAGCATACCGAGGAGGATTTACGCGTGGTCGAGCTAGAGGAGTTATTTTGTAGTAATTTTTTTTACAAAATATTTAAAACTGAATAATTTGATTAATTTTAGTTAAATATTTTTTTTCATGAGATATTTTGACTTTATTTTATTTTAAAAACACAAAGTTGTACTGGACTAGGCTATTTCGCCCTATATAAGGCCACACGCCTCTGCTTCTTGTTTGTCATGTAGATGTTTGTATTACAGTTGACGGATATGCTGTTACTGAATGTGAACAGCGATTCCAGTGTGGAAAACGGACCGGGCACTACGGACGTGCTGCTGGCTGTGTGCGCGAACCTTGCGTGGAACGAGCGTGCGGCTCAGCAGATGGCGGCCGAGGGGCGCCTCAGAGAGTTACTCGCTAGAGCCTTCCGGCACAGGAACGCCATGCTCATGAAGCTCGTGCGTAATCTCTCGCATCATACGCAAACTAAGACTCTCTTTGTGGTAAGATTGTAATTTAATTTTTACTCCCAGGTGCGTGTTTTTTTTGGCGCGAAACTATATTCTTTTACACCTCGTATCCGCTGTTTAGGTGTTATGCCGCTCGTTTATGTAATTAGTATTGTTACGAAAGTTTGAGTACTGTAAAAAACCAAAGAAGTCGTATATGGTGCATATATGTGTCGTGTATACTAAAAGTAAGGTAATTCAATATGGATACTAAACAATTTTTCTAATAATTACATAATATTGTTTTGAATAATCATACAGATATTAAAATTGTCAATTAAATTGGTTTCGAGCGCACCCTCCATATTAGAATAAATCAGATAATTCCTAAATGTATCCCAATCTAATATTAGGAGATTTTAATCTATCTAATATTAATCGAGCCTATGAACTGCATGATGTGCGAGGGACGAACTCGTGTGGGTCCGCTTCCCGCCAACATAGAGAGGTCGAGTAGGAAGGCACGATTGTGTTCCAGTGTGCCTTGCTTGAAGGGATAACCACCCACGAGGAGGGGCTGCCTAAAGGCGGACGGCGCAGATCGCGGATGTGTGTGAAACCGTCCCGTCTAATGGCATTAGACGGAATATCATGGAGTTTAAGTCGGGCATTAGCCGACGAAGTCCGACACAACCCACCCTTGCCATCGCAAAGGTGGGTATGCATTAGGCATTTCCATTAGCCATTCTATCTCAGTCTAGTTTTATGTAGGAGAATCTTGTTAAAAATACATGTAAACGTCATGTGGCTCATGAAATAGGTTATCATTTACCATATTGCTCGTTTGCTAAGCCTCATATTATAAAAAATAAATGACTACCGTGTATCTTATTAGAAGATATTGTTGAAAACAAATAACCAAATATCGTGGGCTGATGCTGGTGTTCATCGAGAAACGTTTTTAATAACGTGATTTAAGGCAGTGCAAGCCGGAAAAGAAGTGGCCAACAATAAAATTATTTAATTGCATTTATATTTTACTGTTCAGAGCCAAGAGTATACCAGATTGACGGATATAAATGATTCGCAATGGATTATAGGCTATATATTTAAATATGAATTAAATAACTTTGCTAAGGCACACCCCAGAGTCAATAATTTGTATTGTTGCACAAAAAATCCCCAACGGGCTCGACTCGAAGTTTTTGGCTCGACTGTAACTTCCCACTCAGGTGTGAAATTATTCAAAATTATGTTTTCGTTTGCAGGAGTTTGTCGGTGACATAGCTGGGGCAGTAACGAGTGAAGAAGCTCCTGAAGAATTTGTGATTGAATGTCTCGGCACTCTAAGCAGCATTCTATGTCTAAGCAACAACATAGACATTTTTGCAGTTGTCGAAAGATACAATTTAATACCGTGTATTATGAAGATATTAGACCCAGGTACATTAAAAAATAAAAAAAATTGTGGGTCACAATTCGAGTATGCAAAAAAAATAAGCCAAAAGTTTGGCGGCAACGTTCCGTTCTGCACACTAAAAATATATAATATATCTAGTATCAGAATAATCGTTGTATTTTCGGCTAGACTAGATGCCCCGCTAGTGGACTAATAGTTAAACTGTAACATTTGAATATAATAATGATAACAAAATTGATTGTCTAAAAATTCAGCATAATAATTTTGATTATAGAATAATTAAGTCAAAATAAATTTACTAATTATTCGACATATAACTAAAATGGTGTCTTATCTAGTATTTTAAAGCATAGTCTATCTTTCCATGTAATTGTTTGCACTGTCTAACTACTATCACCACACGTCACTACCAAAACTCATACCAAATGCAAATTTCCTAAGCAAATTAATATAGGTACTCGCTCATTTACTTTTCTTATTGAATGCATGTAAAGTAACGCCTGATTATCACTGCTATCGTGCTTTAGGTACTTTTGTCGCAGTTTCACTGCAATTTAATTATTAAATAATCCATAGAGATAATTGTGTGCAGAGAACAACAAGGACCCGGAGTTGGTGTTAGAGGGTGTGGTAGCGGCGGGCGCCCTTGCAGCCGACGAGCGTGCGGCCGCCGCGTTGGTGGCGGCGCAGGGCGGCGACGCGCTCGTCTCGCTATTACGCATGCGCCAAGCAGATGACGAGCACGTGTTGCAGACCACTTTCGCATTCCGCCAGTTGCTGTCGCACCCCAACGCTGCGGAGCGGCTTGTTCAGTGCACTGGTAACTACACATATCACCTCCCACTCTTGTCAGAGTAACGTCGCAACACTTTGGGTACACCAATAAAGAAAGTAAACTATCTTCCCATATATCCATCCCACTGCTCGGTACAGACCTCTTTTCTAGAGAGAATATTGGAGCATATTCCGTAGTGAATTTGGCATCGTTGATCGAACACGATGTCATAGTAGCAGCGTACATTAACAGCGACGCCTTGAACACTGCGCTACCAAGGGTACTTGTACGTCAGTACAAAATTGTAAAATCGGTAACGCTAAAATATTATTAGGAGAAGTTTTCTGACGTCGTCTTGTCGCAGCTTTTACACGATTATTTTAAAAAATTATCCAGCCACTGCTTGTAGAACCGATAATCGTCAGAAGAAAGTTATCGAGTAAAACCTCGTATCGGCATGCCTCTATCCACCACAAATGCGTGTCATATCATACATACAGGTACATGCACGTTGTGGTGGGTCGTCCAACTCATCGTGTCTCATGAAATTATATGGGGTAGGCTAATGTTTCATTACATAAATAATATTTATGATGTTAATTCGAAATAATAAAACAATACTTTTCTAATGCAACTGTAAAGATGATATCAGAAGAATTACAATAAATAATATATAAATATTACAATTTACAGAAGCCCCAGCTTATCTCATTGACCTGATGCAAGATAAGAATGTAGAAATAAGAAAAATGTGCGACGCGTGTCTAGATATAATATCCCAAATGGAAAACGAGTGGGCGGAAAGAATTAAGGTATGTATTTATATTAGGGATGTTACGGAGGTTCTATTCCGATTCCGAAAGGTCGGAACTTCCTATTGATATTATTACACCTCCGATTTCGACTTCGGATTCGGTAATATTTAATATAACCGGAGGTTTTTATCGGAGGTCGAAGCATACATAAGGGGCGGCGAAAGCAAACCGTCGGTGCGTTCAAACAGGTTTATAGTATAAACCGGGATTCCCCGTACGACGTATAAACTTCATACATGTGGTACGGGGAATTCCGGTTGCAGGGATGATAGTCGTATTATTTTATTTTTAACTGCTCCTAATACATTTCCTTTTTACCTCCGTCTTCGTTTCCGATTCCGAATCCGAATAAAACAAATTTAAAAACTCCGATTCGATTCCGATAAAACCACCTCCGTAACATCCCTAATTTGTATACCTATATATGATGCCCTCCTGATTTCTTACAGCCATCTTTCTTATAAACAAATGACAAATTTTGTTTTTGGTGGAGTCTGTAGAAAATGTAAACACGCCTCATACGGTTCCATTTTGTATTTTAATCGATTAAAGCTATATTTAGTGCTATTTGTGACATGTTCGTGTGTAACAGAACTGTAAAAACGCGAAAGGCTCTCGTCTTCTGGGGGGTTTCAAAAGCCGAGAGAGAGGTCTGCAAGACTGCTACACAGAGCATAGTTATTCCATATAATGGAGCTGAAGGGCAGAGTTTGTCAGGATTGGAGTGGCCACTAAAGTGGCCCATCATACTGCTGAGGCCCTCCACACTGCTGACCTGGTGTCAGCACACCAGGTCAGCAGTGTGGAGGGCCAAGCCCTGGCTAATTGGAACTTCTGCTTCAGTGAAAGAGTTTTTGACTAAACGTCGACTAGCTGTCTTTGGCAAAGCTTGGTAGCATTCGGTATATGGCAAAGTCGGTGAAATGAAGTGGCGAAAGTTGCTGATGGATCAAGGCATAAAATCACTACCGTGGACGAGCTGTGTTCTCTTATGCGGAAGTATCCCAAGCTGAATCTCCAACGGGTGGCAAATGCATCGCTGGAAGTGTGGGATCTTCGGGCTTCAACTCTTGGACTCAAAATGTCGTAAATTATTCATTCTAAACATATAATTTAATAACTTTATAGGGTTATTTTGTATATAATATCTTTACAACAGTATTATTTTTTTGTTTCTCATACATCTAACTGCTAGCTGCATTTTGATTTCACTTTAATTTGTCTTATATCTACTTAAATTATTCACTAAATTATACTTAAACACTGTTAAAGCGGTTGGTTAGGTGAGTAAACTTGACATCATTTTCCCATCAAAATTTAACAGACATAAAATTTAGTAAATTATATCAAGTGTAATTAATAATTATTAATACAAATTACGTAAAAATACTTAAGTAGGTAATTATTTAATAATTTTATATAAAACATTAAAACCGCAAAGTAAAGATAAAAAAAATCAGTGTGATGGATGAACCTCGTGAGTTTTTTATTACTTTGAGCTGCAAACGAGCAACAGTTCACCTGGTATTAAGTGATATCTGCGGCCCATGACATCTACATTCATCCTTGACAAGGAATCATAATGCAGATGACGTTGTCACCCTTGAGGACTGAGATGGAATCCTTCACTCACCAGACGAAACACAGCAGCGTTATGCAGCTATTTCACGCCGGTATTCTGAGGGCGTGGTCAAAACCCGGTCGAGCTGACCTATGCATTCTGCAGTTAGAAACGAACTGCAGTGTAGCTAATCTAGTCTACCAATCTAGCTAAATCCGGTTCAATATTGGTGAGTTGTAGCTTTAAATCAACGCGTTCGTTGATTTTCAAACGGTTTCTTTGTCTTGCCAAAATGTTTGTAACCACACTGAAGCCTTTTTCAACTAGATAGGATGATGGTAAAGCGATAAGATATTTTTCAGCAATGTTCCACAATGCAGGATTCCGTGTTTCAATGTTGCGTTCTAGACAGAACTTCTGATAGCCTTGGTTGAACTTCTGCTTAAGCTCCTCGTCTGTGCTGATGATAATCAACTCTTCTTGCATTGTCACATTGGAATCTTCCATGTCTGTGATTATGGAATTTGTAAATTTAAGTGATCCTCAAACCTCTTAGTAAAATCCTTGTCTAATGCGTCCAATTGATTGACATGATAAAATAACATCGTCTTGAAGCATTTCTGGTAATTTTTACAAATGCGGAACCTGTGAATATTCGTTTTTGCTTAATGTTTTTTATAAAGTATGAGTTTACCCACAAAGGCCGATATTATTGATTTGATCAAGTTGAGATCGTCACCCTACAGCTGCTAGTTCACTTTGTTCAACATACCAAAGATATGAGTCAAGTAATAAATATCTGTTTTACAATTGAAAGATAACTGAGGTCCAATAAGATCTACATCTATCCACAACAGAGAATGATTCAAGATGCACATACGTTGTCAGTCTTGAGGACTGAGATGGAATCCTTCACTCACCAGACGAAACACAGCAGCGTTATGCAGCTATTTCACGCCGGTATTCTGAGGGCGTGGTCAAAACCCGGTCGAGCTGACCTATGCATTCTGCAGTTAGAAACGAACTGCAGTGTAGCTAATCTAGTCTACCAATCTAGCTAAATCCGGTTCAATATTGGTGAGTTGTAGCTTTAAATCAACGCGTTCGTTGATTTTCAAACGGTTTCTTTGTCTTGCCAAAATGTTTGTAACCACACTGAAGCCTTTTTCAACTAGATAGGATGATGGTAAAGCGATAAGATATTTTTCAGCAATGTTCCACAATGCAGGATTCCGTGTTTCAATGTTGCGTTCTAGACAGAACTTCTGATAGCCTTGGTTGAACTTCTGCTTAAGCTCCTCGTCTGTGCTGATGATAATCAACTCTTCTTGCATTGTCACATTGGAATCTTCCATGTCTGTGATTATGGAATTTGTAAATTTAAGTGATCCTCAAACCTCTTAGTAAAATCCTTGTCTAATGCGTCCAATTGATTGACATGATAAAATAACATCGTCTTGAAGCATTTCTGGTAATTTTTACAAATGCGGAACCTGTGAATATTCGTTTTTGCTTAATGTTTTTTATAAAGTATGAGTTTACCCACAAAGGCCGATATTATTGATTTGATCAAGTTGAGATCGTCACCCTACAGCTGCTAGTTCACTTTGTTCAACATACCAAAGATATGAGTCAAGTAATAAATATCTGTTTTACAATTGAAAGATAACTGAGGTCCAATAAGATCTACATCTATCCACAACAGAGAATGATTCAAGATGCACATACGTTGTCAGTCTTGAGGACTGAGATTGAATGCTTAGTTACTTGTTATTGAGTCTGTGGATCCCTCCACTCACAAATCAAAACAATCGAACAAATTGCACCCCAAACACTAATCTTTGCTCATTTTGGCGATGTGGATCTATTGCCGCATCTCCTGGACTAGTTGAAGACTAGATCCTGTAATTTAAATGATTGCGGGCTTGTTCATATCGTATATTTATTAGCCTTTCACATTTCGTGTATGACAGACTATATGAGGAATACAAATCTGATTAATCAAAAATAATTCTTTTTGCAATGGTTTCAGCGTTCTACTAAAAAATCATCAAATTTCATCCGAACCAATTCAGACTTTTTAATTATATAGACTCCTGTTGCTGGTAAGGTTATTTTGTGTGTTTTAGCGTACAGTATGCCATTTCAACGGGATAACAAATAGCGATGAAGTTGTTTTTTTTTATTTAAACATTTAAATTCCTCATTGTGCATATTACAAAAATGTTTTGGCATGCAAAGTTTGTCGAAATAAATCACAGAATAGAATGGCCCTACTTCTATTTTTTTCTAATGTTTGTCGATTTTTGCAGTTTGATCTCAAACTTGCCGAAACTTTCAAGTTGTCTTGTTCTAGGTTGAACGCTTCCGTTGCCACAATGGACAATGGTTGTCGGTCGTTGAAACACTCGGCTGTGATAGTGGAGCAGGCGATGCTACTGAAGACCTTCCGCCCTATCTCTCTGCGGACTATCTTACAACACATCGCCTCACTACGGCAGGTAAATCACCATACAAGCGGGTTATCTTAACACACATGGTTTCATCTACACATTTTACCAAATTGTCCCACAACTATAGCATTATACCAGCAAACGGAATCTATGGCGGTTAAGTTTTACTACTAAAATGATGAATATGATGCTATTCGCTGAGCAAAGTTCTTATTGCTTAAGAACATTTTTCCCGAAAATTTATTCGTTAAAATTAGTTCTATCCATAAAAAATAAATAACGCTAGGATACCCACATGTTAAAGAAATGAGTAAATAACCCTCTTCATAAATGACTCGTGAAGTTGACCAACGCAGTTTAGCGGCGTGGCAGAGACTAACCTCAATATCTTCACTATAGGGTGCCCTATGGAACCTATGATGTATACAGTTTTATTTTACATTCGTATGTTTATATTTAATAAACTATTACATTTCAATTAATTACTGACTACATTCCTAAGATAAATTATTAGATAATTAAATTAAAAGTATAAAACCTTTTTGGTTTAATATTCATATAACTAATAATCATAGCGAATTTAAAGAATCCTCTGTCAGAAGCAACTGACCGAGCCGAGGTTCGGCCCTCTCGGGCACCCTCGAGTCAGACGCTCTCGCGAAACAAGGTATCGGTCCAAGCCGAGGCTCCCTCTCGGGAGCCCTTGTACTGGTTACCTATATATAGAGGTCTCGACTGAGTGCCATTAGCGCTCGGACACCTCTCAACCCGGTGAAACTGTAAAAGCCCTCGGGCTAACAGTGGCCTTCAGCCCGAAAAAAAAAAAAAAAAAATCATATAATATACATGTCTTCTATGCTACCACCTACAAAGGACAGTGAATTGTTTCACTTAGTCGCTGCCAATGTAGTAAATAAAAATATTAAATACGTTTCCGTTTAATTATCGTACCATGCCTGTACGTGCCACGTAAATACATCTTACTTCACCCTCGTTATCTCAGCCCGTCACCAGTTCACCATTGCCGCGATCCTGGGGTATCTGCTTTAATCAACTCCCCGCATTCTTGCATAAGTTGACACACCATCTAGTACCCCCAAGGTTGTCAATACGAGGTTGCCACTCGAGACATTTGTTCACATTGTCATTTCTTAATCACAAATGAATAATGTTTTGTTATTGTGAAAACGTTCGTGTGTCGGTATTATAATTCTGTGCTTATTACACATCTTGGTCATGTACGACCGTCACATCATCCACAATTAATATATCTGTAGAAAATAATATCATAATACAGGACTAAATGCACATCTTTGTTACTTCTGAAGTAATTATTACAAAATACTTCTATGTATGCATGTGGTACATTTTGTTGCAGATTCCCAAACCTCACTCAACGAAGATTCTGACAGCTTATCGGGAGAAGCGGACTATAATCGCGTAAACAGCAGGTACCTATTGAGTAACCAATAGATATTAAAAATTTATAAGGAGATGTTTGTCCAAATGCTATCAATATTTTTTCTGAATATTAAAAAACGTGTTTAAAGCTCCATGTTATGATCCTTGACTAGTGGTTCTATTGCGAAATAACGACTTTTGTATGTCTTCGAAGATATTATTATTATCTGACGAGTAGGCACAATGGTTTCCTTAAGTAAATCACTACATATTTCACCTAGACCAATGGTGCCTTCACCAGGTCTTGTTTTCTATGAAGTTTATAGCGACTGTTCTTTACTAATTTCATATAGAGACGCATTAAATACAACTGCACGATAATATGTAAATAATTTTGAGTGTCCTATTTTATCGAATACGAATTGTCTGGTGTTGCAATTAGGCAGGTTTGTATTTGAATTTCATACATTAATTTAAACCGAAACCGTCTTTGTAAACACGTATCAGAAATGAACGCAAACATTTCGGTTAATTTCATATAAAAAAGCCTACAATATATATATTTTTTTTATGCTGATTGAGTATATAAATAGGACAGCCATTATTACAGACAATATTAATGAAGCAAAAATTATAACAGAAAGGCATGTAATTATAATAAAATGTTTCGATATTACTACGGAATATCGAAACTTTTCAACTTTTAGCAATCGCAAAGGTTAGTCTTGGGAGCGGTTTTAATTTACGGAACCATGTGTGCTGAATGGTAACTATACATAGGTACGCTATGATTTTTTACATCCAATAATGAAATTATGTTTCTTGGAATTAGTTATATTTTTAACACTTTCTATCTAACGATCATTAAAATTACGCGCAACGAATAAGAACAGAAAAATTAAAAACAAAAGGGAACGCAAAGCATTCCATTTTTCACAATTAAACTTTTTGTGGTCTACGTTATTTTAGACCACAATGATAAACTGTGTGTGGCGCACAGTGATATCACTCTCCTCTCTCTCATATGTTCAGATTTTACGCAAATTGATAAATGTGATATTATAAGAATACATGATTATTATTAATTCGCATAACATTTTTATCGAGTTCTAACAATTTATTCCTGTCTTCACAAGCAATATAAATATATAATAACAAGGGCTCGTACATTCGGCATGGTAGCAAATTGTTGCACTATATCTTCAATTTCAATTTAAGCTAACATTTCTAATGTCTCAGTACATTACATATAATGAAATTCCATCGTCTTTTTAATCATCAGTCAACTAACGTTTCTTGATTTCAATTATTTAAACTTACTAACACAATTGTCACGAGTGACTGAAGAAGGCCACGCTGATTCCGGCGACTCATAATCATCATCATTTCAGCCCATCACCAGTCCACTGCTAAACATTGGCCGCCCCCACAACCTGCCAGAGAGTACGAGCCCGAGCCACCTGCATCTATTGACTTCCCGAAGACTTGCGTAGTCTTCGCTTTATCTAGTGGGGTAGAACGACACACACGCTGAGATGGCCAATACGAGGTTACCACTCGGCCTTCCCCGTCCTTCCCCTTAGTTCTGCTGCGGAAATCCACGTTTTATTATCCAATCACGCAGAGAAACTTGAAACCCTTCATCATACGGCCAACAGTGAAGGGCCACGTCCCAGATACGTAGGTCATCACGGGCAATACGGACTGATTAAAGACTTTTGTCTCAAGTATTGTGGCTATATTCGACGAGAAGATATGCCGCAATTTCTCGAACGCTGCCCACCCGAGTAGAATCCGCCGATTGACCCCTGAGACGAAGTTGGACTTACTTAACTTCACTATTAGCCGTAGGTAAGCATACTCGTCAACATCTTCGAGCATAGTGCTCCCAACAACAACCGGTATGGGTATGACAAGGACGTTAGACATGATCATCGCCTTGTACGTGTTATTCTTATTTTTTGGGAGACACTATTGAGATCATCGAGCATAGTTGTAAGGTCCCTCAGCGATTATGCCAAGTACACAACGTCGTCGGCAAATCGAAGGTATATGAAATCACCCAGTCTAACACCTTTCTGCAGTTGGATATGTTTCGTATTGTTGCACTGTACTCTGACAAACATTTAGTCTTGCCTTAGAAACAGCACTTCTATATACCTACAGTCAATTTGGCTCCGTCGAAAGTTGCGACGGAATCAAAGGCTTTCTCATAATCCACATACGCCAATCAAAGAGGCAGATTATATTCTACGGCTTACCGATTTGGGCCGATGATACACGATATCATAATTTACGATATATTAATTTTTATGAGTTTTTTTAGTTATTTAGTGAGTATTATATTTCAATGGGGAAAGTACACTGATTCTGAGCTTCTGGTTTAATATATAGCTCAAAAGTACCATTTCATATCTTTTGCTGTGTAATCAACCATCATGTACTTTACCTTAAGAAATAAAAGAATGAGCAATAATAAAAAAAAAATAACGGGTACTATTTCGACCAACTGTTAATTATAAATACTTTTTTTTTTGTTTGGATTCGGGCTGATGGCCGCTGTTAGCCCCAGGGTTGTTTCACCGGGTTGAGAGGTGACCGAGCGCTTATGGCTCTCAGTCGAGACCTATATATGGGTAACCAGCGCAAGGGCTCCCGAGAGGGAGCCTCGGCTTGGACCGTTACCCTGTTTCGCGAGAGCGTCTGACTCATGGGTGCCCGAGAGGGCTGAACCTCGGCTCGGTCAGTTGCTTCTGACAAAGGATTATCTTAATTAATATCACTATTATTATTAACTACCTGTACCACCACTTCAGAATGCGTGGGCGCTGGAGAAGAAGTGGTGCAAGAAACTCCAGCAACGCTTCTATCTGTATGGACTGGAGAGAACCGACCAGGGACATGGTGGTATCGCGAATAACTTTGTTTGCGACGCCCTCGCCGTCGGCGGGGGCGATATGAGGGTGCAATGTATGTGTGTTGTGTTTTATGAAGGGCTTAGTGCGCTGGTGGTTGCGTCGTCAGGGTCGTCGAGGGCGTAACTCGGTCTTCTACGGACGCGGGTAAATCTGTGATTCGCGATGGGATTGTAAGTGGCGGCACTTACAATCAAAGGTTTTCGGTGTGTGACGGCAGAGTCGAAATATCGGCGAGAAGCCTGCTTCAGGTACTGAGCTATGGTCGACAGCTCAAGATCTATGTGTAGATTTTCGTTACGCAAGAACCACAACGCACCTGTGGCCTTGCGCATGAAACGATTTTGTATTACCTGAAGTCGGTGAATGTGACGCGGGGAGGCATGCGCAAGACGGGGCTTGCGTATGTCATTATGGGTCGGATGCACGCTTTGTATAGTGTAATTTTATTACGCAGGGACATTTTGCTATTTTTATTAAGTAACGGGTGCAAACGACCTAGGACGAACGCTGCTCGATTCCGTACGCGGTTTATATGCGGACTGAAGGTGAGTTTTTCACCTAATGTGACGCCTAAGTATTTGACTGTCTTTTCCCAGGGGTTTGGACGATCAAATAACTCTATAGTTTGGAGATGCGGCGTTTTGTTGCGCCGAGAGAAGCACATGGCTGCACTTTTGGTGGGGTTAACCTCGATCCTCCATTTCCGAAACCATTTCCCTAAGGTGTTGGCTGCAGATTGGAGGCGTTTACAAATAGCGTCTGGTTTAAATCCAGACACGTAGAGGCCGGTGTCATCGGCGAAAAGGGCTAGCTCTACACCGCGAGTGCGCGGTATGTCGTTGGTGTAGAGTGTGTATAAAGTAGGACCTAGGACGGAGCCTTGTGGTAGGTAGTCCGGCACAAATGGGGTGAACCTCGGAACGCGTTCTCTCGACGCGGTAACGAAAGGTTCGTTTTCGGAGAAAATCTCGTATGATAAGTACGAGTCGATCTGGCACACCGAGCTCATATAGTTTGTATATGAGCCCGTTGTGCCAGACCTTGTCGAAAGCTTTCGCCACGTCGAGAAAAAGTGCCCCAGTTTGGTAGCCCTGAAGAAGTTTACTGAGGATGTGCTCCGTGATGCGGTGCACTTGATGTGTGCATGAGTGTTGGGTGCGAAACTCGAACTGCTCATTGATTGGCAGCCCTCGGGATAGCATAAAGTCCTTGAGGCGGGTGAGGTTGAGCCTTTCATATACCTTACCCAAGACTGAGTAGGCTTATGGGTCGAGAATCCCTATGGCGTCGGCTTCCTTCCAGGTGTTCGGGAAGGCGCCTTTGGATATGGCCGCGTTGTAGATTATCACCAGTAGGTGTAAAATGGACATGGGTAGGAGTTTCATCACCGTGTTGATGATACCGTCGGGGCAGGGAGCCTTGCGTGGTTGCAGGTTTTTAATTATGGACTCAACTTCGGTGCATGTAACTTGAGTGACGGAATCGCGAGGTGGTTCCTTACTCCTCCGATCGACCTCGCTGTTAACCATTTCAAGGTGAGCGGCGTCGATCGGTAGGGTGCTCGGTGAACATTGGAGCTCGAGATTGTCAGCCAGACATTCGGCTTTCTCTTCGTCTAAGAAGGCGGGCGGTTTATTGGGACGCCCTAAGGGAGGCATTGTTTGGGCGGTGCCCCCCTTTTAGGGATTTGGGAAGTTGCCAGTAGGCGAGATGGGAAGGTTCGATGTTGGAGAGGTGATTATCCCACCGATCGTTCCTATACTGGGCTATGCGTGATCGGACTTCACGCTGAAGGGTACGTAGCACCAGCCGGTTACTTTCAGTGGGATATAAGTCGTGGGCATTCTTGCGCCTCATTAGGTCCTTTATGTCGATTGGCATGGTCCATCGGTGGTCTTCCACCGAGGGAACCTGCTTCGAACAATCCTCGACGACGGTCTGAATGTGCCTAGTGAGGGCATGAACTGCGAGGTTCGTGTCGTTGACTGAAGATATGTTCCTAGGAATAGCATCTAGGTGCGGTGATGTGGCTTCCCTCAGGTCGTTCCTGAGTCGGTGCCAGTCTACAATGGTTTTGGTGGAGGGTGAGGTTGGGGCGGAAGGCCCTAACCGAAGAAGAACGGGGCGATGATCGGAAGCGAGCTCATGGATTACCTCTATGCCTTGGAAGGCGTGATTGATGTTCTTACAGATGGCAATATCAAGCACATCCGGTGCGTGACCCAATATTTATAGAAAATTGGTAGGCGTAGTAGGCGCTACGACATCGAAGTCGAGTGCGTCGCTTAGCGAGTCTAAAGCCAACCCCCGGGGGTTGATTTTAGTTGCATTCCACCGAGTGTGCTTGCTATTGAAATCTCCTGCCAAAATGACTGAGTTTCCAAGGGAAAGGAGCGCCACGAAGTCGCTTCGTAATACTTGTGCGTCACGTCTGCAAGGCAGGTAGACGGACGCGATTGTGATGGCGGCGTGGCCGGTCATGGCTAGCTGACAGACCGAGGCTTCTAGGAAGGTTAGGGTTGGCGTATCGACGGGCACGCAGTGCAAGGACTTTTTATAGTAGATGAGAGTTGCGCCATTAGCGGCGGAAGTTCTATCATTCCTAATGATGTTATAATTCGCAATGTTGGGATTGCGAGTGTGCGGTTTGAGGAATGTCTCTTGCACTAGGAGCACGTCGACTTGGTGATCGCGAACAAAATTGAAGATTTCGTCGCGTTGATTATTAATAACGTTCGCGTTAAAAAAATGCGACGTTAAGGGAACGCGGCTTTACTCTGCCGTTGTAAAGGCCCTCTATGCTTGAAAGTTGACGATGGCTGACACTACATGTTGGTAGCGCATGGTAGGAAGCAATCCTGATTTCGGGAGCCTTTGGGCAGCCAAGGTAATTGGCTGTGTGTCCCTCTGAGTTGCACAGGACACATGCGGGGGGCCCGAAAGCAGCCAAAAGGGCCTTGTCCTTGGGTCTCGGACAGTCGGTGGTGCCATGGTCACCCAGGCACTTACGCATCTGGGTTTGCCGAAGCAGTTGCGAGCAGAGTGGCCATATAACTGGCATATGTGGCACTGGCCCGGAGGGCCGTTTTTATGAGGGCGCTCTATCGTGAGCCCAGAAAGGTGGCAGCACGTTTTCAGGTTAAATACCTGCTTCCCAGCCTCGGACCTTTCGAGGGCCACAATAACCATGTTGAATGGCTTTTTGTTATACCCACTGTACATCCTATGCACGGATAGGACGGGTAGATTCTGAGCCTCTTTGTTGAGCTCGGCGAGGATTTCCCGCGGGAGGTTTTTAATAACCACTCTGAGTTGGCGCTCTTCTGCCAGGGTGTAGGTGTGGAAGAATACACCTTTGTCTTGTAAGTAGCGGGTGACCACTCTATGGTCATCCGTGGTTTCTAGCTGCAGTTTAATGCCTACAGCGGTGGGGATCGCTTGATATTTATAGCGATTTGAAAGGGCCGATACGACAATCGGCCATTTATCTTGTGCCTGTATGAAGACAGGCGGCGGGCGTTACGATGGCTGTGAGACAGCCGAAGTTTGGGGGGAGCCAGCAGGGGCGCGCTGTGGAGCGGCGGGGGCTTGCTGTGAGGCTGCAGAGGGGGTGCCATGAGGTTGGGCCACAGATGTCGATGGCTGGGGAGAGGGGACATCGATATCCCGTTTTTTCGCCTTGGATGGCGGCGTCGGGGCGGGTGAAGCTCGCTTTTTACGCTTCTTTTCCACCAGCGTGAAATTGCTGGTGTCTTGCGGGAGGTCCTCGGGGGACGAAGGGCTATCTAGATCCATTTCGGAGACCGAGGAGGACGATGAGGCAGAGGCTCTTGAGGAGGACCTTGAGGGTGATTTTTGCCCCTCCGGTAGGGATTGTTCTTTTTTTATAATGTCTTCGAAGACATCGGGGTATTTACGCTTCAGGCAGCTGACCAAGTGCACAAGGAAATCCATGGTTGGATTCTCCATTGTACACAAATTTTCTATGCGTTTTTTTTTTTATTATTATTTATAATCTTACGCGGGATGTGTGGCCTCCGGTGGGGTGCCGGGGTGAGTAGCCTACTTCCCTCTCTGCCGGGTATAGGCAGGGAGAATGTGTGCCTAGTTGTGTAGCCCAAGTGCGTCCAAGTGCCAATCTTATTTGTGCACTTGGGTGTGTGCTTAGAGCTAACTAAAAATACGCGTGAGACAATTATAAGTCTAGCGGGTTGGTCAACCTTGGCTAGGGCACTACACAAGGCCAAGTTTACGTCGACTCCTTCCGCTATCTTGCATTTCCCAGGATCCGCGGGCGTACGGGGCTTGCCCTACACTAGCTTAGTTAGCACCGCAAGGTATCCACTAGTGTAACCACGCAGGTGGCTTTACAATAGCTGTCTTCTAATTTCCGATAACTTCTAACTAAATTCCATTCACAATAGCAACAGCAATAAAAATGGCTCGGTGTATTGTTCTCGGAACAATGGGTAGGCAGGCAGGTGGCTCGAGACGATCGTGGCGGGGCGCCGGGTGACCGTTCTCGGCGACTGCTGAGCGTCGAATATTTATAAATACTGAGCACTCTTAAGATGTAGTAGGTTTAATGACACATTTTTGTTTTAAAATGTAAGGAGACACGCTTGCACATACTGTGTGCTAGCGTGTCACCTCATGTTAAGTGATGACGACGGAATATATCCTTAACAAAGACCCGAGGATGCACATGCGTTAGGATGCGTCTCCCCTTTGGACTCCACAGACAGATCGATTGACTTGTTATCGGCTCCTCGGTTACCCCCTACACTGGCCATGTGAAACACAGCAACATTATGCTGCTATTTTACGCTGGTATTCTACATTCATTTTGAAGTAATATTGTCTTTTATTTTTGCTGTTATAACATATTTTCTCTTCATATACCCTGCCGGCCAAAAGTTTAAGACACACAACATTATTATCCATCAATTGTAATAAAATCCCATAGGATAAATAAAAGAAATGCACATCTGTATATTCTATTGTATCGAATATTTAAAGAAGTCAATCTTTTGTTTACTTTCAAGTTATTGGACAATAAACATCTATTGTTTTCAAACACCGGAAAACGCTGCGCTAGAGGTAGAGTCGTAATAATATTTTTATAATGTCCTCATTACTAATTACTTTGCTATTGTTACGTATTGGTCAATAATTAGGATTATTTAGCTCCTGAAAACATGTGTTTCTGACTTATTATTACCCGAGTTTACTTGGGTTTGTTCACAAACAATCTCAATTAGTCTAAACTTGTGGTTTCTTCAGTGAAGACGTCATAAAATGGGAAATTCGAGAAATTTGCAGTGAAGTGAGTTCTGCCATCGTTGTTTTACATAATGAAAGCAAATCCGAAGTGAGATTGCTTCACAACTGAAGTTATCGAAGACTTGTGCTCATGGCACAACAACTCGATACAGGGAAACAGGCAGTTTTAAAGATTGTCCGCGCTCGGGAAGGGCGAGAGCTGCCACGTCTAGTTAAGATAATTTCATTGTTGTTACGTTAGCAAGCGAAATAGACGCTTAACAGCACTAGAAATCCGCGCTGAAGTAAACAAAACCCGAGTTACCTTTATCATTGACTACAGTAAAACGGCGACTGAGAGATGCGAAGTTGTATGATCGCGTTGCCGTTCGAAAACCTCTGCTAAGGCCGCAAAACAAGAAAAAACGGATGCAGTTGGCTCTTGCCCATCGAGATTGGACTGAAGAAGGTTTTTAAAAAAGTGCTTTGGACCGATGAATCCAAGTTTAAACTATTCAAAACGTAGAATTTACGTTCGACGCAGTGCCCAAGAAAAGATGATGTCAGATTGTGTAGTTCCAACAATCAAGCATGGTGATGGCTCAATTATGGTCTGGGGTTGCTTCTCTAGCCAAGGAACCGGCGATTTGATGCGATTTGATCTGATGTGAAAATTTAAGGGATTTTGAAAAAGGTACAAAAACATTTTAGAATAAAATGCCGTTTCTTACGTTAATTGGAAATGGATTAATTTTCCAACAAGATAATGATCCAAAGCATAGGTCAAACTGATGTAGAGGATATTCAGAAGAGAAAGAGGCACAAGGGGTGTTAAAAATATGGTTTGGCCACCTCGGAGCCCGGATCTCAATCCCATTGAAATTATGTGGGATCTTGATAGGAACGTCCGTAATCGTGGCCCATCCTCGCGAGAAAAAATGTGGAATGCTTTATGCGAAATTTGGAACAATATATCACAAGACATCATTAATAAATTGATTGCCCTTGTGACTTGTGAAAAAAGTCATAAAATGTAAAGGAGGGTTTTTTGATGAAAAATCAGTTTTGCTAATTATAGCATTTTTTTGCATTGTCTGTTAATATTTCTTAATGCTTTTAAAGCATATTATTTGTCAACCAATGTTCTATTAGATGATTAACCAGGTTAATTAAACATTTAATATTTTATTGGAGTTTTACTTTATTTTCCTACTTTAATAAAGGTGGTCTTAAACTTTTGGCCTGCATGGTACATCCTAATCTCATTTTATTTGATTCACAGGAATGCTTCAGACGGTCATACCGACGAAATGTACGGGACAATGGATTCTTTATCTGATAAACCGTTCGACAATCGTGCACTATCTAGTAGTGACCTTAAATTACTCGCTTAAATTTGTGTATTACTTAAATCTTAAAAATATAATTCTTAAAGTAGTAACTTGCATTTGATAAAGCTTGTATCTAAAACATGATTATAAATTACGCAGCATACTATATAAAAGTATTTACCATAGTATATTCATTTTTGTCATAAACTTATTAATTAATAAATTATGATTATGTTATTTGGGCCCTAACTTAACTAATAGTAATAATTTTAAACTTTTCAAATTATTGATATTAACCCTAAAACAAATTCAAAACAAACTATTGACTAAAAATTCTGAATTCCCCAATGAATTCAGAATATTTCAATTAATCTCGCAATCCAGAAATACATCCATCGCGTCCTTCGAGCGGGATTTACGACAAAATAAGATACATATAGATCGTCCATCAGATAAAAAAGGTGCAAAACCATCTACAACCGCGGAATCGAGTACCATCGTTACCAAGGACAGTTCCAAAGTCATCAGGACCACAACCGACACCGAACGTGCCACGATGCAGACTGAACAACCCACGATGGTACCAAATACACCTACCATTGTTTGGCAGCAAACCGTCAACCGAAAATAAGACTCCAGCCCAAGAAAATGTTCATAAACAATTTACTAAAATTTAGAAATTATAGAAAGGAAATCGAGCATATATTCAATCATTTACCCTACAAAAAAATTATATATTTTTTTTATAGAGTAAATCATTGTGTATAGTAAATATAAAATTATTTGAATGTTGCCTAACAGATTGTATTACTTTAAAAAAATTATAGAGAAATGTATATATGAGTTATTTTACTTGTAAAATGCACTTTTTCACATAAACATATAACTAAATAAAGGTGATTTTATTTATAATATCTATATTTTTATGTAGTTATATTGTTAAATTAAATTTGTGACATACCATATATATTTTTTTAATATTACAACTTATTGTATATTAAAATAATTCATTAAAAATCGCGGTGTATAGACAATTTGGAATATTTTAATGATTGATTTATTTAATGACAAGCATTTTTATGACATAAATGGAGTCTTCGCTTCGATTCAACAATTTTGAATGTTTGTAGCCCTTCATATTTTTAGCTTGTTATCTAACATATTTTTTTTAATTGTGTTTGATCATTCCAACATAGCTCGCTGAATGATTATGATGATGAGCTTATTCATACAAGCAGCAGCTGATTAGCAAGCTGAAATGGCAATAGGCTGGCCGTATAGCTCGTAGAGCCATTAACTGATGGGGAAAAGAGGGTCTTCAGTGGCAACCTCACACTGGTAGTCGCTACGTTGGACGACCGCCCATTAGGTGGAGCAACGACCTATACAAGTTTTCTGAAAGTAGATAGATGCAGGATCGTACGTTGTGACAATCTATGGGTGAGGCCAATGTTCAGCAGTGGACTGTGTGTGATGACGATAATGACTTCCAACATCAGTGTGTTCAGTGGTGGACTAGTTCACTAGAGGCTAAGATCACCACAAACAATAGGCATATGTTCAGAAAAATTATAGTTCATAAACAAACTGACAGTAAGCTACTCCAATGGTCATGACTCCATTGGTAAAATCATAGTTAGCATTCGGAAAGGCCAACCTGAATGCCATTTTTTTTTTACATGAGGAAACGCATACTCGCCCCTGCCCCCCGCAGGATGGGTTATGTCGGACTCGCACTGACTAAAACCTCATGGTGTTCCACCTTCGTCACCTGTGGCGGTGTTTCGGGAACACTTTCGCACACTTCTGCGACTCCGCCTGCGACGGCCGATCAGGCGGCCCATTCTCCGGGGTGCGGACATCTCCCTCCACCCGTCTAGGCAAGGCGCGCCGGAACACGGACGCGCCTTCCAACTGGGCCTAAACTGGCAATAAAAAATACGGGAGGAGTAACACAAGGAACAGTGCTCGGACCAATATTGTGGAACATTATGTATGACGGACTGCTGAGACTGAAACTGACGGATGGAGCCAAACTAACTGGTTTCGCGGACGATGCCCTGGTTACGATAGTTGCAAAACAATTCAAAGAAATACGCAGAATATATGAAGAAACCTACCGTCTTATACAGCAATGGATGGAATCAGCCGGCTTAAAACCAAGTTAACCTACAACTCTCAGGTGGAGTTGTAGGTTAACCTAGTTTCAAGTCATTCTGTCAAGAAAACTTCAGAGGTGACGGCCGCGCTTGCAAGACTCATGCCCAACTTTAGAGGCCTTCGACAAAATAAGAGGAAACTATTAATGATGCTAAGTACATATCGGATATAGATGTTTTTTCACTCCATAAAAAAAGCACACACACACAAACATACACATAGATAAACAAAGTTTGTATTAATAATGTATTTATTATATTTTATTCTTTCTTTACTTTTTATGACGGTATGATATCTGCTATTATTTGTGCTAATCTGTGGAAACATTCATTTTGTTATCTAATTCTATGCTATATTTTTTAAATATTGTTACACATGAATAGCTATTTTTTTTCCAATACAGAAATAAATAAATAAATTGGACCTTTTGACGTACCACACTTGGTGTCGAAAAATAAATATTTTCCTTTTAAATATATACATCCAGCCGGGCATGGAAACCACTCACAACTTCAATCATTCTAATTTAGCTTGAAGCAAAATATACTATACTGAATCAGTATCTATAACTGGATATCAGATCAGGGTATTATAACACCAATACCATATAAAAAACGCTACGTCTGTGTAGTGGGTGACACTAACGGTTAATGTATTCAAAACCATCTGATAAGTAGGCATATGTAGTGACTTTGGTGACCAGGATTGCATGGTAGAGTTACCAGTCCTGATTACCCACTGCACATGCATTATATGCACGTACCTGTTGAACTACGGCTGGTCGTTACCAGCACTCGGTGAAGTTTACAAAAATGGACATACCACAAATTAATTATTATTTTTAGTACTGTAGTATTTTTCAACTTTTCCTGGGACTACTCGGTAATAAATCTCAATACGTATGTCACGTACGACATTGCTTTCACTAGCATGTAATATCTGGAAAAGTTGCGAACACTAGCATCAGTCCATGACTGATTTGCATATGTGTATATTTATTATAACCAGAAATCTAATATCTCGGACACATAATCGTACAAGTAAACATCAAGGAGCGACAATATTACGAGCGTTTGACACCGAACTTACACATTGTGTATACAATGCATTCACTTATAGTGAAATGCTATAGTTAACAGTGAACAGAAAAAGATAAAAAAAAATCAGGGTAGGAACAGAAACAGAAAGAATCAGGGCAAAACCACTCATTGTTTTTGATGAATAACGCCTGTTATTTTCGGCATGTGAAAAGGATATCGGCACAGTACTACTATGTCAATTTTACAAAAGACCTTGATCAGCCGATAGCGTTCGCTTCGCGGAAGCTAGGCCCACTGAAGCTAAATATTCGAACATCGATCGTGAGGCTTTAACTATTTTCTTTGGCATCAAAAATTTTAATCAATGCCGACGATCAGATATCTCTTTGATTACATAACACAAGTCCTTACTGCACTTGTTATGTACTAAATGTAATTTCCAGTTATGACGTCACTTTTAGGAAAGGAGAACTTGATACATTGGCATTTTCCTTCTCTCTATAATCGTGAAAAATTGAATTAGCGGTTTACACAAGATTAGCATTAACACACAAGGAGAGAAACTATACTATTTTTCCCTTACTGCGCAGAATCTCAAAACCGCTACCAAAGCAGACACTAGAAAAAAAAGGCAACTCACAATTGCAAATTGGGTGAAACAATAATGGTTACATTTATATTAATCTAAAACGCCAAGAACTTGCAACCAATGTTATCATGTGACAAGAGAGTATCATTGTTCCTAACAAATCACGCAAACCCATCTTACCCGCCCTTAACACGCCCTTATCGAAAACCAGGGTGAAATAGAAGTATAACGCTGTGTTTCGTATAGTGAGTGTAGGAGTGTAGTGCCTTGTTACCCAATTATAGGTAACAAGGCATTTCATCTGAGTCCTCCAAGTGCCATCGTGTGTACATCTTGA
Organism: Teinopalpus imperialis; assembly: GCA_029286865.1. Classification (NCBI taxonomy): domain Eukaryota; kingdom Metazoa; phylum Arthropoda; class Insecta; order Lepidoptera; family Papilionidae; genus Teinopalpus; species Teinopalpus imperialis. The sequence goes on from JAGSMU010000012.1 coordinate 6,234,383, forward strand.
AAAAATGCGAGGAACAAGGCAGCGTTAGTCATGAGCCAGCTTCACCAGCTCATCTGCGCCAACAGTAAAATGTCCCTAAGTCATAAACTCCAGCTATATAAGTCCTGCGTAAGACCAGCAGCAGACCTACACCAGCGTCGTCTTCGCCCATGTAGCCGCGAACAAATGAAATCTTTTACAGACGATCCAAAACCGTTTCACCAGAATAGCTACCGGAGCAGAACCGTACCAGGGCGATATCGATCTGCACAGTGACTTCCTTCACCATTCCGGAACATCTCCAGCCTATCTTGCAGTGCTTCTTCCCGAAAGGGCTTTCGCACTCCAATCCGCTAGTGGTAAACGCTGCAACCTACGAGCCCGTATCAAATCCGGCAACTAGGAACCGTCGACCCCGTCACGTCCTCGACGTACCTCCACTTCATGGGGGAGCCGAGCTCCAGTCCGTCCTCAACGGACCCCGGACCAACACACACCGCAGACATCCAACTGCGTCGCCCTCGCCTTCGAGTGCGACGCAATCTTCGCAACACCGCGTACACTAGATACACCCGCGTGTCAGGGCTGTTCTCACCGCCCACAGCTTCCGATTGACCAGACAAAAGGTGGCGTCCGTCAGAGGCATCAACATCAATCAAGATTCTCTTGCGCATCTTGAAACTTAGTTAACGACGGATGTAGAAGTTACACTCATGCCAGAGTCATCACTTACCATCAAATAAAGTGAGTGTTCGTTTGTAGATCCTAATATTGTAAAAAAAGTATATGTGTCTTTGCCCACAGAACATGTTCGAGGAAAGGAAAACATAATTTTCATTGTACAATGATGTTGGCTCTATTTTGAGAACAGGCCTTCTAATTTAAAACTACATGTGTTCAATTGGTTGGAATAAAATGGTTGGATATTAAATCAACAAACAAAATAACCACAGTTATTCTTTGTGATGTCCTATTCAAGACATTTGAATTGCCTCAAATCCTAGTTTCTGACAATGGTTTACATCCTCAGTTTACATCCCAGAATTTTCGGACCTACTGCGAAAGTAAATGAATCGTATATATAATGGCATCACCATAATTTTTACGTATTACCGATAATCAATTTTGTATTTTAATATTATGATAAATATATCATATCACAAAAACGATTGAATTATAAATAAACATTCTTGTAATATGTACAAGCAAAATTGTTGTAAATATGACATTGTAAAATAGAAAAGTCAAAATAAAATGTTTATTTCAATTGGCCGTAAGATTACAGTGCAGTTCCATATCGTTAAAAAAAATAGTATTATTTTAAGGCAACAAAATGGACGGAATGTAGTGGCTGTGCTAATGGTTTAGAGTTGTGAGCGAATTCGCAGTTTTTAGCGTTGAATCTCAATAGGACACTAGATTGACACTAATAATTTACTATATCTTTATCAAATTAATCAGACTTTGACTAATTGATTTAGAAAATTTCGTTCAGTTTATCTTTTGGGAATATGGTGTCCATTTTGTGATCAACCGTGTTGTGTGGCGCTTTTAGTGAGTATTAACTACTTCTTTTAAAATAAAGATAAATATTACGATGTTAAATGAACTGTTTCTACTACCTTTTTATATGTAATGTTATAATTTTCCTGTTTATTGAAATTATATGGCTCCGGTATTATGTTTTATGCGTCTAGTTTACTTGAATGTAATTATTTATTCGATTACTTGAGTAAGCTGTTAGTATTCTTAAGAATATTTGACTATAAGGTATCATTCACAAATTAAAAAGGACGCGAGAAAAAACCATATACATTAGTGAAACCCTTGTAAGTGGTAAGTTACAACTTTTGGTCTTTATTAGCAAAAGGATTATAGTAACTTATGTATGTTATAAGCATAAGATGAAGAGAGCAAAATATTGGACACATTGTTTTTTATTTACATAACATTAAATACGCTGATAATTATGAAATATATTTGGATTTATTTCGATGATCAAGATTTGGAGTAACGCAGTTTAACTGAAAGGGAGAAGTTGTATCGCTATATGTTATTCAATATTATCATAAGCGTATAGCTTTTCCCCTTGGTTTTACTAGCAATATCTTCCGAGAAGATGCGAGAAGATTCTACTGGCACTTTACTCTTGAGTGAGTTAACAAGTGTTGAATTCCATGTAATAATAGGTGATGTTGTTCATACAATAACTTAAATATATACCTTAGTTATTGTTTTCTTGTGTTTAAAATTAAAGAACACTTTGTACAGTACAGTACAAGAACACTGAAGAAAGGTCTCATCAGTTAATTATGCCACCAGGTAGTTTAGTTCACAGTATTATTTTATAGTTAAGTATAAATGATAGTAATTGGACTTAAGGGATTCACTTCCCGGTTGTCCCTAATTATAATTGTTTTACATATAAATAATGTATTTAATATATAAATAATACTAATATTCTTTTGTATATACACTTTATACTATTAATTCATCATTGTTTTCTTTCCTTTTCCGAATTTCCTTTATTCCATAGATCCCATGATGTCACCTTAACAAAATCTAGTAAAAGTAGCTGTATTTCATATTGTATAGAATATATATGGATGAGAATCAAGGACCCAATTGATAGGTATTCCTTCTAAAGGTGACAATCTTGATCTGATCAATGTGTCATATTGACCACTTACTGGTGAACTTACTTGTAGGTGCCTTAAATTAATATATGTTATATAGTATAATTGATATTTTTAATTCCTTAAAATTGGTAACCACTTCAGTAATAATTGTATTGTATTTTTCAGTTTTGTGTTAATATTGTGATAAAATATATATACTAATAATTAAAAAGTTGATGTTGTTGTCAGTTGAAGGCAAATATATTAGTTGTATGTATGATTTTTCCCTTTATTCATATTATATTACATACATACTGTTTTAAGAAAATCTTTATTCATAATAATAAATTAATATGTTGTTTTACTATAAAAGATAGCTTTCAGTACATAACTAAATAATCATAGTTTATCATGTATTACTTACAACTTTATATCAAATGAGATTTAGGTAGAATACTTTTGTAAAATAAATCAATATAAAAATATTAAAAAAGTCAGCTCTGTAAGTGGGGTTAATGAATGGTTCCATCATCAATTTCTTTTTCTGTCATTTTTGTGTATAGTATTCTAATTAATTTAAGGTGCAATGTTATTACAGTATTAAGTATATGTATATATACACTTTGGTAGCGAAGAGAGAATGAAATTCAGTCATTAACCCATCCTTGTGTCCTTTATTCTTGCATACAAATAAATTGCTAGCACACTTGCACAAAGTGTGAGCGCTCCTTAATATTCTTGAATAAGGTATCCTATATAGGTATTTTTAGATGTTTATATTTGTGAATGATAACTATATATAGACATATTGTATGCACAACAATTATAAATAATTATGTGATTGTTTATATAATAACATTTTTAAGTACTTGTTTTCTTTTAACTTTTACTATGTATGGGTTTCCACTTTACACATAGTTCTCTATCAATTTATTAGTTCTAAAATGCTGTATTCTTCATGTTTCATTTTCTGTTTTTAAGTACATGGCAATTACCTAAACAAGTAAAAAAGTGGTCTTTAGATATTATAGTGTAAAATGTACTTAAAATGTTCAAATGCACTCCATTACATAATCCAATTTACAGAGTTGCAATATATATAAAAAAATTACCACTGCCATTAGATAAAAACATCATTGCATTAAATTCTTTGCAACAACCAGATAGTATGTGATATGTTCATTCACATGGGAGAAAATTAAGAGTTGATTAAGTAACTCTGTAACTCTTAAGTTGACTATGTCATTGAATCAATTAAAAAGATAATGGTTGTTTGTATTTACTAAAATAATATTATAGAAATTTAAAGCAGCTATATTATGGTTGTCTTGTAGTAAAAATATAAGAGTGAAAAATTTTTGTAAAAGGATTAATTGTGTATCTTAGACTAGAATGGAAATTGTGAAAAGACTCATCAAATTATAACTTTCATTAATGTTTTTTCTTCTAAGATATTGATATGACATACCTTTTTTAAAAATGATTTGTCTATTAGAAAGGCCAGTCTACATTTTTTTATGCAAATTGAAATCTTGAATGAATCATTGCCAATATGTAAGCCATACTCTTAGAATATTTCAACATGAATTCAACTGAAGAAAGCATTATTTTAAAAAAAATTGTAATAACTAAATTGTTGCATATATACTAAATGTTTATTATTGTATTGAGTATTTGTTGTAGAATTAAATGTTAAATTATTTGGGTATATAATATTTTTATAGATCCAAGGATGAAATTGATCATAAATATCATATTTAATAAAGGAAAATGGCCAAAATATATAAATGTTGGATTACTCAACAAACACTCATATCATAAATGGAAATAAAGATGTAAAAACGAATTGATCAAAATAGGTGGGATTTTATATACAAAAATAAACAATAAAAATATTGTTTAATTTATAAGAACAAATACAAATTTAATGCATTATCAATTTAATTAATACTGGTAGAACTACATTGTTTAGTTAGTCAGCTGACCGTATGAAACACTCTTGATCAATATGGGCCAATACCCAACATAAACACAATAAAATTGAAATAATATGTACACAACTATGTGCATGGATTTAACAAGTATTAAAGAATTTTGAGATAAATGGGTTGATAAAACTAAATAATAAATATGGTGGGAACCCACCTAACAGGCTCTAACTAATTTTCTTAGGTATGCCTAGAATGCCAAGAATTAGTTATTTACTTTGCCTTCTTTAATAAAATGAGATACTAATAAATCGGCTCCTGTTTCTATAAGCACTTTAAAACAAGATAAAAAATAAATTGTAAGAATTTTGTAATTGTATAAAAAATATTTTATTTGAACATTTTCTTAACCAGCACTTGATTTAAACTTAAATATTATTAATTAAGAATTTTATCATTTAATGAGTTGTATATTTGAATAATTAACAATGCTAAATAATTTTCCCACTTTGTTTTTAATCAAAAAATTAGTGATTTTTAGGACAACAGTAGTTGTAGTTACTACAATGCCATAATTATGTTGAATAAGTTGATTAAATTTAAGCTAAAATTCTTTTACTATTATAATCAATTGTTACAGATGAAGATGGGTGTATCACCTAATCATGGGATCCTTCAACACAAGTTATTTTTAGTTCACTCTTGAAGAGTGATGGACTCATATAATTTATTTGGTGATGATGGAAGCGGTATGTTGGAAGGACTTACTGATCTCGGTGGAGCAGACAGCTTTGCTGGTAGCTCATCATCTGGGGTAGCCGGAGAAAATAAAGATCCTGCCGATAACAGGTATTTTGGCATCTTTTATTTGTTAATTTAGATTTTTCATGATTTGATTAGAATGTGATTTAAAATACATTTTTATTAATTGTTTAGGAGATTTTATTTTCAATGGCTGATTTTTTAATACATACTTTAATTTGTTAGTTACAGACAGGCATATAATCAAAGCAGTGTGGCACAAGAAGCAACAATACAAAAACTGGCTTCCTTTGGTAGTGCAAGTACCACTGGGCTACCTAGCAGTTCCCAGCCAGTGCCCAACTCGGTGGCAGGACCTCCAGCGCCAGATTACCATGATTATGGTGGCTATCCTCCACGACCACGTCTTCCTCAACCATCGCACGGTCCTCTTCATCCACCACATCATGTGCATCCATCGCACTCTTACCCAGGCTATCATCCTGGACCTGACCCTATGTATACTATGCCAGAACAAGCAGGTTAGTGTTACATTTTACATAAATGCTATAGTAGTATGTAAGTATTGGAGCATACTGTGAAGAAAAATAAATATATTATTTTTTATAATTTAGGGATTGGAGAAATGGGAGTATGGTCAGGTGCTTCAGGGGCTAATAGATATTCCCCTATAACTCCAGGCTATAGACATTCATATGACCATCAACAAAAAATGCATCAATATCCTCCACAGCAGGTAACATTCACCAATTATTTTAATTGAAATATAATCCTTAAAATGCTTAAGTTATAATTAATAAATTAAAAAGTTTATTTCAATATAATTAACCCTTTAAATAGTAACCAGAATAATAAGGCAATAAAAATTGTTAACCTGTTTGATTTTTCATATTTGAAACGGAGGGCAATTGGCTGTCAAGTGAAAAAACAAATTTTCAGTATGGTATATCAATATGTACAACAGTATTCAGTATGGCTAGTATTATTAAATTGATGGCTAATTGTTAAAGTAGTTCATAAAAAGCCTGTAATTTAATATTTGAAATGGAGGGGAGCATTTTTACCACTATAACTTACTATTCTGATTTCGATGTAACATTTATTTATTTATTATTTATTTAATCTTAAGCTTCGATTATAGAAACATGGGATATGGGTAATAATTAATTTAACAATCAAACCAGGTTGTGATGCTGTCAGGCACACTACTACACATGGCTACTGCATGCACTACAATCACACTCACTAGCAACACTTCGTTAACATTTCCACTCACACTCACTAACAACACTTAGTTAACATTTTTTTATTAGGGATATACAAATGAAGTATAGTTTAATAGTGGAAGTGATACATTGTTGAATAAATAAAAAGCCAATTTTCACCAGTGTTTTTGACCAATTATTGTAATTAAACACATAACTATCAGTGCTCAGCATGCAAAACACTCCCTGGACAAGTGGACCTGATGGAATCCCTCCAATTAAGCTGAGGATGTGTGCTCCAGAGTCGGCACCGGTTCTTACGCGCTATTTTCGGTACTCTTACTCCTTAGGCTTTTCGAAAGTGCTGGAAGTTTTAGTGCACCGGATAACTAAAAAAGTGATTGCTCAGATCTGTCCAACTACAGGCCTATTTCCATTACTCCTTTGTTCTTGAAATCCATGGAATTCATTGTAAACTGCCAGCTCATACGGTACCTAGAAGAGCACCAGCTAGTAAATGACCGCCAGTACGGCTTCCGTAGGGGTCGCACACGGTGATCTTTTACTGTACTTGACTCATCAATGGGCGCAGGCAGCGGAGTCCAAGAGAGAGCCTTTCCGATTAGTCTGGATGAAGCGCAGGCCGAGATGGGCTGACTAAATCTAGTTTATTTAATCCTTCGAAGACACAAGTTGCACGTTGTCGCTTCTCCTAATTTTCATTAATCTCTTCTTATTACGTTAGCTAATATTGGAATCCTTGGTGTTGACATATCGAATCATGACGTTGAATTCCGCAGTCATTTAGAAAGTAAGGTGAAATTGGCCTCTAAAATTTGTTGTGTCTAAAATGTTCAATAGAGCAGGACAGTATTTCGTATTGGTCCATATTTTGCAACTTTACCAGGCGCAAATTTGGTTTCACATGGAACGTTATTCTCATTTGAGCTCTTTCCATTTGACTGCATTCAATGGACAGTGGCTCGACGACATGGGACTTTTCGATGGGCTTGAATCACTGGCTCTGTGAAAAGATTTTGCATTTCCTTCCATTTTTACTTTATCTACCATACAGTGTTCGAGTTAATTACATCTGCTGCATGCACGACTATTGTGTGAAATCAGCTGTTGCCAACGGTTTTTCCGAAACGGCTCATCCAGTCCATCCCCAGAAGAGTCATAACCTTCTTAAAGGTCGGCAACCCACCTTCGACTCCTCTGGTGTTGCGAACGTTCATTGGCGTTGTTTATCACTTACCATCAGGGTAGTTGCTTGCTCGTTGACACTGATTTATTCAATAAAAAGGAGACACATCGAGATATTTAAATGAACAAGTATTTAAGTACTTCATCGCCTTTTTAAATATTTTTTCATGGTTGGCTTGTTACAAATAATAAATAGATTTGTTGATGACTTTGAAATATTTGAATAAAGGCGTATGGTGCAAATATAAAACAGGCTTATAGCAGAGACAGCGAAACAATTTCCAGACGTTTTTGTCAATTGAAAAAATTTTTCAATTCAAAATAAATATTATACAATTTTAAGACACAAGACCAGTGCTTACGTTTGTTTTTCTTCTACTGGATCGATAAATATTTAATTTTATGAATTTTATATTTATTGAAATGGTATTGTTTTTGTAGAAATTTAGTATTTTTAATGGTATAGAATTGTAATTTTGCCTGCCAGAAATGGTATGGTGAATGATAGCGTCATGTATTTTATACACATTACGCAAATAAAATTTATTATTATTACGCATATGTATATGATGATGATGATTGATACATGAGTTATATTTTCATGATTAATGTATATATGCATGTATATAAATATGAAGCATGAAAATATAACTCATGTATTCGAGTCACGTAAAGCCCGATAAACATATAACTGTAAAAAATATAAATACTTAAAATAATATTATTATAATAATTTTATATTATTTATATTATACTTGTGAATTTGAAGTATATTAAAAGAATTCTTTATAGTAATATACATATAGTTAAAAGTAATGGAATTCTTATAGCGTCTTATTATTTGATTTAAAATAATTTAATTTAGAATGGATTAAATAAAATATTGTTATCCATTATTTAGACCGAGTAGTTCACATTTCCACTTCTGTTTTTCCAATTTTTTATTGAACTAACAGGTATTTTGGAATCACAACAGAGTTGCGTACAGTAAGAGTAAGCTATCGACACACGAATGCTTTAACAAAACTACGGTCACCGCATTGTATGCGCATTTTGAAATTTTTAGACGCCTCCAATCTGCAGCCAACACCTTAGGGAAATGGTTTCGGAAATGGAGGATCGAGGTTAACCCCACCAAAAGTGCAGCCATGTACTTCTCTCGGCGCAACAAAACGCCGCATCTCCCAACTATAGATTTATTTGATCGTCCAATCCCCTGGGAACAGACAGTCAAATACTTACGTGTCACATTAGATGAAAGACTCACCTTCGGTCCATATATCAACCGCGTACTGAAGCAAGCAGCGTTCGTCCTAGGTCGTTTGCACCCGTTACTCAATAAAAATAGCAAAATGTCCCTGCGTAATAAAATTACACTATACAAAGCGTGCATCCGACCCATAATGACATACACAAGCCCCGTCTTTGCGCATGCTTCCCCGCGTCACATTCAGCGACTTCAGGTAATACAAAATCGTTTCATGCGCAAAGCCACCGGTGCACCGTGGTTCTTGCGTAATGAAAATCTACACATAGATCTTGAGCTGCCGACCATAGCTCAGTACCTGAAGCAGGCTTCCCGCCGATATTTCGACTCTGTCACACACTCTAACCCCTTGATTGTAAGTGCCATTTACAATCCCATCGTGAATCACAGATTCATCCGCGTCCGAAGGAGACCGAGGCACGCCCTCGATGACCCCGACGACGTGGCCACCAGGGCCCAAGCCCTTCATAAAACACAACACACGTACATTGCACCCTCATATCGCCCCCGCCGATGGCGAGGGCGTAGCAAACAAGGATATTCGCGATACCGCCATGTCACTGGTCGGTTCTCTCCAGTCCATACAGATAGAAGCGTCGCTGGAGTTTCTTGCGCCACTTCTTCTCCAGCGCCCACGCATTCCGAAGTGGTGGTACAGATAGCTAATAATAATAGCGAATTTAAAGAATCCTCTGTCAGAAGCAACTGACCGAGCCGAGGTTCGGCCCTCTCGGGCACCCTTGAGTCAGACGCTCGCGAAACAAGGTAACGGTCCCTCTCGGGAGCCCTTGTGCTGGTTACCTATATATAGAGGTCTCGACTGAGTGCTATTAGCGCTCGGTCACCTCTCAACCCGTTGAAACTGTAAAAGCCCTCGGGCTAACAGTGGCCTTCAGCCCGAAAAAAAAAAAGCATTTTGAAAGCAGAGCGTTTTGCTCCGCCCTACACACTCCATATCTCGGCTGTTTCTACGATCCGAGATCCCAAATATAGTAAATTCCTTTTTGCACATCTCAGACGCTGAGGTTAAGCTCAATAATAGTAATATAAAAACATGCGATTGATTCTGCTTTTTTTTCTGTGGACGTTAAACTGGTGTGTATGTTATGTACGTAATCACGATATCTCTTAACAGTCTTAATACTAAATACTAATAAAAAATGGGCTGGAGTCCATTTTTTTATATCACGTCAATATGGTGGTACAATGGTTACCTAATGTACTGTAATTATAGTAAATATAGGTAGTAATCAATAAAATATGGTGGCATTTGCATTTCTTTTTATTTATCTATATTTACTTTTATTACATTTATAACGAAATGAATTTTGTGATTAAAGAGCATATGAGATGTGCACTGTGGATTTTCCTATTTTTTGTATTTATATGCTGTGTATACTTATATATGAACTATGTCTGGTAATTTCTATTAGATTGCATAGGTTTACTTTATTTTTTATATTATTTTTGTTTACCTCTACTATTTTAATTTTATAGACTTCCAGTATCGGTTTGCAAGCACAAAATGGTGCATATATTGCAAGACAGCCTCATTTCCCCCAGCCATCATCACAACAAATTTATGGACAACAACAGGTATAAATATTATATCTATGAAATAATTTAGTCAGTAAAGATTAAAGTAACATTGGAATTTTTAATTCTAAATTTTACTGATTATTTATTTGCTACACTTTTTTTAAAGAAATAATAATATGATCCAATGAAATACTAGTATTTGATATTTTCTTTATTTTCAGAATTATCCTAATTATACACAAATGCATCCACCAACTGCTACAAGAATTGGTCAACATCCTACATACCATCAACAGATGGATGTAAATGCTCATCAATATGGATTGTCACATGGGCAACAGAATCATCCTGCTTTACCTCATCAGTCACATCAAAATATGGCAAGTCACACTGGGGGCATTACTTCTGGCATTCAAAGTCATCCAAATGCTCATTTACATCATGCAGGAGCACCTCCAATACATCATGTATCTCGCCAACCTCCAGTACCACCTTCTGCAGTTGGCCCATCACATGTTGTACCGACACAAATGCCTTATGCATCACCTCATCATGCTGTTCCTATGAATTATCAACCCCATCAAGTCCAACACCCTCTTGACGTCAATGTCACAAATCAATACAATCCCATAAAACCAGTTGGTATTGAAACAGGTAGCCCTCAATATCGACCACCCTTTCCACAGTTGTCGCCCCAAATGTCACCACGAGCTCAGATATCCCCACGACAACAGCCTCAACCTCAATTATCTCCAAGACCAGTGATGTCGCCTGTAAAAGGACCTAGCGCTTCACCGCACGGGCCACGGAATGTAGTTCAATCGCCTGTTTCGTCCGGTGCCCCACCGGTTTCTGCTTCATTTACGTCTCAAAATACACTTCAAGCCTTAGAACAGATGGTTTTACCTTCTGGTGGAGAATATCCCTATCAAAGAAATCCATCATCACCTGCAGTTGGACATATCTCATCTTCGCCCTCACAGTGGAATCAAAACAAAATGCCAATTAATGTTGCGCAAATGGAAGGTGAACAATCTATAAAATCTTTGGAAACAGTCGCACCTACAAATACTTTAAAATCTGATCTAGTAAAAAATGCGTCCCTGATCGTTACAACTGAACAAAAACCTATAGACAGAACACTACCGGAAAAGGAAAGACATCCCGATAGTTTAAACAATTCACATACATTCATACCATCACCAAATATAACAAATGTATCAAAGGAAAGTGTGTCATTAAGTATTTCTAGTAATTCTTCAATGACATCAACATCTTTGAACCCATGTGTTTCCGTTGATGATACAGAGAAGAATGATCAGACTCGTGGATGTCAACCCACTGAACCGATTTTTGAACCTATAGGAAATCCCAAAGAAAAAGAAAAGACTGATATGCCAAGAGATGTTGCAGGTAGTAATGAACAAAAACAAGACAACGAACTCCAGGCTATGGAAAATCTTAATAAGCAAATTGGTAATGATCAACTAAGGAACCACATAACATCAGTACAACCTTCATCTGTGTCAAATATAAGTTCCGTTGATAATACACAACCAAGCAGTCCGCAAACGGTTAACTTACCTAGTCACATTCCCATTAACATCACAACAAATACAGCAAATCAGTTTGAAAATGCAACAGTTATTAATGTAACTAGGAATCAAGGATTTCCAAATAATACTTTTCAAAATGTTACAGCAAATGTTCAGAATATTATGCCTCAACCTATTTCAGCTAACTTAGTTTCAAGTGCATCAACAAGTATGCAAAGTAATCAAACTATTAATGTTACTTCTACTTTTCAAACTGGACCGCAAACCGGCACACAGACAATTACTAATGGGCAAAATAATCTTCCATCTACTCAGGCAATGCATGGAAATATTACTAACACCGTGTCGTCGAGTATACCTGGTCACAATGCGCAAGGTAATTTAACTTGCATTCCGCCTACATCTGTCAATATAATAGGAAATATGCAATCTACTATACCTAATCCCCCTACCAATATATCCAATGTTCAATCAAATGCTCCTACCAATATACCAAATATCCAAGTAGGAATGCCGATGGGTGTTCAAAATATTCATCCAAGTTTGGGACCAACACAGCAAACTCAGCCTAATATTATGTCAAATGTACCCCACAACGTGAATCCTAATTTGATAATGATGGGATCGAATAGCTTGCCTCATCCCAATATCCCAAATATATTTGCGGCGTCCCATCATCAAGAAAGGTTAGCTTTACAACAACAAATACAGGAGATATATTGTTTGCCACCATCTAATGAGAACCAGGAAAAAGTAAGATGTCTTCAAGAAAGATTAGCTATGCTTCAACAACATGAAAGTAATGATAAGTGCATAGGTGGTCCAAATTGTATTTTACAAAATCCTATTTATGGAACAAAAATGGTAGAAAGTCCTCAAGTCACAAGTACCACAGGTCGTGGTCGAGGAAAGGGTCCGACAAAACCTAGAAAACCTCGAGCAAAGAAAGATAAATTGGTGCTTGCACCTCAGTCCCTTGACCAATTACCCGTATCAGAGGATTGTGTAACTGCAGGAACAGGCCTGCAAAGTAATTCAGAATTAGATGCAGAGTTAACTGAAGATATTTCTAATTTAGATAGCAGTGCACTATCTATTGATGACTTTACATGTGGAAAAGTAAAAAAAACCCGTGCCCCGCGAAAAAATAAAGAGAGAAAACCACGCACACCAAAGGAACCCAAGGCTCCGAAAGAACTAGGAGAAAAACAAGTAAAAGAACGAAAGAAACGTGAACCTAAAGACCCAAATGCACCGAAAAGAAAAAGAAACGTTAAAAAGGGAGCACCAGAGATCCAGGCAGACACTACAACAAGCAATGATCTACTCGAAAAAGATGCTAGTTTCAATATCTTAAGTGATTTTCCGACTGATAATACAGGAACTAATCTTGATCCCGTCAAAAATATAAAAATTGTTTCAGAGATGCCATCATTAGATGATTGTAATGTCACAGATTTTGATGATATACCTGTTTCAAAAATAGCCATCAAGGACTTGCTTGAAGAGGCAGAAGCAAAACGTGAACAAACCGATAAAGACGATGATGTAGATCTTATCGGCCAAAAGAAAAAAGGTTCTAAGAAACGATCATCTGGAGGGGGAAGCTGCAAGAAAATAATAACGAAAAAAACTCCGACCGGGAAGAAGAAAAGAAGAGGTGGTTTGATACCCGATTCGGATGGAGAACCTGACGATTTAATGGCTACTCCGCCCCCTTCACCCCCTCCTGAAGGTGACGATAGTTTAAAACGACGATCCGCACGAAATACTCAGCGTAAAAAATATACTGATGACGTTATGTTGCGATTGTCTGATGATGAGTTTACGATGGCAACTCCAAAATTGGAAAAAGACTTAGAAGATTTAAATCCTGAAACCAAAGACTTACAACGCTCTGACACTACACCAAAACCAAACTATATTTATGTTAATACTACAGAAGAGGATTCAATGATTGTCCAGCATGTACTAGCGTGTCGTTTCGGGAAACGAGAACTTAAACTTGAATCACCTAGTAATGAACAAGTAAAAGTGGAAGCAAGTGAAACTTTGGAAACGGAAGACGGACTCGAAAATGAAGAATCGCAAAATGTAATCGCTGGACCTAGTAGTACTAATAATAATGAGAAAGCCGAAGAAAAGTCAAAAAATGTCGAACTAATAGAAGTAATAGAAAATAAAGATATCAAAACTATTGTCGATAATGATGTTGCAGAAACAAAAACTAAAAAATCGATAATGGTAGATGTTGAAGAGTACTTTGTAAAATACCGGAATTTTTCTTATTTACACTGTGAATGGAAAACAGAAGAAGAGCTTTACAAGGGTGATAAACGTATATTTTCTAAAATTAAACGCTTTAAGCAGAAGCAAGCTCAACAATTAAATATATTTGAATTGTTAGATGATGAGCCATTTAACCCTGATTATGTGGAAGTTGAAAGAATACTAGATATGTCTGAGAATCAAGATCCTGCAAACAATACAGTAGTAAAACATTACTTAGTTAAATGGAAAAGCTTACAATATGAGGATTGTACTTGGGAGTTAGAAGAAGATATAGATGTTGACAAAATTAAACAATTTAAGACTTTTAGTGAAATACCAGCAAAGGAAAAATGGAAATTTAATAAGAAGCCACCGGCTGATAATTGGGTTCAATTAAAAGAATCACCCCTATATAAAGGTGGAAACACATTAAGGCCTTATCAACTTGAAGGCTTGAATTGGTTATTATTTTCTTGGCATAACAATAGGAATTGCATCTTGGCAGATGAAATGGGCCTAGGTAAAACCATTCAAAGCCTGACATTTGTTAATTCTGTTTGGGAATATGGAATAAGAGGACCTTTTCTTATCATTGCTCCACTGTCGACTATACCAAACTGGCAAAGAGAATTTGAAGCCTGGACTGATATGAATGTCGTTGTATACCATGGGTCTCAGCAAAGTAAAAGTATGATCCATGAATATGAATTCTATTATAAGAGTGCAAAAGGTGAACCAATAAAAGAGATAACAAAATTTAATGTGTTAATAACTACTTTTGAAATTATAGTAACAGATTTTCAAGAGTTAAAATCCTTTAATTGGCGAATATGTGTTATAGATGAAGCACATAGACTCAAAAATCGAAATTGTAAATTATTGGAAGGATTAAGACAGTTACATTTAGAGCATAGAGTGCTCTTATCTGGGACGCCTTTACAAAATAATGTGAACGAACTTTTTTCATTGCTAAATTTTTTGGAGCCATCACAATTTTCTAGTAGTGATGCATTCTTGAACGAATTTGGTCAATTAAAATCGGAGTCGGAAGTCATAAAGCTACAAGCTTTATTGAAACCTATGATGTTAAGAAGATTAAAAGAAGACGTTGAAAAAACCCTAGCGCCAAAAGAAGAAACAATTATTGAAGTGGAATTAACAAACATACAGAAAAAATATTATAGAGCTATATTAGAAAGAAATTTTAGTTTCTTGCAGAAAGGCACCGCTTCAGCTGCCAACATTCCAAATTTAATGAATACAATGATGGAACTGCGAAAATGCTGTATTCATCCTTATTTGCTAAATGGTGCTGAAGATCAAATTCAATTTGATTATAAACAAACTAATGGAGAAGACAAAGAAGCTTATTATAAAGCACTAATACAATCCTCTGGTAAAATGGTATTAGTAGACAAGTTGTTGCCGAAACTGAAAGCAGGGGGACATCGCGTGTTAATATTCAGTCAAATGGTTAGATGCTTAGACATTTTGGAAGATTACCTTATGTTTAGAAAATATCCTTACGAAAGAATTGATGGTCGCATCAGGGGCAATTTGAGGCAGGAAGCTATTGACAGGTATTCTAAGCCAGATTCCGATCGCTTTGTATTCTTATTATGTACAAAAGCGGGAGGACTAGGTATTAACTTGACAGCTGCGGATACTGTTATAATATACGATAGTGATTGGAATCCACAAAATGATTTACAAGCCCAAGCTCGTTGTCATCGTATTGGTCAACAAAAAATGGTGAAAATCTATAGGTTGATTTGTCGAAATACTTATGAAAGAGAGATGTTCGATAAAGCATCGTTAAAACTTGGTTTGGACAAAGCAATTTTGCAAAGCATGAATACCTCACAAGGTAAGGAGACCGGGTTAAAACAGTTATCTAAGAAGGAGATTGAAGACTTGTTAAAAAAAGGTGCCTATGGAGCTGTTATGGATGAAGATAATGCAGGGGATCAGTTTTGTGAAGAAGATATCGAAATGATTTTAGCTCGCCGCACCCAGGTTATTCAAATGGAGTCTGAAAAGGGTTCTACATTTTCAAAAGCCAGTTTTGCAGCAACCGATCAAAGATCTGACATTGATATAAGGGATCCTGATTTTTGGAATAAATGGGCGAAAAAAGCTGAAATCGACACTACTGAGAAAAAAGAAGACGAAGATTTAATAGTCACTGAACCTAGAAAAAGAACAATTATCAAAAGATATGGCCATGATGATGGCCCCATGGAAATGTCTGATATGGAAGTGACACCAGATTCTGAAGACGACGAAGAAGGTAAGAAAATAACAACCAATAAATGCTTCTTAAATCATTAAATCCCAAAAGGATATCGATTCCTCCCTTGTTGCGGATGTTGAACCATCACGCTTCATTACCACTTACAAGATTTAGGACAAGATAAAGTTATAAAAATATCGAAAACGAAACCTGTACTTATTAAGATTAATAGTCTTGGAATAAAAATGCGATCACTTTGTATAATATTTGATACATTACATGGGAATCTATCAAGTGGACTTTTTTTTGGCACCACCTGTCGATATACGATCCTAATTTTGTATTCGTCTTGCCAAACAGCCACTTGGTCCAATGTCACTACGAAATGAATTTTTGAAATAATCTACTTATGAAGATGTATACTGAAATTTAGCATAAGTTTGAACAAATGTTTTATCAAAACTGATACAATTTATTCCCAGTTTTTTATTTATTTTTTTATTACAAATTATAAGTAGATTTTAGAGATTTTTTTTTCTTTAGGTTACAAAGAAACAGTTTAATTTATTTTAAATTCGAATAATGATAATTATAGCCAACACCTGTTTTTAAAATTGAACAATACCTAACCTAGTGTGGGGTTTCTTTCTTTTTTTTTTTTTTTTAATAAGTTTTTAGTAATGCTTAAACATCTTTATTATATTTCATTTGTATTTTTTTGTTCAAGGAATAAGCTTAAGAAGCAAAAGGAAGAAAGAGAAATTAGGTAGAAAAGGAAGAAGATACGCAAGTGACGATTATGTTCCAAGGCATGAAGGTGTGCCCGTTGATGAGGAGGTTGTTTATGGATCATGGACTAGATCAGAGTGTTTCAAGATTGAAAGGGTTTACTTACTTTTGGGTAATATATATTTTTTGAAATTCTTTAATCAAAAAAAATTATAATTATTGTTCAAAAAGTCAATTAATATTTATATTTATTAATATTTAATTTAATATTTATTACTTAATATAAATTTATATTATAATAATATATCGACGCTTCACCAATTTGCGCAAAATGGGGTGTCCCGAATATTTTCGTATTCAGTAATGTGTGTACTTTCACTCACCTTACGAAACACAGCAACGTAATGCTGCTATTTCACGTAGGTATTCTTTGAGGTTGCGGTCCTTTTCCGGTCGAGTCGACTCATTCATGCTGCAACGTGGCTCTACCACTGTTACAATAACGTTTTGTATAGTGTTATAATAATATAATAAAATAAGCACTGGTTTATAGATTATAAAAACCTATGCCGACTGAACTCTGAATAAGCTTTCACTGAGCTAATATAGAAGAGAATTTAGATATAATATAGGTGAGCACTTACGATTTAGATCTAGCAGTTACCAGTTGTAATGAATAAACGGGTAAGGGTAAGGTTTGACGTAATCTCGACTTGCAGTAACCAAGGGCTGTGAGATTTATTATTTATGGATAAATTGTAAATAATTAGAGCCAAGTGTTAAAAAGACATGTTGTTTTGATAGTGTTGAATATCACAAAATTACCATTTCTCTAGTTATTGCAATATGACATTAACACACTTTACCATAGCCTTCCTAATGGGCATCATGATCCGAGCAACTGTCGAGTGTCTGTTCACTACTACCCATCCGCTGCAGACCTAATGATTGGGCTAAAACAAGTTTTTAATGTATAGTGGAAACAAGTTGTTAATGTATGGTGGGAACAGGCTGTTAAAGTGTAGCGAAAAGAATCAGATCGGAAGAAGTTTGTGGATTTCCTCATATCTTAGAGAGGCATGTTTTACGTCGGAAGGTTGCTGATTGGCTACCATTTTTCCCGAGGGCCTCCACAGACGTGTGATATTATCCCGTAAGTTGCATCAATGAACACAATGTGCAGCAGCATACTATCTGATTAGCCTTATTCTTTTCTAGTTGATGCAATATCAGCCGGTATTCTATTATGCAAATATAAGCCTTGATTACTTTGACAATAGACCAAACACCAAAATCCGTCGGTCCGTATTGGTTGATCATTTTAATCACATATTATTCATTGTAATATAAGAGAGAAGAAAAAGAGTGTGTAATCTTTATATGTGATTGAAGTAAACCCTAAAAACACTAAGTAAATATATACTACAAAATTATTAATATTTTTAAATGGTTTTAACATAATTTTCTATTATAATTAATAAAATATTTATTATTATTAGTTTTGGACTATATAAAAATAGAATATTCATCATCATTCATCAAGCAACACCTTTCCTTAAGAGACTCACAATTTATTTATCTATAATTAGTAAAAATATGTATAATATAGAAATTTAAATGATGGTGGACCGATACTAACTTAGTAATATAGCATCATAATGCGATAAAACAATAGGTTCATAAACTAAGTGTTCAAATACTAATTTAATACAGTTAAATTATAAGAAAACTAGGGTAGAGGCCTAAAAAGATTGCTAACCCTTGTCTGATCTCACGATGACCTAAATTCTATTCAATAACCACCTCAACAATGACGAATTAGATTTTCACAGGTGAAAAAACAATGACTTGTAGAAATTTTTATTTTACATTTTTTTTAATACTGTTTTAGATGGGCACGATGGGAAGAAATTATCGATAAAAACCAGTTTAGAAAAGGATGGACTTTACCTGTTATTGAAGACTGTGCTCGAATAATTGTAAGTTTATAAAATAAATGACTTATTATTGGGTTTCTGTATAAACTTTTCTAAATATAGATAGATTTCATTAATGATGACTTGCCATGCTAATACTGAGAAAGTTTAAGACTTTCACTGAGTTCATACAATATTTTTCTGAATCTTGATTTAATACTAACAAATTATATAATACTTATATATATATATATATATTTATATAACCTTCATAATTATAATTGCAGGTATTATATTGTTTACGTCACTATAAAGGTGATGAAAAAATTAGGAATTTTATATGGGATTTGATTGAACCCTGTGAAAATGGTGAAGTAACTATTTCAAGAAATCACAGTGGTCTTCATAATCCAGTTCCACGGGGTAGAAATGCTAAGAAAAAGAATCGTCTGAAAGATGTTCCAAAGCTAAATGATGTCCAAAAATGGGAAGATACTGGTCATTGGAGTTCTATAGACAAATATGACTGTGAAGTCTACTTGGAAAGTAGTTACAAGAAACATTTATTTAGACATGCTAATAAGTAAGTACTTCACACTTGTATATAATAAATATTTATAATTATTATTTAACCACAACAATCCAACGCTAATCTTAGTATAGCATTTTGTTGTTTTTTTATATACTCGCCGGTTTGTGCCGGCTTGTGTACTAACCGCGTGTAACTTGACCGCGTTTAACTTTACGATAACTTGAATTTTATTTTTCCGGTGCAAAAATTATCATCGATGTTTTTGGCAAAAAAAATCAACTACCGATTACCACATCATTAATTAAATTTCATAAAAATCACACATTTAAAGAGAGAGAAAACACTTCAAAACACAACAGATTTTCAAACTTACCATTTATTTTTCTTATGCAAAAAAAACATCGGTTTTGGAAAAAAAATAATTACAGATTACCACTTCAATAATGAAATTTCATTAAAATCACACATTTAATGAGAGAAAAACAGTTCAAAACACTACAGATTTTCAAACTTATCGGTCTTGCTTTATCATTTGAGCGTTTATAATTTCGGGTATGTCCTCCTCTTCTGATTCGTGGTAAAATTCGTACTGGTATGCATTGAACGATGTCTTTCATATCAACCTAGGACATGCTATTCCGAGCGGACAGTGCTGCACCTTGGATCCGGTGAAGTGTCTGTGGTGGGTCGGAAGAGGACTTAATCTTTCTAATAAGCATGTTCCAGATGTGTTGTGTAGTAGAATTTAAATACAGGCTACGAGGCCATCCAGCTTTTGTATAATAAAATAATATCAGACTCCTGGAGGTACCCCTCTAAGCAGCGTGCATTGTGTTGGGGCGCATTAACATGCATTAGGAGGCGGACCTTTCCGATGAGTAAATAATAAAGTTTAACTTGTTCCTGGAGGATAGCTCCTCGAATTGTCGTTGGTCAGTCAGTTGATTGTTGGTGATGACCGTACGAACTTTGAAACTTATTCAACCCAATATCATTATGAAGACGCCGTGTAAACTCACACTATATGGCCGGGTAAAAACCGTTCACCATTTTACTCCATATTTGTTTTCGACCACCCGGAACACGATAAAGCGATTGGACTTGGGAAGATTATTATTATTATATATTATTACGTCTCTGGCGCATATAATCATTGGTAAGGAAGCGGTATCTTAAATTTTTTAGGACGATAAAACGGTCATTTTAGTTTGTTGTGCTCCTACTGCGCGTGAACCGGCAAGTCCCGTGATATCGCTTCAGGACATACTACATTAATGAAAGCGTTTCATTAAATGCGGTAGCCATTTAACGTTGTGTTAGTCTCAGTTCTATCAATGCAACGGCTTTTGCAACCTGTGATTGAGACAACAGGGTTTTATTAATTTTAAAAGCTCCTTCACAGTCAAATCACAAAAATCGAATAATTTAAAGAATAGGTTCACATCAATCAGGTTTGTAACTATCGCATGAATCATACAATTCAACTAAAACTTAAAAGTTACGCCATTGTACATTTTAAAATTGACTTTTTTTATACATCTTTTATTTTTTTCATTACAAACTTTTTTAAACCTACCTCCACAATAAACAATCAGAAACACTTAAATGTGTTATCGCAAGATAAGCGCTTGGAAAAGTTTCCGTGCTAGTTAGTGTTTAATATGAATCCCATTGAATTCATACTATTTATTTTCCTCGTGAATATTTTATTATTTCAGGGTGTTGTTGCGGGTTAGGATGATGTATTATATCAAACATGAAGTGATTGGCGACTATGCATCACAAATAGAGAATGGAATACATGCAAGGTAATTTTATGGACTTTCTACCTTACAAATTAAAAAATTAACTTTGCCTTCATTATAAAATGTTACTAAATTCTGTGAAAAAACATGCATGTTTATCTATAACTCATTATTTTAATAATCCTGTATTACTAATCGTTTATGTCATAAATAAATATAAATAATTATCTAAAAATACAATCAAACTTAACAGTGTGTATGTGAATGACTTAAATTTGATGTTAAATGTAACATTTTTTTTTTTGGTAAATTATTCATTCATTCATTAATAATAGTAAGAGCATGGTCGTCAGGAAGCGACATGCAGTGCACTGTCTGGCAATCTTTGCCACACCCCAACAATATTATTTATGCGGAATAAATTACTCAATGCCGGATCGGAGCCGCTTACCTTGTAACATATCATTCCAAATATTTAGCACAAATTCAGTCATTTAAAAAAACATTCATCATACCACCATACACCAATATCATTTTAGATTTTTTTTATATTACCATTATATAGCTATACGATGTTCTGCATGACAATATAAAATTCAAAATTGGGGGTACAGTTTGTCTTTCTTTGTTTTTTTATTGACTACTGCTTATTGCTTTAGGCTTTTTTTTTACATATAACATATTTTAGTTCTTTGGGGATGCGTGTACCGCGTGGAGTGGATAGTACGCCGCCGCGTTTATGGTGGGACTCGGAATGCGACGTTTCCTTGCTTGTCGGCACTTACATTCACGGCTATGAAAACTACCTCGCAATGCGATCTGATCCACAACTTTGCTTTGTGGATAAATTGGGCCCACCTGATGATGCGGAATGTACAGATATCAAGTGAGTAATAAGAGAAAAGATTTATACAATATATCGAAATTATTTCTGGTATTATGTTTGATTGATCAATTATGTTACAAAACGGTTTTATAATTACGTCAAACTAGCTCAAAGCAGGTGTTATTGCTTAACTAATACTAACACTTTTTATTGGTTTCAATTCTTGTTACTTCTTAATTATAATAGCATTAAAAATTAAATTTTCTGTACACACATATAGTTAAAAGTTGCTATAAATAATTAAAAGCTTATGCTGTTGTAGTTTTTGTGCCGATTTTTATCCAAGTTGTGTGATATTCACAGTGCCACCATTCCTTGGTTTTAATTTAATTTGGGTCTTAAATCGTTTTTTGGTAATAACATTGTTAACACATGCCACTGTTTTGAATTTTAACTAATTAATAACCAATATCGTCTTTACCTGTTTAATTTGATGCGGTTGACACATGTGCATATTTTCTATTTTTCTAGACTGAAAAAAAAGGGTAATTTAACATTGGTAGGTAGTAATTTTGATAGAGTCAACGAAGTGGTGCCTCTGCAGGCAGGTACTCTTTTTGCGCGATGTTGATTTTATAAGGCAATCGTAACATGATGAATTTGCGATATTTCATTTATTTTGTAATTATGTTTTATTATTAACTATCGTCCTCGGTAAAATACTTAGAATGAAAAGATCGGCTATAGTCTCTAAAAGCTTAATCATAATTTTTCATACAGACTAATACTATAAAGACTTTCTTACGTATCAAATATCAAGTAAATAATATTATATATTATTTAATCATCACACACTTGAATTTCAGATATTCGTATTTATTCCACACTAAATAATTTTCTATTACAATGGATTGTTTTTTATACATGCCAACTTATTAACACACATTTTTATTGCAAGTGCTTTTAATTTATAAGTAAATAACTGGCTAAACCTATTGTCGATAACAGTCTCTTACAAATTAATGTTTTTATAGATTACATTACATACTTTTATTTTTAGTTTTAAGCACTTCTGTGTATATTATAATTAAATCTGTTATTATTATCCATTTCATTATATATTATAAAGAGATGATGTGAACTTTTTGTATATGTGGAGTAAATATAGAGTATATATGGAGTATATACCAATTTGAAAACTCAATTTGAAAGACACATCACTCTAAATGGTCAAGGGCAACATCTGATCTACAAAACATATTGGAATTCTATCATTCATAGTTTATAAATCTGTTGTAAAGATAAACAAATGTTACAAAGGAAATATACATATGTATAGTATAAAGATATTTTTCATAATAATTATGAAACTCCAGGCGAAGGATTAGTTGCAAGTTCTTAAATAAAATCTAAATGCGATTATACGAAGTTTGTCTTTTTCATTTATTTATATACCAATAGATTTAAACATATGACGAGAACAAGGCTTAGTTACAGGTAAAAATTTGTTTTGCTTAATAACAGAAGTGAAGAGCGCAAAGTGCGTGGCAGCGTGGTGGGCGACGAAGATTGTACGGACGAGGTGTCTAGCGGTGCTGGCGCGACATCGCCGGCCGCCTCGCCCCGCCCAGACGACGACGCGCACGCCAGTCATTTGTGGCCTTCCATGCAGGACCTCAACACAAGACTGCGTCGGCTTATCACGGCCTACCAGCGCAACTACAAGCGGGAAGAACTTAAGATGCAACAGAGGGCCAAAGTAAGCCAATTGCAATAACGTAACGACTCACTACATCTCCATATTATTGTCAAACCGAATGTCTTTACTTTTAGGATAAACTCCTAAACTGGGTCCTATATCATATATATCTATAGCATCTCATCAGTATCTTAATTTTGTCGCGTGGCACCGACTTGTATAATCATAGCTAGTTAGAACGTAAAATATTATACGATCTTATGATACAGTCCTGTTCGGTACACGTGTATTCACAGCACAACAGTTATGAAATATTGCAGAAGATATTATATGCTGGCAGTTGCCAAGTAATAAAAAAAATGGTTGAACTAGATTAAGTTGGCTAAATTATGTTATATAGTTATCCTTAGTTTTATAACTTGCTGATCCGAAATATTATACCTAGCAGGATTTGTTATGTTAGGCGCCAAGACAAGGTATTAAAATAATGACGACATTGTTTGCTCAGTGCACCATATTCGGATAGATTTTATCAGAAAAAAATATATGGTAATTTTAAAAAAAATAAAAGCCATGTATAGAAAGCCAGTATAGAAGCGATTACATAAAATAAGTTTAATATTAAAAAGCGGGGGTGTTTGATACTAATTCGTGACAACATATTATAAAAATGGAAAGGCCCTCACGCTTTTTTTACATTAAAGAACAGATTTTATTAATCTGATAATATTATCAATGTTATCTTCGGTGGCCGTGGGCCAATAACGATTTTTTTTTTCATATAATGATCGCTAAATCGCAATGCGCAGAGTATTAAGCGAAACATGAGATCTTACTTTTCCTCAATTATAAAACAATTGTAATTCAATAGTATAAACGCTCTTATTATGGAAATCTAAGTGATCGTTTAATTGATTGTATTTGATGATTTGTTGTGAACAAAGTCAATTGTAAAATTATGACTGTACTCATACCTAAATGTGAAATTACTTGTTTTAGGTAAACAAGTGAGCATTTCTCATTATGTTATAGGTTTTAACTTATTTTAAATAAATCTTATACGTATGTAACATTATTAGCCTTATTTATATATTCTAACAGATGGAGCGTAGAGAGCGCATGGATCAACTTGCGCGTGACGAAGTTTCCCAGTGGCGATGGACTCGAGCCGACGAAGAGGCTTTCCGTCGCACAGTCGCGTCTTACGGAGTCGAATTCGACCCAGCCACAAAGAGTCTACGTTGGAATCGTTTTAGATCGTTGGCGCGATTGGATTCAAAGAGCGATGACGCTTTGACTGATTACTTAAAAGCATTTATGGCTATGTGTAAACGACAATGTGGCTTATCGGTTGGAGAAGCGGAGTTGCCGACAAGAGCCGACCTAAAAGCAGAACCTATTGGTGAAGAAGAACTTAAGATGCAACAGAGGGCCAAAGTAAGCCAATTGCAATAACGTAACGTCTCACTACATCTCCATATTATTGTCAAACCGAATGTCTTTACTTTTAGGATAAACTCCTAAACTGGGTCCTATATCATATATATCTATAGCATCTCATCAGTATCTTAATTTTGTCGCGTGGCACCGACTTGTATAATCATAGCTAGTTAGAACGTAAAATATTATACGATCTTATGATACAGTCCTGTTCGGTACACGTGTATTCACAGCACAACAGTTATGAAATATTGCAGAAGATATTATATGCTGGCAGTTGCCAAGTAATAAAAAAAATGGTTGAACTAGATTAAGTTGGCTAAATTATGTTATATAGTTATCCTTAGTTTTATAACTTGCTGATCCGAAATATTATACCTAGCAGGATTTGTTATGTTAGGCGCCAAGACAAGGTATTAAAATAAAGACGACATTGTTTGCTCAGTGCACCATATTCGGATAGATTTTATCAGAAAAAAATATATGGTAATTTTAAAAAAAATAAAAGCCATGTATAGAAAGCCAGTATAGAAGCGATTACAAAAAATAAGTTTAATATTAAAAAGCGGGGGTGTTTGATACTAATTCGTGACAACATATTATAAAAATGGAAAGGCCCTCACGCTTTTTTTACATTAAGGAACAGATTTTATTAATCGGATAATATTATCAATGTTATCTTCGGTGGGCGAGTATGTCAAGAGAAACGTTATGATGGCCGTGGGCCAATAACGAATTTTTTTTTTTCATATAATGATCGCTAAATCGCGCTGTCAGATTTGATACATTGATTTTATAAATCGCGATGCGCAGAGTATTAAGCGAAACATGAGATCTTACTTTTCCTCAATTATAAAACAATTGTAATTCAATAGTATAAACGCTCTTATTATGGAAATCTAAGTGATCGTTTAATTGATTGTATTTGATGATTTGTTGTGAACAAAGTTAATTGTAAAATTATGACTGTATTCATATCTAAATGTGAAATTACTTGTTTTAGGTAAACAAGTGAGCATTTCTCATTATGTTATAGGTTTTAACTTATTTTAAATAAATCTTCTACGTATGTAACATTATTAGCCTTATTTATATATTCTAACAGATGGAGCGTAGAGAGCGCATGGATCAACTTGCGCGTGACGAAGTATCCCAGTGGCGATGGACTCGAGCCGACGAAGAGGCTTTCCGTCGCACAGTCGCGTCTTACGGAGTCGAATTCGACCCAGCCACAAAGAGTCTACGTTGGAATCGTTTTAGATCGTTGGCGCGATTGGATTCAAAGAGCGATGACGCTTTGACTGATTACTTAAAAGCATTTATGGCTATGTGTAAACGACAATGTGGCTTATCGGTTGGAGAAGCGGAGTTGCCGACAAGAGCCGACCTAAAAGCAGAACCTATTGGTGAAGAAAGAGCAATCGCAACATTAGAAAGGTATCATTTAATGACACTATTTTTGAATATAAAATTATTAAAAAGTTCTACATAATATCTAAAACAAACCAATTCCTTAAAAAACGTCTGAAGTAGATTTTAAAAGTGTGGATAAAATTGTGAGGAGTCATTGTGTTACATTAAAATATGCCATATAATATAAATAAAAAATAAACAAAAATACTAAAAACTGTCACCATTATAATATATAAACATTTTACTTATTTCAGATTGTTGTATTTTTATCATACATTCAGATGAAAGAAGTAAAATGTTTGATTTGCTATATCTATATATAATTGTTTTGTATAGAGATATTTCCTCTTTCGTTCACAACATAGTCTCTAAAATATAATGAGAGTCAACAGACACCAGTTGACACTAAATAGTAAAAATATGTATCTTCTATATAAGTATTAAAGTTTTAAATTTGTTATTAATGTAATAAAAATTAATACGCAGTAGAAAAGTAATTTATACATATATACATAACGAAACTATTTTTATTCATAAATAATAAAATGAAATATTATGTATTTAGGATCGACTTGCTTCGCGTTTTGCGTGAGGAAGTCGCGCCGCACCCCGCATTAGAGGCTCGATTGGCACTTGCCGAGCGGTCGCTCGATACGCCACCCTGGTGGCAGCCCGCACGCCACGATAAGTTACTCGTGCTTGGCGTCTGCAAGTAAGTTACTGTTCATACGTACGAATATTCAAATGCATTGTTAACAACGTAAACCAAATACATCCATCCAGTCCTAAAAACGAACTAGCTGTGTATTGTAAAAATTTTCCGCTTGACTAGAAGTTAAACCAAATACAAAGAAGGTATTCTTCAATCATATGGTATTCTGACGCACTATCTATGTCCTTAGTTTCCAAAGTGGTTCAGGTGGACCCCCAGGTGTCACTCGACAGGGGTCTACGTTGGCGTGACAAAAAAATGGGGGTTCACAATTCGTATGCAAATAAATTTTCGTGGGGTACAAGGTACAGGTGGGTTGCTTTCGATAGTGAAGAACTTAAATGTTGGCTTGACTTCAATCAATATAGACAGATAATATTTCAAGGAGCTCAGCGACTTCACTTGTAAAAATTTGCATATTCCATATTCAGTATAACGTGTACAACGTTTTTGTCGTATTTGGGGAATATGAAAGAAATGTAGTAGACAGGAGGTCCACTGGAACCAGCTAAATTTTGAAAATGGTCTATGAGAATAAAAGTCTGGGAACCTCTGATCGACAAGATTTGACAAGAAGAGATTGAATGTAATTGTTATTACCCCATTTACGGGCACAACATTAACACATTTGTGTACATGTGTATTAATGGAATATCAGTTTACATAAAATTGCATTTAGGATGATTAATTAATACCATATATATATATATGTGCTTATAATTAATAAATAGTTCTTATTAACAAATAAGGTAATTATTTTTCAAACAGGCACGGACTGGGCGATACGTTTAATAAAATCTTCTGTGATCCGAAATTACCATTTGCTGATTGTGCAAGAACATGGCAATCAAAATACAAAATTGGTAAAAAAGAGACCGAAAAGTTATCTTCTGATGAAGACGATAAAAGTAACTATGAATGTGTTAATGAAACACGGATGTCTCTACGTCGTAGCAAGCGAACGTCAAATGTCTGCGACCGTGATACTGAGGAAGATATGGACGCTCTAAGTGAACTCGAAACCTTAGCAAAATTGGGACGTGTAGAGGAATCCTTATCACCCGAATTGTGGTTTTCAGAAAGAGCATTAGAAACACGGTTACATCACATCGCACATGCGGTGCAAAATTGCGAATGGCCTACAGCTTCACTTGCGCAAAAAAGTGGCGAAACTCATTCACAAACTGAAGTGCAAGATGAACGCAAACAGAGTCAGAAACGTCATATAGCTATAGACGTGGAAACGGAGCGGGCGAAACTACACGCGTTATTGTCCTCCCCGCAGGCTGCTCATGCGTCAAATCGAGAAGTACACAGAGGGAATAGTTCCAGTGTTAGTGCGGGTACATGTATTGGAGATAGGGACGATGCGTCTAGTGATTCAGGTTCACGCCGGTCTACCCCGGCGCCGCCACCAGCACATCAGCGTATAGCGCCTTCTCCAGCCCCAAGTGCAACCGCGACGTCGCCAGCACCCACCGTGCCAATAGTTTCTTCAGTTTCCGCATCAATCGCCCCCGTCGACCTTTCCGCGCCCCTCGACCTCAGTGAAGCTCAAGACTTTTCTATTGGCCATCGCACGCCTCAACCCGTCGAACAACCGGCTGCCTCAACACCACCACGTAGTCGCCTAGATGATACATTATCCAGACTTATGAAGAGGAAGAATGTTGTAAGTATTTTTTGTATTCTGCTATATGTACACCAATCCGCCTGCCCAGCATTTGTGAGTATGGTCAACTCTTTCAAATGCCAGTTGTAATACTGACACTTTCATGGAATGGTTCATTTGTAAATACAATATGAATATTTTATACTACATTACGGTAAAGACACATAAAATTCCATTGTATAATAATAGTATAATGCTGTACAGTAAAGTAAACCTGAACATTATTCTGGTCAATATAGAAAATATGTGACTTTCTTTTTTCTGATGCCACAGGTACAGCTTTTAATTTGAATATAATCATAGGCACAGGACTGCTGCCATGCATCATTGGAGATGATTAAAGTTATATAATTACCATTAGCTTATCTTTATTTTATTTTTTTGATTAAGCACATAAAATAGTCATTTAATTTAAAATAAGGGTAGAAAGTTAATAATGTTCCATAATTTTACAGCCTGCACCAGAACAGATAATAGGAAAAGAAAAGAAGAGGAAAAAATTAGATGAAATTGTACTCGGTTTATCTGCGGCAAAAAGTCATCAAAATGCAACTCCTACTGCTTCTTATGACACACCTCGCAGTCGAAGCTCGTCCATACTTCCCGAAGTGACGGTGACACCAGCAGCGCCGCCTAGTACTTCTAGTACACCGCCAACTCAAAAACCATTTTCTGTCACTGTTACTAACGTTCCCGCACCACACGCATCCTCCAAAGAACTATCATCATTTTTACAACAATCCCTTGAACAAAGTAATAAAACTCCGAAACCAGCCGCTTCGACAATGCCCATCAAGTCATATTCACACGAAGCTAAAGTAAATAAATGGTTGGCTGAACAACAAGCTAGCGTTGATTCTCGTCGGCGCGGATTACCGCCTAGGCTGGCACCCGATGAACACGTGCCTGTTATTCACCGTGTCACTGGCAAACGAATAATAGGCCACAAAGCACCACAATTAAAACATTTAGCACAATGGATTGCAGAAAACCCAATGTATGACATTGATTCAAAGTGGACAGAAGGAATAAAAGAACATGTAAAATTACCTCAAGACGTAAGGAACCAAAGACATTCCCCAATGCAATCAACAAGTTCTTCAAGCGACCGTAAAAAGGGAAGACCTCCAACCTTGGATACACAAACATCGAATGTTTTATCATCAAATCCGCATTTAAATCAAAACATGGCTGGTTTAAATCCAGCTCTTCTGGCTAGCCTATCTAGTTTAAGTGCTTTTGACCCAAAAACACTGGCTGCTACATTATCTAACTTAACTGGGTTCGACCCAAAACTTCTTTCGAGTCTCAGCAGCTTTGATCCAAAGAATAATCCATTGCTTAACTCATTTAACACTATGCCTAATTTATTAGGAAATATAACTGGTGGTAATATATTTGCGAACTTAGCCGGCTTAGGACTTCCTGGTTTTTCTTCTCTTGACATGAATAGTCTCAGCGGCGCAAGTGCGTCAGGAGATAAATCAAAATCGAGAAAGACAGCCGAGACTAGTAGTGCATCATCTTCAAAAGCCGCTAACTCTCAATTTCCCTTTGTATTCCCTAACCCTAATATGCTGTACCCTCAATTGGGTTTGAGCGGCTTATCGCCCTTCGGTGTACATTCCGGCATGTCTTCAGCATATGACGCTTTAGGACTATTAAGTAGTAACTTGGCAGCAAGTTCAAGTGGAACAACGTTACATACTTCAAATCATAACTCTCGATCGAATACAAAAACGACAACGCCTAGATCATCTACGGTTGTTACGAACTCTTCAACTTCAAGGCAGCAAAAGGTATCTGATCGCCAACAGACAACAAGCCATTTGCCTCAAATATTATTACCTCCCGATCCTTATCTTCTCGAAACTCTTTCAAAGCAATCCTTAAATTATGACGCTGCATTGAAAGCTGAAGCTAAGCAGCGAACTCGTGATAATGACAATAATGAAAACACGGCAACCGATTTGACTAAATCAGATAAAAAGAAAATTCCCTTTGATTCTTTACGATCACAAGTGCCCCCAGAGTTTGCTGCTGTTCAGGAGAAACTTTTAAAGGGTGATAAAAAGGATATTGACATAAGTAAAATGCTTTTAGAACAAATGGCGTCTGGTGCCCTAAGTGCCAGTCTGGTCAGTTCCGTGGAGGCTAAGAAAAATAAGGACAGCGAAAAAGATTCTTGTGATAAAGGCAAAGTTTCAGCTGATTATTTATCTAGATTATCGAATGATGAAAATAATACCAATTTGACACTAGCGCATAAAAGAACTCTAGAAGAAATTAATAATGAGCCTGAAAATTTAGCATTACAGCCTACTGCTAAAAAAAATAAAGAAAATCCTGCTTTAGAACGACTCACGAATATAGACAAACCATCGGACCATTCAACGCATACTGGAGAAATGGATCTCGAGGATTTAATAGCGCCGTCCACTGTTATCAAAACAGGGATGAAAGCTAGTGATTTTGAACTTAATAAATCGGGTGATACCGTGTCGCAATTACTATCAATGAACATAGACAAAGAAGACAAACAGTTACAAAGCTCAAAACACAGCAATATAGGCAATGAAAGCGATATTCAAGGCGCTAATGATAATTCCCTAATTCTTGATTGCACAAATAATTTAACAGACATCGAAAAAAAAGCGGAGGTTGGAAATGATGAAAATAATTCCGATTTTACTTGTAATGATAACTCTCGAAAAGGAAATAGGAAAAAAGGCCGAAAATCTTCTGAGGAAAGCTTAATATCGGGCCCTCGTCGTGAACTAAGATCTAGCTCTGGTAGATTATCAACTGACGGATCCAATCATTGAGTATATTCACTTGAAATAACAATTTAAAACGAAAGAAAAGGCCTAAATATGCTATTATTTTAAATCTAAATTTGCGTTTCTGATTTGCATTATAATGAGTTTAATAGTTACATTAATGCGAATAAACTCAGAGTTCAAATTATCATCAATGCTACATGCAACTATATAAATTGATATGAGATTTCTGAATTTTGGCATTTTTTTGAAAATTTTATTTTCTTATTTATTACATACAGGTTAGACTTTTATGTTAACTTGTCAAAATTCCAAATCAATATTTAATAAAATAATTACATCACAACGTAATCTAAATCAAACTTAGCTTTTATTTTACAAAACGAAATAACTGCTTCTTTTTTAAATTTTATAAATGTCATATGTCAACATATCTAACCAGAACTAAAGTAATTGATATGTATTTAAAAAACATACACAATTTATGAAATAAAATAACCATGGAAACTACATATATCATCTTTGAGAATCTTATCGATCTACCAATGAAAATATGCCGGATTTATTATGAATTAATTTTCCGGGCACGGATCATAAGACTTAGCGTAGCTATTTTAAGAATTTAATAATAGAAAAGTTTTGTTATTAAAACCATTATAATATATTAATATTAGAAGACTGGATAATCCACTTGCAGATTGACTCTATACAATTTATTAATCTGAGAGTTGACTAGATATTTTTAAGAAATGACTCAATATTTCTAAACATATTAATAAAATTTAAAATTTTTCGCCAGTAGCAAGCAAACATACTTAGTCATAAAAATTTGGTTTTCATTATTCTTTGGCCTCATGACTTATGGCTGATTGAGTATTTGACATTGATAAGATCTCCCGAAACTATTGGGTAATAAAAAATCGGGGTTTACCTAGGTCTAGTTTTACCTCTTGTACGTTCTTACATTTAGATGTAAGCTTAATATTAAGTGACACTTGGCGATGCAATTTCAAATATCACTTTAATTCAATATTATGGTAGCAACAAATTCAGTGTATTTTCATAGTTTATTTTGCTCTTGTGAGTTTCAGTTTTGTGTTTAGAAGTAAGTGGAGAGAATTGTGAAAACGCTGAATGTGATAAAATTATTTATTACATGTATTCTTATTACTTTGCATTGCATTGCTGTATTGATGAATATTGTATTGTAGATAATAATTAATGTGACAAATCATGAATAAATATTAAAAAAAGGTTAAGAGTTTATTCATTTCAAGTTTATGAGCCTGAGATTTATCGCAATCACCAGCACGCACGCACCGCGTTGGCGGTGGCAAAACACGCCCCTTATGTGCCAAGGGGCGTGTTTTGTGACGGGGTCTCATTTGGCAACTCGGTCTATGGACAAGTTATTGAATACAAAAACTTGGATACAAATCGAATAATGTATTGTTCAACGAAGTAGTATGGAAAGTAGGTACTCTCTAAACTTCGTTCAATGTTACCACTTGCACGCAAGATGCATTGCAGTAAGTCAGTGATAGGCTGAATATTTATATATTTTTATTAAAACTATATAAGTATAATTTATTGTTAACGAGTTGATAGTAGATGTGTAGACATGGTCTCGTTGAAAATACGAATATCGTTCAGGTACATCAGATGACCTGGATCACGTTGGGCGTTGTCTTTATATCGTCTGTGGAAACGATGTATCCTAAAAAATGTTTGAGGATACGAATAACACGTCTGATGAACACCCGTTACGAAATATAATAAAGGCGGACTTAATGCCATAAGCATTCTCTACCAGTCAACCTTACAGTAATATAGAGGTGAAATATATATAGATAGTGTAGCTTAAAATATTTGTGGCGATTAAAATACTGTTATATTAATAATCTAAATAGACAACATATGCGTAAATATAAAACCCATATATATAATATACATATATGTGGTATACATACAAATACATAATTATTTAATATTAAGAAGATTCTGTCCAATCTGTTGAGTGAGAAACAGCTCCCGAACTTTCACCTTAAACGCGTAACGGTTTGTAGCCGCCCTGACTTCGGGAAGGAGATTTCAGAGAAGAACCGATTGAACAAAGGAGCAGTGGATAAAGGTATGAGAAGAACACTGAAGTAAAAGCTTGTTGGTCGAGCGATAGTTTTTATCGTGGTTAGAGTACCTTGAATTGAAAATAGGAATCTAGAAATGAAAGAGAAGTGGGAGACGCCAGGATATAGAATAGAGGGTATTGCGAGCACGCAGACGAATGAGTAGCCACTAATTGAGAACGATAAATAGACACGTGGTCATCATTCGATATTTTTTTGTTATTTAGAAGACGATCAAGATTGTTAAAGAGATCTTGCGTTCCGGTCATAATAGCACACATCGCCATAATCTATCAGGGGAAAACTAAGGTCTGCATAATCGTTATTTATTCGATGGGAGAAAGTTTTTCAAGGGGGGGGTAGAGTAAGCATGGTACCGGTAAATTTTTGACAAACTCTCACACTTCCCTCAGTCTCTTGCCAACTCGGCATTATGTCAATGTGAATACCGAGGTCTTTACCAGTAGGGTGCATTTCTATAACAGTGCCATTAAAATGATTGCGGGTAGTGCGACTGTGTTCAGCACATGTATTGAGTGAGGACTACTTACTATTATGCCCTAGCATTCCGGCAGGTTAACAGAAAGACGAAATCTATCAGACCAGCTTTTAACATTTTCTAGGCCACTGTTAAACATGGCCACCGTTGCAGATACACAATGGACACTCACCTGTGAATATAACATAGGTCATCGGCATAAAGATGGCACGTGAACTAAAGTGAAATTTTGGGAAATGACATTAATAAAAATTGACGTCATCACGTAAAATAACTTTTTTTTTATATGGGGAAATTCCTACGCATACCCACTCCTGGGGGGGCAAGGATGACTTATGTCGGACTCGCACCAACTAAAACCCCATGGTGTTCCTCCATCATCGCGTATGGTGGGGTCACGGGAACGCTTTCACATACATCTGCGACCCCGCCTGCGCCAGCCGACCAGGCGGCCCCTTCTCCGGGAGAGGACATCTCCCTCTTCACCCTTCCAGGCAAGGCGCGCCGGAACACGGACGCGCCTTCCAACTCGTCCTCCTCTGAAGGTGGGAAGCGGACTCCCCAGAGGCCATGGGGGACAGGGAGAGCGGCAACGAAACACCAATACTCCTCTCCCTTCGCGACTCCGCCTCGGCTGCTGAGGGCGGGGAAGACAGCCTCGCTCCTTCACTTCTGCCCCTGGTGCGAACAAAGGCGATAAAATGATATCGGGAGATCTCGGAGTTCTACCGCTCAAGAAGAAAAAGATATTCGTTGAGGATTTATTGAGGATCCTAACACTCCAACAAATATCGTAAATCATGATCTTTGTGTCGTGGGTGATCATGATGGGGATCTGATCGTCCAGGAAAGCCAGCCCGGCAAAACAATGTGATCCTGGGTGGTCTTACTACAGAAGGGTGTTAGTAGAGGCGAGGCCTACCTTGAGACTTGCTTAGGCTCAGTGCAGAGGGGTATTGGTATATCGTTCCATAAGAGAGGCTTTCCCAACGAAGGTCACGCGTCTGTTGTAGGTTTTATCGCAAAAACAGTAACCTTTATAATTATAGAATGTTCAGTTGATAAATGCACAATAGACAAACTTACCTTATGCAATGCACAAAAGAAAAACCACCATACTGAATATTTAGATATTTCCTTACTATATTTTTGAAGTACGCTTTCTTTCTTGTTTATCATATCATGCTTCTTTCATCCTTAATCTATAATAAATAAATAACGACTCATTTCTCAATTTATTTTAAACGTTATTAATAAAAAAATATATATTTAATTTTATCTCGCCTTCAATTAGTAATTATAAACGAGTCTCCAAACATTTGTAAACTAAGTAGGTACAATAAAGAATTTATACTGAATAAATTAATATTTTTTGGTTACAGTCTCTATGGTGTTATCGTTAATTGTACATCCGTTCCCACTATTTGCATGTCATTCTTTACACAATTCATCCAATCTTTTCTTCGGTCGCTTGTAGTGTTTCTTTCCCCTAGATGACTTTCATCTCTTCATAAAATGCTCATATCAAACTTCTCAACAAAATTCCTTTCATGTACCTTTATCAATTTTAAAATATGGCAATATTAAAGATTATTGTCATGACGTCGTTTCTGACATATTGTGGATCTCGTGATCACCCAACTAATATATTTTGAATGTATGTACAATAAATGTGAATATTAACAATTATCTCCACTTTTTTTACAATTATTGTACAAAATGGCTGGGCATGATGACAACAAACCTGAAAATAATAAAACTGAAAGTGATGATGTGAATACAAGCAGCGAAAACAACGAAAATATTCGTGAAGGTGCAAATAGTTTTCTAACATTTTATCAATTTGCTTACTAATGTTTTGTAACTATTAAACCTAAATTTTTACAGAGTACGAATTGTTAGACTCAAAACTGGATGAATTAAATTTAGCCTTGGACTTCTTAGAGCAGAAGAATGACGATATACACAAGAAATTAAAAGATCTTCTGCAATCTAATATTGATATACGCCAACAAATAAAAAATGAGAATTTGAAGTAACAAAAATAAATAAACGTGCAAACTTAAATACAATCTGTTCAAAACTATTTGTTTGAATTATTATTACTATGCTATTTATTATGTGTCTTTGGGTGAATAAAATACAAATTTGTTAATATTTTTTTAATTTAAACTATGTTGATACAATAGATTCCACAGTAGTATTATTTCATGCATACTAAATATGTCAATACATTTTTTTTACTTTATCAGTGAATATCTTTCTTTACAAATCGTAGACCACAATACCCACAAGAATGGTCTCCTGGTTTATCCTAAAATAAACAATGATTATAAAAACTTTGCAAATCAATTTAATATATATTTCATACTTGAGTTTCAAATTACCAAATTGATAAACACTCGTGGGTGACCCTCTGGCCCACTTCCCCCATCACACCACACAACTCGTTCAGTTACTTCTTTTGGAGGAACTTCTGCAATCAATTTAACTGCCCAATTTTGATTTACATGTTTCGGAGAATTCATAAACCTCACAAGCCTATAGTCATCAGAATCCCATTTCTGGAAATTTTAAATTAAATGTTGAATATATTTTATAAAATAATTAGTAAAAATGTTTTCTTTTACTAGTTGATTGCCATGCTAAAATATGATATAAAAATAATTGACTCGAGTGACTGGTACAGTCAACATGTACATAAAACTCATCATGGTAGTATATTTTATGCTCAGACTTCTTTACTGTGATTTAGGAATTTTCATTATATTTTTCTGAAATCTAAAATGTTTCCTCGAATTTTTTCTCTTGAAATAAAATTGCCAAATATTTATCGTTTAATATTTTGTTAATTAAACATTTATATATTGGTCAACTTTCGGAAAATATAAACAAAATAATTATATAGAAACATTATATAACAGTTTTGTATAGACCAAAATTTTATTTAGAACAAATTGGGATAAATGAAGACCAGCAGAGGTGTGAACCACGCAGAAAAGCATGGGTTAAGGAATATGTAACTGGATAGGGTACTTTGTTTATCAATATAAAATAAATTTACTTGTCCTGTATGGGTGCAAATATCTTCAGTCTTATTAGTAATGCAACGACTACTAATTGGTGCTATTCTGTGTATGGTAATATTTTTAACTAACGGGGAAACACGATTAAAAAACATATTCATGTTTATAACAGATCAACGTTGAAAATCAAAGATGCAGGGAATAAAATTTACAGATTGATATTGGATGCGAACCACAGACTAAATTATATTATTGTCAAAAAAAACTTTTACAAAATGTACACCACAGCGTATAATTCTCTATACCGAGAAGCTGAGAAATCGCACAGAGTACAAATGTATAAAAAATCTTACTGAAACCTCTACAAGTAGCACGATTCACAATCACGATCTTAAGTATGTGTTGGGTTAAAACAGTATAATTAAGTTGCCATTTATATGTAGCCTTATAAATTACTTTAACTTAACCATTTATTTGTATTAACAGAAAAGATGATGATAACATTAGAATATAACAACAATGACTAATAATGTTGATTTTAATTTAATGATATTTTACATTTCCAAATATATCAATGTAAGTGTAAAACCAACATCTTAACAACGACATTAAGTGCACAAATTACTAAAAAAATATTAAACTGTACGTTTCCATTAGCCATTCAAAAAGGCAAAAAGTAGATATTTTTACTTCGACAATACAATCAAATTTAATGAACAAGTCGCCTTTATTTTTAATTATACAAATTTAATTAAAAAAGAGTTTAATGTATACATTAATTCATTTGAAAAAAGAAAAAAACAATAAGTTTATATATTACTGCAGCATTATAAAAAGTAGCATCTTAATACGACGTGTGCGTTTTTAAGTTCGCGGAATGGTTAGAGGATGATGAGATATCTCTTTTAGGTCGTAACATGTACAGCGACTCATACTTAGTTTCAATATGATGCTTTATCATAATTGTGTCATATAGTCTTTGAACTATCGACGACTAAGCATCTCACGCCAGAAATTCATGAAACAGTGGAAAATATAAACTGGAAGAATATACAAAAATAATTTTGGTTTTTTTATTTTCACTTCTTTTCCCCCATTCCGCGAACTTAAAAAGAATAAAAATAACAATAATAATATACACA
Source organism: Teinopalpus imperialis (assembly GCA_029286865.1). Lineage (NCBI taxonomy): Eukaryota > Metazoa > Arthropoda > Insecta > Lepidoptera > Papilionidae > Teinopalpus > Teinopalpus imperialis. The sequence goes on from JAGSMU010000012.1 coordinate 6,273,204, forward strand.
CGTTACCAAAAAACCAACTAACACCGTATGCTTGCGGTCAAAATATTTTCGTAAAAAATCTTTTACTCAGATTTATTTTTAGACTATGGTAGATTAAAGATGAAGGTTCTAGCTTTAACGTGCAATAAAATATTTTGTTGTATCAATAAATTTGTTTTACTAATACAACAAAATATATAAACAAAATAAAAAGTCTTAAACTCTAAAATAAGAAAACATTCACTCTAAAGAAAATACAGACAAAAGACAAAACAATTATAAATTAAATAATGAAAACCAATTCAATATTTAGCGTTACCCCGCACCTGGCTCTAATTACAGCTCCAAATCGGTTCTTCATAGAAAAAATAAATTTTTTCATTTCCTTGAGACACATTCTGCAGCGAGTATGGGTTGAAGCTCCGATCACTTAGTTGGCTCAGGATTTCCAACCCGAACTTTTCTTTTAAGCTCGTCCCATAAATGCTCAATAGGATTACGTGCTGGCCATTTCCACGAAGTTCGAACGCCGAACAGAAGCTGCAGTATGTGGACGGGCATTGTCTTGCATTAGCACAAGGTTTTCACCGATAAAGCCTGCGTAAGGAATGACGTGATCAAACTCCTAACCTGCCGCTAATTTTGAAGAAAAACAACTCGGTTTTTACCTCCACTTTGCCCCGACCATCCAGGAGCCTCATTCAAATGCAACATGTTCACTATGCACTGGGCGAATTGCTCTCCAGGTCTTCTGTGGAATTGTTGTCGTCTATCACTGCCATGGAGACACACTGTGCTTGTATCTGAGAAGAGAACAGAGCTCTACTGTTCGTTGATCCAGTTCACGTGTTCTCTTGCGAAACGTAGTCGAGCTGCTCAATGATCTGGGTAAACTTAGAGCCATTAACCGGCCTTTTTGGAGTCTCTTTAGCCACTTTAGCCTTGTTCCGATAGGGCAACCGCTTGAGCCACTTCTTTAATAGATGTGTCCATCTTTAAGCAATGTTTGTGTTTAATAATTAAAGATAAGTCTACCAACTGACTGGTAAGGGTAGGTCAGGTAAATGACCTTTTATAGGGTATGACAACCCCAAAAAATTTTACAAGTACTTTAATACAACGAAAAGTTACAATTATTATAAAGAAAACTTATGACTATTAAAAAAAGTGAATCTATATATGGTATTTGAGTACTAAACATCGAATGTCCAATAATACTGTTACATTGCCTATCAATACTTTACTGCTGAATCGACAGGCATGAAGTACACAATGGAATTCCTATATTGTAATTTTATTCAGCACTTCTTTGCGTTAGGTATGTAACACCTCCCCCCTCAGAACAGCAACTATTTGAAGACGTTCAGCGAAAATATTGGTGGAGCAAATCCCTGGGTTCGTAGTGCTTCAGGAATAGGATACTGGTGATCCTTGCTTTCGTCCTTGGGTTGTTGTTCTTCATTCTGGGTTTTGGTTCTCTCCCTGAATCGTGACAAATCTAGGATTTTCGTTATTTGTTCCCTAACTGCTTTTCGATGTACGAAAGGATACCTTGTTGTTGTTGCTTTTTGTGTATATTGGTAGTTCATCAGTGGTTCTAATGCTGTTTAGTTTTGTTCGTAAATGTCATTGCTTCACCTTCGATATAGAATACGTCAGCATAGCGCTTGCATAAATTTGTTAAGTTGGCCTTTTTTCAGCGTTTAATGATTCGTTCTAAGTTTTCGTAAGACGTTATCTACTTGAGCTGAGTCTTGTTCGTAACGGGTGCAAACGAAGGTGCAAACGTCTACACGTGTCGCTTGGTCAAACAAGGTGGTTATGTCGTTGTACGTAAAGTTCTGTAGATCCAAAATTCCTGACGCATTATTAACGCTAGTGATACGCTCATGGACAACGCGTTACTCACAACTTGATCAGGTACAAATAGATCACCGTGGGGTACTGAACGGGGATATTAACTAACCTAGACGATGAGTATGTATAGTTTCCTGTTGATTAGACTTTTTACACTGATAGCATTAAACGAGCGGTATTGTACCATTTTCCGATAACAGGGAACTATCTTTAAGGTCAATTTTACAAGTCCAGCCATTTTTATGATAGGAATCAGTCCATAAAAATAGTTATGGAAATCAAAAATAAAAAGTCTTATGCAACACTGTTCACCGAATTCCTTAAAATGAGGTCTATCATGGAATGCTCGTGTACGCTCGTTTGGTTTGCTCCGGTATCTATAAGTAATTGGTGATTTGATATTTGGATGTAACGGAGTTGCTTTTTAGATTGCAACTTTAATTATATCTTAATTCTTTGTTGGGACGGCTCTTAGAAAAATTCTGCACATGTTAACGAGGAGAAGGTTGCGAGGATTCAACTGCATTCGACCTAGTCGAACCTTCGTCATAGTAATTGGGATCATTCTGAATGTCAAAGCGATAGTCTTGTTCGTATTCGTAACAGTAGCCTTTCTCAAACGCTGAATAGTCAGCTGCATAATAATGGTCTCGATACAAGTAGCAGTCATTGTAGACTATTGTCTCGTTAAAGTTAATTTCTTTGCTCTTAAAGTAATTAGATGTAGTAATAGTGGTAATTAGGATTGCCAATCTACGCCAATCATGTCCCTGTAGGGTTGGCAGAAGAGTCTTAAGAGGCTTTGTTCCTTGATTTGTAAAGTGTGGCATTCTGGACGGAATTCTAAATCCGCTATTTTGGACGGTATAATTAGGTGGGGGTGCACGGAATATCTATTGCGTTCGCGTTAGATGCATAGGTGCACGCTGCAAGGGTTGGTGAAATTGGTATGCAGGTCTGCGGTATGTACATAGGGCATACGCTGGTATAGGCCTTTGTCAGTTCGAAATAGGGAACGCAATAGAGGAACAGACTCGTTTGGTTGCTAAAGTTATATTATATTAAATCCTCTTGGATAAATTCGAAAGCCTTTTCTATGCTATGTATGCCTCATATACTGTGTAAGTATAATATAAGATGCTGCAAAATCTCATTGCTATTAGATTTTCACAGTCAGAAAATTTCGTTAAAAAAAGCGTTTTGACCAAGATGAAACGACATCAAACAATTCCGAAGATAAGGTGAAATATTTAGAAATAGATGTCGTTCTACTGAAAATGAATACATACCAGCTTCCAGCCAAAGAAATAGTAACTGAAATACCAGGACCATTCACAAAAATTAATAATATCTTTATTGAAGGAGACCGAGAACCCTACTGCACAAGGTCCAAGCATGATTACAATAAAGCTTCTTTAGTGCTTCAATATATCTCAATACAATGCTAACGCATTACTTATTCTTAGATGTCACATTTTTTACCCCACCAAAAGTGCAGCCATGTACTTCTCTCGGCGCAACAAAACGCCGCATCTCCCAACTATAGAGTTATTTGATCGTCCAATCCCCTGGGAACAGACAGTCAAATACTTAGGCGTTACTTTAGATGAAAGACTCACCTTCGGTCCGCATGTCAACCGCGTACGGAATCAAGCAGCGTTCGTCCTAGGTCGTTTGCACCCGTTACTTAATAAAAATAGCAAAATGTCCCTGCGTAATAAAATTACACTATACAAAGCGTGCATCCGACCCATAATGACATACGCAAGCCCCGTCTTTGCGCATGCTTCCCCGCGTCACATTCACCGACTTCAGGTAATACAAAATCGTTTCATGCGCAAGGCCACCGGTGCACCGTGGTTCTTGCGTTATGAAAATCTACACATAGATCTTGAGCTGCCGACCATAGCTCAGTACCTGAAGCAGGCTTCCCGCCGATATTTCGACTCTGCCGTCACACACTCTAACCCCTTGATTGTAAGTGCCGCCACTTACAATCCCATCACGAATCACAGATTCACCCGCGTCCGAAGGAGACCGAGGCACGCGCTCGATGACCCCGACGACGTGACTACCAGGGCCCAAGCCCTTCATAAAACACAACACACGTACATTGCACCCTCACATCGCCCCCGCCGACGGCGAGGGCGTCACAAACAAGGATATTCGCGATACCGCCATGTCACTGGTCGGTTCTTTCCAGTCCATACAGATAGAAGCGTCGCTGTAGTTTCTTGCGCCACTTCTTCTCCAGCGCCCACGCATTCCGAAGTGGTGGTACAGATAGCTAATAATCATAGCGAATTTAAAGAATCCTCTGTCAGAAGCAACTGACCGAGCCGAGGTTCGGCCCTCGGGCACCCTCGAGTCAGACGCTCTCGCGAAACAAGGCAACGGTCCAAGCCGAGGCTCCCTCTCGGGAGCCCTTGTGCTGGTTACCTATGTATAGAGGTCTCGACTGAGTGCCATTAGCGCTCGGTCACCGCTCAACCCGGTGAAAAAAAAGAAACTACAAATATCGCCGAGTACTGTGGTATGCTGCACTTTTGAAAAAGTTCGCTAAGTAATTTTAGAAAAAATTAGACGCAAAGTCAGTAAATGTGTCCGGTTTAGCAAAATAATTCCCACGGCACGCATTGCAAGAAACTGTCTTCGATGAAATAAACCATCCGCCCTACAGTCATGACCTGCTGCCTAGTGATTACTTTTTATTTGAAAACTCAAAACAAATTTTCGGATTTTGAGGACGATGCACAAATGGAACGTGAAGGTCGGCCGGCAACTGCAGTTACAGATTCCAATATTGATACCGTACGACAACTGATTGAAACTGACAAAAATATTACTTGTCACCAAATTCGTACTGTGTTTTGCACTAGATAGATTCCGCATGATTTAACGGAAGACCAGATATGACTGCGTGTCGAATTGTGTAGTAAAATAATATTAATGTTTAATGGATGACTAACTAGATAACTGAGGTACTTTCTGGTTCCCGTGGACCCCATCCAGCTACATTTCTACTATATTCCCAAAACTCGACAAAAAATGTGAGGATTAGATTTTACTATGGAAATTTGCGTTGCGGCTGAGTTCCACCCACGAACTAATAGTTTTCGGAAGAAAAAAAGTGAGAATTGATTGGTTAATTATTTAATTGATTGATTAATGCACGTTTCTACAAGTAACAGTCGCTGAGGTTCCTAAAATATTATATACCTATATTGATAGGTGAACTCAAGGCAACATTTTAGTTCTTCACTATTGAAAGCAAATAATTTTTCATGGACGCGAATTTATACTATATATATGTATACTTTTGTCACGTGAACGTAGACTCCCGTCGAGTCTCCCGTGGACGCCTGGCCCACTTTGGGAACTAAGGGTCTATAATATCGTGACAGGTGAGAAAACCTGGGTGTACTGCAAGACTGGTAGAAAGAAAAAGCCAGTCGGCAGACCCCCCTTTCCTTTTGAAAACTTGCTGACTTTTGATTACGAAATTTAAGAAAATTGGCAGCGCTGGTAAAAATTGGTTGCTTCTTTTTTCGGTTAATCAGGGCATACATTAGTGTCACTTGAAAACAAAAAGGGCGATGAGTGCATAGTTGGACGTAATTGGACGCATCCGTTATATAGTCCTGACCTCAAACCTTGGGAATTATTTTTATTTACGGAAATTAAAGATAAGGTTTACGATTTACAAGCCCGGAAGTGGTGGTGAATGTGTTCCATGATGCCATTGAACAGGTCCCTACTTATCTAGATCGGATCCAATGCTTCACACAATGTTTCCAACGAATGCATAACATTGAGGGCATATTTCTCGAAAAACTATAAATAAATATAATATCTGGTCTCATATTACAAAATTCAGAAACTTTTAAAAAAGTAATACGAAGTTCTTTTCTGATAAAAAATACTAGTAAAAGTTCGAAACATACTAACTTTTAAACATGGAGATAACAAGTACTACATACAACAAGATTTACGGTCTTAATCGCAATATAAAATACATTGGCACTCGGCCTGCAGATCTTTTTGATTAATCATATAGCTTTTATTCTAGTGTAGCTATTCTATTTGCGCGCCTATCGTGGGAATACGTAACATCGAGAGACAATCAACACGCTTATTGGCCAAGGAGTGAAGAAAGTATTTCCTTTTTTCTCTAGCTTTACCTTGTTTAAAACGTCACTCCATTTGTAGTAACTGAACTGTAGTATAATTGCGTTAGAGAAAATGATGAAAAAGTACAATAAAGTGCATTTAATTTTGTACTGAATTTGTAGTAAATTCCGAGGAAAAACAGAACTAAGCAATACACAATTAAATTCTAAGTAATGCATACGATATTTTGTAATTAAAATCTAATAATCTGTGCTTTTTTTAATTTATGTGTCACCAGTTTTCATACCTTGACAAAGATATTTCGTATTTATCTGTGAATCTGTTACGTGGTGGAAGCCAATATTTAGATTTATAATATATTGTCTATCTGTATTCTGTACATAGATTTACGTTTTATTGTTGCTGCTTTACAAGTAAAATTATATAGAGTTAATTTGTTGATATTGATAATAATTCTAGTTTATTTGGCGTAGATATTATAATGTAAGATTAATTTCTAATTTGTGTGATAGTTATTTAAAGTGTGGCCAAATATTTATATATCTTCATACTTGGTTTCAGAAAATATATGCTATTTTAGAATAGACAGGTCTAATTGCTAATCGTTTAATGTGTATAATGTATATATTCCGAATTACAACCCCACATAATTGTTGTAATTGAATAGTAATTCAAATTGCATTGTGACTCATGTTTGTTTGATATCTGACAGAACAATGTAGAATCGGAACTGTTTAGAAATTTAATATTTTAATATCTACTACCTTGTCATGACATATGGCATAAGAGTTTTCATTAAAGCCTTTGTTTTCTAATTATATTTATCGTCTTATACTTACAGCAATATGACGTCTGGTCCCTACAACTATTCATACATTTTTAAATATATCATTATTGGTGACATGGGAGTTGGAAAATCATGTTTATTACATCAATTCACAGAAAAAAAGTGTAAGTATCCATAGCGTGGTTAAATAATATACTTTTTTGTTTCTACGAAAAAAAGTTGAATGTCCTGTAATCAATAATAATCAAGATACACTTATCACATACAAACAAAACTCAAATTGAAAAATTGAATGTTTGATTTCATATTAAAGGTAATAGAACCAATACCTGTTACTTCCTATGCATACTGATGTATAACTTCAGTGTAATGGAATTGAGCTGGTTACCTTAGTCTGTGTTGTTATTAATGTTTAGTCAAACTACAGTTAGAAAATAGAAGTAGTATGAATTGGCCTGTTTATTTAGATATTGAAATGCCAACATAAACAATGTAAATGAAAATCCTTTGGGGTGACTAAACATTAGTATCTTCATTCTTAACCAAGGATGGATGAGATGAGCTGTTTTGTTACCCTATTAAATTTGGTTATAAGAAATGCTCCACTTCATTCCACTAACTTTAAATTTTTAAAAATAGATAGGACAATTTATAAGTTAGAATCCTCTTCTATGTGGGGAAATATAAACAGGGAGGAAGTTTGCAAGAAAAGTGATAGAATTAATAGAATATTATGAGTAGCTTATTACTAATGGTACAAGTAATAGAGGAATAATATGATAAATGCATTTATAATCTTCTTCCTCAGTTATGGCTGACTGCCCACATACAATTGGTGTTGAATTTGGTACAAGAATAATTGAAGTTGCTGGTCAAAAAATCAAACTACAAATTTGGGACACAGCTGGGCAAGAAAGATTTAGAGCAGTTACTCGTTCTTACTACAGAGGTGCTGCTGGTGCTCTTATGGTTTATGACATTACCAGAAGGTTAGAGATTTAGTTAAGCCAAATAATTAATATTAGGTCTTTACCTATGAAATTGCCGTTCTTCAGTATTGGCCATTTCAAACCAAATAAAAGTTTTGATTGGCTGTGAATTCTAAATTAAAATTAATTTAATTTTAAAAACATGACATTCTTTTTACAAAGTCGAGTCTTTTGTTTATTGATTAGCTTTATATTTTCATTATGTTTGATTTTTCATCATAATGGATACTTTAAAAATTCGTGTAACTATGGAATATGAGTTCCATTGTGGCATCAACGTGGCACAAACGGCACGTAACATCAACAACGTTTACAGAGAGAACTTTACAAACGAACGCACAAACCGTTATTGGTTTGCCTGGTTCCGGTTTGGAAATTTTGATTTGAAAAATGAACCTCGTTATCGTCCGGACACTTCGGTGAACACACAATGATGAATTAAAGGATTTTGAACTGAATTGTTACGTGCGACGAAAAGTGGATTCTGTTCGACAATCGAAAGCGCTCAGCAAGTTGGTTAGATCCTGGTTCAGCACCAAAGCAATGTCCTAAACGAAAAATGTCCTCTAGAAAGTAGATGGTCACTGATTGGTGGTCTAGTGCCGGTGTGATTCAACACAGTTTTTTACCAAACGGCATGCAGATGTGTACTGTGAACAACTGAAGACAATGATGGAGAAGCTCGAATATCTGCAACCAGCTCTACATAACAATGCCTTACTGCACAACAGACAGTCTCCAAGCTGCAAGAGATGAGGTTGGAAGCTCTCCCTCATCCACTGTACTCCCAGACCTTGCATCCACCGACTATTACTTTTTCCAAAATTTCGACAACTTTTTAGCGGGAAAAAATTCAATTCCAGATCCCGGTAGCACAAAATGCCTTTGAAAAGTTTGTCGCCTCCCGTCCAACTTATTTTTACAAGAAGGGCATAAATAAACTACCACTGCGTTGGCAAAGATGCATCGATTACAGGGGTGATTACTTTGAATTAAACAGAAATTAAAAAGTTTGAAAAAAAAATACTTTAACTTATTTCATACAAAACGGCAATTTCATAGGTAAAAAATTTTAAAAATGTAATAATATTATCAAAATACTATCATTGAAAGAACCACAAAAATAATATTTAATAAAAAAAATAACTCATTAAAATGATACATTCATTGCCACATCCACTAAAATATGAACAAAGATTCCCATCTAATCAATTAATTTATTTGTCAAGAATAATAGCATTGTTTCTTCCACATTTAAAGCTACCGCTTTTAGTTTAACAAGAATGTGTATTAGTCACTCATAATTTATGTGTTACATTTTAGTATTTAATATTTTTTAACAGTTTAATATATGTTATAACAGTGGTAGAGGCAGCTGCAGTTAATTTCTAGTTGTGGCATGAATGGCTGAAATTTTGGGTTGACTGGAGAAAGAACACACTCTCATAGAATTCCAGTGTAAGATAGCATCATAATGCTTTGGTAACACCAACTGGTGAGTGTGACATCTGGAAAGCCGTATTGCTGGTGACAAGGTATTCTAGTCTAGTCGATATCTTTGTCCTCTGGGGTGACAATGAATGTACATTATGATTCCTTATTGTGAATTAATGTGGACGTCATTGGCTGCAGGAGTTACTTACCAGTGTGTGTGTCGTTAGTTATCTCCTCAATACAATAAAAAAATGTATAACAGAGATGTTTATATGACCCCTTTAACATTGACTTTTAATTTACAGTACGTTTTTTTTTATAATATTTGGTGTGGCAAATAACCATATAGTTGACATAATGGTTAGCCGATGACATGCTGAACAAAGATTCAAGATGCAATGCATTGTCATCCCTGAGGATATAAATGGAATGCCTCATTACCTTTGGTCTCTGGATCGCTACTGATATACCAGATCACCAATGCAGATATTCTGTTGGATGTGGTCCTTCCCCAATGGAACCAACCCTCAAAACTGCGGGTAGAATCATATAGTAGTCTAGCTTCACCACTGTCACATGTACCCACAGATTTGAGCCATGACAATCAATATATATATAGTCTTAAGACAATGAGAAGCTTTATATTCCTGCAGTATTAATAGGTATATCACAAAAAAAGGTATTCATTTATTTTGTTGACAAATATCTGAATAAAAATTAAGTAATTTTTTTTTTTTAATACTATGAAACTATAATACTTAGAAACTCTTTTTCTAGTTTCATGATGGTGATAATAAAGCATATGTTAAATAATGAGTAATTGAATTGAACCTATGAACAGATGTTTCCTTATATTGTCCTCAATTGTTATTGTGTACCTGTCTATGTAATATGCTGTTTGTCATTTTACCTTCATGCTGGACTGGGACAAGCAAAAAGGTGAATGCTGCAAAAATCTACCATGTTGCTTCTTTTCCCAAGGATACATAGTTTATAATACTGGGAATGAGTGTTTTGAAGTTTTGTACACTGTAGGTGATAGGGGGTCGATACAGATAATTAAAGCAAGAGAGACAAAAATATATATATATAAAGATATATATATTTATATATATATATAGTATAATTAATAATTAAATATTATTGGCAGAAAATAACTGAATAACTTATTGTAAAAATTGATGTACTGCATTGACAAAATGTCTCCAATGTCCATGATCTGATGTTGACAACCTGTCACTGTCACCACTAGATAATAAATTTAACCTTTTGACCATATAACCATTAACTCTATGTTACATTGCAAAGGGAATATAGCCATATGTGATTGTATTTTTAATATTTCACCTGCTACTGAATGTACAATTTTTTTTTCTATTTATTTTCTTTTTTAGATCTACATACAATCATCTGAGCAGTTGGCTGACAGATACACGTAACTTGACAAATCCAAGCACTGTGATATTCTTAATTGGAAATAAGTCTGATTTAGATGGACAAAGAGATGTAACATATGAAGAAGCAAAACAATTTGCAGATGAAAATGGTCTTATGTTTGTAGAAGCCAGTGCAAAAACGTTTGTACTTTTTGTTTGCTTTTTACTTTTTCTTTTTTTATAGCATTAAGAGTAACAAACGAGCACACAGTTCACCTGATGGTAAGTGACTTCTGCGGCCCATGGAATCTACATTCATCCTTGACAAGGAATGATTCGTTGTCACCCTTGAGGACTGAGATGGAATGCCTCGTCAGCAGTATTAAAGGTCTCCGGATCCCTGCACTCACCAGATAAAATACAGCAGCGATTTGAATTTTATCAATTGCATAAGAGCAGTTTAGAGAATGTACCCCATATTTATAGACCAATAGACCAACTCCATGGACTAAGATTAAGTATCTTATTGCCTAGGTTTTAATTTGTATTTATTTGTATTGTATGTAATTTCTTATTTTTCTCTTTATGAATTGTGATTAAATATGCAATAAATAGGAATTGTAAAAATCTTTTTCAATATTTTTTTTAATTTATTATTTCCACAATAAAATCTATTTTTGGACACTGTAACTACATGATTTGTATTCTACATGTAAAGAAGTAAACAAATTTTTCTTATTAAAATTGCAGAGGCCAAAATGTAGAAGAAGCTTTTCTGGAGACAGCAAAAAAAATCTACCAGAGTATTCAGGACGGTCGGCTGGATCTAAACGCAGCGGAGTCGGGCGTGCAGCATAAGCCGGCGTCGCCTGGCCGTCCCCTTGCTGCGCCGCCTGCACCCCGCGATAATTGCGCATGCTAACCTCATTTACCTATAAGTATCCTTATCTTACTATAGTAATAAATTAGTCATCTAATATCGAAAGCGATAATATTCACGTTGTCTTAACCAAAATCGGCAATCATTAACAGATTAGTGAAATTCTGAATTATTAGATGCTGTGATTGTTAATGCTGGTTAAATACTTGCTGGGAATATTGCTCGTCTATAGGATATTAAATTTGTATCAATAGATTATTGTGTATTTTTAACAATATAATTATTTACAACTTATTACAAGGCCAAGCTTTGTGGATATTGCCACCTTTGACATTAGATGATTCAAATGCTGTAATTATCTACGATTTATTTTTGACATGTAGGAATAGTGTCTATAGAGTTTTATTTCATGTTCGAGTACTTTTAAAGAGTTATAAATACAAAACTTAAGTATTAATTTGAAAAATCGAAACCTTTTGTTTATGTGTACATTCCACTAATATATTGTTTTTCAAGGTTTATTGTGAAACTCGTTAAGTGATTTATTACTGTAATTTACATAGTACATAAAAGTATTACGAAAATTGTTAAGATATATAAATGAAATTTAAAACCTGCCGGAATAGGAATGTAATATATATGATGCAATCGTTTTAGTTATGTGTAATCGTTTTTAATTATGAAAAAAGAAGGATATAAAAGAAATCTGGTGCATTTCATGCTAATACCAAAATATTTCGTTATTTATTGCGTCCTTCTTATCACAAATATTTTTTAAGTGATCCAATATTGGCTGCTTAATAAGTTAAATGAACTATAATTCACAAAAGGTGTACTTTTAAAATTAATAACATTGATGTTTCATCACTTGTTTTACAATTTAAAATGAATTAAGTTTAATTAGCATACCAGGGCTAGATAATTAGAAAATGGCTCTGGTTCTCACTATGCACTATTATAATTGTATTTTGCTAGCATGTATTAAAGGTCGAATGCACTTACAATTTTATTATCTATCTTATACTTTAGAACTATGTAGCAGCTTAAATTTAATACAAGAAACTTTTTCTCGGCAATATCTTAAAGAGCATAGAATACTGTTCACCCAAAAATGCAAAGTACTAAGCTTACACTTAAGCATGTGGCTTGTTAATATATGTACAATAAAGAATAAATACTTAGATACTTGATTTGACAACACTGTACTCATAAATCAAATTGTATCCTATGTAGGAATTTTTGAATACTGAAGTTGTTCGTCCTTTCAATAATTTAATAGGATAAGGAATTATATCTACAATTAAACAGTGGGAAAATATTAGTTAAATGTTTATTACATATAATTTTAATTATATCCAACATCATATTTATTCTGACGATAATAATTTATTCCTTCTGTTTTGAATTGTTTTATTTATTTGTATATTACGTTATGTGAAAATATATAAATAAAACGACGATCTCTTATTATTTAGAATTGAATTGGTTTAGTAAACCCTTTGTAGGCCACTGTCACTGGGGATTTTACTTGCTACATTTCTTCTTGCTAAACTTGCTGATTTTTAACAACGTCAATAAATCGGGAATCTTGTATTGAAATTAATAGATTTGCTGCATATTAATTTGTATACACATACATATCCGGAAACTAGATCACGCGGTCGTCAACCCGGAGAAATTTGCCAACATTTATTGCGTTGTATGTATATCAATCCATATAAAAAAATTTGGTGGGTTAAGCATTTCATAAGCTTTGCTAAGCCCTTCTTGACTTAAACAACATGTACTGAGACAAGACAGTGAGTCAGTACATGGGTACATAAATTTTCTTGCACTTATTAAAATGGAGAATACAGTATCTTGGACATTTGGACCTATCTCATAATGTTATTTAGTGAGTAACGGTATGTAGCGGGGGCGGAACCGTTAAATTCTACACGCAGCTTGGTAGACTAGCCGTCTGGCCACATGATGCAGACATGAGCATGGCTGGCCTATCTGGTCAGATGCATTATTGTGGTTGGCCATTGAAACTTGCCTAAAAGTATATTCTTTTTATTCCACCATTATTACTAGGCTCAAAACTTAGGGAAGCTTCAATTTTGGACAGAACGGCGGACACCCATTCAAATATCAGTGTAGAGCTTATCCCTGCTTACAAAGCCCCGAAATTTGAAACACGAGGAGGGATGAAGTGTAATTTTGAGCGATTAGTCGCAAGTGTTATAAATTTATTACGCTGTACTTAATTCTCTGAAAAATTCAATTCTCTTGCGACGCCAATAAAATTGGTACCACAGTTCTGCAAAATAATCACGCCTTGAGAGAGCTTGAAGGAAATAAACCTTGTAAGTAGGGTTAATGATTCACCACCACAAGACGTATCCATATATTTGAAAAATACATATGACATATATTATCGGCTTGAAGTTCGAAGGTTATTGGACCAACATAATCTACTCCACTCAGATAGAAAGATTCACTTGCGGTTGGAAGTTGATCCATTTATTGACATTTTGACGAAATTTTACGAGATTATTTAATACTTAGGGCGCAAGTAGTTACTCAGTAGTAGTCCGTCGTGAAGAGTATATACGAGCTTTCGAAACTAAAAGATTCGTAAAGTGTGAGTTATAAGGAATCGGAATTGGATGTTCTGCTTCTGCTGAACTTCGACTTGCGTATTCTATAAATGCATTTTTTTTGGTGTATCTGTGATGCTGTTGATCCGGTGACCTCTACAGCTTAACCGAAACTCTCAAGACTCAAGATATCGTCACGGTCCATAAAAGGATTAAGGGAGATGAGTTAGCCCTTCCTCCTTTCCTATTTTAACATTCTATTTCTTCCACAAGTTTTTTTAAAATGCCAACGAAAACTGAAAACCTCTGACCGACCGTCTGATAGATGAAAATCTTTATCGTAGTAGTTCAATATTGTACGTGTATGAAAAACCTTCGGTGGTTTATCTGCAAGCGAAGTATCTTTAAATTGCCTCGGCCGTATACTATCTGTGGAGGCTTTGGAGAGAGCGAAGGTCTATGATACACTGTCAACGACCATTAATCTAACAAACATGATCGCTCGCAGGTTTGCTCATAGCTCAAAAGAGGTGAAGCCTACATTGTTTAGAGGTTATTGTACATGTTTCTATACGAGCAGCCTTTGGGCGGACTATACTCAAAGATCTTACAACGCCCTTCGCGTGCAGTATAATGCCATGATAGCCTACACGGATCATACACTAATTAAAATTCAATGTATATTTACGAACAAAATATGACTCTTGGACTTTAAATAAATTACTATTAATGCATAGTGGATCGGTTTTCGACAAAAAAATCTTCTCTATCAGTAAATTTCACACCGTGAGATGTGATATCAGTAGGGTTCTTGTATCCGTACATAATACTCGGTACACAATTACAGGGTTAGTATAGCTCAAAACTAGTCTAGTAGGCGATCAGACGGTTATTGGTAACGGTAGAAACCTTCAGAATAATAATGTATCTCATATTGTTTTTTATCTATAGTGTAATAAAACTAGCAATAATAAATTATGAAATTAATAAAAAACTATGATCATGATTTGATACACTCATGAGCAATCTAAAGGAAAGACGCATTCTACCCTCATCAGTGTAATAAAATACTAATTGCAGGATGCTTCAACTAAGATGTTCTCGAGCAAATTGAAAGCGCGCTTGTCGGTGCCCCGCAATAAATTTCGACTGCCTGGGCATGGGCAATATTTCGTCATTATTATTTTTTGCCGTCGGAATATCATCAGGCGTTATTGACGTCTGGGTAACCCTTAATCTTTCTGAAATATTGTAGGGATATTTATTTGAAATTATATGGTAGGCATTTTCAGGTCGCGATGAATTTCAGAGTTTCTTAGGAACAACGTAGCGCCTGTTTTGAAATTTATCTGGTAGCGATTGCAGGTGCCTTGGTCCGGGGTTACATGTGCTCGCGTACGATATTATGGGTCGTATGCGAGATTTATAGATGAGCAGCATATACCTTAAAGGCATTTTGCTGCGTTTATTAGTAAGGTTATAAAAGCGACCTAGAACGAAGGCCACCCTTGCCAAATGTGAGCCATGAATATAAGGTGACGTGAGTAGTGACGCCAAGGTATTTCACCTGGCTGGCCCAAGATATGTTTTTCCGTACAGGGTAAAGTCCGAATAATGGACCACAGCCAATCTTACCGTCGCGCAACCCGAGGCGCGCGAATAGCTTATTCTTTTCAGAGTTCACTTCGATATATGGTAAACTTGGTTGCGGGGGTTTTAATAGGGGTGGTTCATAGCGCAACTCGTAGGTACACAAGGTAGAGTCAATTTTCCATGTCAATTTTTATTTTTTAATTACGTTCGTAATAAACAGTACTTAAATAAATCTCAGGCCGATAAATGATTTATTTCTTTTATGTTTTATTATTATATATATTTATAAAAGAATATACCAATATTTGCAATGAAATATATACAACATTGCATATGAAAACATTACATAAAGAGAAGTCAAATCGGGGACTTTTGTTTTTCGGGACCTTGATTTGTCTTCTATAAAATTGTAAACAATCTTATTAACTAAATATATTTTTTTTACAATTTTGATGTGACGGTTTGTACAAGAACATCGTGCATATCTTGCAGAGATTGTTCAAGTGAACTCCTGTACTTCTTACAGCTGGTCTCTGGGTTGGACACGAATGCCGAAGTCGCAAAGTTAACGTCGTTGTCTCTAGGGTTGTAGCACGTCGCGTAACCGTCAGCCACTAAAGGTCCGTAACACATGAACCCGTCGCACTTGCAGCTCACCTGAAATTATCAATATTCTTATGAAATGTCAAATAAGGACATACTAGCAAGCAATTCAGCATTTTTGAAGTGAAACTTCTTTGGGAACAGTAGGGAAAAAAAATTGTTAACCGGTAACACGTTACGTTTTCTGTGAACGAATTTATGTGTGCATATATATTTTTTTCTTTTGTTATAGGTAGGTGGTACGAGCAAGCGTTAGTGCAGAGATAAATAGGTACGTAGGTGGGTAGGGTAGATAAGTAGGTACGTTTTTCTTTATCAACTTATTTTTGTTGGGTACTATTTGACAGCTCACGTGCCAAGGTTATTTCTAAAAAGAAGGTAAATCTCTCGTAAATCTTTTTTTATGCACATAGAATCTATATGCCGTATATGTATTTATTAAGGATATATATTCATAAATTATTATTAATTTCATACTAAAGATATACATACTAATTTGCAAATATATTATCTCTTTGCACTCAAAGGCTTGAGTTCATTCAAACAAAATGGTTTTAGGTTGTAAGTGTTAATGTCCCTGCTTATAATAAATATATACAAACCTGACTAGTTGAAATTCTCATGTGAGTACTTCGGCGGAATCCTACGTCTGAATATAATTTCGGTACATCCATACCATTTTCGAGGGCGGTTAACTTCAAACCGAGCAGGTGCCTATCGACACCAAAACCTTGCACAGCCTGCAAATATAAATATTTTATGTAAAAACAGGTACTTGCTGACTACTTTACATCATGTTCTCTCTAAATATTCGATCAAAACAAATTTATTGAATATCAGTATCTTCGACCGTTCCAGTTGATGAAGAATATACAAGAAATCGAATTTTCAATGGCTCGACAATTTCACGCTTTCCACACATACTTCGAGAGCAGATTTGCAGAAGCTACTAATTATACCTTTTATAAACCAAGAGATCATAGAGACAGTGAGTTATCCAGAGAATACGAAACCATTGAAGCTGAACTCAGCGTGATCGAATATGAAACGTGGATATCCGCTGAAGAACTTAAGTAACCGACACAGCTCAAAAGATCAGTAAGTTGAAGTGGCAATGGGCCGGCCATATAGTTCGTGGAACCGATAACCGATGGGGAATGAAGGTTCTCGAGTGGCCGGATCTGACCTGGCCATCGCAGTCTAGGACGATCCTTCGACCCTATGCCTGCTATGTAGGCCTATTTTCAGCAGTGGCCTAGTGATGGGCTGAAATGAAGATGATATATCTGAGTTACGGTGGCACAGTGGTTTCATCTGGTATTGTTTCAGATCCTACAAAGAATATCATTCGCGCGAAAATCGTGAGAAGAGGTTCGCGAAAAGGTCTATGAATATGTTTGAATGCGTAATGGACGCATCTTCATACGCAAATACGAGGGATCACCCGCTAAAAAAATTGGAAAATTTGATAAATACATTTCCTTTTGAACATCCGGTCTCGACACTTCATAAAGATATATCGCTGATTTTTATCGATATCCTTAAAATATATTATGGGAAATAGCAAAGAGAATTACGTGACATAAACATGTCCGTCCTAGTTAACTACACCATTAAAGTTGCCACTGAAAGGTACCTCAATGAGAATATAAGGCCTGAACTATATCAAAGCGGGTCGCGGGTCATGAACCGGAGAGGTAGGGCCCTCAACGTGGAAGTTCTACATATTTTAACCAATGATTGACGAGACTAACTTAAACTTCTTCGGCTCCCAAGCATTCGAGGTTCGTTTCTTCTTGTAATAGCCCGGTATCCTTAGTTCTCCTGTTGATGTTTCTCCTTATGCGCGGCGAGTTCTTCCGCGGGTTTGTGCTCATGCTGCATCAAACTGGTGGCGGTGCTAGTGGTTGATCAGACAGAACGCTAGGATGTTGCGCGGGTATAACTATAATGTTACAACGGTCGTATTTTCCGGCATAGCGACGAGTCCCGTCGTATTCCATATGACATTATACCGAAATTCTTGCATCATAATCGCGATGAGCGCGTCAGTTCGCGTACGGTTGTATTTAATATGCCGTTACCGTAGGTCGTAGTGCGTGCGACGTCAGCGCTGTCATATGTTGCGCAGTTATGATGCGGCATCAGACGGGGACGCGGGCAGGTGATCAAATACTTGTGCACCTACGGGCGTTTCGTCGTCATACTTCATGCTTCGTGGACGAGGCATAAGTACAGTTCTCTGATTATTATTATTTTATTTGCTGTGAATGTCATTTGTTTTGAATTTTTGTATCGAAAAATTATTCGCTGTACTATTCCCATTTTTACTGTGGTTTAAACCAACTAGGAAGCTGCCATAGGCATTTGATGATAATGAAGCCCCGTCTCTCGCGTGGATGCTATGTAGATACGGTACAATTAAATCAACAACAAGGACACGTTCACCTCCATGTGCTGTGACAAGCGGTTAACGAAAGTGATATCTTATACAGTAAATACCTGTGCGGTGTAATCCTTGTGTGCTTTAACGGCTTTGTGCATGGTGTCGAGCTTAGCTTTTGGCGAGCTGTGAGGGTCGAGCATAGTTTTGGCGAAGTTAACAGACTCCACTGAGCACGACCGAATTGTTTCTGTCCGTCCACCTACATACATACGAGTCGCAGCTGACTCGTAGTGTGCACCTGGGGTATTGTGAAGCCTGAATTTTGTAAAAAAAAAAGTCCTTTTGATTGAGTGCTTAATTGAGTAGTTTCAAACAAATATTCCATTCTAAAAATATTAACCACTTAAAGCTACTCATTAAAGATTGACACCTTTTTCTGTACAAAAACAGGATCATTCAATAGCATAGATATAAAATCTTAAGTCGCGCGGTATGGTCCATTTAATACATAATCAGCTAGAACCTAAATAATCTGTTAACCAAAGTTAGATTTCGAAGGTCACGTAGGAATATAAAGTTGACTTAAAGTACCAAACTGCTAAAAATTCACTTTTATATTTTTTTCACTTACAATTTTGATCCCTCGGTGAATCTTTATAATCACTTTTTTTGCTTTGATTTGATAAATATTACACAAACATGATACTTTGGGGAAAATTATACGAAAATACGTTTCTCATAATTCATACCTGAACATACCTGTAAAATGCGTATTGCATGGCCATCTGTAAGTAGCTATCTGGACTCAATTTTTGAGACTTAATAAAGTTTTTCCCATATCTATCAAATGTAAAGCAATTTAACTCTAGATCTGCAGCCAATCTGAAATATAAGTTTAATCAAACTTTTTTATGTTATATATAACACGCGAAAGCTTAAGTTGAAAGTCAAACACGCGATCTAAAAATCGTTCGTTAGAAAGTACAAATAATATAAGCAAAAATTTTGGACCTACGCAATGTAAATTTTGGGTGTCCTGTCTGTACGATAAGTGGCACTCAGGTTACTTAGTGAAGAATTCTTAGTTATTTTATGAACCAAATCATAAAGGGTTATAACATATATTTGTTTATAGCATTAGATATCAGTTGTAATCTGAGAACCAAAGTTCTGAGTGTCTTATGTTTTGTGTATCAAAGGGTTTACTATATGCTTTATCTTGAAGAAAAAGGTAGTAAGATAACTTTTGGCAAAGTGAAGTTCAAATATCCGCGTTAGTGACTTTGGTCATACAAAATTCCATTATGAAAGGTGGTCTCTAGGTGTGCCAGGTAGGACTTCAAGATTTATATTATTATGATGTTGATATTTCTAAAATGGCAAACCTGTCTATATTATTCCTTGCTGTGGTGATCATTGCAGAGACTTCAGCGTTTACATT
This sequence comes from Teinopalpus imperialis, assembly GCA_029286865.1. Lineage (NCBI taxonomy): Eukaryota > Metazoa > Arthropoda > Insecta > Lepidoptera > Papilionidae > Teinopalpus > Teinopalpus imperialis. The sequence goes on from JAGSMU010000012.1 coordinate 6,293,242, forward strand.
AAAGTTAAGTTTGATAGGCTCTTGAGGGCTCGAGGACGACGAATCACGGCTAGATTTCGCGCTATCTCTAAAGAAATAATGAAAATGTTAATTTTATTAATAATTTTAATACGATTAATTTTAAGTCTAGTATACAAATTATAATTAAGTAGAAGTCATAGCCTAGCCATAAATCTATGGGGAAATCATCATCATCGCCTCCACTGGTTTGGTAGTATAGATCGAATGGGAGAGGACGGAAGTAGTAAAGAGAATGTATATGGGTCGACCAATTGGCAGACGTCTGACCGGGTGAAAAGTAATATGCGCTTGCTTCAAGATAGAGACAAGTGCAAGCCCGTGCAGGATAGAGACAACATGATGTACTCACGTGTCGAAAGTCAAGACCCACTTGGGACCACTACGCCATAGGAGTACGTTACTCAGATTATTTATTGATAAGCTACCAACAATAGAATAAGGCTTCTTATAGTACCAACAAATTATGGACATAGTCTAGATCATAGTATCGTAAAGTAGAAATATATGTCATTTCTATTATTATAAGGAATTAATTTGTAAGAATACATATTTTTACACTGGAATCGGTTAAGAAACTTTAAACTTACATAAAGTTAATAATGAAATCGGTGAGAACAGCAATAGGTTGACCCTCAGCCGGTGAATGTTCGTACGTTAAACCGGTTATGCCATCAGCACCAACGATAAACTATAAAATAAGTAAAATAATTTTGATTTGAGTACGTATTCGCTCGATCTTCATGTAACGTAAGTATTCCTGAATTGATGGGTTAATTGGAATATATAAAAAAGATTATAAACTTTTTAATTTAAAATCTGTCTATCTATCCATACCTCGCTGGAATGAACCTTATACTGAAACACAGTGCATAAATATAGTATGCATTTCACACCCCTTCTTTCGATCGCGACTCACGTTTAAAATAAAAAAAAATTATATGGGAATACTATTTTGATCTCTGTGTCCGGACACCACACCACAATGTCGGCTCCTTCCATTTGAAAGCATCCAATAAAGAGCAGTTCGAATCGTCAACGACCGGACCGATATCACTAAGGGACTTCCCTGATGTTGTAGATATTCATGGGCGACGGTGAACACTTACCATCAGGTGGGTAACTATTTTATTTAAAAAAAATCTTTCTCTTCTAAAAAATAGTATCGGCAGGCGCATAGACACTATTCTTTTAAGGCTTCCTTTACTTTACTAGCTATTAAAGAGAAAGGCGCAAAAGCCAAATCAAACGTCTGACCTGTTGTTAGAACAAAGAAAGAAAGATGTTTATTATATTATGCATATACCTGGACGGTTTTGTCGAACCAGCGGTTGGCAGCATTGCTGCCACTGCCGCCGCCGTGTATTGTCTGCGCGGCGGCCAGAGTCTGCTGCGAACTCTTGTCGGGCCGGCTCCACAGCCCGCAGGGAGCGTCCAAGCAAAGCACTGCTAGACTCCTCTCCACGTCTAATAGTGACTCCTTATTTACTTTATCTGGCGTAATAAGAAGATAATTATTATAATATGTAAACTAATATTGTTATACATATATATACATATATGTATGTGTGTGTGTATATATATGATTAGATGTCCTCAAACGTCGACTTTCTCTAAGGCCCTACCTTATATAATGCGGTTGTGTAGTTATGTTACACTAATGTGGTCGCGTGGTCGCGCGGGTAGAGAACTGTGGATATTGGATTATGCCGCGTAATGTGATCGAGCCGGGAATGCTGGTGCTTCCGAGTACTCTAGTAAATAAGCATAGAGTAGTTTGTTTTAAGGGAAATCTAGCCATAATGTAACATGGCTTCATTTGTAGATAGTATTGTTGATTTCAAAGTATTTACACTATTCAACGCGTTTGGGATAATTTGGTACATGTAGAAATTACTAATACCAGAGACATGATAGAGCAGTAAAATAACATCAGTCAGTACAAATACTGATGATTCACTCAACAAGTTCATTCTTCCGGTCAGTTACAACAGTGCGATTACACCGTTGTAATAAAGAAAATTATACCACCAAAAGCATACACGTTCACAAGTAACCAATTTTATGCATGCACAATGAAATGCGGAGGAAGATTTTTAATGCGGTGTCACAGATACCGGAATGATGTGTGTGTTGGCAACACAAATATTAGCTTTAGCATAGAACCGAATCCAGACTCCGCCGCATATCTCTAACTGATGCTTCGGCCAATAAGGTGGTCGTAATATTAAATATGCAGACGGCAGTACGAAACTATGGTTATCGAAAATTAATATTAATTTGAAATAAAAACGATAATTTTTATCAAATTTCACACCTTTACTAAGAGCTTGATATGCCTTTGCCCAGTTATCTCGATTGTCTGACGTGAGCACACCAATACCTTCATGTGTTGGAATCTTAGAAAGTTCTATAACCTTTTTCAAGGCCTGTATGATTTGTTCTTCACTCAGTCTCTTGTTGTCGTTACCAAATAGGTCGACATGGAAAATCTGTAATAAAAACGGGAATACATTAGTATTCGTAATTAGGGCTATCTTACTTCACTTTACACTTTGCTACTGATATACTAGGCCCCGTTTATGGAATTGCGAGTGTATTTTAGCGAGTAAATTGCGGAAGTTTCGTTTTTTCATTTTATTGAGGATACCGCAGTTTATCTGATCATAAGCGAATCCCAAGGATTGACCAATGACATAATAAGAATAATCACCGGCAGCTAAAAACTTGGTGCAGCCTATCTATCGAGCGCCCATGAAAAGGCAGGCCCTGAGCCAATGCCATAAGTGCCAGCTCTATGGCCACACAGCTCGAAACTGCAGTTCACCCATCAGTCCGAAATGAAAAAAAAAACAATGAATCTTCCGAAAAGCTTTGACAAGGTTGAAAGAATAGACATGGATCACTGTCAAAGTCTATTTTATGGTAATTTTAAAAACAAATGTATGCTTCCGCTTAAAAATGGGTTGTTCATGAAGCAAAAAATTATGAATTATGTAAGAAATTTAATCACTTATGTTGCAAAAGTATTTAATTCATTATTAAATAAAGATCTTACTTGGTTATTATGGAAGACTGTAAAATATTTGGTGTCATTAAAAGATAATGTGTCCCGCTTTTCACCAGGGATTCTGCAGGTTCCAAAGATTTTTTTATATTGCGCCATATCTAATGGAATTTTACCCATCATTTCATTGGGAATTTTGTCTCTAAAATTTTCATAAAAACTCAATTACATCAAATATAAAAATAATATAAATTTTAGACATAGAAATGATATTAGAAAAGATAATCTGAAACTTTCGTCATTATGAGTAGGATCAACTTACCCATCTATTAATGCCTTATACTCCAGAGTAGCCAGTAATGTTTTTGCGGCATATTGCAGCTGCTCTTCTTGACTGGTGAATTTTTGGAATGGAAATACCAACCCTGGGCTGGAAAATACAACAACAGGATCTCTGTATTCTAGATATGCCGTGTTAAGCCACCATTCTTCTAGCCAGTTTAAGTGTTTTTCTGCTTTTTTTTCTAAGAGACTCTGAAAAAATGCATTATATTTTTAACATTCTAACTACCTAAACCTAAAAAGATATGTAAAAAGTAAATACCTGTAACTTTACACCAATACCTCCTTGAGAGCCAAATTCTTTAACTATATTTGCTGTCATAGCAAATTCATCATCACTGAGAAATGGTTTGACAGTCTTAAGATATTTTGTCAAGGTGTCATTAAGCTTTGGAACTGGCAGCTTTGGTAGACTTTGAACATTTGGATTTTCTTTTGCAGAAGAGTAATTGTTAACCAGTTGAAAAGAGCTGATATACGGCTCTAGAATCAGTGTTCTATATCCACACTAGAAATAGAATAAAGACAGCATTAAAAAAACTATAATTGTCTATTCCTTTTATACCAAATTCAAATTTACACTATATTAACACAAACTTTTTACTATGGTGATACTTACTAATTTAATTGTACGAATCATGTTTGATTCCTGTAAAAATAAAAAAATGCTCTAAAATTATTTCAATACTAGACTACACCAGCATGCTGTACAAAATCATGTTTACATCTATGTTTTCTCTTAGTAATCAATGTAATAAATACTAGTAGTATATAAAAAATCTAGCAATAGTGTTAATGACATTTCTGTTAACCATTCAAGTTAATTGTTAATATTTACGCTAAGAGATGGTTAACAACAATAGTTGTCCTACAGCATAAAATTTTACAGTCTGTTCCATAAAACATTATGAGATAAGATTATTGGACACTTGATTATTTTTCCTTTGAATTGGGGCCTGTTGTATTTTAATACTAAAGACACAACACCCAGTGGTGTATTTGCACGCAGAATTGTAGTCCTGGCTGAGATTACCAGCTCAATATTTCATATTTGTGTACTTGTAGACTAATCTCTACATGGTAATTATCCTGTTTTTTAATGTAATGGTTCTTCCTCTTAACAGTTAACTTATCTCTTAAAACTGAGATATTTTATTAAGGCTTGAGATTAGAGAGCTGACACTAAGATATATAGATGTGATTAAATAAAATAAAGTGATATTATTTACAAGATTAGCACTATGGAGTATGCAAGTACTTCTACACTCCATAGCTGGCACTAATATTTTTAGATGACAACTGATACATAACTACATATAGATTAACACAGAATATTTATAATTGTTATAAATAACAAATATATTTATGATATTAACATTATATATTTGTATATTTATGACATGACACTTACATTTAGAATTAAAGGAAAATGATGAATATATACAAGGAAAAAACAGTTAAAACTATAACATCAACCATTATATTTATTAATGATTGATAATTATTAAAAGTATTTTTTCTAACTTTTTAAGTTACTTGTTAAGAGTAATATTTTAGTTATTGTATCATATTGTCAATTATTATTATACTACTAATACTAATTATTATTATAATCTCAATGTTTCTTTACGAGATATGTTGTTGTTTTCCTATTTGCAATACTTTTATTCTTCCATACTTTCATTAATTTCACACTCCTATTTATTATTTAAAATATCTGTTTTTTAGTTCTGCCATTAGATCTGTTACTAACATGATTTACATATTATAAGGTGGATGGGTGAGTTATTTATATTAGATAGATGTAACACAAAACATTACATTTAAACATAAAAGTAACAGTTTAGTAAGTTGTTGATAATTGTTACCTTTCACTTCTTTTGTGTTAAAAAAGATTTTTTAAAGATCAGGAACAGGTCTGCTTTGCTGCTGTTAAAAACCGGTTCATAGATCTAGTACAACTAAGAGTGATCAGCTTAATGTGCAAACATAAATTTCGTTCACTTATAATATTAATTCTCCATTCCACGTAACATTTATAAACTAAATTTATTTATCATTAATCTAAATAAAACAAATAGAGCTTTGGAAAAAATCAAATATATAAACAAAAATATCTAAAACAACTTACTTCTTGATTCAGTTTGGACTTCGATACCCTACTAATGATAGACATCTAAAAACAGTACTCCGTCACTCCGTACTATTATCTATACGAATACAAAGGTTGAAGATATACAAAAAGAAAGGTATCAAGTAGACCATAATATATTTCAAGGCAAGCAATACGACTATCACTTCCAATGCCAACCATAAACTAAGCGGTTAACTTGTTTTTTTAACATATATTTTAATTGACACGTCAAATTAGCTAAAAATTTTAAAAAAAAATATTTAAAATGGAACGGCAAGATCTTTAGAATTGTTGATGAACACATCCACAGTCTATACCGTTTTAGTAATCGCTTCGCAAACTAGATTCTGATGATGTTTATGCTGTTAGTCTATGCGGCTCTTACAGTTTCATCGAACTCAGGGCTCAAAATGTGACAAACATAGCAATATAATAACTGATAACAGATATCTTTTGTCACATATTATGATATAAATATTTTAAAATGATAACTGTGATAATATATGGTATATGATAACGTGACCATACGTCACGTTTTGAACGGGACCGTCAGATTTTCTGGTTTTCGTCGGTCCCGGTATCCCCGAAAAGAGCTTCGGGTGCATAATTCATAAATCCAGTTTTCCCAAGAAACTAGTTCACAAGTTAAAAAAAAAATGGAATCCGGTTATTGGCGAACAACTCGAAATCTATAATTTTTTTTAAAAATTAAAGGGTTCTAATAGAGGAGGAAATTAGGAAACAAAATTATGTCTAATATATATTATTTAGACGAAATAAGTTTATCATCATTTTACGCAACCTCTTCATTTAAATGTGCCTAACATTAGAAAAATCTTTTTATCAACCCGGAAAACCAAGAAAATGGATATAAATAGGAATAAATAAATAAATTTCCTTTATTTCCTAGACACCAGTCAGATAAAATAATACATAAAACATTGGTTCCCAAACTTAACTTAGTTTATGAACCAATGTTTTATGTATTGGGATTACAAATTATAAATAAATAGTCTGTATCATAAGGTTACATTAAGTGGTGCAAAACTATATACAACTACTAGTGCAAATGAATGTCTACTCACTCGAAGATATTTTCTGTTGCCTCATATGAAAAAGGTAGCAACATTTTATGAACTTTTTTACTAGTAAAATTTGTGAGTTCAATAATTATGCAGTTTTTATTTACGTTATTATACATCTTGGGATGGTGTAAATTTGAGAGCATTTTAAGGCTTTTATGTATTTTTAGTGTAACCTTGAAGATAAACGCGAAGTACCAGAAAATCTATGTACAAAGAGTCGGTTGGATAACGAACAGGCTTTTTTGACCCACATACCCGCTCTTTGAGCCCTCTAAATTTCAATAAAAATACTTTTGCCGGCGCTCCTCCGCACCTAGATTCCGTATTTAAGGACAGATTGACAGATGGCGTTTTAATGTTTAAGTGTTTTAACAGGAGTACAGCATCGTAACTTCTTCATCACATGAATTAGTTTTCGTGCTTGCCCAGAAATACAAATTTTCGTTAATTGTGTAACTTAAATATTTATGGGAATGTGTTGGTATGCTGCGTTCTATAATCTAAGATGGACATGTGCAACCACAAGATGTAGAGTTTAAACGAGTACGGCATTTGTGGAATTTGAGTGTTGTGTTCTGTGGTGGTCTGGATTATATATATGATTGCTGTATCGTCTGCATAAGATACTACTTTGCCATTGTAATGTGTGAGTTGGAGTATTTCGTTAATGTACAGGGAAAAAGTGTAGGTACAAGTATACTGCCCTGTGGAACTCCAAAATTGAGAGGGATGATTCCACTTGAATACTTTCCCACTTTTACAAAATGACTTCGGTTGGACAGGTAGGTACGGAACCAATTAAGCGGAACTCCTCGGATGCCAGCCGCTTCAAGTTTCGTCCAGAGAACCGGTATCGAAGGCTTTAGCCATGTCTGAGAAAATACCTAGAGCATTGTCTCCCTTTTCTATATAGGATCTCTTGAGCTGATTTACTTTTTATAAAACCAAACTGATTGTCACAAATGATATAGTTTTTCTATAAATTTACTTAAACGAGAATTGACAACTTGGTCTGTAATTATCTCGTATATCTGTCGCGTCACACTTATGTATTGGACTAACAGCCACTTTTGTATCAGTCTGGGAAGGATCCGATTAGACTCAAATTAATAAGGTCTTTATTATATATATTTTTTTGATTAATGAAGGATTAAATTTATCGAGGCCCGGAGTGCTTAAGGCATGGCGCGAAATAGGTATTACACTTATTTAACTCTGCTGTACTTCTGCTACTAATTTTGTAGTCATATCTAAGAGAGTTGGGATCGAATATAGTTTTCAAGGTCTTCCTATGATTTTTAGGGTTTTTATGGTGTTCTTGAACCCGATTGCTGATGTATTTTATCTTAAGATTATGCATTGAATTATTATAGAAGTTTCTATAACTTGCGTAGACCCGACGCCTTGACTGGTCAGAAGGAAATGCGGTGTGATTTTTGATTCAGCTTATCTCCATGCTGCATGCATCTCATTAAGCTTGGGGTTATCCAGGGCTTGAATAATCAAATAAATATATAAATATTTACTTCGGCTGATTATAATATTTTACGAGTATTTTTGATAAATGTTAGTAAAACTAGTAAGGAGATGATGTAATGATTATTTAAGATCTCGAACCAATCGACATTATTTATCTCTGCAGCTAAAGCATCTTCGTCTATTTTAAGATTCCAACGTGTTGTAGATGAGTTAGGCTACTTGTTTCTTAACGATATTGCAGCCATTACTATGTCATGGTCGGTGAATGGACATTCACAGATAACTTTTGTAGATTTTGGAGATAATTTAATAAAAATATGGTAAAGACATCAACTTGTTTTGGTTGGTTCTTAGTTATCGCAGGTATTAAACCGTGATATGCCTATTGCTTGTTGTGTTGTAGATGTCGATATTAATGTTATTGGTATAATGATAACATTTGGGTATCTGTTAATTCTGTTCCAGGTTTCGTCCAAGGTCTGTATAAAATTATAAAAGTTTACATAAGATGGCGATCGATAAATACCTAATACTGCGATACTATTATAAATAATATAAGAATACTATCTGCATCTGATGCGGTATGATTGAATATTATCAAATACTGTTCAGCCTTGAAAACAAAAAACTTACCTATTATTATATGATTGGGACACTACGCCCATGCATTAGTATTACATACGATCCAATGACTATTATGAACCTCAGCTGGGTGTCTATAAAAGAGGATGTTCTCATAGCCTAAGCGTTCTTTAAGTGGCAAATCAATTCTGACCGAGCTTATTAAAGACAGAAAAGCGAGAAATAATCTAAGGACTAGGAAGTAGTGTAAGAAACGGAGTTGGTAGAGGGAAATCAGCTCCATTTCTAGACTTCTGACTAAAATGTGGAAAGGAAATCCCAGTAAAATAACATATAGACTTATTCGCATTCTCTAGCTTGCGCCAGCTAGACAATGCGAATTGGACTCTGAGCTGTAGACACCTAGTAGCGAAATGACAGCCAGGGTCGTCTACTTAGGGAGCTTCGCGTTCCAAGCTACCTTGAAACCTATATTCTAAACTATGACAGGGAGAATGTGTATAACCTTTGTGGATTTGATATTATCATGGGTTTTTGCTATTGACAATAATAAGTACCGTTTTTTATTTTAAAGACGGAACGCTGTGTTATAGCTATATGTATATATATAAAATACAATCCAATAAATGTTCGCTACCTATTTTAAAAAAGGTCGCAGTCGAGCTTGCTTTCTCGATCATCATATTTTGTGTACCTTACGCTCAATTATCTTTAGCTAACAATTGAAGAAAATACCCTTGTACATTTTACTTCAATATCTATTAAATGTTTTTACATTCTGTGGTAACTGGTAACATGGGCGCGCGATATCGAGCAGCGGAGTGTTTAATATGTCATATTAATTTTATATCTACCTTTAAAAAATATTGAAATAAAATTGTATAGTACATGATTTAGTACTCATTTTACTACGATTAAAGAATTGGAAAATTAAACATACGGTCTAAATGATGAAACTGGTCGATCAAGTTGTTAGAAGTTTTAAGGTAGCAAAAGTGTTTCGAGAAAACACAGACAAAATAAACAGTATAGACTTTTCACCTAATGGTGAAACATTAATTTCATGTAGCGAAGATGATCAAATTGTTATATATGATTGTGAAAAGGGCACTCAAATGATAACTGTAAATAGTAAAAAATATGGTGTCGACTTAATACATTTCACACATGCCAAAAACACAGCTATTCACAGTTCGACTAAAGTGGATGACGCTATAAGATATTTGTCTCTACATGATAATAAATACATAAGGTATTTTCCAGGACATTCAAAAAAAGTCGTCACACTTTGTTTATCGCCTGTGGAAGACACATTTTTGTCTGGATCATTAGACAAAACATTGCGCCTTTGGGATCTGCGTTCACCAAATTGTCAAGGATTAATGCACTTGTCAGGCCGGCCTGTTGCGGCATATGATCCTGAGGGACTTATATTTGCAGCTGGAGTAAATTCTGAGAGCATAAAATTATATGATTTAAGATCATTTGACAAAGGCCCTTTTGTTACATTTAAACTGAATCAAGAAAAGGAATGTGACTGGACTGGATTAAAATTTTCCCGTGATGGAAAGACCATGTTGATAAGTACAAACGGATCAATCATACGTTTAGTTGATGCATACCATGGTACACCACTTCAAACATTCACTGGACATCTGAATAACAAAGGAATACCTATAGAAGCATCATTTAGCCCTGATTCCCAATATATTTTTAGTGGATCAACTGATGGTAGAGTACATGTATGGAATGCAGATACTGGATACAAAGTTTGTGTTTTAAATGGAGATCATCCAGCACCAATTCAATGTGTTCAATTTAATCCTAAGTTTATGATGTTAGCTTCGGCATGTACCAATATGGCATTTTGGCTACCGACAATTGACGATGTTTAAGTTATTTTTTAAGCATCTTTGTCCAAGTACCTTATTATTTGTTATTATTGACATGAAGGAAAGATAAAATTGATTAGACAAAGTATTTAAGAACATTTTAATACATCAAAACATAATTTATATAAGTTATCTTAAGATCTCCAATACAAATGGATGTTACGGTGAGCATACATGAAAGAGATCAAAAAGTCGTTAATATGATTAATCACTTCAAATTTTTGAAGAATAAGTAGAAATTTTTCTCCATAATATTGCATTAAATATATGTAGTGAATAGTACATGCATTTAGTTTTCATTCCATGTAACATTCTACTTTATCTTTTAATAGGTAAATTTTAAGATTTACATAACTATTAGTCTTAGTACTATGCTTAGGAATATGTATCTCCACCTAAAATTTGAATGACTTGACATAATACAAACAATTAGTGTTTTATTTTATTTTATCCTTATATTTTCCACAACACCATATTATCATATTGAATTAATTATTTAATTTCAATAATTAATGTCTCTGGTAATAGTAAACACTGGTAAAAAACGTGTAAGAGCTTTATTTAAAAAAAAAGTAAGTATACATAATAATTATCTAAATTAAATAAAACTGCATATTTTTTTTATAAAAACATTTTAATCATTTCTGATTTTAAAATTGATAAGATTCCTAAATATAATGAAGTAAAAATCTAATATATCATTAGATTTTTACTTCATGATAAATAAAACCCTTGAATTTGTAAATATTTTAAGTAAATTGTAAATAAGCATTTGGTTGAATCAAAACACCTCAACATTTGGGTGGTAAACTTTGGAAATTTGGTATATAATTTCAATATTAATTGCAGCTTAATTTTCGATTAGATGCTTATAAAAATACATATCATAATTCAGTGCTCTATACTGCTCATAGTTGATAATTTGTAAGCAACTAGATATAATTCCTCAGTGCAACTACCTATGTCATTAGTAATTATGCCTCAAGCTCCATAGTCAAGGTAAAAATTATATAGAAACATGCATATTTAAGAAATATGAAAAAATTAATAATGGCTATGGCTTGGTTTCTAAATCTAAATTAGATTTTGAATTTTTTTTGGTATCACAGTGTCACACAGACAAAGTATTTGTTACTTAACATAAGTTCTGCATATAATTTATAAGTTTACTAAGACATGATTAATTTAAGTACCTGTGTATTGGATTTGTCATATCTCTATCACAGTATGTAGATATAGGAATAAAGAAGCCTTGATATTGCCTCCCTAGAAATTGTTGTTTGATACATTAGTTACATCAGCCCAAATACCATATCATCATAAGCTGACATATTTAATTGAAATCCACTCACATAAGATAGTATCACATCAACGGTTTGCTAATTAGCATTTGTCAAAATATTAAGGTATTTTTAATAATTTGGTCAACAATATACAATTGCATGATTATTGTGATTACTTTTTAATGTTATTAAGGGTGACAAATGACACAAATCACCTGATGATAAGGGATTTCTTGGGACTATGTAACCCATATACATCCTTTATAAGGGATCATAATGCATTTGCATCATTGGCCCTATTTATATTTTCAGTTATAAGGTCTCCGATTTCTCTCTTTCACCAGACGAAACGTAGTAGCGCATAACTTCTATTTTGCGCTGTTAAAGCGGAATGCTGACTTATTCTTGCAACAGCTAGTTTATAATTGCAGCATGTCTCTATCACGTAACAAAATGGGAGAAAAATGTTGCAATGCCGCTGTTATGGACTCCAAATTCATGAGATGTAGATTTCACACGTTTGATTGACGTATGTAGCAATAAATCATAAAATATGATACTCGAAGAATAGTCTCGCTATTTCGCATCCCATGGACTTTATATTTCCTGGTTATGAGTTACGCAAAAGTGATTATAGAATATATTAATATTATAGAAAGAGCGTATTAAACTTTGAAAGAATGGTATGAAAGATTCTGTGTCACGAGGAATATGTTGGAGGGGCAGGAGTTTTTTTATGCGACAATGCACAATGAATGTTTGTGGTCTTCTTTACATGCCATCTTTAAACTGAGGACGGCCGTAACGTTATATTAAGTTAGCGATATTCTGGGAGACGGCTACGTTTAATAATACAATGTAATGTCACTGCTTTAAAGAGTCACATGGAAATTGCTGGAAAAGTTAATTTGATGACCTGATTAATAACATACTCTTAAATGTATTTTCATCAGAGTTGCCGTAGAACTTGTTGTTGCACTGTAATGTCTCCACCATATGTAAACGCGGAAAGCTCCAAATCTAGATGACGTTCTACTGGAAACGGACATCGCTGGCCTTTGGAATCCGTGATCTAGCCAGTATACGGAAAGGTAATGTGCTACAGCCAAAAAAGACTGCTTAATCGCAACATGATGATGCCGTCGCACATTACAAACGTAAACTAGCACCCTGAAACTGCTTTGATCTGTATGGAGTTTTGGAAAATTCTGTGCCAACTCTTGCTAAATAAACAATCATCAGGGGAGACAATGTATCGTGAGATTATCGAAATCTGTTTTCCTCAAGTGAAATGCGTGCTCTTTTTTTTATCGATGAAAGTAAAACCATTCCTTCCAATAAGTAGATATCAAGAGAAGCCGTTTATTATTGTCGGTAGAATTTTTGACACAATCAAACGCAATCCTTTGGGTGAATGGTCAATTTGCTCTTGCAAAGATGATTCCTACAAGTAACAAATAATAATGAGGTGGAGAGGGCACGAACTGCCATACATAATGGTTTCAGTTTCAGAATGGCATATCCATATCAGTGGATTCTGAAACTTGATTAACAAGTTTTAAGCAGTTCTTAGCGTTATAATTCTACATGAACCCGGTCACTAGTGTAAGCATTCCAGGAATTGGGATTAGCAGTTTTAAATAACCATCTAATGCTTTTAAGACGCATTTCAATGTCATAATATGTGTAATTCATGAAATAGCACTAATTGTGCGCTGTACACTAATTATCTAATTGCTTTATATTTTTGGTTTTGTTTTGCTGAGCTGATTATCATTGATAGTCCTTTTGTCACAGAACCCTCATACTCTGCATCAAGAAACACCTGACCGCCGAACAAACAGAATGTCAAGCAAATTTTACATGACAACAAGCTTCGGGTCCCACGCGTTCTTTACAGTGAGAGAGAAGTAGACCATAGAGAGGGTGCCAGCTGTACAATCATATGTCATGCAAAAGCGTCAACAGCCCAATGGTTTTAGAGTACGGTCTGCGTACTTAAGGTCATCGGTTCGAATCCGCTATTCGACGAATGTTATGAACTATCACTTAGTACAAGCAAGTTAGAGAGGATAACGAGAATTTTAGTAATGTTAATATCATTGCTAGCATCTGTTTCTTGTTTTTGTAATTAATGCTCTAAGAAGTCTAGACTTTAGACCAAGGATGATTGCGAAGCTATTGAAATTGAAAACATCTTAATTTCAATGGAGAAGATTAGATTATTTAAAGAGAGATTCAAGGCTGGGTGCTAGGTACCATTGGCTTAGGATGATTTGAGTAATAAAAATAAATCCTAAACCAGACATACCACTCCAAGAAGAGAAATATTATGAGCTCATTGTGCCCAGATCGGACCGAAAATAAATATCTTAATGCTGACGGCAACTCTAATAATGACATCAGGTCGTCCTCTCCGTGACCATGATTGCTGTAATTCCCTAAAAAAATCGGGATAAAAAAGTTTAAAATAAACGGGATACAATCCGTAAAATTAGTTTTAAATTAATTAGTTTAGTTTTTTCAATGCGCAGTATTCGCGGAAGTATAAGAAATTATTATTTTTATTCATAAATTAATATTCAAATAAGTTTAAATAAAGTAGAGTTTAAGTTTTATCAAGCTGATTTACTACAAATAAATACGCTACTCGTATAAGTAATAACAAGACTATGTTATAATATACTTGTATGTATACTACGGTAAAATACAAAAGCGCCAACCCTAAAGTAGTTTTATTACATAAAAATATTTATGCGACATTAAAAATTGTAACTATAATCAACGATATGATACCAATTTTATTCAGCTAGAATTGTTTGTAATATAAAGTGCGCTTTATAAAATAAAGCTTTTGGTTTTTATTTAGTCGGTCAATTTACTTAGAGCATCGCTTTCATTTTTATCAATTTGCGTAACACTACGTGTACTACAAAATTTGTAAATATATATAAAGATTAAAAATTGAAACGTATGTGAATGTCATGTTGAAAATAATTTTCATTGCTATGCGGACGACAGCACAGGGGATGCTTAACACACTGGTCGCGTCAATACTTCTCCTCGGGTATACGTTAATGAGTGTTTGAATAAACTTGTGTGTCAGATGATGATCGATGTCGAAAATCGCATATTAGTGTCGACAAAATCTAGTCCAATTTAAACCTAGGAAGATATATATAGTTTACGCGTTTACCGCTAAAAAGAATCCATTTGACACGTCTCTATTTTGATAACACTTTGCTACCCCCCCTTGCTACTTTAGGCACTATCGGAATCCTGGGCGTTGATATATCGAGTGACGTTCAGTTTCGTGGTTATTTGGAAGGAAAGGCCAAATTGACCTCTAAAAACCTAAGCGTGCTTAATAGAGCCAGTATTTCATGTCGGTCCACTGTGTGTAACTTTACAAAGCGCAAGTTCGGCCTCACATGAAATACTGTTGCCTTCTTTGGGCGGGGGCACCTAGTACGAGCTCCTTCTATTTGACCGCATTGAACGAAGAACGGCTCTGATTGTTGATGATCGGCTTGATTCATTGGTATTGCGAAGAGTTGTTGCATTTTTATGCGTTTTTTACCGAATTTATCATGGGGAGCGATGTGAAAAGTTTTTCTGATTATTCGAGCCGCTGAGTTTAAATGACAGAATTCAAAATTTCATCTTCATCGTCTCGATGGTTGGAAATTCATAACTATGCGCTTTACGTGAAATTTTCTACCATGCACAACTACTCTTTGGAATCAGTATTTCCGAACAGATACGACTTAGGGACCTTCAAGAAATTATCTACACCTTAAAGGCTGGCAGCGCATGTGACATCTAGTGCTGCGGATATTCATGGGCAGCGTTAATCACTTACGATAGGACAGGTAAGCTGCTTGCTCGTTTGTAAGTATGTAATCAGATGTATGTTTAAGAGTAAACTTTAGGTATTTTTCCATAATTTTTCACATCTGTCTTTCTGTACTATCGTATCTCACGCTCCAATCAGTTATATAATAGCGTAACACTAAGATGATTATTTTAGTCATCATTTGTATTTAAATACAATATTCTATGTTTTGCTTACTTAATTAATATTTTCTTTCAATATGTGCGTTTATTGAAAGAAAATATCAATTATGCGTACTTTGTTGTAGGCAGAAAGCTTTATCTTCGTAATATACAAGTTGCTGAATTGTTTTGGGAATAAACAGAGATCGAAATCTTAAAAAAATTATCTTGGATTTGGACTTCTCTTCCCTGGTGTAACTTTTTCCTTCTTGACATATCTGGACTATTAATGTAAAACATAACTTGACAACACAACAAAACTTAGAAAAAAAATCTAATTTAAATATAGAATTTCAATGACATGAAATATAATGAACATAAAATGATTAAAATCACGTGGTCTTAGTTTGTACCTGTGCGACTTGTTTGGAACGCACTCAACAAATAATATTTAGTTATTGTGGCATGCCTATTGTGCGTAGTACATACAACTTCCATGTCTGTAAAGCGCGTATCATACAATCCTTAATTTACATTTCTTAGTTTAGGAAGGAGGAGTAATAGGGGATAGAGTAACGAATCTCTTATTGGAAATACAAAATTACTACATTGAACCAGTCAGTAAATCCGCAAACGTTCGACGTCCGTTCCGTCGTTGTAATACGTAATTGATGTATGTTTTAGTTCACTAAAAAGCCATATCGCCAGCGGTAAACTTAGACGACATCTATAAAATAAAAAAAACAGTCAACTTTCTATTAAACCTTCACAATCTTCATCACGCAATCTTTGTTGAAATATTGTATAGGCCGAGCAATTCCATATAATTTTTTAATCCTTATAAATAAGTCGTAAGTTATGGTTTATTTTTCGTCATATCGCAAGAGAAACACAAAACTAAAAAATTAACACGTTAACTTTCATTAATTTAGGAAAAGAAACATAATGAGTCCATCGTTAAGTAAATTGAACTGGCAAAAGGATTTTTAAAAACTAAAATTTGGGTCAATTGCTTCGTTTGTTTGATTGACGTTTATTTTATTACATGTAGAATTTATCAAATAAGCAAATATGATACTACTAATTGTTCATTAAACATGAAGACGTGTCCTTACATTAATGTAATGCATGCCCTTACTGTTTCCTATTTTGGCGATATTATAACAATATATAACAGTGGGCAAAACTATTTTTCGCAATGCGCACATTTTTCCTCCTATCTATAAACGTCAAAGATGAAATCAAATCATAATTTTAATTGTCTACTGAAACTGATTCGTTTTTCTTACAGGGTTGTACGTTAAATAATTTGCAAATTTCGTGAATTTCGTTCGGTATAGGTTATTTAAAATGCTACTTTTTATAATGTATTCAACGTAATATTTTTTTCCACTTTGGAAAAAGCAGCGAAGGTTATATCTCGTTGTCGCTCATTGTTTAAATTAAATATTTATGACTATGAAAGAGGTAAACGAAAAGACAATGGAACATAGTAATAATTTGGCATCGAATGATTATATGGATGCCTTTAGCTATATTAATGAACGACCAGTTGATGACATATCTTTGGAATTTTTTTATAAGCCACATACTATAACCCTGTTAGCTGTATCAATTGCTACAGTTATTTACACAGCTTTTGTAAGGTAAAATGTTCACATTAAGGCACTTATTAAATCTATTATATTTATTTTTATCTCATAAAATAATTAAGCTATTTTATATATTTTGCATTTATCATTTCTTAACTGCATATAATTAAACATCTCACTTCCATTTTCATGAATTAAGATTATTCTAGTTAGTCTACTAAAATATGTTTAAATTAATAAAAATTTTCTCAGATTACAATATGAATTATTTTACTGTTTTAGAGATGAGTCAAGCATTCAAGATAATATCTGGTCTGGAATTTGCTGTGTAATTTTCTTTTTCCTGATTATATCAGTTCTTACATTTCCCAATGGACCGTTTACAAGACCACATCCTGCAGTTTGGAGAATTGTGTTTGGAGCGTCTGTTCTTTATCTTCTTGCATTATTATTTCTTCTATTTCAAAGCCATTCGGCGGTAAATGAGATAATGTATTGGATTGATCCTAATCTTCGAAATTTCCATATTGATATGGACAAGGTAAATGTTATATATATTATATAATTATTTCAATATCTATATAATTGTGAATTAAACTACTGAATGTTATTCTTTTTTGTAAACAAAGTATTATTTCACAGAAATTTATTCTTTATTTTACAAACTCAAAATAAACTGTATTTTTTCAGGAATATGCCGTGAATTGCTCTGATATTTCTATAGCTAAAGTTTGGTCTCATGTTGATGTTTTTGCATGGGGGCATTTTTTAGGCTGGATGTTTAAAGCAATTCTTTTTAGACATACGGGTTTGCTATGGGCAATTTCAATAATGTGGGAAATAACTGAAATAGCATTTGCTCATTTACTACCCAACTTCTTAGAGTGTTGGTGGGATTCAATTATATTAGATGTTTTAATTTGTAATGGATTTGGTATTTGGTGTGGATTAAAAATATGTAAAGTCTTAGAAATGAGGGAATATAAATGGGTCAGTATAAGGTAATTTTAAAACATTTAATCATTTTTATACTCTTGAACTAGCTACTTACAATGATTATGAATTGATTTATTACAATTATTGTTGTATTTATGTGCTTAGCACTTGTTAAGTTATATTAGTAAATATGAGCTAGTGCTAATGTTGATGGTCCACTAACATAAAATGTGCCCATGTTGATGAACTTTTCATTATTTTAGGGATATTTCATCAACAACAGGAAAAATTAAAAGAGCAATTCTTCAGTTCACCCCTGTGCAATGGACACCAGTTAGATGGTTGGACCCTAATTGTACTTATATGAGATTCTTTGCTTTAAGTCAGTTAGTGGTATTTTGGCAAATATCTGAACTTAATACATTTTTCTTGAAACACATATTTGAAATGCCACCTTCTCATCCTTTGGTGATTACACGACTATGTCTAATTGGAGTAATTGTTGCTCCTTCTGTCAGGTATGAGATGCTATTTTTTTTATAAATTATGTTCTGAACTGAAGAAAGATTGTTTATGCTTATTGTCCTATGACTAAATTTATATTATCTTATGATTAAATGTGTCTTAAGGATAAATAAATAATGATGTTAGTAAGTGTGGTCTCATATTATTTTTATTACAATCTTGCAAACAACTATAGAGAAGATAGCAACTTCTCATTGGTGAAAATAAATCACCCATCTTGAGTTGAACCCATGTATGCAGGATTTGACAACATTGACACCAAAATTGATCAAATAAGATACAGGAAGTAACTTCATTGAAATATTAATTCAATAACTACAAATTAAGATAGTTTTACATTTTTAAAAAATGATTTTATTTTTTTATTTGTTATGCATTATTTTATAATAGATTTTCCATTAGCAATTAAGAGTTTTAAGTGAATATTATAATTGTGATGATAATTTTGATTTATAATGGCAGTTGTTAAGGCCTGTACAGGATATATTACCGCTAAAAGTATTTGTGCAATCTCAAAGGTACCCTTATGTTTTCTTGTCCCTAATCTGACACAATACATTGCACATATGCTACTATATAGAAGAAAGGATGCTATGACATGAACAAAACTAATAATATTTTTCATGAAACTATAGATAATTTTATTTGTTTTTTCAGACAGTATTATACATATGTAACAGATCCAAGATGCAAAAGAGTTGGTACTCAATGTTGGGTTTATGGTGCCATTATGGTAACAGAATCCATGTTATGCATAAAAAATGGCAAAGAACTTTTTGGACAAGCTCAAGTGTGTAATGTTATTGTATGGCTAGTCATTCAAATTCTAGTGTCAATAGGCTGTGTATATGGTGTGGTGTTGTATCATCGATATTTTGAGGTTTGTTACTGATTGTTCATCGGTGATGGTTTAACATTTTCACATCAATAAACAATATTAATATATTAATTTCAGCACATCAAGGAGGCTGCTCAGGAGACTCCTAAAAAAGACAAATAGAAGTGAGGAGGTAAATTACAATTGTATGTTTTATTATCTATAACATTTTGCAAAAGTCAAAGGGTGATTAATAAGTATCAAGCCATGCTGCGCTGTGCTGTACTTAGCTAAGATAACTTTTCCGCACTCTTTTTTTGGAAAAAACTGCGTGTGGTGTGTTGTGTTTTGTGACTTGATTTATTAGATTATTCATAGCTCACGTTAAATTTATCGAGTCAAAGTATAATTGAATCTGATGCAGATGACAGTGAAGAATATATCTAATCAATAATATTATATTATAAAGAATAATATAATCTGATATAGATATTTTATAGTTAGTTACGTCATTGAAATAATACTGACATTTGCCATCTGCGCGTATGTACCTATACGCAAAAAATATGGAATATTCCATTGTTTAAAGAATATTGCCATCGACGAAGAATGTTTGAGAAATGCGTACACCAAGACTGTTGGGCACGCGGTGAGTTTCGAGTTAATACGTATCATAGGTTTTAAACGAAGTGTACCCATACAAAGCGCAGCGCAGGATTATTTGTTGGTTTTCTATACTAATGTATGAGTGAATTAGTTAAATTGATTACAGTGCAGTATAATTTAATGTTGATTTCTCACCTTGTGACGATATACTTTAAAAATGCACTGAGGTATGCATGGGTTTCTTAACCACTGATGTGCTGATGGCTTGGGACCTTTTTATTGTTAACAGATGATATCAACTGTAGGCAGGATATATTATAATACAGTTATAAATATCCATTAATTAGTTTTGGCGATTTGGGATTATAGAACATCACAACATTTCACATTCGTATTTGAGAACTGATACATATTTTATTTTTAAATATAATGTTAGAATAGTCATTGTCGTCATCAACCTAGCAGAGGTGGTCGTTAAATCAGTAAAGGCTCTTTTAACAACTTTTCATTCGACAATGAATTAGTTGTTGATGATCAATGATGTTGCAATAAAACTGATATTAAATAAATTATCTAATATTAACTGCAATTACTTGCTTACTAAGTTTAGATTAAACACCTGTTAACATTGTAAAAGCTTGTTTAACCTGTTAATCAATAACAGGTAAACTTTATCGTTAATGATGATGATGTTAATTTACCCCTAATGGGAATGGCAAAGGACTTCATTATCGTTAAACCGCCAATGACAGGTGTCATAAAAAGTTGTAGATAAGACCGATTGAAAAAGGATAAGAATCCACTGTCTTTTAACCCCTAGTCCACTATGAAACATGAATAGTATAGCAACTAATATTGCAACTATTTTATGTTTACAAAAGAGCACTATGTTATCAAAAACTTTGGTACATAAATTTTGAAATTGTTTTATTTATTTTGGTATCTCTGAATGATTTTATTGTTTCAGATGTGGACGAGGATATTAATTAACATAGATAAATTTTGTGATGTTAGTAGCCATTTATGACTGCTTAATATTTAATTTAATGGATAGAAGAAGACGCCAAATATTATTTAATTCCTCTACTTTAGATTATTAACTTCCTGTAGTTTTAATGAATGGGATTCTTCTCAATTGTTTAAGAGAGAGAAATGTGGCAATAAAAATAGCTTAATTTCTTTCTAGATAATGGTTTTTTTTAGATATATTATTATACAAACACATAATAGCCGTGTATCGATTTATTCAGTAAGTCAAGTTCGATCTAAGGTTAAAAGATCGCGATGACCATTAAAATTATTATCAAAGATACCTATGATGCAAAAAAAGAAAATAAAAGTAATAATGTAAGTAAATTATCGCGTGTGTTTTTTAACATTGTCACCATATCTACGGACTTATTGCCGAACCATTGCTTTTATACCATTCATGAATAATTGCTTCAAGCATTTCACCTGACGCCGACCTTTAAGAAAAGTGTAGACTTTTCTTGACAGTATATAGGTCCATAGAGTAGTGTGCGTGGTGTTCTTGCGGTAAATTCATTAAAATTCCTTTTTCTATCCGTTATTAAAATTCAAAAAATACATGCCAGTCTATTTAATATTCATGCCCACAGGATAGCTTGGCTGAACATGCACCATATTGCCTATTCCATCGTTTCTCGAACTGGGGTTCGCGTTGTTATTAAAGGGGGTCGCAATCTGTTCAATAAATACGACCTGTATACAAAAGATTCGTTTATTAGAGGAATAAAATTGATCTTGCATCCTATTGCTGCATTAAATTTTTTTTTATTATATTGAGAGTAACAAACAAGCACACAGCGTCGGATGTCAAGAGATTCCTGCGGCCCATGACATCTACACTCATCCTTGACGAGGAATCATAATGCAGATGCGTTGTCACCCTTGAGGACTGAAATGGAATGCCTCCTCACTAGTAATAAAGGTCTCTGGCCTACACTCACCAGATGAAACACAGCAGCATTATGCTGCGCCTAGAACCATGCCCCACAGAATACCATTTTGAGAGGGTATGGTCCTACCCCGGACGAGCTGCCCTATTCATTCCGCAGCTAAAAACAAACCGTAGTGTAGCTCTACCACTGTAGTTGGGCCTGCTTGGGGAAGCTCGAAAGTATAAACGTATAAATAAACTATTAATTAAATTGTTATTATAATTTCATAGTGAAGTCTTGCGACGAACAAGACTTATTTCTTACCTTTTTGGGTTTGGTCGCAAAAAAAGATTAAACTACTCTGAGCGATCTAAAACCTTGGCGCATAGGTTCTACCTCTAACGTTAGTACCAATTTTGTAACATAGTTCAATAATAATATTTTGTGACCGTAATAATTTAAATTTTTATGTGGGTAATGAATTCTCTATGGTATATATTTTATGAGTGACAGTAAATCTACATCTCCCTACTATTCTTTTATTATATAAAAATACTTATTTAATGTCTTCATAACCAGGAATATAAATTTTATATCCGACATATATAAATTTGTATGTTAACATTATCAACATTCGTGTATTAATCTAGTAGTAATAATCCTATATTTGGAATTATATTCTCTAATACCATGCTTACTTTCAAGATATTCCTAGCTTTAAACTACATTTTCTCCTTAATTATTTTGAGACTGATTTCATTGTTTATTCCATAAAAATAAAACAATTATGTAAAAAGCAAGGATGAAATTGAGGTTATACTAGTGTTTATATTATTTTAAATATAGAAATACTACGATAATAGTAATAAAATTAAAAAAAATGTTATAATGTAATGTAAATGTAATGTCTCGAATCAATGATTGAACCTTTAGTAAATATAATGTCCTTTTATTGCTTTTGTCTATAATCTGGAAGCGTTAAATTAAAACGCTATTGACGGGTATCGAGTGTTCTAGTTATTTTTGTAGATCATTAAATGTTCCTTAAAAACAGGTTGTTTTAATTTACCATATCCATTAGTCCTAATTCCTATCCTAAGATAAATCTAAATCTATTGAAAAATACATGGTGTTTGGGATAGATTTACTGAAATAAAGTATACCTATTGATTGGAAAATTATTAAAGAGAAAGCACTTACAGTATACAATTAACGTCAGGAATTGGAACTATCTACAAGTCGTCAAAAAGCAAAGAAACTGGTATTTAATGCGACCGAGGGATGGCTTAAATATATTTTAAATTCAGTGGAAGAAAGAAATTGGACTGTTCTTACACAACATGGAGAAAGTTTATGATTAATAGATTGTAGTACACATGCTTCGATGTGCCAACAAAAAGCTGCACTTTACCCTTAATGCTTGTTGGAAAAAAATTGCCAGCATGCGTCAAGTGGAAGTTTCGTAGTACAAAAATCAGCTCTGTATTCTGAAATTATAACTATCAAATGAAATTGGGGACAAAACTTTTAACAACGTACAAATGGCTGAGTTCGATGAATTGAAGCGTAAAAGCCCTTAGGATGTGGACGATTTGTTCGAATTTATGACAGTTCATGATATTAAACAAATCAATAATGACGAAATCGAAGGTTAAGCTATTAACCGTTGACTTAATTTTCGACAGTTACCGTTAACCCGTATAACGAACGAAATTCTTCATTTGAATCAATCCCAACAGTTGTGCTACACATGTACCTAATGATCTATCATTTTGGTTAAGTTGTAATAAACGTGCACGTTTGTCACCAAGAAGCGACGATTAGTTAAGAAATCGATTTTCATTCCTAATTTTATGTTGTACTTATGGACTAAATTTCGTCAATTTTTTTTAATAAATTTATATAATAATTATAATATATTTAAATAATTATAATAAGAAGGCTGAATTTTATTTTTTTTGTATTATTTTTTTTATATAGAAAGGGCCAACAAGCAAGCTGCATATGATGGCAAGATATCTTCTTGAAGGTCCAGTCGTATTGGCTTGGAAATGGAAAATTCATCGTACTGCCGAAGCCGGGTAAAGGAGGCGACAAATGCAGCGAATGTTGGACCTGCCATAACCAGTCATATGTACGACTGCGCTAGCAACGGTTCCCACCCCCATCTGAATAACATCGCTCCTCTGCATGGTCGCCGCACCCACGAGCGACCACTCCCTCGCAAGCTGCTGTTATCGCCTCCCGACTAAGAAAATAACAAGGCGATAACAACAAATTTAACTCATGAACTATTATTGCTTGTTTAAAGTTAATAAAAAAGGTAATCACTGGCAGATATTTTTCACTAAAAATAGATTTTCTTTATTTTTTCTTTGTTAACGTATTTTTATTAATATGTTTTCTGACTTACGAGGTGTGTTCATTTGTAATTGGTTATAAATTTATCGAGTACCAAAGTAAAATTATAAAAAAAGGATAACTCATTAGGACTCAAGTCCACTAGAGTTAGTTTGTAAGCTCCCAAGTCCTGACACCAAATGTTCCCGAAAGTGAAAAGGGTTTCAAATATTTATTTTAAATTCATTATTTATTTTTATATTTTTCATAAATTATTTTTTATTTATATATTTAATTAACATCAAGATATTAAACAACATTTGTCTATTTGTGTAATATGGAATAACTATTAATAATAATAAATTTAATGAAAATTATTTCAGGGTATATTCTTTTATTTTTTTATATTTATAAAAATTTTAGTAAAGGAATGAAGTGCTTTTTCATCAATATGAATGACATTTTATAGAGGATCCAAGAGGCCAAATGAATGCACATCAACCAATGGCAGAGCTAAACAAATATTTCTCGTAAAATTAATCATCAGCACAAATGCTATGATGAAACGAAATTAAATATTTAACATTATTTTCCTTAATTATATTGCTGAAATAAAATTGCAGACAAAACAGTAGCAGTAGAATTCGGTTCTACTTTAATCAATGCCATTAGGCTAAGGCGGCTA
Source organism: Teinopalpus imperialis (assembly GCA_029286865.1). Taxonomy (NCBI): domain Eukaryota; kingdom Metazoa; phylum Arthropoda; class Insecta; order Lepidoptera; family Papilionidae; genus Teinopalpus; species Teinopalpus imperialis. The sequence continues at coordinate 6,318,462 of JAGSMU010000012.1, forward strand.
TGCAAACACTTCAATTTACATGCAACATTATGTTTGTATTAAAAAAATATATAGATACGTCCAACGTGGGGATTACAAAACCAAGAGTGAGGATATAACCCTAAATTTTCTTACCACTAAATTGGTAGATGTTTTCAAGAGGCTGGATTGGAAAGAATAGGGAATTAACATATTGGAGAATATAAATCATCCGCCTTCATTCATAATGGCGACGATAGTTATTATGGCTGAATTACTGATGAACCTTAGCACTATGAAAAAATGGAAATGGACAGAACAAGTGTTCCCACTGATGACTTACAAAATTGAGACATGGTCCTTCACCATGGGATGCAAAAGCAAGCTCAGTTATACACTGAACTATGGAAAAGGCTATCCTTGTTTTTAATCGTATTTGATGTGTGGATATCTGCAGTAGAACAAAAGTAAGCAACTGAGCTTAAAGTAAGTAAGTGAGCATAAACTGAAGACGCAATGGGCTGGCCAGTTAGGCTCACGGAATCAAGGTACAGGTTTTATGTGGCTGTGATGATGAGGGCATTATTAGCACTCTTTACTTTTTAACAACAATTCATCATTATATTTATAAAATATAAACTAACTAGACAACTATATAATTATTGGTTTATTTAGTATGGAAGAATAAAAATTCTATTTTAAATATTTATGGGATAATTAATCTTACACATCAATAAGTTGTCCTGAACAACAATTACATGGGTAAAAACTTTTGAAGTCAAGGCTTTTATGATTTGAAGAGATGAAAGAACTGTTTTTTAAATTTAACAATAATTTCATGACTTTAGCTAGATCATTTTTCCTTGATTCATCTTCTAAAAATGTTATAAGCTGTTTATCATTAGCAAATTTTAAAAGCAAATCATTAAGCTCTTCTAACTGCTTCCTTAATTTATCACTTTCTATTTGAAACATTTTTATTTGTTCACTTCTGTCTTCATCTCGCTTTTTGAGTAAACTTCGCTGTTGTTGATATAGAGCAATATACTCACATATTGTGTCGGTTTCATTTTGTAATTGCAAAATTATGTGTTCAAGTCTATGCTTTTCATCAGATAAATTTGCAACATCATCCATTATATTTAAAAATCGCTCTTGAAGCTTTAACATGGCATCTTCTTTTGCAAACCCTAATCTCGTTTCCTCATTATTACTTTCAATCAACTCTTTCCTTTCCTCATATTCTTTGTTATGAACATTGAGAGCCTCATTTTCATTCAAATTGGTTTGGTTTTCCCGGATATGAATTTGGTCCATTTCATTAACCTTATGGTATGTCTTGAGGGATATTTCATAATCTTTTTCTAAACTACGATAACTGTTTTGTAATCTTATCATTTCTTCATCTTTAGCCATTAGTTTGTCATGTGTAAACTTCATATTTTCTTCTACTTCAGCAAGTTTAAGCATCAACTCTTTATTTAATTGCTTTTCATGGGTCAATTTTTCAGTTAACTCCAATTTATCTTTGCTCTGAAATTAAAAAATACCTTTACTCTAATTCTTAATGGCATGGTATGCTTAATTTTTTTTGTTTATGAAATTTTATATTCCCAGCAGACAGCGGTTACGTAAAAATAAAAAAAATCTAATACATAGAACATATTTCCAGGTTTTGATTGATCCTAATTTGTAGTAATTTTAAAATTTTATTACTTCACTATTTTAGTTTGTAATGTAACAACAGTTTTTAATCTCTTACAAGAAACATCAGTTTATCCTACATTACTGTTTATTATATTATCATTAGGTATCATATTAGTTATTGTGCGGGTCAATATAATTTATTTGATGCATAAATAAAAAATAAATGTGAATCCAATCTCCTAGTTATTTTATAAATTCGTAAAGTAGTTTAAATGAAAATGTATGTGTCATGGCAGGGAAACAAGAGAAATGCAAAATAATCAAACATATTTTTTGTGTAACCAGAAATAAGCATCATGGTATCAGTTATTCCACCTACATTCTCAGGGGCAACAATATATTGCAATCTTGATTTTTAATGGAAACAAATATATGTAGTTGGGTCACCATTGTCACTTCTTATAAACATAATTGTTTGATTATTTGTCACTATAAGTTTAATAAAAAAAAAAAAATACTATTAATAAAACAAAAAAAAAAAAATTACCATTTTCACAAAAGCAAATTCAAGCTCCACTAAATCTGTCTTTAGTTTTTTATTTTGTTCAGTTGCTCTCTGAGCTGCAACTTTATCACTGGTAATATCAGCAGTAAGTTTTGAAATACTTATATTGTCTTGACTACTTTCAATTTCTTTATGTTTTTGTAAGATTTGAATTTGCCGTTGACTTTCATGATATTTGGCTTGGAGTTCATCATATGCTGCTCTTAATTCTTGAATTCTTTTCTGAAAGCATTTTGGATTATTATAGTAAGTAGAGTGTAGACTGACACAATACAGTTAAAATAATTAAATAAATACCTCATTTGTTTTTATTGCTTCTTGTAGTTCGTGGCTATTATCAATTTCTTCAACAAGTTTTTTTGTATGATAGCCTTGAAGTCTTATTTCCATTTCACTTATTTGATCTATAAGGCTGTTTTCTCTATTATATAATTTATGTATTTCTTGATTTAATTCATTATTTTTTGTTTCACTTGCTTTCAATTGTGAATTCAATTCACTTACATAGTGTTCATAATGGGAACTTATATTATCCCTTTCTTTTTGCAGTGCTCGCAGTTGCTGCTCTAAATTAGAATTTTTTTGAATAAGTTCTATACTTTGCGATTTATCTTCTTGCACAAGAGGAATGTTGACATTGGAATTATTGGTTAATTGATTAATTTGCAGTTGAAATACATCCAGTTGATTCTGAAGCACAGAAATATGATTGCTTAATTGAGAATTCTCATTTTCCTTTACAGTTAAAACAGTTTTGGTAAATTCCAATTGTTCCATTAAATTGTTGTTTTCATCTGTAACCACTGTGGTTTTATTTTGTAGCTCAGATATAATTTTTTTTTGTAATATATTTTCTTCACATACTGTAATATAATTATTTTTAATGGTTTGAAGTTCCATCTCTAAACGAGATACAGTTTGTACATAAAAGTTTTGTTGTTCCATTGATAAAGTATAATTACATTGTAGTTGCTTAATCTGTGTTTCCAATTCTTTAACTTGTGCTTCAAGTTTTGTTTTATTTGCAATTAATATTTCAGTAACCATAACATCATTTTCATTTGTCTCTATACAATTCTTTGTGATATTAGAATCCAGTGATTTAACAATAGTTTCATTATTAACCGGTTTTGAACATACAATATCCTCCATAGTTTCCATCGGTACAAGTTTATTGTTTTGATTTGAAAAATCTGTACGTACCATCTTTTTTTCTTGATGATGTTTTAGCTGTAAATAAAAACAAATTTAAAATTATAGACAATCCCTTATTCATAATAAATTATATAATGGTATTGGCATGGAGATGCACCATACACTCAGTACCTTTTGCCGTGCTGCGGCGAGCTTAGCCGCTCTCTCATCCATTATGATATATCTTGTAGATTATAAATGGACATTTAATACTATAATCACTTTAGGCAAGCCATTTTGAAACTTGAATATTTACAATAAAAAGATTAACTGTTTAACAAAAACAGTTTGACAGATTCGTTGTGATGTGGTGTTGGTAAGTATAGATAAAAAAAAATCATAGATTAGATAATTATTATATTAAATGCAGCTACAGAACGTATTAATATTATGTTTTAAAACACGTATATACCTAGTACATCAAAACGAGAATAAATAAAAAATGCCTTGCTGAGCAGTAAAATATAAAGCATAAAATACCAAATAATTATTATTACATTTAACATTTTGTATGGATCAGTTAAGTACCTTTCTATATCAATAAATAGATATCGACATATACTTGAATATAATTAATGTGACGAAATTCAGCGGATTCGTTTCCAAAATTATTTAAAAAATATTTCACCCTTTGTACACAGTTGCGGTTGATGGCCAGTATCTACACAGCGACATCGTTTCATGATGTTCGTTTGTTGGTGTGCAACGTTTTTAGTGTTGGAATAGATTGTTATTCATAAAAATTTTATCCCTTACAGTTCAAATTTCGTATGGAGTTCTCTTAAGCTGTTCGCTCTCTGTATCATATATACTATCAATCACATTACTCTACTATATTAAAGATTTGTCTTTTATAGCATAGAAATTTCCTTAATGGCAAAAAATATTGTTGACATGTTTCATTATTTTTAATCATTCTCATAACAAGTCCTTTGTGACTAGTAGAACTCTCTGTGTGAATTCTTTCTTGGGAGATTTCCAATATAGACGAGTTAATTATGATATAATTAACTCGTCTACATTGGAAATTTTTATGAGTAATAGCAGGTAAAGAACTTTTGGACGCTCAGATTATAGTAGAATGTTAGATGTAGAGTTTGAAAAGGCCAACAAAAAAGATAATATCGAAGTATTATAGTGGGTAGGTGACGCTTTTTATTTTTTGTTATTTTATTGATAGTTTACCATTAATAAACAAGTTATTAGTGTTTAAACGTTTATTATCATTAATGATTTATTTTAATAACGCGAATACAATTTAAACATTAAATTATCGGGTTACATTGAGTTTAAATTTGACTTCTACCGTTCCAGATGTTTTAAGTGCTTTACAGCATATGCTGTATTATTGATGCATCAACTTGGTTCTGTGTTATTAATAGAATTAAATAGCAAACCACATCTACGACTTCAAGAAACTGTGAGCTACTTCTGCGTCGATCAGACCAAAAATTAATAGTTAAAAACTGACAGTAGTTCGAGTTTACTAGGACATCATAAGGTCGGATAGCTCACACAGTCCGTGTGTGTTGCCAATCCGCAGAGAAGCCGCGTGGTGGATTATGTTAAACTGTTCCCATGCTGAGGTGCAGGAATTTCTGGGAGCAATCGCCATGGGTACGTCGAGTAAAAATTGGAATCTTCTCTCTGTTATCATCTTAGTACTCATTTTTCTTCTGTTTCTGCAATACCACAATTTGGAATCAAATCATAGCTTGTATTATATGTTTCAGGACGTCAAGAAAATTATTTTGGCAATACATGTTAAAGCTCTTAGGGTGCTATGAGGTAAGTAGTAAGGTCGTGGTTATCAATATTTTGGAATATCTACTTCCTGCTGTTTCTGACATGAATTTTTCCCTTGAACCAGTTTAATATCCGGTCCTCTACAAAATCAAATCGTGCGCTTCAATTATATTCTCAGATCAATCCATCCAATTTTATCCTTTCAGTCTAGTTTTGGAAGCCTGTAAACAAATCTACCGAGTGCTTATCGGGTTTGGCCCTTGTCACAGCACCACTACAGCATTGCTAAGACACCAAGGATTATTAGAAGGGATTGAAAACAAACTGGATAGTGTATTGGTGTCGCTAGACTGTTCAAACGGTTTAACAGTTGATAAAAATATTTTAATCTTTATACTCTCCCATTTTGGATGCATTCCCTCAGATTCCCTTGAAATGGAAAACTATTTACATTTGATTTAAATTTTGTCAATGGAAATAAATGCTCCGTACCAATTAATAACGATAAGATTGCTAGACGATCTCATTTTATAATAATTAATAAATTTCTAATAGTATTATTAATATATTATTATAAGCGCGTTTACAAAATCTTTTTTTTTCATAAAACTCGGCTATACTATCTTTTATGGTTGTATAAAAGTGTCACAAATCGATTCTAAAACAAAATAAATGTATAGAATGAGATGTGTGGGGGTCAGGTAATTTTTGACCGAATGATCATGCGAGTGACGTCATGGCTAAAAAACTATGATTTTTTAATTTATTTAACCTACATTTCAGTAACCCGAACTTTATGTTGATGCGGTACTTCTAGGCCTACATTTTTACAGGATTAGTGAGATTTCTTACCTCGTAAAAGTAAAGAGAACTTACTTACATTTTTAATATCTAAACTGTACTTCTTCTTCTTACGGTGCCTCTTCACGCGACACGAAAAAAAAAACAAACTGTACACCATCCAGTTTTACGGGAATATGACACATGATAGGGTACGTTACATTCATATTTCAATTTTAAGCAGAAGCTGTACGAGATGAGCATATCATATCGAACCACTGGTGAAAGTATAAATATATGAAAGAGACGAGGATAAAGTGTAAATTAAAAAAACACGAAATTAATAAATATTCATAAATTCAATTTATTGTGCAAGTTATTTTTATTTAGCTTCCCAAAATCCATTGAAATTTATTCTTTAATGATTTGTGTAAATAAAATATTACCAAGTCTTACTACCACAAAAATAAATCAAATATGATTTACATAAATACTTAGCTATAACATAACTATATTAAAGCATTTTATACTTAATTTACAAATATATTTCATAGCAAAATTTAAGGCTCGATGATAACAATAACAATTGTATGCAGTTGAGGACAATATGCTGCCGTATAAAAATTACAACATGAAGGGTCTAGCACTAGGAATGCTTCTGAGCCCATTTCATATCATCTGCGCGGGGCTTACATCCAGTTAATGCTTCTATAACAATTTCAAGCGTAGACCAAAACTGCAGTTTTTCCAAGGGCCAGTTTAACCAGCCCGTGGTTATACAAAAGTAAGTCTCGTGCGGCGCCACGTGATGTATGCGATGGTGACGACGGGGTAACACTATATGCCACTCTTGCAGCCAAATTACCCATACTGGCAGACCAAAGTACGTATGCGACCATTTGTGAATCTAGAAATATGAATGAGATTAAGAATTATCATCTTTGTATGTATTAGTTGTTTATTTAAAATAAGTCAAGATTCTGCGAAGTTTATTGTCGCAAAAGTTACACGTCCCAGTCAGCGTATCTTGAAATATCTTTTAACTGAAGATTTCTGTGTATTAAGAAAAAGAATCATAATTTTTCCTATCATGCTACATTAGAAGAATAAAATAATAACACTACAAACTTATAACTGACAAGGATTAGGTTTTCTGGTATACTGCCTAGTATTATGTATTTATTGTATAGTAGTTATATATTACGCAATAAGCCAATACAGCCCATATTACAGTTGCATCATGGGACTTGATACGCTCTTCCCGCTCTGCTCCATGAGGAGAGTAAAGGGAATATAGGAGAGTTTGTGTGCAAAGGAACGTGAAGATGCTAGTAATGTTTATATTGTAGCTCCCATTCTTGCGTTTTTTATAATACGCGAAATAATACGCTCTTATGAATTATTTATTCTTTATTGTAACAGCATTCATTCCTGTAGTAAAATAATAATGTTGCGTAAGTTACATGCGAATATTTACATTTAAAACATCGTAAAAACACAAGTTGTCTTTCAACGTTTTCACCTAATACTTTGATCGATACTTTTACAGCTACCGGGAGCTATTAAAATGTGTGTATAATGAATTATAAATGAGTTTTATATAAATAGAAATAAAGTTCACATTTATATAATACATAACGTAGATGTTAGTTATGATCCCTGTTGGGTACATATAATTCAACCGTGATACAACATAAAGTACAACCGTCCCCATAGACCAAGTGATGACACAGAGATAGAAAGTGAGTTTAAAAAAATATTATGCAAATTCTTACCTGGTATTCCAGTGGTTTTCGTCAGCTCCAGAGTTCACTTGCGGAGCTAATGCTAGTGGTTTATGCAATACTATGTATGTGTACAAATGTAGGTAGAACACCAGGATATGATTACACCATTTCCTGCTTTATGGGGATGGTTGTCTTTTCCTCTCACAACAACGCAATGTATTACTCATCACATTGTAGACCACGGCTTTTCCGTGAAAATACACCAAAACGACTATTGTTATTTTTATTTATTTATTTATAAACTTTTGTACAACTAACATATGCACAAAGGCGGACTTAATGCCTAAGGCATTATCTACCAGTCAACCTTGGGGGGGTTCAGAGAAATCAAGGTAGGGACAGAAGAATAATAATAAAGAAAAAAGAGACATACAGTACATCTAAATGCTTATACAATTATATATACATATCATTATATATTATCTTAGGAATTTATAATACTAAGTAAAATAATAGATATTTATATACAGTTACATTAACTATAAAACAAAAAAATATACATATTATAAATACAAACATATCTAAAAGTGAATATATATATAAATATATACATAATTATTATCGATGTAGTGAATCTGCTGACACTACTTCCAACAAATGCTTTCGAATTTTTCGTTTAAACTCTAAGCGACTTTTAGCCATTCTGATTTGGGAAGGTAGCGCATTCCACAGGAGAATAGATTGAACAAAGAATGATGAGTGAATGATATCAGTACGATGAGAAGGACATAGGAGAAGACGATTATGCGTCGAACGAAGATTTTTATTGTTGACGGAACTAAGATATTGAAAATGAGAAGACAAATAAGCAGGAGTAGAAGAAGAATCCATAAGAGAAAAAGTGTGGTTAGAGCTCTTAGCGATCGACGCTGACGGATAGGTAACCACTGAAGTTGTGATCGATATAGCGATACGTGGTCGTATTTACGGAGATTGAATACAAATCGAATGCAGTTATTCAGAAGTCGTTCAAGCTTATTGAGGTGATCTGCATTCAGGTCAAAGTAGCAAACGTCACCAAAGTCGATTATAGGAAAATTAAGGACTGCACGAGCGTTAATTTAGTTTTAGCAGGAAAAAAATTTTTATATCGGTAAAGGGACCTTAGGACATTAGTGACTTTCTGACAAACACTAGCTAATTGGTGATTCCAACTTAGTGTTGTGTCAATAATCAAGCCTAAATTCTTAACATGTGGGCTTAATGGTATAGGAGAGCTGTTAAAAATTATCGGTGGAAGTTTGCATAAGTCCAACGTACTCATAATGCGGGAGTTCCCTATGATAATGGCCTGACACTTCAAAGGGACTCGGGAGTCATGTGGGTATCGAAATTTTAAGCGCTATGATAATAAGAATAGATTTTATTGTGATAGCATATATAAGTGATACAAAGTGACAACTATTACAAGTGTCAGCACAGCACGCGCACGCGATGCTACGCCAGTGCCTCCCTGATCGTACCCAAGGGCAGCTAATGGATGATGTCAAGGTTGATCACCAATGCCACACCACCCCCGGTTCCAGTCTGCTAGGACTGCTCTCGGACCCCATGAATCTCGACCGCAGACGAACGCCCCTACCAAGCCGAACTGGCCAACTCAGTCTCATCGTCAGTCAGGCGCGAGGAGAGCTAAAACCCATAGCCGACCAGGAATCCAGAATTCCAAGTGCAGTGTTCTAGTACCTGAGACAGCTGATGGCTTGGTCTCACTCCAACTCATCAGACCAGTCGATTTGATCCGATTGGTTTCGCAATGTTTTCGTCAGCGGAGGGAAACACGTTCGGAATTTGCCTAATACAGGTTGGACCAGAAAGTCTGGTGGATTTTAATAAAATACGAAATAAAAACTGAAACTCGTACATAAACAAATTTATTTTTAAATTAAAAAAGATATATGGGAAAATAACTTTTTGAAAATAACATCATCCAGATCGATCTCGTTACAAAAACACTCTTCGAACCTTGTCTTTAAATTGACAAAATTGGCTGGCACAGTGCGCGTGGAAACGACACCATTTCTTTCCTAATTGCCTTAGGCTTTAGCCGGGCAAAGTGTTTGGATTATTGCAGTAAACCCGACTTATCACGTATCCCCACGTAAAGAAATCAAATGGGGTCAGATCTGGACTTTTGGGAGGCCATAGAATACCCTTTCGCTTTTGTATGCGCTCATATGTTTTCGCATTCTCATCGGCTGTGGGTCGCCTTCTTCTACGGGTTCCGGTGTAATGACATCGAACCCGCGAACAGTCCTGACTTAACACAAATAACTAAACAGAACCATAAGACAAATATAAAAAATCAATCTTAACTTGCAATTCATAGTAAGGCAACAAATAAAATCAAATATTAAAAGATAAACTGTAAGAAATAAAAACTGAAACTCGTACATAAACAAATTTATTTTTAAATTAAAAAAGATATATGGGAAAATAACTTTTTGAAAATAACATCATCCAGATCGATCTCGTTACAAAAACACTCTTCGAACCTTGTCTTTAAATTGACAAAATTGGCTGGCACAGTGCGCGTGGAAACGACACCATTTCTTTCCTAATTGCCTTAGGCTTTAGCCGGGCAAAGTGTTTGGATTATTGCAGTAAACCCGACTTATCACGTATCCCCACGTAAAGAAATCAAATGGGGTCAGATCTGGACTTTTGGGAGGCCATAGAATACCCTTTCGCTTTTGTATGCGCTCATATGTTTTCGCATTCTCATCGGCTGTGGGTCGCCTACTTCTACGGGTTCCGGTGTAATGACATCGAACCCGCGAACAGTCCTGACTTAACACAAATAACTAAACAGAACCATAAGACAAATATAAAAAAATCAATCTTAACTTGCAATTCATAGTAAGGCAACAAATAAAATCAAATATTAAAAGATAAACTGTAAGAAATAAAAAACTAAATCTATTATAAACAAAAGAGAACAAAATTAAATATCAATAAAAAGACATACAGCCACGAGATGGATAGAACACTATGGATAAAACAAAGAACAAACTAGTTACGTTTGAATCACTGCAAATCATATTTTTAATTACCACAATATTCCTATGGAGTACAAGCAAAATTATATATTACAATTAAATAGTTTTATCATTTCTAAGTGCAGGGTATGCGGTGGCAGATTTATGTTTTTAAAGCAAATAAAACATAATTCAGATTCGTATTGTTTTATCAATAAATTTGATGTACGGATTTAATTAATTGAAAATGACATCGTTCAAATGCCGTCCTTTTAATCTCAATATACGTTGGAACAGAACCACAGAGCATCATGACAAAATAAATTAGAAACTCCTAACTCATTTATTTGACAATGGCAAGCTATATCAGAGCTAAAGATGTTTTGGGGAACCTTTCCATTCACGAACCAATCTAATTTAACTATCCATAGCTGAATATCATTACAAACAAAATTTTTGGTGCGCAACACGTCAGTATCTACACTTTTTAAAAAACCTCATTAGCGATCTGCAAGATGTTCTAGCGGATACGGATGATCTTACCCTCTACCCTCAAAGTTTACCTTTCGGACTAATCATTCTTAAAACATAAATCTCCACCGGACATCATGTACAAACAATTTCAAATGATAAATCGTAGTCGACTGTTATCATAAAACGTATATTTTCGCAAGAATGCCACTCAACGTGCAGTAGCACTTACTCGTAATATACTAATAATGTAATATTTTTAATTACCACAATATTCCTATGGAGTACAAGCAAAATTATATATTACAATTAAATAGTTTTATCATTTCTAAGTGCAGGGTATGCGGTGGCAGATTTATGTTTTTAAAGCAAATAAAACATAATTCAGATTCGTATTGTTTTATCAATAAATTTGATGTACGGATTTAATTAATTGAAAATGACATCGTTCAAATGCCGTCCTTTTAATCTCAATATACGTTGGAACAGAACCACAGAGCATCATGACAAAATAAATTAGAAACTCCTAACTCATTTATTTGACAATGGCAAGCTATATCAGAGCTAAAGATGTTTTGGGGAACCTTTCCATTCACGAACCAATCTAATTTAACTATCCATAGCTGAATATCATTACAAACAAAATTTTTGGTGCGCAACACGTCAGTATCTACACTTTTTAAAAAACCTCATTAGCGATCTGCAAGATGTTCTACCGGATACGGATGATCTTACCCTCTACCCTCAAAGTTTACCTTTCGGACTAATCATTCTTAAAAACATAAATCTCCCACCGGACATCATGTACAAACAATTTCAAATGATAAATCGTAGTCGACTGTTATCATAAAAACGTATATTTTCGCAAGAATGTCACTCAACGTGCAGTAGCACTTACTCGTAATATACTAATAATGTAATATTTTTTTTTTAAATAAACTTCCTATGTATAATGTATTTCAATAAATGACATATACTTACTAAATATATACCATATCAAGCGATACCAATACGGTAATAAAATCAAGTCTTTTAATTTAAATCCAAGTACAAACGGATACCAAAGCAGAATACTAACAAAATTATTCAATATGCTAAGAATTTAAATTATTGTAAATAAAAAAAGCCAAGGCATTTCAACAAACAAATATAACAATAACTCAACTTATATCATTGTATAGCAGAAATAGTTAAAGTGTGGTAGTATTATAACACTATAGATTCCAATCCTAACACATGCAAATAAAGAAACAATACAACAGTAATCAAAATACTAGATCCCAAATAGTTTTCTTTTCTAACAAATAATACTATAACAGGCCAAACAAGAACAACTAACAAAATTCAACAAGCGTAGAACCATAATCCAGAGGCGCCGCGAAAGAATTTGGTAATAAAGAAAAAGAGAACCTTATCAAATCAAGGAGTAATAGTATTATAGGAACTTTAGAAGCAGCCGCCCACACGATTGTGCCAAAATCCTTCATCTTTATTATAACAAGTAACAACTTTAGTTTTTTTTATTTACCAATAAATATATAATTACCTTACCTGATTAGTCATAGCGACAAATATGCAGCACAGGTACCAATATGCGATCCAATGAAATTGCTGTTCAATAACATGAGCATCGTAAGTTAACAGCTGCCACACAATCCTCGCCAGTACAGGAACTGTTATGGCGAAGTTATCGCCATTGGTCTCTACAAAATCATGCCTCGTAATTGACGTAGGGTCGATGTGGTGTTCACGAAAAGGCCGTAAAAAATTCTGTAAAATTGAAATATCGAATGACATGTCTGTTATCGATCCAATTATAAATTTCCTATTGTTATTGTAGTATTAACATCAATAACAGAGTGTAATTACCTTAACATTTGTATGATACGAGTATTATAATTTAATAGTTCTTGGGGGTGATAACGCATATGTATCCTGAAACTTTGCTGCCGTTGGAGACAGATGACATGGATGACAATGATCACTAAACATTAGTTGAAATGAGTACTCATTTACCTAAGGGCGGTAAATGAGTACTCATTTACCGCCCTTAATAAAAAAATATAAATAACAGTTATTATATATAAATGATTATAAATAACCTATTGTTAGTATGCTATATATAGTTTTATTATATTATATATTAGTTATTATACTATAAATTACCCCAAATGCGTACCTACATATATTTTATTAAATTTAATATTTAAACCAATCTGTCAAATGGCTCTCGGTCGAAAGTTAGTATTAGTGTTTACTTTATTAGTGATTTCAATTGAACTCAATTGAAGACACTAATTAGCTTAGTTCAAGAAAGAGTTTCAGACCATCATACGAACAAGACCTGGCTGTCCTTTGCCTTTCCCATTAGGGATAAATTAATATCATCATCATTAGTTCAAGAAATAATTACACCAGTAAACGACTTAATGGAATTAATAATTTGTAATAAATAAAATGTACATGCAAACTGGCTTATCATCATTAACGCTTAAATAGTTCACCTTGGGTGAAGTACCTACTCGTACAGAAACGGAGTAACAAACTGTTTTGAAGGATTAATTGAGTCGAAAGTTAACATAGCTTCCAAATGTTAAAAAAAATAATTACAATAGGATGTTTCGTACACAAATAAGTTGATATACATATTATATGCAATTTTGTGAGCTATCCTCCCAAACCAACATCATAAATCGTGCTTTGTGAAAATTAGTGACACGAGTGACATGCTAATAAAATCTTTTGAAAAAGGCGACAACTGTCAAGCAGGAGTTAAGAGGATTTTATTAACTGGTTACAATTCGTCGCAATTTTTAAAATCCAATTTTTTTTATAAAATTTCAATTTTATAAAAAAATTAGCAATTACTGCAATAGTGTGGAAATAAATGCAAAAGCCAATGAACTATGCAAGGGATTCATAAACTTCAATGATTAGCTATAATAATAAAAACTACGTTATACAGATATATTTTGCATATACTGTTCACAAGAATCTTACTCTTACACTGTGCACATATACAAAAAATATTTGTATATGTGCACAGAGTAAGAGTAAAAAATAAAAGTACTGTGATAGGTATTAATTGTATTATATGTAATTACTAAAACTAGTATGATCATACCTTTACTTAAATCAGGTTATAAAAGCAACATTTGTTATTTTACAGTAATTATCATTACGGCTAGTTTAGTTTTTTAAAAAATAATACTCAAGTAGATTTTGAGATATTTTAATTTGAACACATTGGCTATATATTGATTGTTACATAAAAATACGGTAAAACTAGCAGGATATTTTTTTACAGCGGTAGAACCTTGCGGCACCTAGTTTTTAGATATTGATATGAATACCCATTCATTCGAACCGTTGTAGGAGAGAGTGGTATTTTGTGAGGGCGTGCCTCACAGATTACCAGAGTGTAATAGCCAATAAGCCTGCTATGCGTAGGTGAACTGTATACTTGTATATTATGAAATAAAAAGAATAAAATCGAGTCTTCCGAGATTTTTATAAAGGATTCGATTTATACGCTTATACGCAAACTTAGCAATCATGTCATTCAAAACCATGAAATAACCGTAAGCAAGAACCATATATAGAATTTCACTCATTTCATGCAGGTTTCCTCACGATTTTAAAATTCCAATGAACAATTTCATTGATGCCGGCAACGTGATCGAACTCGCTTTGCTCGCGTACCGTCAATAAATTATAAGCGAACATTAAGCTACCAAAGCTTATTAACCATCAAATGTAAATTTATTTAGCATTCATTATTATTAATATAGTATGTTAATAATGTGGATACAGTACTTCGATCAAGTCACAAAAATTTTCTGAACAGCCAGTAACTAAGTCGCGTCTCGCGGACCAATTTAGAGTCTGTTCTTATTCCTAATAATAATCTACCATACCAGCTAAAAGTATAAGACCGCACATAAATAACATAATTATCCATCAATTGTAATAAAATGTCATAGGATAAATAAAAGAAATGCACATCTGTATATTCTGCTGTTAGTATCGAATATTTAAAGAAGTCATTCTTTTGTTTACTTTCAAGTTATTGGACAATAAACATCTATCGTTTTCAAACACTGACAAACGCTGTGCTAGAGCCAGGTGGTAGAGTCCAATTAATATTTTTATAATGTCCTCATTACTAATTACTTTGCTTTTGTTACGTATTGGTCAATAATTAGGATTATTTAGCTCCTGAAAACACGTGTTTCTGACTTATTATTTGTATATATACCCGAATTTAGTAGGGTTTGTTCACAAACAATCTCAATTAGTCTAAACTTGTGGTTTCTACAGAGAAGACGTCATAAAATGGAAAAAGCTTGCGAAATTAGCAGTGAAGTGCGTTCTGCCATCGTTGTTTTACATAATGAAGGCAAATCCGAACGTGAGATTGCACAACTGAAGTTATCGAAAACTTGTTTTCATGACACAATAACTCGATATAGGGAGGATAACTTGAGACAGGCAGTTTTCAAGATCTTCCACGCTTGGGAAGATCGAGAGCTCCACGTCTAGTGAAGATGATTTCATTGTTGTTACCATCAAGCGACTGTTGACTACAGTAAAACGGCGCATGAGAGAAGCGAAGTTGTATGTTCGCGTTGCCATTCGAAAAATCTCTGCTAAGGCCGCAAAACTAGAAAAAACGAATTCAGTGGGCTCTTGCCCATCGAGACTGGACTGAAAAGAATTTAAAAAAGTGCTTTGGATCGATAAATCCAAGTTTGAACTATTTGGTTCAAAACGTAGAATTTACGCACACACATCTCAACTTTACATTTACAATTGAATACTGGAGTTAAAGAGTTGCCTGCAGCTACAGATTATAGCATATAAAGCAATTACTTATGAGCTAATAACTATTTTTACTTTATATCTGGATTTGGCTCAATGATCGTTACTAACACATTAGCTGGTGATTCAGGACTTCGGCTTTCATAATTCCGGAATTAACATTGATGATCGTTGGAAGGAGATTGAAGAATATACAGAAAAGCATGAAATTTCTCAAGTGTGAGCAAAAAATGACAATCTACTTGGTGAACGTAGCAAGGACTTTAATATTGAATCCAGTCTGTAATAAAAATTGAGTTGATTTTAGAACCGTCCGATATAAGAACTGATGGATATTTATAAATATGTCCTAAGATTGATAATATAATATTATAGTTAAAAACAAACACAAACGGTCTATATAGGATAAGGTTATTCACCAAATTGATGAGACCATTTCAAGAACAGAATATTTAATAATAAAACCCACACTAAAAACAACTATTGAGATCCTGGAGGAAAATGTAGGAAACGATTATTTGTCCAACTATTTAACTAATTCAAACATCGATTGCCATACAAGTCAGTTCATCCAGATTGAAGCTTTCAGCTATGCGGAGAACCGGGACGTTGCTGCGACCCGCTATAGGAAAGCGGTAACATATAGATATTAAGTACAATAAAAAAAACATCTAGATCGAAAGTTTAATTTTTTTTAATAAAACTTCCGAATCCTCACACTCAACAGACGAAACACAGCAGCATTATGCTGCTATTTCAAACTGGTATTCTGTGAGGGCGTGGTCTTTCCCGGTCGAGCTGACCCATTCATTCTACAGGTAGAAACAAACTGCAGCGTAGCTCTACCATTTCATTGATTCTTTCTTATAAGAGTTGTTGCGATGATTCTGCTATCTTTGCGGACTCAAATATTATCATCTTATATTATATAAGGAGATATGAAATTAGCGTATTATATGGAAAAAGTAAAAAACGATTTCTTTTATGAAATTATATATTTAATCAACCGGAGTATGTACCATTAATATGTATGAACTTTCGCCATTTTATAGGTAGTTCATTAATTTCATTGCTGATAAAATTTTGGGAGCGGGAATGTGCTTCATCGGAATTGAATCTTTTTCCTTGCAAGAAATTGTCCAAATTCCGAAAAAAGTGGTGTTCAAGGCAAGGTCCGGTGGAGCATGGTGGGTTTTGGAGAAATTACAATCGCAGCTTCTCTGATTTAGCGACCGTCTGTCCTAAAGTATGGGGTCTAGCAATGCCATGAAGCAGCAGTGGGCTAGAGCAATTGACCAGTCTCGGTTGTTTAACGGCTAGCTTTCCCATCATGGTTTGCACTTATTGACAATACAGATCACCCGCAATCGTCTGGCCAGGATCTTAGGAATCTGTAGTGTATGACACTAGCACTAATCCTCCAAACACTCACCTACCATTTTCTGATTTAACTTTCGTTTGGGACAGGATTTGGCCGGTTCTCCTGGGTTCAACCACTGTGATGAGCGTTTCCGATTGTCGTACAGTATCCATTTTTCATCACATGTAATTAAACGATTCAAAATTTCCTCGTTATTGAAGAATTTGAGACAGTAGAAAAATGAAACAGTACTCAATGCGTGTTTGTGTTGGTGTGCTTCACTCAAGTCATGCTTTTTTGCTTTTACAATTTGTTTCTTTTTTGTGAGTATTGCTGTTAATCCAAAGATCTCTACAGCTTTATCTAATTACTCTTGAGCGGGAGGCCCGCTGAGTAGGGAGACAACGAGGATGCTGCGAAGCTGGCGCCAAGACTGCTGCTGCACCACCACTGCTCTCCGATCCCTGTGGACGAAGAACGTCGACGATAATAGAGGGGGGCAATAATAAGATCCGAGGGCCCCTCATAAGGAGGTACGAAACCTCGACTCCGATGGCTATCTAAAGGAAGGACACAATTTGTTTCAAGTGAATTGAAATTGTATTGTCACTCACACCAAAGCCTGCCGCTAACTATCACGTGTTTGTGATGGATATGCTTCCACCATCACCTTTAATTCTTCATTGTCAACTTGGGTTTCCGACCGTCCGCGAGGATTGTTTGGGAAGTGAAAATCTCCATAACGAAAACGCAGGAACCAAAAACGTAACGTGCTTTCTTTTTTACAGTAGCTACCTCGAACACATCATTTATCTTTCAAGCTCTTTCTGCAGCGCTGATGCCACATTGGAACTTATATTCATAAAAAGCGATATTTAAAGTTTTCCATTTTGTTAAAATAAGGATGTCAAAGAAAAAATTAATGGCGCGAAAACAAATGAGTCACTACACTTGTAACACAAATACAGAAGCCTTAATTTGAAAAACATTTGAATTTAGGATTCCTAACCAAACGCAAGATTATTTAAGATCAAAGTGGTTAGTTCGACAAAACGCCAATTTCATATGTAAGGACATAATATTTAGATACATTATCTGCATATATATATTACATATGTAGATAATGCATGTTTAAGTAGATCTATATATCTATCTGATAATAAGATGATAATATTGGAGATGGTATTCTTTGACTTGACGATTCTTTCTACATTGTCAAGTATTTTCAGTTTCGATTATTAATATCTTTATATTTTTTCATAATATAACTCATAGATCATAGAAAGGGAGATGGAAAAAAAATACCATTACACTTTTTTACACATGTCTACAACACACACGACAATCACAATCACACTAATAACGAAACGTTTTCATTCGCACTCACATTACCGCAGTAACCAGATACGATTCACCAACAAACACTTTAATAATATGGGATGTACTTGTGGTGAAACTGCAGTAATATATAATTGATGATGAAGTGATATATTATTGAATATATAAGATGTAAATTTTCAAGCAGTATTTTAATATTTTTTTCTATAATTATAAAAAAATAATTATAAGACACAAAGTAAAAAATCAGATAGAAATTTATTCAAATGGACAAAGGTATTTAAATCTGCACTTAATTGCCTTGTGAGATGACAATTATGTCAATAAGATTTGGTAGGGTTGTAAGTTAGAAATTTTCTAAAAATTTGGTTTTAGGTGCAAAGTCAAAACACAAGCTTAGAGTAGGAACGGCCCATGTAACCAATCACTGGGACTATTTCGACGCCTGGAAACATTTCTTAAATTTTAATTCGGAAAACAAATCTATAATATTCTTCACTACACTTCGATTCAATACACTTCCAATTGTGATTCGTCGTATTTGAACTAGGTTTCATAGCATATTACTAACTCTAAAACTTATAATGGACACTTTACTCCCGCATTCATTGAAACTTGCCAAAGCCACTCCGATTTATAAAACAGGATCTAAAGACGACATACGTAAATACAGACCTACACCTGTGCTATCTATTTTCTCGAATTTTTTTGAAAAAGTTATACATAAGCGCCTTAATGACTTCTTAACTTCTAACAAATTTCTCTCAGTGCAGCAGTATGGCTTTAGGTCGAAATCTAAAACGCTTTTAGCTACAATAAACCTTATTACTGAAGACCAGTATAGACCAGAAACATAAAGCTCTTGGAGTTTTTACAGATTTAAAGAACTGTACTTTTTTACTACACTTTTCGTCGCATGTACCGGTTAGATGCGATTGTGACGAATTTTTAAAGTATCCATTATGACAAAAAATGTTCAAACGTAATGAAAATACAAAGCTATCAATAAACAAAAGACTGACTTTGTAAAAAGAATGTCGTGTTTTTAAAACAAAATTAATTTGAATTTAGAATTCACAGCCAATCAAAACTTTTTTTTGGTTTGAAATGGCCAATATTGAAGAAAGGCAATTTCATAGGTAAACTCACCAAACTGCATATCGACTATCTAATCAAGGTACGGGTATCATAAAACAAACCTGCGTACGTTATAAATGACACAAAATAAATTAATCAAAGTAATATTCCATTATAACTACTTGACACCATCTAATATTGTATCAAGAGACTAAATTAATTAATATATTACACATATATCAGTATAACTCTTTAATATACGTAAAATACTACATAATGACATTCATTCTCAGATATTATTTTAAAAAAAAACAAACGTTTAAAACGCAACCTAAGACGTGCTCATAACATTTATATAGGGAAAGCCAGAACAGGATATGGGAAAAAAAATATAATGTTCGAGGGTGCAAAATTGTATAACCCTTTATCTCAAAACATTATCTTTATCTATAAAACATTAAAACGCCATATTTTGTAAGATTGCCACAAAAAGCACTATAAAAAAATAAAATAGTTTATAAACACCCTTATTTATTAATGGTAGCAAGGTGTATTTGTTAATTATTGATTTTATATTTTTTTTATTACCTACCTACATTTTTCTGTACGCTACTCAACTAAACCATAAAACTAGTAATTATGTTAGCTAAGCTGTTTCCTATCTAACGAATCCTACGGCTCGTAATAATATTTAAATATCAATCATGAAAACAAGACACTCCTTTTTTGGGCAGTCGTGTAAAACCCACAAACAAATACCACCAACTATAATCAATTATATTATATAATTGTTTCTTAATACAATAGTTATAATCAATAGGAGTAACATTAATTCAATTATTAATGCATCTAAGTCGAAATGTTGATTACCAATATACTTTATACTTAATAGAGGTAAAATTTGTATGTTTTATGTTTTGTATGTTGTTGGTAACCCTAAAACTACTGAAGATATTCTAAAATTATTTCACTAATAGAGTGCTGCAGTATTCCTGATTGATATAGGCTATATTTTATTTTATAAGAAATAGTTTTCAGTTCACAATCTCAATATATGATAATCAAGTCGGAATAAAACTTACGATTGCCTACTACATCCACATAAGTGTATTTGGTCAGTTAGGAATATAATGTACTACAAAAATGTTTAGTGTGCTGTGATAGATAATTTTACGTTTTCTTTACATAAACACAATTTATATATCTCGAAACGAAAAATATACAAAGATCAATTGTTATTGCACTAAGTGAGTTTACAAGCCCATCATAACCCGACAAAATAGGTATATTTCACAAACATAAACCGCGGGGCGTAGCTAACTTTAATACTATTCTTTCACCACTATGCTAGTTACGAAGGTTAAAATTGAAAATATTGTTTTGCACTACATACAGCTAATTAATAATTTATTTACTAATAGCACTTTATGTGATATTACGTTAAGTACTTAATTAATTAATAATTAAATTGTCTTTAGAAATATGGGACTTTACATTCAACAAAAAAAAACTTGTTTAATAGCAATAAGTTATGTTCAAAAAAACTGCACATTCACACATTCTAACATCAATCGACGTGTCTGCCACTATCATTAATAGCACAATTATCTATATCTTAATAAATAGTTACTATTTTGGAAATCAGATCTTTATAAAAATGTCTACATATCGTTAATTTTAGTGCAGTGGATTTTATAAATCAAAAAATTTTATCAAATATTGTTTCAAAATTTAGGTATGGTAATCCATACATATTTTTTGAAACCAACTACACTTTAAAAATAAACGTCTTCTTTAAAAATTCAACATGCGTGTTCTGCAAAAACTGGTAGAAAGAAAAAGCCATTCCGCAGAATGGGTCTTTCCTTGCCGACGAAAGTTAAGAAAAGTCATAGCACCGGCAAGATAATGATTGTTTCTTTTCTAGACAAATGAGGATTACATTTACAATACAGTACTTGAAAAGCAAAGGTGACTGCAGATTGGTACGTAAACAATTGCTTGCCTAGAGTGTTATAAAAAGTTCGCGAAAAGCGTCTTAGTAGTAATGTCGTCCTTTACCTCGATAACGCGTCCGCAAATTCCGATAAGATAACGAATGCGTAATGGGCCTCACATGTGGAACAGATGACGCATCAGCCATACAGCCCGGACCACGCACCTTTTGATTTCTTTTTATTTCCGAAACTTAAAAATAAGCATACAGGTTTACGATTTACAATCCCGGAAGCGTCAGTGAATGCTTTTTACAAACCTATTGAACACAATGGTTCTAATTAATGCAAAAATGAGTAGCGACAGCATATACGATAAATGTATCATAAATATATTATCTGGTCTTATCAAAATCCAGTCACTTTCAGTATGACACAAGCATGATTCGGTTTGAAGGGTGCTGTTATTCTTTGACTTTCGAATTAGATTTTTCCGTATACTCCAAATGGATGTCATAAATGCCTTTTACATAACACCAAAGAAACCACTCATTGATATCCAAGTGAAAAGCTATATCACCTATAGTGAATTTATATTTTGATTCATAAACAAGATTTTAAAATTATTGTGTATGGGGAAAACGGCCAAATTTTTTGTCATGTAATAATTTTTGATACACCTAGACTAATATATTTAACTATTTTCATTTTGTAAAATATTTATAAATAACCAATACGTCTTTTTTGGGCCCACTAGAAAGTGTAACGGGAACTAATCGGAATATAAATGGAATGGAAAAGGAAGGGGTATTCGGGAACGTTGACCCATAAGCCTACTCAGTCTTGGGTAAGGTATATGAAAGGTTCATCCTCGCCCGCCTCAAGGCCTACATGCTGTCCCGAGGGCTACCAATCAATGAGCAGTTCGTGTTTCGAACCCAACACTCATGCTCACATCAAGTGCACCGCATCACGGAGCACATTCTGAGTAAATTCCTTCGAGGCTACCAAACTGGGTCACTTTCCCTCGACGTGGCAAAAGCTTTCGACAAGGTCTGGCACAACGGGCTCATATACAAACTATATGAGCTCGGTGTGCCAGATCGACTCGTTATTACGTATTGCGTCGAGGGAACACGTTCCGAGGTTCACCCTATTTGTGCCGGAGTACCACAAGGCTCCGTCCTAGGTCCCATTTTATACATACTCTACACCATCGTCATACCGCGGACTCGCGGTGTAGAGTTAACCCTTTTCACCGATGACACCGGCCTCTACGTGTCTGGATTCAAACCAGACCAGAGAACCTTGGGGAAATGGTTCCGGAAATTGAGGATCGAGGTTAACCCCACCAAAAGTGCAGCCATGTACTTCTCTCGGCGCAACAAAATGCCTCATCTCCCAACTATAGAGTTATTTGATCGTCCAATCCCCCGGGAAAAGACGGTCAAATACTTAGGCGTCATATTAGATAAAAGACTCACCTTCGGTCCGCATAACAACTGCGATTGGAAACGAGTAGCGTTCGCCCTAAGTCGTTTGCACCCGTTACTCAATAAAAATAGCAAAATGTAAATGTAAAATAAAATTACACTATATAAAGCGTGCATCCGACCCATAATGAAATACGCAAGTCCCGTCTTTGCGCATGCCTCCCCGCGTCATATTCACCGATTTCAGGTAATACAAAATCGTTTCATGCGCAAGATTCTCTCCGGTCAATACAGATTGAAGCGCCGCTAGAATTTCTTGCGTCACTTCTTCTCCAGTGCCCACGCATTCTGAAGTGGTACGGATAGCCAATAACAATAATAGAGATATTAATGTAGATAATTCTTAGTCAGAAGCAACTGACCGAGCCGAGGTTCCCTCTCGGGCACCCTCGAGTCAGACGCTCTTGCGGACCAGGGTAACGGTTCAAGCCGAGGCTCCCTCTAGGGAGCCCTTGTGCTGGTTACCCACTAATAGAGGTCTCGACTGAGCGCCATAAGCGTTCGGTAACCTCTCAACCCGGCGAAACTGTAAAACTGGGCTAACAGTGACCATCAGCCCGAAAAAATAAATCGGGAACGTATCTTATTTCCTTGGCATTTTACCAAAACGACGTAAAATGTTTTAAATAAATAAAATATGAGTAAAATTTCTGTGGTTCAACCAATTACAAGCCGTACCCATAAGATTACAAATAATTACAAAAGGTAGAATTTGAAATGGAATAGGCAATCGCAATTTTGATTGTCCATGGCTGTTTTATGACTTATATTGTCATACAATAACACAAATATTATTTTTGTCTTAATTTCAATTGGATCTTTAATCTAGGCCAGATTTATCAAATATCGACAATTGGCAATGTTTAGACCCTTATAAAACCAAAATAGAAATTGACTATAAACTACACGGTTCTAACAAAGATTACACATAGGAAGTGACCTCTGGAAGAAAAATTGATCCACACATACATTTCATCTGGGCCCTCCCTGTGGATTAAAATGATAATATTCTTAGTGTAGGGTCAACAGTGAATAAAAAATTATTCAGATCTATTTTAAGTCCCTAACAGCCTCATTACTGTTATGTATGAATATTAGTGTAGAAAGTATTCCACACTAATATTGCACCTAAACCCTTCCTTTGTCCATTGCAATGACAAAAAATTAGGGTAAAAAAGTATGTCAATAAAAATTTCAAACTTCTGAGCATCTTATAATGTATAGTACATGTTTTGCTTATTGATCCAAGACAAAAGTGAGTCCCACCATGGTCTCTACCCTACACACTCCACATCCGAACATGTGATTAAAAAGGAGATTAATATAAAAAATCTTTCATATCTTTAAAGTTTCATTTCTCAATTTCTAGAAGAATCTAGAATTGTAGTATACACCACATTTTTGCGAGCCCATTGCCCATGCAAAAAAAACATCTTTGAGGAAAATTAATCAATGATAAAAGGTATATGGAATCTTTGTTGGTTGATTTAAAGAAAATAAAATCAAGACATTTAGTCACAATGTCTAAGGGCAGTAAAATTCTAAAAATTAAACTTTTAAATGGAACAAAAAGAAAGCATAAATGAAGAAAAGGGTGTCAATCTTAAATGGGAAGAAAAACAGAGAAAGTGGTAATGTATCATTCAATTAAATATTTAACAAAAGAAATGTTATTCAATTGTAAAATAAATCATAATATTATATACAGATGTTACTAAAGGATACATTAACAGACTGTTTCTTCTCATGTATGGAGCTGTTAATTTTTCTTATCTATACCTATTCCTTCTCATTATTGTCTTTTGATGAAATTGATTCTATATATGTATATTTATTACTTGTTTCTATCAAATAATTATTCTAATATATTCCGACCAAATACCTAACATTTGGCCTAATATCTATTATATCTCTTCTTTTTTATTGAGTCAAACACTTTATAATTTATAAAATCAATAACATCACATTTGAATTGATGCATGTAAGAGGTTTATTAAGCTTTTTTTTAATTAATATTCAAAATATTTATGTGAATGATTATTTCTTACTTATTGGAGTATATATAATTAATTCTCTTAATCACTTAATACCTTGCCAATTAAAGGTAAATCTACAGCTCCCCAAGTATCAGCAGCCCAATGCACTACTCCTGAAGCAAAATCTGCTGTCAAGACTCCAGCTATTGCTGCAAATAATAGTGATGCATCTGCTCTGACATATCTGGCCATGAGGAGGCCTGCACAAACAGTTAATGTGCAACAAAACACCACACACACCCATTCCTGAAGTCTCTTTCCTGTTTACAAAGAATACTTGTTAGTATTTTATTAATAATGATAAAAGAGGGTGTCATTGCTAATTTACCAATTTTTCTTATAGTAAATTATTCATTACGAGATCTGCTATCAAAGCGTCCTTTTGACAGACAGTGAAAACATATATAAAATTTTAAACATTATGTATGTGTTATTGAACTTACCAAGAAATCTCAAGTTAGTACTCATTAAAAAACAGGTTAAGAAATATTAAAGCAATCAATTACATTGCTGATAAAAAATTATGAATAGTGTATCTTATTAATTAGCCCTATGGAATTCAATAGGTACAATTAAATATTATCGTTACAGAAATTTGATGTCTTTACGTAAAATTTCTGTTATTATAATAATTAAATAATACATACATGGACCACATTTTAAAACATTATTTTACACAGTATAATTTATTCTAAATAGTTCTTTGATGACTAACCTGGGCTATACAATTCTGCGAGTTCTTGAGCACCTCGATGCCGTGGACCCCATCGAGGCTGTTTGCCAATTCCACTTAATAATTGTGTATTAGCATTAGGATCGTCTTCGGACATGGAATGTTCAAGGATTTCTCGTTCTGTTTTTACTGGTGCTAATAAAGTAGTAGCCATACTACTTGCGTACTCAAAACGTTCACAACCTAAACCACTGAGACCGTCCCTCTTGGCGCACGGAGGTATTGGTAGTGGTAAAGTCATATTTTCGTTTTATTTATAAGTAATAATCTTGAATAAATAGTAAACGTTACAAGGTATTTCTGAATTATTTATATGATATTTTTGCTTATATATTACGTAGCGACATCGTTTAAAGATAATTCGCGCGTGACAATTACAAAGTTAAGAACTGTCACTGTCACTATTATTGTGCCTTATTAAGGAATAACTGCTTGACTTTCGTTCATAATTTGAACCTTTTAGTGCCTGCTATCAAATTAAAATATTCTTTTTGTCATCACCTGTAGATCTTAATATTTCTATGAGTTTTGAGATTAATCGTTTTCTTGTGTATGCTACAGATTTGTTCAAATCCATATTTACCGAGTAATGGTACTACATTACCAGGTAAATGTGTTGCTGTTGTTTAAAGAAGGTTCAGTTACACGCGACATACACAGAATACTGTATTAATTATATCTCCGCACCGCACACTGTAAGTTTGCGTGTATATACACTTCCAGTGTGCAACTATATATATATATATATATATATATATATATATATATATATATATATATATATATATATAAAGGATAATGGAAGTCGAATGAGACTGACGCGATGATATTAAAACGATGATACAGCTTATGATTTTTTGTTTTTATTCAGGTTTTTCTAAAATCCGATGGGGCGATGCAGATGCGATAAGGGTAATTAAAAATTTGTACATGGAGACCAACTAATCCACATCTTACTTATGAAAGTTAACATGAGATAAAATTAATTATACATTTTTTGTTACAATATTAAATTAAATTAGATATTGAGAAATTTAAGATTTTAGAATAATAAAATTTTATAAATAATTCAGTTCAAAATGAGCACAACAGTGTAACGCGAGCTTTAAATCTCATTAGATAATGTTTACATAGTCTGTAAGTAGGATAAAAATAGATGCAGGTACTGCTTTTGCTTTACAGCGTCTCTACTAGATATTTTTAATTTATTTTCATTAGAAGAAAACACAGGTATCGTTATTTATCCAAATAGTTTAGTATCAAGGAATGTACAGACGTGTTAAATAAATAGTAGGTAAGGTTAAGTAATATTAATAAATCTAAAAATAAAAATTTACTTTAATTTGTTACATGTGTTAATATGTGCGTAATTTCTATATTCAATTAAACCTTTATCGGTTATTGTTTTGATATTTTAGGAATCCATCATTTATCTTAAAAATTTTATAGAGTTAATGCTATTTATTATCCTTTAACCCTAATCAGTGATATCGTTAAATATATAAAACTTATATTGCCTCAATATAAGCTTCGTAAGTGTACAAAAAGAATAATTTAACACACGCAACTATGCGTATATAGGTAGATTCTTTCTTTGTTTTATATCCTGAAGCCATAGTTGTATGAAAGATATTTATATTTTATTTGCGATATTTCTGATATAATAAAAAAAATATTTTTATTTACAAATAACAAAATAGCACACACTTCATATGGTGCTAAATTTTGACTATGGACATGTACATCCATCCTCAATAAAAAATAGATTCGATGCGTTGCCACCCTTGCGGACTGAGATATATGTATGCCTCTTTACCTGTAAAAATGTCTGTCCTAAATATTGTCATGAGATCACAGCGAAAATAAATGTTATAAACCGAAATGACTGTTAGTTAAGATTAAAATTAGCTAGGAAGTTAAATTGAAGGTAAGATGGTCTACGGACTGTTACCAACCGGGAGAATAAAACATTTAAACTTTTTCTGATGAAATGAATTGAATTTACTAAATATTAAAGTATTTAAAACGTTCTTTATAGTACCTTTTTTATAGCTTTCTAATATTTTATGAATTAAATGTAATAACAAATATTTGTGATTGTGTTTTATTATTGTTTTGTCTTTAGCGAAAACTTTGTTAATATTATTAAACGGAGTGGTAAGAACAAAAAAACAAACAAACACGTTATTAAACACGTAATAAAATTTCTTGTACGTTATGTTCGTGTCCCACTGTAGAACGAATGCCTTGAGATCTCTAGCAATTTTTTAAAAAAAATATCAATATCGTCCAATCAATTTGGCCTCGGCGTGCGCCATCCAATGTTTTTTTTTAAATCGAGCGTAGTAATATTTTTAAATGTGCTCGATGACAAATTGCTTGGACAGACGCTTTGAGCCTTGGTTAATATTAATGATTTGTTTATATGATGTTCATGATGATTGTGTACCCATTCCAGATGATATGGCATCACGCATGTCGCAGGGTAACATATATAATTAGTACAACCTAATTGTGTGCATTAGGTAATTTACTCTAACAACAGATCGTGAGCCTCCCACGTCCTACTTATGTCGCATTGAAAAGTCAATTTGTCTCGTTATAGATGCATTACTCACCAAGTGCATAATGTCTGGTTATGAGATAATTTTAATTAAAAATAAAGCACTATAAAGTACATTCATATTTTTACAGATTTATAATGTCGAGATACAAGCAGCCAAAAAAACTGGAGAGTTTGGCATTAATCAGACTAGGTGATTGGATTGCAGTACAAGCAGAAGTACAGATGATACCAGTAGCAGTCCTAGCTCATGAAAACATTAGTAATGCGCAAGTTATTTTAGCACATAATATCGATGTCATTCGTTCCTATCTAGATATCAATGTTCCCTGGATGCTCTACGACTTATTATTAGTTGAAACAATCAGAGCCCTTACTGATTTAATAGAAAAAACAAAAAAATCATATGGGTTTAGAGTTCCTATGGGAAAGTTTGTCACCCAAATGAACGTGATTGTAAAAATGTCTGAAGTACTCTTTACTAAAAACTTGACGTATTTATCTATAGACAAAATTCCTAAAATGATTCGTTCAGTTTTCTATGGCAAATTACATATGCTAAAAGGTCTCGTGTATTTAAATTTAGGTTCACTCTCAGGTGGATGGAAAACTGCAGATATGGAGGGCGCCATTATACAATCATTGAAAGAATTGCACCATCTGAAATATCTTTTTATAAACTATGATTGCACCGACAACATTATGATATGTGTTACACAAAATTGCCCCAAAATAGAAAAAATAGACGTTTCTTCTTCCAAGTGCATATCAAATGACAGCATAGACATAATTTGTAACCTGAAAAAATTAAAAAGTGTTCAACTTTATAGGACATCTGTAACATGGACTGGCTACGCAACTTTACTTTTGCACTGCGATAATTTAGAAGACGTAGGCAGGTGTGACGAAATAGGCAGAGTCTTAGAGTTTATACATAAGACGGACATTGGACTTAAGCAACTTAAATTAAAAACTTACGTCAGCCGTTACGCTACTGACAACCATTTGCAATTGGCTGTCAAAATGTGTCCCTATATACGAAATATGACAGTTTTTCATAACACTTTGCAGAGTGATCTCATGGTATTAATAAGTTTAGAATATTTATGTGATCTTAAATTACTTTCGTGTGATTTTTATGCTGATCACATCAAACAGGTGCTTCAAGTTAAAGGCTGTAATATTATACATTTACATCTTGAGCACGTAGACCAAATTGATTTGAATGCTTTAATGTACATCAGTCAAATGTGTCCATTGCTTGAAAATTTAACTCTCTATAATTGTACATTAATACAGCATACATCTTTGTATACAAAAAAGTTAGAAATACTACCCTTTAGAAATGTGAAAAAGCTTACTTGTGTAAGTACTTGCACAGATGAACAGTTATTATTTTTACTGGGTAATTGTTTAAACTTAGAATTCCTTCATGTCGGCACAGCTATACAATTTACTGATGAATTTATGTACAAAATATTAAACAAAAATCCACTAATATATTTAAGAGAATTACGTATAATGCAATCTGATTTTATGTCTATTACTTCCGTTCAAAGAATAATTCAAAGTTGTATGAATTTGGAAATATTGGTAGAGCTAGAAAGTTGGACACTATTAACAGACAGTGATCGTGACTTTATTAGAAATTATATTAAAGTTAACAATTTTAATGTTGATAC
The DNA here is from genome assembly GCA_029286865.1 of Teinopalpus imperialis. Lineage (NCBI taxonomy): Eukaryota > Metazoa > Arthropoda > Insecta > Lepidoptera > Papilionidae > Teinopalpus > Teinopalpus imperialis. The sequence goes on from JAGSMU010000012.1 coordinate 6,348,625, forward strand.
AAACCCAATAAGAAGATATGATGCCTGATATTTTTGTTTTCAAAAACTTACTTAGCATTTAACCTCCTTGAATGATAGCATATTCAAATTTAAAGCGGAAGCAATAAAATAATTTTAAAATACAAAAACAAATATATTTAGCTTTTTATTAACATTATGTGTTTTAAAATAAATTTGATCTATCAATTAATTGTCTTTTTTTAACTATACGCTGTTATCCGCGTCACCTCTCTTGTGAGTATAGACAGAAATAAGGAATTTGATATCGATCATCCGGTTAATACGACAGAATAAAGTACTATTTTAATTTGCTACTTTGTTTTAACTTGTTTCATATGGCGCCAAAAAGATTTTGGGTATTGGACACAAGCGAAAAAGCAACATAGAGTTGTCTATGAGGGAAGCACTTTAATAAGCGATACCACCATGTCACAGGCCGGTTCTCACCAGTCAACATCGATAGAAGCGTCCCAGGAGTATCTTGCGCCACTTCATTTCCAGCGCCCACGCATTCTGAAGTGGTAGTACAGATAGCCAATAATAATAATAATATGAATGTAGATAATTCTTAGTCAGAAGCAACTAACTGAACCGAGGTGCCCTTTAGGGCATCCTCGAGTCAGACGCCTTAGCGGAAGAGGGTAGTGGTAATAATCGAAACCGGAAGTGGTTCGAAAATAAAAAACTCATTAAATGCATAAAATATAAAACATATGTTACTTTTAATTACAAAATCTGTTACTGGCCGCTTGGACGCCTAATTAGAAACATTTTAAAAATGCATCCATACCTCGTTCTTTTTTTTAAATTGGAGAATAACATTTCTTTCTTGGCTTTTTTTATTATTTTGGCGGCAATTCTAAATTTAATTTCAATTTTATTTTGTTCAAAATGGGCAAAAATAAAAGTTGACTTTTAAAACTTTTTTTTATTAAAACTAGGCATATAATTGTTAATTTACATATAGATTTTAAGTGGGCGTACAGAAGAATAGTTGAGCATTTAAATTGTTCTGTTAAGAAAGTTTTTAATGCAATTGATCATTATAAAACATGGAAATGTTGAAAATGTTCTTAGAAAGGCTCGGCCAAGAAAAACCTCTCCCAGAGAATTTATCGTTCGTGTTGTTTAAAAAGACCCAAGTAAAGGCTCCAACCAAATTAAAAATGAAGGTTTTTCGCCTGATGACCCGAGAAACATCTCGTCAAGACTGATACGCCGAAGATTAGTGGAAGCTAAATTGTTTGCAAGAATCTCTCGAAAGGTACCGCTTCTTACCAAGCAACACCGAGAGAAGCTGTTATTATTCGGTAAAAAATATGTTAATTGGACGGTACGAGAATGGAAAAAAGTGTTTTTTCAGATGAAACAAAAATATATATGGTAAATTCCGATGGAAAATATATATTAGACGTCCTGTAAACAATGCTTGTAATTATAAATACACAAGGAGTATAATCAAGCACGGTGGCGGTAACATCAAAGTTTGGGGGTGGTTTTTCCAGATGTGGAGTTGGACCCGTTCGGAAGATTGAAGGTATAATGGATCAATGGCAATACAAAAATATCTTAGAGCACACAATGATTCCCTACTCGGACGATCATTTGCCTGTAACCTGGATCTTTCAGCATGACAATGACCCTAAACATACGGCCAATAGCTTCAAATGTTTCCATAGCGAACGGCGTATATCCGTTTTAGACTGGCCAGAAAATAGTCCCGATTTCAACCCGATAGAAAATCTCTGGTATATTGTTAAAAATAAAGTCTCAAACAAACGTAACACCAGGCAAAACGAACTATATGAAGCATTAGTTGAACCATGGAATTCAATCCCCAAAAAGAAAAATGTATGAAATTGATTGAATCAATGCCACGTCGTTGCAGTGCTGTTATTGAAAATGAGGGATACGCCACTAAATATTAATTGTAACTATTGGTAGGCTGTGGATAGTAGCTATTTCGTAAATAACAATACTAATAACTAATACTTAAAAAAATATTTTTTTTATACTTTTTTGTTGTTGTTTCAAATGAGTCGACCATTATTGTTCATTCCTTAAAACTGATTTAAATGTTTGTCCGTAATGTAATATTGAAACTGCACTTGTGTAATGGGATTTATATTGTTTTTCTAATAAATAATAAATCGTTGAAGATGTTGTTGTCCTATTTATTGTTTAATTTCAAAATAAAAACGATTGCGGTGAAGTATCTTAAACAATTTCAAGGACTGTTAGTAGTGTTTCTTATTAAACGACCACCACTGTATTTATACACCCTGCCGGCCAAAAGTTTATGACCGCACATAAACAACATAATTATCCATCAATTGTAATAAAATCCCATAGTATAAATAAAAGAAATGCACATCTGCATATTCTATTGTTAGTATTGAATATTTAAAGAAGTCATTCTTTTGTTTACTTAAGTTATTTGACAATAAACATCTCATTAGTAATTACTTTGCTTTTGTTACGTATTGGTCAATAATTAGGATTATTTAGTTCCTGAAAATACGTGTTTCAGACTTATTAGTTTACTTGGGTTTGTTCATAAACAATTTCAATTAGTCTAAATTTGTTTGTACAGTGAAGAAGATAAAATGGGACAAACTCGAGAAATTTGCAGTGTAGTGCGTTCTACCATCGTTGTTTTACATAATGTAGGGAAATCCGAAAATGAGATTGCTTCACAACTAAAGTTATCGAAGACTTGTGTTCATGACACAATAACTCGATACAGGGAGACAGGCAGTTTTCAAGATCGTCCACGCTCGGGAAGGCCGAGAGCTCCACGTCTATTGAAGATAATTTCATTGTTGTTACCAGCAAGCGAAATAGACGCTGAAATCTGCCTTGAAGTAAACAAAACCCGAGTTAAACCTTTATCATTGACTACAGTGAAACGGCGACTGAGAGATGCGAAGTTGTATGGTCGCTTTGCCGTTCCTCTAAACCCTCTGCTCAGGCCGCAAAACAAGAAAAAACGGATGCAGTGGGCTCTTGCCCATCGAGATTGGACTGAAGAAGATTTTAAAAAAGTGCTTTGGACCGATGAATCTAAGTTTGAACTATTCGGTTCAAGACGTAAAATTTATGTTCGACACAGTCCCCAAGAAACGATGATGTCAAATTGTGTAGACCCAACAATCAAGCACGGTGGTGGTGAACTTTGAAAAAGGAACAGTACAAAATCATTTTAGAATAAAATGCCGTTTCTTCCAGGTTGCGATTAATTGGAGATGGATTCATTTTGCAACAAGATAATGATCCAAAGCATAGCTACAAAATTATGTAGAGAATATTTAGAAGAGAAAGAGGCACATGTATATATATATACAAACAATACAAAACTATCAAATATGCATAAGGCCCTAGAAGAGTTAGTTTAACAAGGTAGCTCTCTAAGCCCTGTTCAAGTTCAGCTATTTCAATAGAATAGTTATCGATTGATAAATGGATAATGACCTGAAACATATTTTGTCATGGTCTAATACCAATACTTTGGTCTTAATCCCAAATAAAACTAATTTTTATGATATAGGGTTTCTCCAAACAAATTAACTTAAGGAGACAAAATAAACTCAAGGTATATGAGGATATACTGAAAGAATGTATGAAAATATTAACTTAATGTTCTATTCAATGAAAAACCAAACTTTTAAATTCATTAGAAATAGCTGCATAAATCTACTGTGTATCCTATGGTAAGTGTAGGAATCCAGGGATCCAATATCAGGCAAAGATTCCATCTTACAGAAATTGTTATTTTTTAATCTAGCATTTACAAATAAGTGCCATATTTACAAATCTATAAGTGTTAAGTTTTTTTATTTACAAATCTTACAATAATTAAGATTGTTTTGTAAATAAGTAACAAGACATTTTACTTGGTTGAAAGCATCTGTTATGCACTGTTATGACACTTGCATGGTTTCCGGTTCACTCACATAAACATACCATGCACCATATAATAAAGGATAGTTGTTATTATTAGTATATAGTAATTAAGATGTATGTAGGTTTTCTGTATTGAACTATCTCCCTCTACTTTATCTTGCATAAACTAGCACAAGTGATGGGATATCCACTATGATGCAACCTTCATATAAAATGGTGGAAACTGATTCTTCAGTTGATCCTGAGTTCTAGTCAAGTTTCATGCTTAAGCTTGTGAAACAAAAAGGTGATGGTAGCAAGTGATGGAGCCCCAAAAGCACTGATTTGTTTAAATTTTCATATGAATCATTTTATGTTGATTTTATTTAAGATTATATTATATTATAGGACAAAATGTATATATATTGAATTGAATGGTTCTGTGAGTCATCCAATATAGATACTAGGATTAGGAATAAATCAACTTTATATAGTTATATTGTGTAATATATGAGTTCACATTTTACAAAATTATTTAATCAAACAAGATTTTCTTTTCAATTAAAACATTCCCTTTATTGTTTACTTTTTTGTTTTATAATACAGTTGCGCTGTGTGCTCCTTAATCTCATGACACTTGTTGTTTCTGGTACACTTACATTTGGTACAAGAGCAAACATATAAACAGGATAAATTCCATTAGGAAAGTTAGTTTGTTTACATTGTTTAATTCTTCTTAAGTTTGCTTTTTTAAATATTCTCATGTATTCTTTTAAAGTTCTAGTAACGGAGGAATCAGTATCATCTTTTTCTGAAATACCTGATGAAGTGACATTTTCCTTTACAACAATAATTCCATTATCAGAGAGTGCTTCCCTGTAAAATATTGTTTTGATTTTATATGTATATTAATGGCTATTTAATCTAATTAAAAATCTTTAATGCTAATTACCTGCACCGGTTCAGGTATAGTATGAGATCCTCATCAGTTAAATACCCTAAAACCCATTGATTCCATATAACATCATATTTTTTTTTTGGTTCAAATTCCTGTAAACTAATTTTGTATAACGATCCAACTTTATCCTTATGTTCACCAACAAACTCCACTATTGTATTGATAAATTTTTCGTCAGGTTCTATTACATCAACTTTTCTAAAACAGGGTAATAATAAATATTTTGTTATTCTACCAATACCAGCACCACAGTCTAAAGCGAGATTTGACCCTGGCACATTATGCAATTCAAATAATGAGTTTAAAAACAATTTAGATCCTTCAATATCCGCATTGGAGATAAATCCGAAACCACCAAGCACTCCATCCACTGTAGGAGGAATGTCAGCCCAATACTTTAAAGATAATTCATAATTAATATCACTATTATCATTCATTTCTTTATTTACTAAAGTACACAGTGCGTCAAATTTTTTTAAAAAAATAAGGATGTAAAAATATATTTAATAATACAATTATCACAAGATGACATATCATCAATGGCGTGAATAGTGATGGGCGACGTGAGACATGTTGACGTCATAGAAATTTATTTTCTGTGTTTTTCTTACAAATCTTAGAAAGCGTAAAAGATTAATCAAAGGTTTCACGGACGGTTTAGGACGGTTCAGTTAACCTATGCATTAAACTAAAATTAGCATATTAATGCTAAATTTAGAATTTATAATAAATTAGCATATGAATGCTAATTTTAAATGAACATGCTCGTATAAAGCGGTTGTGAAATCCTCATAAGCTAAGCTAGTTGTGTTACGTGTACCAACTTGTTATAAGAATGAGTAATGTTTTAGTAGGAAGATTCATTGTTGAACTTTTATAGAACTCGAGTCGATAAGCGTGCACAAGTTCGTAGAAAATCAACAAGTCTTTCACGCGTGGACAAATTCGTGCAATATCATGTGGTCGAACTTGCTGTATTTAATGCGACTTAAAACGAAGGAAATCATGATCAAATTTAGTCCAAACATGCTCCTGATATTGTACTATTTAACAAGCTTGCACTTAGATTGAAAGTTTATTTGGGTTTTGAAATTCTTTGGAGCTTGAATGATAATACACTCACCTACTTATTTATTTCAAGAGATTACAAAGTGATTACATAGCTAAATAAAGTGAATTAAGCTAAAGCGATTAATAAAAAGGATTTATAAAATGCTTAGTTACCTACGCGCGTTAATAGCGTATCCATACATTTCTGCAGTTTATGAAAAATGACAGGGTACAAAAAACGTTTTTCGAAGTATTTTTTGAAATTACTTTAGAAAAGTTGTAACATATAATTATAAATGTTCAGTTTTCTTTGTTTCCGTTTTTTACGCTTTTTTACTATTGGTACCTAATAATTTTTCTATACTACAGTGACTATACCCAAGTTTAACAATGAGTAAGTTCGTGACCATACCTAAAAAACATCCAGTACCTAGGTGTGATAAAAATAAGCTCGTGTGCAAATTAAACAGTTTTATTATTGTTTCATTAAGTAGTTTCATATATACCATAATAGTTAAATTTTTTTTCATATGAAGGTTTACTGCGAGTTTTATGATGGCAGACACGAAAAACATATGCAAGCAGTTTGGACTACTTGAAGTTTGGATTTATTTCATCACTATCAAATCACAACTTGCCGATGTATTTCATATATGAAAAAGTATTCAGTAACGATGCCATGAAGCCTTCAAAAATGGAGGACCACTTATCAAGAGTACATGCTGACAAAAAAAGTAAGCCCTTGTCATTATTGCAAGCACTTAAAGAAAAACTAGAGAAAAGGTCATCCATAAGATCGATGTTTGCGTCATCATCTATGCAAGACGTTGATTATTTACGAGCGTCCTATAATATATGATTATTAATAGTGAAGTTGGGGAAACCCCACACAATTGGAGAGCAGCTTATTTTACCAGCCACAGCGGAGGTCTTCAACAATGTATGGCTCAAGCCGCTACATGGTATTGTAAATAAAATTCCTTTGGAGCAATATTCCTTAGAAGAAAAGACGAGATTGGTCGCGACGTGGAAATCTTTTTATGCAATTTCTTACAGACCAACCGATTCTCTCTCCAGTTGGACAAGTCTAAATTATCCGGCAATTAAGCTCTATTGTTAGAATATGTTCGATATATAAAAGGTGTAAATATGTGCCAGAATTGCTTTTGCAACATATTTAGAGACATACCAGAGGAGAATCGATTTTTCAGGCCATGGAACGTTTTTTTACCGACAGAGCTATCTTATGGAAGAACATTGTTTCTGTTGCGACTGATGGTGCCATCCAACCATCTATGGTTGGTCGTCATCGTGGTTTTATAGCTCTCTTAAAGCGACAACTTGATAAGGTACTGGTCATTCACTGCGTTATTCACAGACAGCATTTAGAAGCAAAAAATCTGAGTCCTAGATTGCATTAGTCTTTACAATATGTTATAAATGCTGTCAAAAAGATTTGAAAAAATTCTTTGAACTCTCGGTTATTTGCTCAGCTATATGAGGAAAATGACGAAGTCTTTGTTCGGATACTTCTGCATACTGAAGATCGCTGGCTATCCGGAGGTTCTTGCTTAGCAAGATTGTCAGCTATTTTTGAATATCGAGTTTTTCTAAGATCAGAGTTTGAAAGAAAATCTTAACTATTGTAAAACAAATATTTATTATTGACTGATTTCTTTGGTATGTTGAACAAAGTTAATTTTAATTTATTTTAAGTATAAATTTTAATTTAAGTTAAGTTAATAATAATAGCCTTTGTGGGTAAACTCATCCTTTATAAACAAAATGTATGCAGAAAAGAATAATTCACAGTTTCCTGAGAAATGCTTCAAGACAATGTTATTTTATCATATCATTTGTCACTCACTTGGACGTATTACACGAGGATTTTAAGAGGTTTGAGGATCTCTTAAATTTACAAATTCTTCAATTGATAATAAATCCGTACAACATAAGCAGAAGTTCTGTTTCAACGAAACATTAAAACACATTATTCTGCATTGTGGAACATTGCTGAAAAATACCATATCGTTTTTCCATCATCCGCAAACATTTTGAAAATACAAAAAAACCGTTTGAAAATCAATGAGTATGGAGATTATGAGTATCAGTTCATTTTGGAAAAGGGATCTCTTGTCAAAATTTGTTTGAGTGGATAAACTATGAAATTACTTAACCGATTTTAATAAATCTTTCACCATTAGAAAGTTACACTATTCAGAAGTAATATAGATTGCATTTTATTTCGTTAATAATATTTAATTCTAGATTTCAGCCTGAAATAATAAAGCAAGTCAGAAATAAAAAGCGTTAGAGAGCTGCATTATCCGCTTGCACCGAAATTATGTCGAAAATAATTTAAAAATTAATATATGATTTTTAATAATCATAATTAGGCATAGCATTTTAACTCTTACAACATTAATCATTTTATCATCAAGAAATTCTGATTGAGATAGACTTTGCCCCTATATATTATATATATATTATATAATTTGCATTTTTTTTTATTTTTTGGGAGATGACGAAAAGTTAAAATAATCCTTAATACGTATTAAATCTGTGGTGCTCAATCGCGCGTTCTGGGGAAAAATATTCCTATATATATTAATATATATAGGAATAAAAGCCTTTTTCAGATGACTAAAGAAACCTAAACTTAATGCCCACTTTTAGGTAGAAGGGTAGGTTTATCACCTAATAGGCAGCCATTTTCCGCCATCAGGCTGAAACCCGCCATTCTTACAGTTATATTGACATTGTGGTCAAAAATAGCCCCTACGTTAATATAGATAAAATTAACGAACTACAGATATCACAACGAATACGTACGTAATTTTAAGCACGGAAAACTTAAAAGTGACATACACTCAGACCGCACATCGCAGACAGAACACGGAGGCAGATATAATTGTCATCGACCGTAATTGAAGTTGCTGTTCTCTTTTGGTCGATGAAGAAAAAGGTCTCAGGGATATAGTGAATCTGAATTACACCGTTCTGATGATCCGTTACAATATCATATAAATTTGTAAAGAAGAAGATGGCTGCTATTGAACTATACCTCAGCAAAATTCCGCAAGAAATAAAATGATTAATGATTAGATCGAATTACTTTAACGATTTGCATTTTTGCAGAGATTTGTGCAGTCAATATTGTGTTAATATGATGGCCGAAATTATTTCAGAAAGATTTTGAAATGTTATATTCCTAAATCAACCAAAACTCAGAGCACATGTTAATTAAAGAGATGCTTTGAACGAAGATTCGAATGTAAATGCTGCAGATATTGGACAACACGTTGTCTTACCATCATCTTTTATCGGCTATCCTGCACGAAAAAACGCAACGCTATTATTTATTTATACGAATGCCAGATTTATTTTTTACTTTCACATGATATTAAACAGGAATAAGACAGTCGAAATACCGCTGGCCAGGTTTTTCGATTGACATGACTTAATAGAAAAGAAAAAATTGTAATACTGATTACAAAAGAAGACATTTTGAGAAAGGCCAAATGCCACATGTTGGCACAACTGGCAAAAGCATAGGTTGCCACATTGCCATATGTTATTTTGGCTGGACAGGAAAAGGCAGCCTCAATAAATCGATGAAGTAACAGTTGCAGATTTATCCGACAACTTAGAAGATCCAACACCTAAAGCGCTAGCAAAGGAAAGCAACTTTTGCTGTACGTAATCGAGATGGAAAATTATTTGAACGGGCGCATATGTCAGTATGTCAGAAGCCGTATGCATATTATTAGATTTTCCAGTACATGACAGAAACCCTACTGCGGTTCACTTGGAGCTGCTTTTAGAAAACGGGCTAAGAGTATACTTCTTGCCGTTGAATACAACACAACAAATACAAAAGGTAGTTCCAAAATCCACCAAGAAGTACACTCATGGCGTTATATTGATCTGTTAGCCAGTGATGACTTGCAAAAAAACTTTATTATACATGGCCAACAAGAAAATGATAACATCAAATCACTTTAAATGAAGTTTCGGTTTCCCAATGCCCGTTAAAACTAAGGGAGTTGTTTGTGGAAATACTGTTCTTTCTTACCCCTCAAAACCTCTTAAACTATGGCATACATTTAAAGACGATTTGTGTCAAGGCATTAAAAGCAGAGATCGCATTTGAAAGCTATTTTATCCCATTCAATTCCAAAATAATGCGCTTAGAACGGTTACCTTACACTTAGGGTATACAAATGATGTTAATGAGTTATCATTGTTTGCCAATTGAAAATTTATGATAGTTGGTGGCTGATCAAAAGGCGAGCTTTCGATACTATAATTAAAAGCGTTAAAAGTAATAATGGGCAATTATTCTTTTTAGACGCCCCAGGCGGTACAGGAAAGACTTTTCTTGACAATTTGATAGTGGCAAAAATACGGCAATCTGGAAGAAAGGTTCAGTTGCTTCTTCCGTAATTCCGGTAACTTTTAATTTCAAGGTCCGTGATAATAAATTTAAAGTTATCTACGGTGTAGGACATTTATCGTATCTACATATTGTCTTAAAAAATTAATTAATAAAATAATATTTCGAAGACTAGTGAGATCTCCCAATTCGAGTGGAGCCGCATGGGGGACTGTGTTCCAAGTCTTCTATTGATAAAAAAATGTTATTGTCAGTATTTCACAAAAAATAGTAGCCCTAATTTATGATTATCATAAACATCGATTATTTTTCTCATATCTAATCTGTTGCTTTATCGTAAATCGTTGCTCCCTTCACATCACTAAATTTCGTAATGATTTTATATTATTTCTTTATGTCATAACAGTGGTGACAGAAGGTGTTTTTATCAAAATGGTACGATATTTTATTGGATAAATCCTTTTTATTTTTTTTAATCAAATGATATTTTTAATACTTTACAATAGCAAAGCTTTTTATAAGTAATGGCCATCATATATTGGTATATATTTTCATGTTTCTTAATGCCGCTATGAATTGCCTATTCCATTGGTTTTAACCTATAAATTTTACACTGGAAAGTGTAAAATTCGTTTCTTGTTGTTTACAGAATTACTTTTATTTTAAACTTATTGTGTACTGTCGTATAGTGTAATTATAATTACATGTATGTGAGCTAATAGTGTAATGTAGATTACTGTTTATTTTTACTGTATATGTATATATATATATATAGGTATTTAGATAGCAGCAGTATCCTCTTTATAGCTTAATACTGACGATTTTTTTGTATCAGGGGAAGGTCAAGTGCTCTGAGTTGCGCACCAAGGATAAAAAGGAACTCTTCAAGCAGCTTGAAGAGCTGAAGACGGAGTTGACTAACCTTAGGGTCGCAAAAGTCACTGGAGGTGTTGCCTCAAAGCTGTCAAAAATGTAAGTAAAAGAGTTTTTTGGGTAGTGTAGAGTGTATGAAACGGACACTGAGATGAAAGGATTTAAATTAGAAGTTCAATGGAAAATTGACTTGTGCTTGGGTCAATGCTATTTTCTTTCATTTGGTATATGTTGTGACTATACTGTTTATTTTTGTGGTGACAAATGGCTATCATTGATTATTTTACTGATTTCTTAATTTAGCATGGAAAATTTAACCAGAAATTCCTTACCAACACAACAACTTGTACATATAATAGCCTAGATGTTGAAGGCAGCAGCTCAGCACCTTTCACTTCTTTGGTTTTCTTGCTTTTAAACACAAATTCTTGTGAAAAGGAGATGGGCCACTCTCCATACATTGCACAACCCACTAAACGAAGTTCAAGGACAGTAATGAAATTATATTCTATGATCTCATCGATTCATATTGCATCAAAACAATACTAAACACAATGTGCACAAGTGCAAAAACAAGTGATCAAATGTAAAACAAGCATAGTTATTTTTTTCTTAAGATCAATAATTATTCATCCATGTAATGATTTATTCTACGGATTTAAAAGTATAAAATAGATTTTTGTTTAGATATAATATTTTAATTTAGTATTAAAATCCATTAATTAAATATGTTAATATATAAAAAAAACATTATATTGCAAAAAATTAAAAAAATAATTTAATGTGAATTGTTTAAAATATAAATATATATTACCTATGGCAACTCTTTCAATATTATCAATGTAGCTTAGTCATGCTAATTTCTTTTTATTTATAATTTTAATTATCCTACCATTAAAATACCCTTAAATTTATAATATGTAAAAATGAAACTTTTTTTTCTATTGATATTTCATTAATGTCCTTGAGAGCATGAGTAGCTGGGCCGAAAATGACCCATGTCCTTTGCAGGTCGCTATATACCTTTGCCAAATTGCCTAGCTTTGATACATTTATTGTAACAGTTAAATGGCTAAAAAAGCCATAATGAGTATGTTTTGTATACTGCTCTGTATATCATATAACAACAAAAAAGTAACAGGAAAAGAATTTTAAAGAGTTCACTGACAGCCTTATGTTATATGTCACTTGGTGAATTGGTGAGACATGAAACCAAATGCTCTGAACTTTAGGTGTTCACTAGGGGCATCAACCAAGGTTGTGGTATAGCTTTGCCCTCAAATTTTTTTACCATCATCAACTTAATGTATAATAGACATAGACATTGGTGTTTTTGAAATATCACCTTTTAAAGCATAATTTAAACTGTGAAGTGTATGTTCTAGAAATTCTATATGTAGAAGATTATGACTTATGTCTGATAATACACCATGCCTCCAAAGTTGATTAATGCTTGCACCAGTCTAGTCAGATATTTGGTCTAGTATGTAAATAGAGTAACTCTGAAATAAATTCTAAAACAACATCAGTGTTGATTCTGAAGTTTCTGTACACCTATGATTATCAATTGCTGTGAAGTAACTTATTTAGATATCTTGAGAGCCAGATCATAAATGATAAATACCTTGTTGAATATCTAAGGCATCTAAGTTTAATGTCAATTATCTGTTGATTTTCCATTTCTTAGATGGAAGCTAAAATCTGCTTAGAAAGTGGTGTGTGGCTTATAGTAGCTTTAGTGAAATATTAATTCATTTACTCTACTAAGATTTAGCAAAAAGGAAGTTGAGCATTTAAATTTCTCTATTCCTAACTTCTTGCCTTTTTAATCCCTAATATTTCATTTAGTGTTCAAAAAGTTGAAAAACTATATTTTTTTATACCTAATTTATGTTTTTATTTACAGACGTGTTGTCAGGAAAGCCATTGCCCGAGTTTACATTGTTTACCATCAGAAAATGAAGGTTAATCTGCGTAACCATTACAAAAATAAAAAATACAAACCATTAGATCTTAGACCCAAAAAGACTCGTGCTATGCGGAAGGCTCTTACAAAACATGAAGCGAAACTGAAAACACGCAAGGAGATACGAAAAAAATCCTTGTTTCCACCTCGTGTCTATGCTGTTAAAGCTTAATTAAATCATCAATAAACTATATTTATTTTATTTTTATTTATATTAGGAACAACAAATAGCAAATTCGTTATGGAGAATATATAATTTGTCATTTACTACTGAATAAGCCAATAATTCAAATTACATAGAAATGAATGCCACTTTGACAGTGGTAGAGCTACACCGTAGTTTTTTTCTAGCTGCAGAATGAACGGGTCAGCTTGACCAGGTAGGACCACGCCCTCACAGAAAACTAGTGTAAAATAGCAGCATAATATTGTTGCGTTTTGTCTGGTGAGTGTAGGGATCCAGAGACCTTTACTGGTGACGAGGCATTTCATTTCAGTCTTCAAGGGTGACAATGCATCAATGAATGTAGATGGCATGGGTGGGAGCCATAGGAATCACCATCAGATGAACTGTGATCTTATTTGTTTATTTTCAATGAAATTTAAAGAAAAATAAGATGTTCAAAGACTTGATATATACACATATGTGATTATGTGCATGTATGTTAGTGTCTGACCAGCACACTGGGCGGTTAATTTATGTTATTCATCAGTTCCATATTTGAATGTCAATCAATGTTGTAAATCAGTTCATACAGTATTTGATACATTAATTAAAGAGGTGTATTGGGGCTTGCAGACATTCTACATGTATGGGGCTATTAACATTTCACGTATTACGTCAGATAGGAGTCTCATATCGCTATCCTCATGTGTGATGAATGTTTTGGTAACAGTAGCTTTCTCATAGGGAAATTTTAATTTTAACAAACCCTTAAAATCTAGACACGATCTTTTATTATGATTACCATACCGGATTGGCGTATACCAAAATGCTTCTGATGAATACACAATTAAGGGTTTTTAGTATTGATAAACAGTCGAATGGTTGTCAAATACATTTTTTGACTGATGTTTATGTGGTCAGCCAGAAGCATTTTGATGTCAAAGTAGGCTGACACATAGTCTCGGCCTAACGACGGCTAAAATAAGGGACAGCTCTATTTTTTTGAATATGTGTATTCCTGTTGGTCTACTCACCTCTATCTTTAACTCTCCCTCAATAGACACGCGTGCAGAAGGCCCATCGAGGGGCGACAATGAAGATGCTGGGCGAAGACTTGCAACACCGATTTTTTTTTTGGTATGTGTGATGGTATTGGTCCAGTGACCTCTACAGCTTTAATGAAACAGACTTGTGAGCAAAAGGCCCGCTGAGTAGGGAGACAACGAAGATGCTGGCATGAAGACTGATGCGCTTCGACCCCTGTGGACGGAGAACGTCCACGATAACAGAAGGGGGTGATATAAGGAGGCTCGGACTGCTATTGTTTAAGGGTGGATAGGTCGATTAAAAAGCGTAAAAACAGCCTATAATACGAGTGAAGCCGCAGGAGGGACAAGGTAGAACCAGCTTTTGTAGTTGCATGAATGGACCGACTCGTACCTGGAAAGTACCACCGCCTCACAGAATACCAATAACCATAGTAAAGCAGATGTATACATAGCGTATTTAGCATGGTAGTGGTATTTTCTATAAATCTCCCAAAGGCAAAATTCGCTTTACTGACATACTGCCCGGGGAGAATACGTTAGGCGTTGACATATGGAGGGATCAGTTCCGCGGTCACTTTGAAGTCAAAGCTAAATTGGCCTCTAAAAATCTTGACGTGCTTATTAGCGTGTGTAGAGAATTGCGTGTCGGCCCACCATGTGCAACTTTATAAGGTGCAAGGTTTCCCGCATGTGGAATACTGTTCTCATCTCTGGGTCAGAGCACGTCAGTACCAGCTCCTTCCATTTGACCGCATTCATCGAAGAGCGGCTGGAATCGACAATCAGGCACTTGCTTGATTTGATTCACTGGCAAGATGTATCTCTGTGCATTTTTTTCTGAATTTACCATGGGGAGTGATGTGAGGACTTGTCCGGATTTGTTCCACCCTCTAAACTTAAACATTGTCCATGACAACAAAATGATATCCTCATCATCTCGATAGTTGGCAATCCAACGTTGCTTTACATGAATTTTTCTGACGCGCACTACTACTCTGGAATCAGCTGTCGCCCGCGGTATTTCCGAAACGATACGTCTTAGCGACCTTTAACAAAAGAGCCTATACCTTTCTTGCCGGGAACGCATCTGAGACTTCTCTGGTGTTGCGAAAGCTGCTTGCTCGTTTCCCATCTATTCTATAAAAAAGATTAAGGATCCGAGGGCCCCTCTTAGGAGATTCGAACCTCGGGTTAGCTATATAAACACTATCGAATAAATGAGGAGGGGTCGATATAAAAGCGAACCAGATCAAGAGAAAATCTCGTTTAAGCTGCTGAAAGGAGACGTCGCACTCGCCATATTGTCGTCGTCGTTGATATGTGTATAAGATCGTGTCCGTGTACGCGGTTGTATAGCGACTTGCCCGCTCGGGGTGGGTTTCGTTAACGTAGTTTTTCGTCAGATTATCATTAGGCGCTATAGTTACATTTTCTGGGCGTCTTTTGTTTGGGGTTATCCCTCGAAAAGGGTAGTCAAGGAATAGGTTCGGATGATCCCCTATCATTTTGATATATGGTATGGATATTTATATGAAGTGATTATATAATTTAAGTCGCAATGCAAATCCGTGTTTCTTACGTACCGTGGAGCGCCTGTCGCTTTTCGAAGAAATATATTTTGTATTAGCTTGTGCCAGTACATTTTGCTACTTTTGTTCGTCGGTGATGTAAAACGAACGCCGTTTTCACCATTACGTTTGATATATATATCACGGGCAAGGGACGCCGTATTTAACTTGGCCGGCCCTGGGTATATCTTTATCAATCTGTGTGAATTGACTACCTGACAGATATGCATAACTAAGCGACATGTGCGCCCGCAACGACGAAATAGAATTTATGTATATGAGTACTCGCTATAACTGAATTTATCAGACATTGGTGGTCACGTAATTAAACGCTCTTATGGGATATTATGTTAACAGAGATTTTTGATTATTTATTTTAATACATTAGGGACTTACAACTATATTTGTGAGATAAATATTAGAAATATTTTCAATATAGTTGAGACATCCTACATTTTAATTCAGTTTAACTATATTTCAAGCTGTATGGATTGAACAATGGTATGGCCAACTAAATAAATAACACTAACTAAGAAAAATTAAATGTAATAAATATTAAAATGATTTAATTTTATCATAATTAATCGTTGACATTTTTTAAGACATTATGTAAGGTTATCAATATTTTGTCGCATGTCTTTTAGCAGCAATAATAGCTCAACATCGCTTTGGCATTGATGAGATTAATTTGTTGCATGTTTCTTTACTAACCATATATAATTTATACGCGTTAATCGTACGTTTAGTGGTCACCATTTTCTTGACATGGTACCACAAATCCAAGGCCAATCTAAGACCATTGCCAATTGGTTCCGTAGAAAGGCTTTAACTACTGTTGATCAGTCTTGTTTGAAAGTCCAAACCACCGGAAAACTTTCCTCTGCATAGGGTAACATTTGCCTTTAAAATATTCTTTTACTAGAATTTATCCGTTTTGCAGTTTGCTTAAAAGGTTTTTTCAGGCAATTTGCCAACGCTATTTCCAGAAATACAGCCCCAAACTTTGATATTCTCCTTAATTTTTGTTTGACTGTTTTCTTCGTATACATTGGATTATTCGGAGGACGTCTCACACACTGTTTTCGGTCAGAATTAATCATATCCATTTTCGTTTCATCCAAAATAAGTACATTTTTCCACGTTGAATCCAATGTTCATATTTTATTGTTTTGTGGTTTATTTAAAAAACGAATATAGTTTCAACTATTGCGAAGTAAAAGCCTTTATTGTCTTTGGCGTTAGTGTAATGATTAATAGTAATTGAATAACAATTAATACTTAACTTCTCTATTGATAATAATATCAATAAAGTTGTTTAAAGCTAAATAGAAGGTGCTTATAATTACGTGACTACCACTGTATATATATATATGTTATAAACTTAAGTTTTCTGTTTTGTGGGGCAATTACCACTGGAAAAATAAACAAAGATAAAGAGGAATTTCGAATTATACAGATAAAGTCACTTATTATAAATTGTAGGAAAAGGTTTAAAAATAAATTATAGTTAATATTGGTTTAAATATTAGCATTATTATATAAAAAATAATATTACAACAGAATTAGCTGAACCCTGTATTCGATTATAAAGTAATTTTGTTATATTGCTTTGTTAGTAATAACATTATAATTGGCTGTATGGCTTGGTATCTTAGCATTTCTTGAAAATAATAAAGTCAAGAAATGACATCGGTGTTGTGCTAAATAGTAAATATTCACAATAGGGACTTGCCTAATCAGTTAATATAATTATTTCGTAAAGCATAATGCATAATCAGGTCCAGAGGGCGGTCTGAAAATAAAGATATTTATCGACTTAACAAATCTATTTAATTAAAGCATGTTTTCATTATTTTTTCTAGCTTTGAATTTTGTACCTTCTTACAGTTACGATAATTATGGATATGTTGTATATTGTCCATGCATGGGTAAACCATTTCAGTATTTTTGGCTATTTTTTATTGACATCTATTTTTAAAAGTTTTGGAATAAACAGGTTTTTAAGTTTGAAAAAAAATGAATATTGCTATTAAAGAAGCACTGATTAATAATAAAAAGAAAATAACCAAGATGCAATAGTCAGATTTCTCTGTCTAATTCAAGATAACTTTAATCATACGGTTTTTTAATGTTATTAATTAAGAATATAGCTAATCGAAACATTTATAAATTCCATTTGTTTATTAATTAAAAAGATAACATTGTTTTTAGATTCTGTACTAATAAAATATAATTAATACATTCTAGGGAGATTTGGTAATCAAGCTGACCATTTCTTAGGTGCTCTAGCATTTAGTAAAAGGTTAAACCGTACACTTGTAGTGCCACCATGGGTTGAATATCGGTATGGAGAACCTAAGTCAATTCAAGTACCTTTTACCACATATTTTGAAGTGGAATCTTTAACTTTATATCATAAAGTAATGACAATGGAGGATTTTATGAATGATATAGCTCCTGTTGTTTGGAAACCACAAAGAAGAATATCTTTTTGTTATATTCAAAGAAGTGGTGAAGAACAAAACAGTTGTAATGCAAAGTCTGGAAATCCTTTTGGACCATTTTGGAATACTTTTAACATTGACTTTGTACATTCTGAATTTTATGGACCTTTAAATTATGATGCACACAACAAAGCAATGATGAATAAATGGAAACAAAAATATCCTCCTATAGATTGGCCCGTATTAGCATTTACTGGTAAACCAATATGTCTTTATAATTAAACTGTACCTATGCACACAACAAAGCAATAATGCATAAATGCAAACAAAAACATTATTATATACCCACTGATGACTGAAGAAAATTATTAGGCTTTTATTTATTACTGCTTGGATGGAAGGTCTCATCAAAACATTGTTGGTGTGTTTTGGCTAAATATTAGGTTAGGTAAACTAAGCCTTTGGCTAAGGGCAAGCAATCATAGTAATACTCCTGTATTCAATAATTGATTTACCTCAGCCCATTATGTTGATTTAATTATGTTTTTATTAAGGTATGATTACAATCCCACCTGCTGTTCAGTAGAAATATTATAGGCATATTGACTTAATGTTAGATTATTGTTATATTACCATGATATAGGATTTCTACAAGAAAAAAAATTAAGTTCACTATATAAGCTAGTACAAGAAAACTAACTATAGCATATTATCCATAATTAACTTAATTGTTTAGTGTGAAGAATATTAAAACATAAATTAATGATTTGACAGGTGCACCAGCCAGCTTCCCTGTACAGGAAGAAAACTTACATTTACATAAGTATTTAAAATGGAATCAAGACATAGTAAACAAGTCAAGAGCTTTCATCAAAAAGAATATGAGTGGTGGTGGTTTTATTGGAATTCATTTAAGAAATGGTCAAGATTGGATAAGAGCTTGTCAACATGTTAAGGATAGCCCAAGACTTTTTGCTGCCCCCCAGTGTGTCGGCTATAAAAATGAAAGAGGATTATTAACACAATCAATGTGTTTTCCCGAAAAGTCAGAAATTATGAAGTAAATATCTCTTGCTTTTTCTAGTTCCAAGATAATGCTTATAATGATGCACAATGTTCTGATAGTGTGTTCAGTATTCAACATTGGTTTGAAATAAAAACCTTTGCATGTTGTTTACTAAAATAAATAAAAATCACCCTTATTATCCCGTTTTTATTCGCTTAGAAAATAATGTTGACCTTTCCTATATTTATAAAAAATTAATAATATTTAATTAACTATCAGTATTTGAATTTCATAAATCATTGTTTTAGTTTATTTAATCACTGATTACTATTCAAGGAATAGTATTTGTGCAATGCAAATTGTTGGTATGTAATACAATAACCTATGACTTGAGATAGTGTCCCTATCTGAAGCTTTCTTCAATACTCTTGCACAAACATTACATTGGACAGGGAATAGAATAACTGCCTTTATTGACATGATTGTTTGTGGAACTATAATGTTACTAGATGAAATTAAAACATTTGTACTTAATGACATGTAGTAACAATTAGAAGTAGAAAATATTGTAGCCTTTGCATTCAAACAGGAGGACAGCATCATTATTTGAATTGTAGAATAGGACTACCACTGATCATAGCACTAAAAGATTTAAAATTATTTTAGAAGTGTACCCATAGATGGTTTCAAAAATGATTTACCTATGATGTTAAATTGTGTGCACTTTTGTTATGACTAATTATAATATCTCTATCTAATCTAATATCAAATTTTCAAGGTATGTTACATGTTTAAACTCATTATTTTTTTATTTTCAGACAAGTAAAACGAGCCTTAAAGAAAATAAATTCTATAAAATATATTTTTGTGGCATCAGATTCTAACCACTTAATTGATGATTTTAAAGCAGCTCTTCTTCAGTTTGATGTGAGCATTGTAAAGTTGCAGCATTCAAATCCACACTTGGATTTAGCTATTCTGGGGCAAGCTAATTATTTTATCGGAAATTGTGTTTCATCATATTCTGCATTTACCAAAAGAGAAAGAGATGTGAAAGGTTTACCTTCCGAGTTTTGGTCATTCCCAAGTCCGAAAAAGACGAAACATGAAGAATTGTGACATCTGATTGCCCATTCTAATAAATCAATTCTTATGAATTAAGTGGTTGCATGGATTTATTTGTGTGTTATCTATACTTTCAATAACAATGAGGAATATGCACACTTAATGTGTGCCAAAAATGAAAACAAAGACGAATGTTAAAAATAAGTTTTATATTAAAAGTTTTCCATGGAAATAAATTTAGTTAACTTAAAGTTTAAATAATATTCATATATAAAAACATATAATCTATATTATATAATTCTGGAAATATATATTTTTATAAGAGAAGGATATTTAAAGTGACTGACTAACACATTTAATTCAACATCCTATATGTTTTTAAGCTCTTTTATGTCATGAATTCTATCCACCATCCCTGTTTAATTTAAATTTTGAATACTGGCTGGAACTGTTTACATTATTTTGGAATAAAGAATTGTCGTGACATCTTAAATTAAAATATAAATTGATTTTTTTCCATTTCAAAAAATGGTATGACGCAAAAGGAAGACTAGAGTCACTGTTATTGCGCTTCACCGCTGCAGTGCCGACCGAGATTTATAAACATCAGCAAAAATTTTGATATAACTCTGTGGTTTCTTGTGAAGATTCGAACATCGAAGACCGTAAAAGGAGCAACCGACCTCGTTCGATTAGGACAGATGTATTCGAGCAGCGCGTGGCTGAATCTGAATGGAAAATGATTAAGTATATAAAGCGGTCTTTGTCATTCATGATTTGGCTTGCAGTATTATACTTAGGCCTAACTGTGCTGTTTTTCTGTGATTTAAAATATAATGAAATATAATCTCAAACAATGTTCGAAGACTGACAAGACTGACAACAAGTTTCAGCGGCAGCTCGCACGCAAAACTGGCTGTTCGCATTATATATTTTACACAAACATTAGATCGTACAATTTAATTGAATAAAGTGTTTGTGAAAGAACTTAGGACCCGACTTGTACCATTATTTATTCATTCATTATATTTCATTTTACTGTATATGGATTCTATATTGTAGTGTCGATATTCAAGTATAGATAGTAGTAATTTGCAAAAAGTTACAAAGTATCACTTTTTATAAATTCTTTCTTCCTCAAGAACAAACCCAAACTTTCGATAAGCTCTTGCCACAAATCTTAAGCTCTTTGTATGAATGCATCATATCATGTGTACAGAATGAAGTAGGTGACAATTTATAATGTAGAATGGGGAAGCAGACTGAAAAATAAACAATTAAAATATATAAATTATCACAATTTAGTACGAGCGCTTACTCCTCAATAGCAAATATCCTTGTTGGTATTCGAAATGTAATAAATCGATGCTTGTCTACAATTCCACCGGATGTTTATTTCCTTCTTTTTTTTCGGGTTGATAGCCGCTTTTAGCCCGAGGGCTTTTACAGTTAGCTTTTACACCGGGTTAAAAGGTGACCGAGCGCTTATGGCACTCAGTCGAGACCTTTATATATGGGTTACCAGCACAAGGGCTCCCGTGAGGGAGCCTCGGCTTGGACCGTTCCGCGAGAGCGTCGACTCGAGGGTGCCCGAGAGGGCCGAACCTCGGCTCGGTCAGTTGCTTCTGGACAATGAATTATCTAAATTAATATCGCTATTATTATTAGCTATCTGTACCACCACTTCGGAATGCGTGGGCGCTGGAGAAAAAGCTGGCGCAAGAAGCTCCAGCGACGCTTCTATCTGTATGGACTGGAGAGAACCGACCAGTGACATGGCGGTATCGCGAATATCCTTTTTCGCGATGCCGTCGGCGGAGGGATATGAGGGTGCAATGTACGTGTGTTGTGTTTTATGAAGGGTGCCCGAGAGGGCTGAACCTCGGCTCGGTCAGTTGCTTCTGACAGAGGATTATCTTAATTAATATCACTATTATTATTAACTACCTGTACCACCACTTCAGAATGCGTGGGCGCTGGAGAAGAAGTGGTGCAAGAAACTCCAGCAACGCTTCTATCTGTATGGACTGGAGAGAACCGACCAGGGACATGGTGGTATCGCGAATAACTTTGTTTGCGACGCCCTCGCCGTCGGCGGGGGCGATATGAGGGTGCAATGTATGTGTGTTGTGTTTTATGAAGGGCTTGGTGCGCTGGTGGTCGCGTCGTCGGTGTCGTCGTGGGCGTGCCTCGGTCTCCTTCGGATGCGGGTGAATCTGTGATTCGCGATGGGATTGTAAGTGGCGGCACTTACAATCAAGGGGTTAGAGTGTGTGGCGGCAGAGTCGAAATATCGGCGAGAAGCCTGCTTCAGGTACTGAGCTATGGTCGGCAGCTCAAGATCTATGTGTAGATTTTCGTTACGCGAGAAACACGGTGCACCGGTGGCCTTGCGCATGAAACGATTTTGTATTACCTGAAGTCGGTGAATGTGACGCGGGGAGGCATGCGCAAAGATGAGGCTTGCGTATGTCATTATGGGTCGGATGCACGCTTTGCATAACTTTATTACGCAGGCACATTTTGCTATTTTTATTGAGTAACAGGTGCAAACGACCTAGGACGATCGCTGCTCGATTCCGTACGCGGTTGAAATGCGGACCGAAGGTGAGTCTTTCATCTAATGTGACGCATAAGTATATGACTGTCTTTTCCCAGGGGATTGGACGATCAAATAACTCTATAGTTGGGAGATGCGGCGTTTTGTTGCGCCGAGAGAAGTACATGGCTGCACTTTTGGTCGGGTTAACCTCGATCCTCCATTTCCCTAAAGTGTTGGCTGCGGATTGGAGGCGTCTACAAATAGCGTCTGGTTTGAACCCAGACACGTAGAGGCCGGTGTCATCGGCGAAAAGGGCTAGCTCTACACCACGAGTGCGCGGTATGTCGTTGATGTAGAGTGTGTATAAAATAGGACCTAGGACGGAGCCTTGTGGTACTCCGGCACAAATGGGGTGAACTTCGGAATGCGTTCCCTCGACGCGGTAACGAAAGGTTCGATTTCGGAGAAAGTCTCGTATGATAAGTACGAGTCGATCTGGCACACCGAGCTCATATAGTTTGTATATGAGCCCGTTGTGCCAGACGTCGTTGTGTCGAAAGCTTTCGCCACGTCGAGGAGAAATGCCCCAGTATATAATAGCCCGTGTTTACGATCTTGAAAACCTTCCTGTCTCCCTGTATCGAGTTATTGTGTCATGAACACAAATCTTCGATAACTTCAGTTGCGAAGCAATCTCACGTTTGAATTTGCCTTCATTATGTAAAACAACGATGGCAGAACGCACTTCACTGCTAATTTCTAGAGCTTTTCCCATTTTTGACGTCTTAACTGCAGAAACCACAAGTTTAGACTAAGTAAGATTGTTTGTGAACAAACCCAATTAAACTTGGGTAATAAGTCAGAAACACGTGTTTTCAGGAGCTAAATAACCCTAATTAATTAATGAGGACATTATAAAAATATTATTACAACTCTACCACCTGGCTCTAGCGCAGCGTTTGTCGGTGTTTGAAAACAATAGATGGTTATTGTCCAATAACTTGAAAGTGAACAAAAGAATGTCTTCTTTAAATATTTGATACTAACAATAGAATATGCAGATGTGCATTTCTTTTATTTATCCTATGGGATTTTATTACAAATGATATTGATTATGTGCGGTCTTAAACTTTTGGCCGCCAGGGTGTAAACTCTGCCGCCCACCAATTTGGTAAAAAAAATTAGAATATGAGGCGACAAGCTGTACATAAAACGATCGCATAAATATAGTCTACATATTTGTTGTTTGACTTAAACATGTACGTCTATACCGTTCACAAGACACACGCAGGAACACATTCTTGTTTTTCTTTCTTTCTTAATATGTTATAATTTTTTACTTCGATCTCTTACGCCATTGTTTCTCATTTTTATGTCGTGATCCACTATAAACTCAAAAAGGTAAGTAAAAAGCCTTGTGATCCCTTTACTGTAATAATAATAACAATAATAATGTAATAATAATAATAACATTTTAATTCATAGTTTATTGAACCCTGTCGACGAGGACAACAAAAGGGGGCAAATAGCTATCGAATATGGGAGGACGGGAATACCTTGTGGACCAAAACTTTTGTCGAAATCGACTAGATATTTTTTAACTTTAGAAATAGTACAGAGCTTAAGAATGAGTTGCATATTTGATGAACTCAATAGAACTGTGACTGAATGAAGATAGATTGTCGTAAACAAAGGCGAATTTGATATATTTATTAAAAAGAACAATTGACCATTAAATGGATGTTATAATAGCAAAAACTGAAATTAACAATTAAGTAAATAACAATATAAGACACAAATAAAATTTCCCTTATTTAAAATACATTATATATTATGCAGACAGATAAAAGTCATCAATAATAAATAATACAAGATCCGAGAAATGAATCAGATACAATGATTACATATATAATATATAGATAGAGCATTTTGAGAAATTTAAAGAAAGTTGTTTAAAATTATTATAAAAGGAACAAATTATTAACAATCACACTACCATAAACACCAAGATAAATTTATCTCACATAATAAAAAATAATCTATCATGGTGGTAGCAGTGGTCGGATATTAAATCCTCAGGGGTTAAGTTGTTGGAAAAAAATCAATAAAATTAAAGGTTCAATTTCATTAATTCCCATTCTTGATATATATTGCAACATCACAAGAACATGAGTTGTTTAATATTATAATATTGAAAAAAACGAATTAAACTAAATCAGAAAAAAATGTTGAAGCATTTTTTACGCTACTAGAGGGTAAGTTGTTGCTCATATCTCTTTTCTTGTTTTGTTTATGGTTTACTCCAATTAATGAGTCAATAGTTTCAAAGTATGATATATTCCAAAACTTAACATCATTATCGTGTGAACTGGATGCAATGTACTGTCCATCAAAGCTTATATCTAAACATTCAACAGGTAAACTGTGCTGGCCAACAATACCCAACTGTCGTTGAGGAAACATATGTGCTGCTCTTAAAATTCCATCCTCACCAGATGTCACAACAATATTTTGTGTGACAGGAATCATACATTGAAGGGAGTGTTTCTGTCCCATATACTCATCGCTATGTAGACCAAATTCTTTCCAATTAAAGATGTAAAGTTTTCCTTTTGATGATCCCACTAATAGTTTAGTATCTGATCGGAAAAGTCCCATACAAGTCAATTCTGAATCATACTCTTCTGATGTTGTGTATACTTTGCTAAAACAAAATATTAATAATATTTGTTTAATCCCACATTATAGCTCCATATTGTGTTACTTAATAATATTATAGGTTTATTATGATGGTCTTTCAGTGTTGATTTTCAGTCTACCTCATTCTTTGGAATAGAATATTTTTTAATTTTTTGCCGAGACTAATAAATATGTAGGTATAAATTTTAATAATGTTACATAACTTCATTAATAAAAATGCATTTTCATTTGTAAGAACTTGCATAAAATTGACACCGACTGTATCTATGGATTAGGTTATCGAAATAGGTTAGGTTCACTATTTCTCAAATTAATGTTGCGTCAGTAGTCACTGCTAGTAAAGTCACTTTGCATCCAACTTATTTATATGTAGGAACAACATGAAAATTTAATTTCCTTGTAATATTTAAAAACTTTTACTACCCATATTGCAAGAAAACATTTTAATGTCTTTGACATCACACAGATTTGCAGTATGTATTTACTAAAACAGTTCTCTGATGAATTATGACTCCAAAATGTTGATAAGTGCATTCAGGTAGCTGTTGGCTAGTTCTTTGTTTGTCAAAGAAGGTAGAAATACAAAGTGCAATAATGTACCAATTCTATCGACACTATGAATGCTACATATAAGATTGAAGTAAGGAAACTTAGGCCCCCTTGTCTCATCATAATATAATTAATATTAGGCATACAGCCTTTCATACAGTTGAAAAAACATTAGTAATAGATACATGCCTTCCCTTTATATCTATAGATGTCAAAACACCATCACCACCAGCACAAACTATATACTTTTGGGTATCATTGGTAATCATATCAGAAACATATTCATCACTTATTTTTAAGTTAAGGACTGGGTCGGATTTTCTCAAATCCCATAACTTGACAGTCCCTCCATCGTCACCTGAAACAAATAAATACTACAATAGTACAAAAGTGCATAGATTCTATTAACCTATCTTGAATCCTAATATCAATTTATTTAAAAAATAATATTAGCATTACTAATATTCCAGTTAAGCACTCCAACTAAGCTGAAAATGCTTGTGTTAGGAAATGGTTCACAACAATATTCGAATGGTGGATTCGACCCTACAACCTTAAGTTTCGCATACCATACTATAAACCATTAGGCTATTGACACTTCAATATGCATAAAATAACATAACGTGAACACAGTGGCACTCAGTTTTCGTTGTTATCCTTTCTCTTATCCGACATAATGCATGTGCAATAAGAACAGACGAAGGTTGTGTCAGGGGCATGGCAAATACATACAACACACCATCAACAAAACCAACAATTTGTGGCACAAATATTGTTCCACAACTGAAAATTGAGAGAAAATTGTTTGTTTATATGAATGGAGTAATGTTCTGAAAGATTTTATTAGTCTGCCGTTATGCGGACATAATTTGATAGCATTGGATTTTAGAAATAAGCAAATGTTTTTCCGGTTCCCACAAACACAGTCACATTTATTTAAATTATTCCAGAGGAAAAGTAACTTACTACTATCTCTGTCTACCTAAATTAAGGTAATTATGTAAACTATATTTTAAATTTACTTTATTAACTTATATTTTACGACGATAAAGTTTACACATGTAGATTTGAATTTAAAAATATATAAAATATACATGCTCTATCAAAATTCGCTTTGCGTATTTTGATAGAACATGTACATAGAACATAAGCAACATAAGAAAACAACAAAATCATACATAAGTTTCATACAACTTGCAACTGCAAATTTGTTAAATTGTGATGTTTATTTGTCAAACTTACCCGTTACAAATTTGCCATTTCCTAAAGAAAGTAAACTGTAAATTGGTTCTTCATGAGCATTATCATAACATTTTTTTAATTTTCCAGTTTCTACATCTGTGGCAGTAACTGCTTTATCCTAAAATTATAAAAACTTGTTAATTTGTGAATGATTTTAACAAGTTTCTTTTTGGCTAACTCTATGATCCTGGTCATATTTCGGCCTGGCCCATGTCAGCACAAGATCTCACACCACCATCCCCATACACCAACCAAAGTGCTGGCAGCAAGTGTAAAAACTAAACATTAGGTTTTGACACAAAGATAGAATAAGAGGCAGTTCTTACCTAATATCCTGTTGTTTTTTCCATGTCCAGTGTTTACCTGATTGTGTCAATGCAAATATGTAATTTACCCTGAGGTGTGAGTACAAATGTAAAGTAAACTTTGACAGTATAACAACACCTTCAATGCAACACAGAATTCAAATTATTAAGAAATCTCTCACAGAGTCAAACATGAAACACATGGACACATGCCATTTATCCACCATACCAAAACCTTATGTTGCTATTAGTATCATACTAAATGATATTAGATACAAAAAATATTACTTGGATACCAACACTTTTCCAATTGTCTAAGCCAATTAAAACAAAAATACCAATGACCAATTTTTAGGCACCTCAGATATCTCAAAGTTATAAGCAGGTATCTTTGCTTTCAAACCAATTTTTGGAGAGGCAAAATTCACAAGTTGCCAAGTCATGGGAAGAGGCTTGTGAGGTATTAGTTTTAGGTGAAGTGTGTGGTGCTGAGTAGTCAATACCAAAGATGGTGCTAGATTTCTAACTATCGGCTGCTTGTCGCACCATGCTGAAAATGTTTTTGGGATACAAACTGTTACATACCATTTGGAATTAACTACCCTTTGATCTTCTAGCACCACAGTAGCAATTGTTAGTGTTGCTAGTTTTGAAAGAAATTCAGACTATAATTTCAAAGCCGTCTTGTGGCTTTAATTCTTTATTATAGTCCAAACATCAAATCAAACCGTAAATCACAAAGTTTGAGTGAGCTCAATTGTTGCAAGTAAATTCCTCCAGATTTTTTAGGAAAAATAATACATTTACAAAAACAATATTTAATAAGTGCTAATACCTAAGTATTCAAATTAATCTGCAAATAAATAATCAGCCTTTATGATGGTATATAACTTGCCAGTGTCAAAATGAATGTAAGGAGAAACAAAATGTAAGGAGCATCTAATTTCTTTGGACTTCGACCCTCAAACAATAATATTGTTATTCAATTATAAACCAAAACAATTCATAAAACTTACTTTTCCTGCAGTAAACATAATATCACCATCTTCATTAAATTCTACATCCCTACAAGCCTTAACATGTAATTCCAACATATTTATTAGTTTTGTTTCATCATTGTTATATTCATATAACAAAACATCACCCATTATATTTGCTACTGCAATTAAATTCTTAGCAGGACTGAAAGAAATATCAACAATATAGTCTTCGCAGATAATGGTTGGGGGATGATCTCTTGGTTTAGATTTCTCAGCTTTTATGGCTTTAACCACTTGATCCTCTTCATCCTCATCTTCATCTTGATCTAACTCAATATTAGATGTAATAGAGTCATTATCAACTTTCTCATTATCTTCACTTTCCATACTATCTGAAAGGAATTTATTTAAAAATGGTTAGTCAAGCTTATTAGTGTGATGGAGGTAATTGCTTTATTAATCACTGACAGCACATTGTAAAACAGAAACAACAGGTTTATGGCCATTTATTCTCAGTGTCACACTGAAAGTGTATAGAAAATAAAAAACAGCTCAATGTAGAAAGTTGCTGATACTTTTTGTTTTTTCTAGCATCACAGTAGCAATTGTTAGTGTTGCTAGTTTTAAAAGAAATTCAGACTATAATTTCAAAGCCATCTTGTGGCTTTAATTCTTTATTATAGTCCAAACATCAAATCAAACCGTAAATCACAATAAAGTTTGAGTGAGCTCCATTGTTGCAAGTAAATTCCTCCAGATTTTTTAGGAAAAATAATACATTTACAAAAACAATATTTAATAAGTGCTAATACCTAAGTATTCAAATTAATCTGCAAATAAATAATCAGCCTTTATGATGGTATATAACTTGCCAGTGTCAAAATGAATGTAAGGAGAAACAAAATGTAAAGAGCATCTAATTTCTTTGGACTTCGACCCTCAAACAATAATATTGTTATTCAATTATAAACCAAAACAATTCATAAAACTTACTTTTCCTGCAGTAAACATAATATCACCATCTTCATTAAATTCTACATCCCTACAAGCCTTAACATGTAATTCCAACATATTTATTAGTTTTGTTTCATCGTTGTTATATTCATATAACAAAACATCACCCATTATATTTGCTACTGCAATTAAATTCTTAGCAGGACTGAAAGAAATATCAACAATATAGTCTTCGCAGATAATGGTTGGGGGATGATCTCTTGGTTTCGATTTCTCAGCTTTTATGGCTTTAACCACTTGATCCTCTTCATCCTCATCTTCATCTTGATCTAACTCAATATTAGATGTAATAGAGTCATTATCAACTTTCTCATTATCTTCACTTTCCATACTATCTGAAAGGAATTTATTTAAAAATGGTTAGTCAAGCTTATTAGTGTGATGGAGGTAATTGCTTTATTAATCACTGACAGCACATTGTAAAACAGAAACAACAGGTTTATGGTCATTTATTCTCAGTGTCACACTGAAAGTGTATAGAAAATAAAAAACAGCTCAATGTAGAAAGTTGCTGATACTTTTTTTGTTTTTCTAAGTCTCCGTTCTGCTCTACACATATTCACATTTGATGGAACCACTGAGAAAAGCAGTGGGCCTATTCTTGCTTAAGGGTCTCTTCTATAACATTGTCAAACTCCCTTATGGCAACTTCAGGGCTCGTAAAGCAAATGCCCAGAAGTTTATCTTTGGTACTAGGGAATAAATGAAAATAGCAGGGCACCAAGTTAGGACTATATGGTGGATGACTCACTATCTCAATGTTGCTGCTGCCATAGTTAAATATTCATTTGTTCGTTTTGGTGAGTACGCTGAAGCGTTGTCGTGGTGAAAGATCTTGCTTTGAGGGCGCTGCGAAATTACCTTTCCGATTAAAGAACGAATTAATCTTCGTTTTTCCTTGACTTCTTCCTTTCTTTACAATAGTTGGTCAATCCTCAAAAGGCAACACCCACTGAGCATATTTTTTTTTCTTTCGAATTCGAAGCAATATATCTAGTGTTCATCACCTGTGACGATGTTACATGGCTCAAGGCAATAAATAACAATGAGGTTAAAATTATGTTGCTTACTGCAACGGACTTACCAATGTCTGCATTTTCCTCGTCACTGAAATCAGTTTCACTTTCGTCGGATGAATCGTTATCAATTTCACGAAAATCAAATCCCATTATTTATATCTTGAAATAAATATTATTCGAAGGTGGACAGTTTTATTCGCAAACAAAAGTTCAAAACATTTGACAGAACCTCAAAAATCTGCTGCAGAGCTAATCAAAAATTTTGACCTAGGTCGTTGAAACAATAAAATTATTTCATTATTTGGTGTATGATACTATATGTACATGATTTGAAATATATTTCATTATATGATATGGTTTGGATTCATCAACGAATTACCGATTAAGCATATTTGAAAAAACCATTTAAAATATTATAAACTGTTTTCTCGTAAAAATCACTTCAACGGTCTCACGTTCTAGTGAAACTGATTATTGAAGAATCCAAATGAAAATATTATCTAATATTAACTCCTATTACTTGCTTACTAAGTTAAAATTAAAAATCTGTTTTCAGCCTGCTGATCATTGATAAATAGCAGTATAAATTACATTACTGTAAAAATCATATATATCTGATGTCCACCTCTCCAAACGTAATTCTCGCGACAATTCCGACATGGTTGTCCTAACGAATTTGACTTTTTCTTGCTTTGTTTGACACGGTATAGTGTTCGTTGGCAGCAAGAGGTTGTATCTTTCTTATAAAATTTACTATCCATTTGATATAATGCGCAAATATACATAAAGCTTTCCGAATATAATGAATCAGTCGAAGAAGTCAATGCCAATGGTTTCAGAAGAGGTCACGATTTATCCGGATTAAATTTAATGATTAAATGCATTAAATATTATATAGCTGAATGATGCGATGCAAATTGTATTTTAATAAGTATATCAAATCGAGGCCGTAAGAGGCGACTAAGGAAAATGCTACTATCAACCAGTGGCCACCCATTGATGGCGGAATAACCGTCTCTAAATTCCAGACCTTAAATACTCGGCAAATATGTTATAAAAACTAAAACCAATAGTGATAGGCAAAAAATTAGTGTTAATGAAACAATAAAGCCTTTACACTTTTGCAACAATTTTGTGGCAATTTGTATTTCATGGTCAAGTCTACGCGTCAATTTATCGTCGTGATCAACCAGTATCACAGATCTTCACACTCTTTCGGATCATATTTCTGCTAACAGTGCGCTACTTTTACGGTCATATCTCATTTCATACAGAAACAGTGTCTCCAGATATATTATTTATCGTAATTGTAGCTCAATCTTGTCTATTTCGTATTATCATGACCATGTCAAAATATATAAATAAACAAAACTATCGCCTCAAGTCACTCGATCATGACTCGTCGTGGGAAATAGGTTTAAACCTGCGCAATGAGTAAACATTATCGGTATTTGTAAACTTATATAAAATAGAAATTACTTCCAGAAAACCTTTTTTTTCTTTCTTTCAAAATTAGTATCTTTAACGTAGTAGCCACAAAAGAAATCAATGGTGTGGAGTTATTTAAAAAGAAATAGAACTGCAAAAAAATATTTGTAAGAAAACTTGTAAAAAAAATGAGAAAAAGAATCTTTTAATATGTATTATACAGAATAAGGAATTTGAAAATACAACAAATCTGATAACACACAGGTAAAATTCACTTCATTCAAGTCGTCAAAAATATTACAACAATAGTACCCGCCTAGTGCCTTCTTAATATTTGCTTTATAAAAGTAATAAAAAAATATTAAAAAATATTTTTGATTTATGAAACTGAAAAATAATTTACCAGAAATATATGGTTTTACAAGGTATTTTTTCGTTTAGAACTTTTTTATACTGGCAACATGGTATATTAAAATTCTAATTTGTTATCGTCAGTTGAATAAATTCAGTAGTTCACTCTAGTCGAATCTGCTACTTGACACGGACGCGGATGAGACCTAGCTTCGTGCATAATTACGCAAATAATTTGTTTTACACAAACTATTACAATCGTTTTAAAAGTGTACTGGGTAGCTGCCGCTTCTAATGGTACGACAGATTACAGTGAGCAAAAATCAACATCCCTGTGAGTATTTTTTTTTTGTGTTTACAATACCTGATATGTAATTGAAATGAAAAAGTAGTATGTTCATTGAATATGTGCATAAACTATGCAATAAAATTTATGTAAAAAAGGATTAAAATATAATCGTGACATACTATTTGCTATTAAGGTTCTATTTTTAATGCAATCGTCAATCTACATATTTTTAAATTTGTTTTATCGCAATGCAATTGTCTCACTGTAAAGAACTGTGTATATGTATAATGAATGATTATGGATTATGTATAATGAATGATTATGATATGGATGCTGGATTAGTTGTGATATAAATATCCATTAAAATATGAAAAAAATGTTTATGTTTATTGTATTTATTGGGCTCTAAGAAATTAACACAACCATTCTCATAATACGTAATCGTACATTATGATATATAAATTATAATTTTAAACATGTGATTAGACACTACAAAGAAAAACATGTATTTTGATTTTGATATTTTTTAAATACGTTGCTTCTGCTATGGGTTTCAATATCTTGGAAAATAATAGATTTGTCCCATACTACAACGCTGACGCCTGCTTAGTTATCTTCATTGTAGTAACTTGGATTTTTAATGCTTGTCCGGATTTTTTTTTATTATATTTTTGTAAGTTTAATTGTTATTAACTTTAATTATTGGATGTTATCTCCTGAGTTCTTTCTAACTATTGGTAAAAAGAATCTACTGTCAGGTTGTGGGTCGGTCATACTTATATGATATTACATAGTATCTTTAAAGTTTGGGGGATTTCGTGATAATCGTAACGGATATGTAGGTTGGCGATTGCAATACGCCTCGGACCTAACACGCTGCATTTTCTCAGTCTGGGTATAGGCCGTGCTATATTCGAGATGATCGATTCATCAAACGGACACCAATTAGCATGACGATTCTTGTAGACTCACTGAGGTGGTAGCCGGTACGAGACGGTTTTTGCTTTTCATGATAATAATGACAATCGTGTTAATTTCGCGATATTTAAAATCCATTGTTCGACATAATTTATACGTGGGCGTTCAGTGAAGGCGAAAGGAGCACACAAGGAGAACACGGGCTGCGGCGTGGTATGGGGTGGGGTGGGGGGGAGGCACGTGTACTGTACACGCGACTTGGTTGCCGACGATGTTTATGTTCACGTGGTATAGGTACTTTTTGTAGACACGGCTACGTAACAAGTTGTTATGATAAAGGGAATTTGCTTGCTATATATAACACGTAATTAGATTTTATATTTTTCAATATTACTAGGACATCGGGTTTTTTAATGACGGGGATAAAATATTTTATATTTATAAATGTGCTTGTTTTCATTGTCTGTCGATAATCGTTAGACTAAAATGTCAAGGACCCTAACATTTTTGGTAACTATGCCTAGAACAGCATCTTGAACGAATAAAATTTTAAATAATTTTAGCTAATAAATCAGAGCAATACTATATTGGGTTGGCTTTTTTATACAAAGCCGGTATTTTTGGTATTAGATTGAAACATACCGTGAGTAGCGGCATTAATTTTACTTTCATAATATATTAAATAGTTTTGTTTTGTATTTAATTATATGGATACAATCACCCAATTATACAGTTACTGTTTTAAATTCGTATGCTAGACAGTTATCTAAAGCCTTTTGGAAGCCGAACAACATCAAATGGGCTCCTTTACCAGATGGCTTTTTTTGAAGGGGAGGCGTTGCTTCGGTCTGCCCATGAAATGAAACTAAGAACCATATGATTAACAATTGATTCCAATCCTCTATGATTTTGGACTAACTTAAGAACGATATCTCTATTTTGTTGTCCGATTTGTTGCATTTGAAGCATATGTAGACTTCGATTGGCGATAGAACATTATTGAACCTTTAATTAAAGAAGAAATTCCACCAGAAAAAGCCCTGCTTCTTTTATCGCATCGACGTCAAAAAATTGATAATTGGCTTCCTTTTTTTTTTTCGGTCGCCATAAAGAACAAAATACTCCTGTAACTTGAAAACTAGCTCAATATGAGCTGCTTATTTTTGCCCCTAGGTTTGCCTTGGTCAACAAATAGAATATATCACATCACATTAAAGTCGTGAAGAATACACAAAGTTCAAATTAAACCTATACGTACGTTACGTACGTACGTAAGTTCAATCCAAAAAAGAAAAACTGAGTCAATTTTTCATGCCTTCCTCTGCCAGTGATTCATAGTTCGTTCAAATAAACTTTTATTTTTTTCTATCAATTCTATTTCAAATAGTATGATGAGTTTATTATATTCTGATTGGAATCTTGTACAGAACTTACACGCATATCAAACTAAAAGATGGTACTGGACCAACTAGTTGATCGAGAAGAAAACTATAGATAAAACTGAATTTCGTGCCGTGATTCAGTTCCCAATTTACAAGTATAGCATAGTCTTTTAGAATTAAATCAGCCAGTTGAAGACAATCGGCTCTCACTCAAGTCGGCAAATGGAGGCCACTTCCTCAGTCGTTGTTGAAAACTTTTTCTCTAAGATGCTTGTTTGGGGAAACAACATATTGCAGAAATGGTTGGAGTATCATCTACGGCCCTTTTGATACATCTTGGCATAACTAAGGTGTAAGATGGGTGCTAAAAGTACACATCGCTTCAGGAGCAACAGCGAGTGGAATTTTTCCGTGAATTTTTGAACTTGTGTAGCGAGTACAAGGATGATGTTATAAACTGTATTGTTACTGGAGATAAACTTTGGGTTCAGGACTATGACTACCTCCATCAAAGCAGGAGAGCAAGGACAGTGGCACAAAAGAGGCACAGCCCAGAAATTAAGGTGGCGCAATTGGCCGGGATGATTATGGATACAGCTTTGTGGGATTCTGAGTGTATTTTGTTGAATATAAAGATAATGCTGTTACTGTCAACAATCTACGCCGCTGAAAAATATAAAAGAGTGGCTTCTTCGGGAAAAAAGAGGGGAAAGTGATCTTGAGATGTTGTGTTGATATGTGAGAGGTCCTTTTGTAAGCAAAACGCATTCGTTCACAAGAGTCATGTTGCCTTACTCAAGTGCAGCATTGAAATGATTTTTTTGTGGTTTATAGTTGTCCTTATAATTAAGATTTGGCACTTTCCGAATAAATATTTGTTTCCAAAAATATTAAAAAGAGCTTCGAAAAAAATGAGAAAAGATTATGTTAAAGAAGTAATGTTTTAAACTTGTTTTCTGTCTATTTCTGATTTAGATTTAAGTTTATTTTATAAATGATCTGAAAGTGCAATTAGGGTTAAGAGACACATAAAATAAAAAAAATATAAGTCGCAAATCAAAGGCACACGCTAGTCTTCCCTCTACGGGTACTAAGATTGGAATAGAATGTTCAGAAGCAGTGTCAAGTACACAGGAAGTTCATACAAAGAGTACAAAAGATTTATTCCTTAGATAATAGTCGTAATCATCTATTGATAAATAGTATGCTTATTGTTTTTTTCCTTTTTGAGTTTCGCTGTTGGTCCAAAGACCTTTAACAGCTTTATCTAATTAGGCTCGCGAGCGGGAGGCCCGCTGAGTAGGGAATACTTATTGAACACCCAATTACTTGTTATGCGACGCATTTCATTTTGGTCCTCAGGTGTAAACGCGCTTATCTCCATACATTGATTCACAAGTAGTTAAACTGCGCATTTTATATATCAATAAGTTTAGTAAAGTCTAAAAATAAAAAGACAGGCGAACTTAGATCAATAATCTATAAGTTATATATCCATCATGAAATACAGTTTATACGAACTTGATTAAGGTAATGAATCTTTTTAGTCATTTTATGACTCATTGTTACGCCAACTGCGCAATTCTCCCTTGCCTTCCACTTATATTTGCCCATTGACGTAGTCGGAGGTATTACTTTCCAATTAGCCTGGCGTCTAATGCTTGACGCAAGCGTTCTTTCTTTTTTTTTTTCATACAATTCGTAAAGTTACTCGTTACATAAACGCTACTCGCTAGCTACTTTTGTTGATACAAAAAGTATATAAGTATACTATTTTTACAAAAATTTTAAACTCTGCAGGATAATTTTATGGTATAAATACCAGTTTCATATAATAATAAAATTACTAACTGGGTAGATTCTACTAAATGTGAAGGACTAAGCTTCCATCTGAGATAAGTGTGGTGGTGATAATCAGAAATTGCCAAGATCCACGTCAAAATGTGACCTATATTGTGGCGTATAGTTAACTTAATTTAATCATAAAAATCATTACTTTCCTTTTAGCGTCCACTAAGAATTCGATCCCAGTTGCTTTTAATATAAGGTTTAAGGTGTAAGATGGGTGCTAAAAGTACACATCGCTTCAGGAGCAACAGCGAGTGGAATTTTCCGTGAATTTTTGAACTTGTGTAGCGAGTACAAGGATGATGTTATAAACTGTATTGTTACTGGAGATAAACTTTGGGTTCAGGACTATGACTACCTCCATCAAAGCAGGAGAGCAAGGACAGTGGCACAAAAGAGGCACAGCCCAGAAATTAAGGTGGCGCAATTGGCCGGGATGATTATGGATACAGCTTTGTGGGATTCTGAGTGTATTTTGTTGAATATTAAGATATTGCTGTTACTGTCAACAATCTACGCTGCTGAAAAATATAAAAGAGTGGCTTCTTCGGGAAAAAAGAGGGGAAAGTGATCTTGAGATGTTGTGTTGATATGTGAGAGGTCCTTTTGTAATCAAAACGCATTCGTTCACAAGAGTCATGTTGCCTTACTCAAGTGCAGCATTGAAATGATTTTTTTGTGGTTTATAGTTGTCCTTATAATTAAGATTTGGCACTTTCCGAATAAATATTTGTTTCCATAAATATTAAAAAGAGCTTCGAAAAAAATGAGAAAAGATTATGTTAAAGAAGTAATGTTTTAAACTTGTTTTCTGTCTATTTCTGATTTAGATTTAAGTTTATTTTATAAATGATCTGAAAGTGCAATTAGGGTTAAGAGACACATAAAATAAAAAAAATATAAGTCGCAAATCAAAGGCACACGCTAGTCTTCCCTCTACGGGTACTAAGATTGGAATAGAATGTTCAGAAGCAGTGTCAAGTACACAGGAAGTTCATACAAAGAGTACAAAAGATTTATTCCTTAGATAATAGTCGTAATCATCTATTGATAAATAGTATGCTTATTGTTTTTTTCTTTTTTGAGTTTCGCTGTTGGTCCAAAGACCTTTAACAGCTTTATCTAATTAGGCTCGCGAGCGGGAGGCCCGCTGAGTAGGGAATACTTATTGAACACCCAATTACTTGTTATGCGACGCATTTCATTTTGGTCCTCAGGTGTAAACGCGCTTATCTCCATACATTGATTCACAAGTAGTTAAACTGCGCATTTTATATATCAATAAGTTTAGTAAAGTCTAAAAATAAAAAGACAGGCGAACTTAGATCAATAATCTATAAGTTATATATCCATCATGAAATACAGTTTATACGAACTTGATTAAGGTAATGAATCTTTTTAGTCATTTTATGACTCATTGTTACGCCAACTGCGCAATTCTCCCTTGCCTTCCACTTATATTTGCCCATTGACGTAGTCGGAGGTATTACTTTCCAATTAGCCTGGCGTCTAATGCTTGACGCAAGCGTTCTTTCTTTTTTTTTTTCATACAATTCGTAAAGTTACTCGTTACATAAACGCTACTCGCTAGCTACTTTTGTTGATACAAAAAGTATATAAGTATACTATTTTTACAAAAATTTTAAACTCTGCAGGATAATTTTATGGTATAAATACCAGTTTCATATAATAATAAAATTACTAACTGGGTAGATTCTACTAAATGTGAAGGACTAAGCTTCCATCTGAGATAAGTGTGGTGGTGATAATCAGAAATTGCCAAGATCCACGTCAAAATGTGACCTATATTGTGGCGTATAGTTAACTTAATTTAATCATAAAAATCATTACTTTCCTTTTAGCGTCCACTAAGAATTCGATCCCAG